>OX411750.1:7766971-8372456 GCA_948252205.1 Orthosia incerta | reverse complement strand
GGTAAATAGCAGTGGTGGCCCAGTGGTATCGGCCGCGACTTACAAGTTGTAGGTCGTGGGTTCGAGTCCAAGCAGGCGCTGTACTTTGTGTAAATTATTTCATCACCACTGCTCTCAAAACGATGAAGGAAAACATCGTGAGGAAACCGGCATGTCATAGAACCAAAAATTCGAAGACATGTGACATCCACCAAACCGCACTGGGCCCGCGTGGTGCATTACGGCCCATTCCCTCTCACAGAGAGGAGGCCTGTGTCACAGCAGTGGAAAAATTAATAGGCTGATGATGTGATGTGATTATGTTAGGTAAATAACTGCCACACTCAGAGACGTTCACGGTTACTTAAAGCTTTCCTTAGTATATATTTTTAGTTCAAAATCTATACTAAGGAGTGCCTTAAGTAACCGTTAAATATCTCTGAGTGCGGCAGTAAGAGAAACATTGTGACATATATTTATCTGCCTTCTTATGTAATTATCGTTGTAGTTAAGTATATACATACTTACCAGCTCTATTACTTCGGTAGGTACCTACATTTTAAATGTCATTTTTCGCGTGAAAGTAGGCGTCCAAGCTTGACATTTTCAGCAGTGTCAGGGCTGTCTCTTAATTACAGTTTATAATATTTTAATATGTATTTAATTTCCAATTTACTGTAGCGATTGCGTGTAATTATTTTTGTTATCTTGATCTCAGTATGTAATTAATTTTTGAGTTTATAACAGTTATTTGATATTGTGTAAACATTGCAGACCACACAAAAGCAGCCAGGAATTTCATATTGGTTCGCTAATTATACTGTAAAATATCCTGTTTACTTACTTCATTGAAGTTGCTGAATGGACATTTCTTGTATTGCGGTTTACGTTGCCCTTTCTCATAAATTGTAGGTAAGGACAAACATATTGCTTCTAAAGGCTGACAATCGCCAGGCAAAACCCAGTAAACAGTGTTTAAAAACCTACTTAAGTACGACAATACAGCGCTCCACTAAGCATACAAAATGTTAAATTGAATAAAATAATAAACAAAAGTCTAGGTCATTTTACAACCTCTCCCTCGTTGGGTTGCGCATTTTCGAGGCGGGGGAGCTCAGTAGCCGTGGCTTCCGAAATCCACGGTGAAGCGAAGAGAAACTCGAGGAGGTGCCGTTCGTCAGGGCTTTTGCTGATAAGCCGACGACGTATCGGCCAACATGTAGGTTGCGGTGCCACCTGGGCGCGGTGCCACCTGGGCACGGAGCACACAACCAGCACCTGGGCGACATGGCAACTGAGGCGGGCCGCGATGTCGTGTGGGGCCTCCCATACCCATACGATATCGCGGCTGAGAGTTGGAGGCCGCGGCAGGAGAGAAGTGCCGGTATTGCTGTGCGCCGCTCTCCTTACCTTTCGCTGCCTGGACGGGGTCGCCACCGTCTAATGGCGGACGCGGTGGGGCCGCAGGGGTCGGAAGGAGGAGTGTCGGTATAGCGTTAGCCGCTCTCCCTATCCTCTGCGGCCGAAAAATGGTAGGTGGCGGGGCCATTGACCTTGATCCGTCACGAGGGGACCAAGGGTGCCATACACGGGATCGTCTGGCGCCCTTGTGCTGGTTTGGTCCCTGGGGTGGTCACGGCGTACAGTGGGTTCTGGTGCGCCGGTTATGGGGGGTACTCCCCAGAGGTGGTCCGGTGACGGACAGCCGCGGCGGGTTCGCGGTGAGTGCTAACGCATGCCCGTGTTCCCGCCATAAGCGGCACAGGAGGACACCGTGGAGTTTTAGTGGGTTGGAGTCCTACATAACTACGCTATCTCCCCGTGGTGGCGAACTATGCCTGAGTATTTCTCAAGAAAAATGACATTTTCAGCTACTTACAGATACCTCTATTTTTTGTAAAGTAGAGCAGACGTGATACGGACGAACTCTGTTGTTTTCTATGCAATGGATATCTTAATATCGGATATCATCGTCGTAGCGAATGATTCATGAGTTAGTTACAGGGCTGGCCCAATCAATCCTGTAAAGTAAGTAACAATAATAATCATCATCATCAAACGAGAGATATGGGTACAAGCAGTTGAAATAGTTTTCAAGAACTTTCAAAGTGGCTACATACTTGCCGGACAAAACTTTGAGTGAAATCGACACGAAAAGGGATGAAAATTGCTTCACCTACGAGACAGTACCTACAAGCGTTGTAAATTGCGAAAGATACATTTTTTTTGCAACTTTGTATCTTTCCTATAAAATACATGTAATTTTCGAAAAAAAAAAACAAATTTGACGTTCATCTGAAAAATACAATCATACGTACACATATCATACTTGTTTTATGTACTTATATTTTTTATATTTAACTATCAAAGGGCAAACATTTTGCGTATTAATTAAACACATTGCACATTTACCATCTTATTATAATATTAATGCGAAAATACACCGTAAAAACTTAAACTTGCGAAAGATTCAACCGAAGATCCGCAAGGAGAGTTTCTGTATTTTATTGAAAATACAGGGGCGCTTAAAATATACCTACATGTATTTTACATGTTATTTTCAACGCTCGTAGCCTTCGTGTACAACATAACATTTAGATAGATGTATCAATATCAATAAACAACTTGAATGAGACAACCCTGTTCACGATACTGTCGAGTGTCGTATCGTCTCCAAAAGGGGAATGTCGTCCTTACCTTAAACGACGCGTAAACACGAATGTGAGACTTGCGACATTTATTAAGTTGCAAATAGTGATATATGTTGGTAGGCTTAGAATAAGGGGCCCGAGGCTCTAGACTAAGTTTCATTATATCAGCGATGGCGAAATGCCAAAATGTATGGAATGGATTACGTGACATTTCGATAGTCCTTGGTCCATAGGTACATTTTTGACTTTTACAATCGATATTGCGGCATTTTCGTTGATAAAATGTCACTTGCCTATAGCATTTTTTTTTTGCATGTACTCCAATGACTTTGTCCGCTCTGGGTGAAGCGGGAGGGCGAGTCAGAATTTTTACTGACTAAAACCCACCCGTGTTGCTTCAGTTGCTTGTGCTAGGGCCGCGGTAACTATCTTTCAAATTAATCCGTGACCCAGACAGGCATCGGCCCTGGTGTACCTCGTAAATTTTTGCTGACTTTGAGGAGCGCGTGGAACACTACGCGCCGTCGACTCGGGCCTGGTGGTAGTGGTACTCGCCGTCCACAAGACCGCGCCTACGGTTCTCGGGAATCGGCTTGCGACTCCTGATGCCCAGGGCGAGGCTCTCTTCCCATGCTCTCTCGCTCCGTACCATGGCCTGGACCAGGGCAAGACGCGAGAGGTCGCCACCGCAGCGCCGATTGCATCCACGAGGACTCGGCGGTGCACCGCCAAAGCGGCGCAGACCTCTAACGTATGCTCTACCGTGTCCTCCCGGTGACCTAAACAATGGTAACTCACATATTCTGAACAGGAACCTTCCGAAAACTTGTCTAGATTCTAAGATTCAAGGCTTCCGCAGACAAGCGCTATGCAAAAATGCGACTTTTCAATAGTAGAGCAATATTAGAATTTTCTGCGAAAACGCGTTGTCGCTTTGCCGCGTCGCACTTGTTGGGAGCCTTTAAGGGAGCCAAAAGGAGCATGAGATCAATTCATAGACAATATCTATCAAATAGCAGCGTTTATTTCAAGCTAATCTTTGTCTGTGTGTTTTATCAGAATATCAGTTACATTGAATTAGCCATACTAAAAACTGATATCACCGCAATATAAAATAATGAGATAATTTGATTTGAAGCATGCGGAGCGAGCACTCAGCAAATTTGATTTTACTGTCGTGTTGAGACTTCTTGCGGTCTTTACGAGCGTCTAGGGAGATACAATTACGAAGACTGTTTTCTGCTACGTTTACGTCTATCTTGGCACTGGTTGGTATAGACGATTTTTGTAGCTATGTTGTTTGTGGTAGTGTTTAACCATTCTACGCGATAAACCCAGTTTTCAGTTAATGGCATATTATGCATGGGGTTTTTATTATTCTTATAGTTTTCTATAGTAGATAGAATAGAATGCGCATCTTTTCTATAAGAATGATTATTGTTTTATTTTTACGCTCATAAACTTTGTCAGTTCGTGAAGGTGTGTATAATTATGTTGGGCCATAGCCCTACACAAGGCACTAAATAGTGAGACCCATCTTACCACACTACGCTGAAATTATAAGACACTACGTAGGTAAGCTAGAATTAATAAATGGTAATTTTTCCTTGTATTTCCATAATGCGCTCAATGTAGACCATGCCCTATTTTCCTAGTCCCAAGAGACAGTAAAAACCGCAATGAAGTATGACACAATCGTCCTACTTTCAAAGAAATATCAACTTAATCACTTTTAAATAATGCCGAGCAGTTTTAGTGCGTTGCAGAAATGCTTGTGGAGAAAGCAACACTGTAATGATTGTAATTTACGAAAATTATTACTTTTTGTTCCTTTGAGCCGGACTCGGAATGACAAGAAGATTAAATGTTAAATATTTTAACTGCGGTCTTTTAAGTAGGTGTTGAGTTAAATGTACGAACTTTTAATGAACAAGATCTTTCGACAAAATTGTTGCGAGCTCTTTGTAAAATTCCATGGAGGTGACGGTATTTCGCGAAGTAAAAGAATTAATTGACACAAGTTGCTGAAATTTAAAATTACTGCAGATTTTTTTTATAATATTCAGGGTTTCTAGCTAAAATGTCATCTTATCAACGATCGCATCGCGATAACGATTGGTAAAATTTCTTAAATGTAGGTATGGGTAATCCCATACCAAGGGGGTATCACATCACACATCACATCATCAGCCTATTAATGTTCCCACTGCTGGGACACAGGCTTCCTCTCTGTGAGGGGGAATGGGCCGTTATCCACCACGCGGGCCCAGTGCGGGTTGGTGGATGTCCCATGTCTTCGAATTATTGGATCTAGGACATGCCGGTTTCTTCACGATGTTTTCCTTCACTGTTTTGAGGGGGGTATTAAACTAATATTTATTTATTTAAAATAAGCACACCAAAAGCACTGTCACTTACAATTCAAATAAAATAACATATAAAAACAAATAACAGAAGGATCTAGGATCATACATAGGATCACCACGAAAAAATCGTCATCATCATATTTTTATCAAAGAAGAAATGATTTAAATGAAATCGTGTCTATATTATACTCATATAATTATGAGTCATAGATCATAGATATTATTATGGTGTAATAACCTTCCAGCGCTCTCGAAATGTCACGAGATCTATCCTGTACATGCTGAGATACATCCTTTTTGGTCTCGCATAGGGATTTGTTTTTGCTTATCTCGTGTCTCCTGTGCGGGCCACAAATGAATATTTTTCTTTCTTTTAAGGGTTCCGTACCCAAAGGGTAAAAACGGGACCCTATTACTAAGACTCCGCGATCCGTGTGTCTGTCCGTCTGTCTGCCTGTCTGTCTGTCTGTCCGTCTGTCACCAGGCTGTATCTCATGAACCGAGATAGCTAGACAGTTGAAATTTTCACAGATGATGTATTTCTGTTGCCGCTATAACAACAAATACTAAAATCAGAATAAAATAAAAAAAAATGGGGCTCCCATACAACAAACGTGATATTTTTGACGTTTTTGCTATAATGGAACGGAACCCTTCGTGCGCGAGTCCGACTCGCACTTGGCCTGTTTTTTTCCTTTACATTTTGGCATTTCGACCATCGCCTGCGGAATGTCACTTTGTCTAGTCTAGATCCTCAGTTATCTAAAGTTCCTACTCAAAGAAAAAGGTGAGATACATTTTTCTATCTGCAAAAGATTGCACATAATTTAATCTTTGTTTGATTCTCTTTGGCAATTGCAATACCGACCCGATTTAGACAATTAGGCGTAGGCGCAGATTAGGACCTTATTCAGTTTGATTTCGTAAAAAGATTTCAAATCAAAATGTATTTATTATTTTTGGTTAGTGTAGCCTTTATATATCGTAACACAGGCACCCATTTTGCTCTAGAATTATAATAATTCTCTAGCCTAATAGGAAATGATTCATAGATATGTCTCATTTGTATTCATATCTTGTTTTTGTTCCTATGATATCCACGAAATGAATTACTAAACTTGGCACATAGACATTTGTTTGTGGAAACTAGCGAAGTTGTATCATGTAGGTACTTACTTAATAATAATAATGAAAAAAACCGGCAAAGTGCGAGTCGGACTCCCGCACGAAGGGTTCCGTACCATTATAGCAAAAAACGGCAAAAAAACACGTTTGTTGTATGGGAGCCCCACTTAAATATTTATTTTATTCTGCTTTTAGTATTTACCGGACCGCGGAGTCTTAGTAATAGGGTCCCGTTTTTACCCTTTAGGTACGGAACCCTAAAAAGTGTTGGTAAGTATATGACGAGAATAAGACTTCATACCGTTAAGAATAGACATTGAATTTATTGGCAATATTTCAGGGCGCGGAAGTATTTATGAATATGAACAAATTTTTGTAGGTGACCAAAAAAGTATTAGCTTTTCCCGACATGAATGCAAAGTCAGCCTGTACCTGTAGAGTAAGTATACATAGACTAATAATACAGTCGTATTTTTTTCATTATACTGAAATTATTCAAATTACTACTAGCGTACCTACTTCTCGGTGACATCATTGTACAACAGTCTAGCGCGGCTTTCGAGGTCGAAGACTTCAATAATGAAACATTATCTAGCTCAGTTCTAGGCTTCTAGAGCTTAGATGACGACGGGGTGTCGCCAGCTCAACACCCTTGACCGGGTCACAGCAAATACTTGGAAAGGTCGCGCATACTTCGCAATTTTCAACGCAAATGTAGGTCCTTATGATTATTTCATATTACAGTGTTGTTATGGGCATTAAGAAAAACAATAGAATGTTTATGATCCGTTTAGAACTACTTCATCTTCTATATAAATACTAAAAAAACTTTTTTACAATAAAATTCTACCGACTTCCAGAAAACTACAAAGTGAAAAATAACTTTATTTTTGGAAGTCGGTGTCTTTCGTAGGTACCATTTTTTGCGTTATGGACACCGACTTCCAAAAATAAAGTTATTTTTCACTTTGTAGTATTCTGGAACACGGTAGTTTTTTTTTTTTTAAGTTTTTTTATTTTTCACTTTTTAGTTGTACCTACTTAATATTCAAGTTGTTTAGTAAGTTTCCTATAACGCCAGAATAGATTACCCGAATATCATGAAACTTGAACAAAACCGATCAAATGAGAGATCTGCTTACCCCTTAAGAGCGTACTGGCGTGATGGTATGTTATGAAATGGTAAAAACAATAAACAGACATGCGATTGCCGCAGTCCCGAGAGATTTGCCGTTACTTATTGAAGAGTTCTGTTGTATATCTTCGAAGTTCTTCATCAGATCTTCACCAAATTAAAATGGGACCAATTTCGAAACATACTCTTTCAAACAAAAAAAGAATTTTTGAAATCGGTCCACAATTGACGGCGATATCGGTGAACATACATAAAAAACATACCTACAAGAAGTCGAACATAGAACCGCCTCCTTTTTCGAAAGTCGGTTAAAAATGAATCCCTATTTCCCTTGGTCACGCGTAAACGGCTGGACCGATTTCGCTTATTCTTTTTTTGTTGTGTTTGTTATTGTTAGGAGAAGATTCTTAGGAAAAAAAAATAAGAAAAAGAGCAAGGGTGCTCCAGCTTTGGTGTTTTTATGGCAAAACAAAGTTTGCCGGGTCAGCTAGTATTGTTATATTTGTTATTGCCCCACTGTGTGAGTTCCTATACGCCCATTTTCTTGACATGACTTTACTGGCAGTCTGTAGCTAGATAGCTAGCTTTGCTAAGCGTCTTCCTAATCTAAGGTCGGTGAACCGGTCTAGGAGCATTTACCTCGGCTCCTAGGTTAAGTACACATTTAGCTTACACTTACTAATTGGTGGGTAAACAGAGATTTCCAAGTTAAATCAAAATTAAGTCTATTGGATTGATTTTATCAAGACTTTTTCTAATTTAAATGCAGGAACTCTGAAAAATTTATTGGGACTTGCGAACATTTTTCTTCCTAAAATATACATATAGTTTTGTATAATTTTATTAAAGTTTGTTTTCTAATAACTAAATTATGCTTTTAAAGTCACAAAATTAAAAAATGATATAGGTTTCTTACCAGTAAGAAAATTAATACTTGGTATTATTGCTAGCTAGTAACAAAAATGTTCGCAAGTCCCAATTTCTTTTTTCATGGTAACAGAAAACTGTGATATATATTTGTAGTCTTTAATAAGTAAAAATCATATCAGTGTGATTGACATTTTAGTATTGATATCGATAATCCGTAGGTATAATCGCAGATAAAAAAACCAGCCAAGTGCAAGTTGGACTCGTGCATGAAGGGTTCCGTACCATTATCGCAAGAAAACGGCAAAAAAATCACGTTTGTTGTATGGGAGCCCCATTAAACTTTTTTTTTATTCTGTTTTTAGTATTTGTTGTTACAGCGGCAACAGAAATACATCATCTGTATAAATTTCAACTGTCTATCATGGTTCTTGAGATACAGCCTGGTGACAGACGGACAGACAGACAGACAGACAGACGAACCGCGGAGTCTTAGTAATAGGGTCCCGTTTTTACCCTTTGGGTACGCAACCCTAAAAACATATAGTAAATAAAAGGAATGTTTATCACAAACAAAATTATTTATCTGTAGATAAAGTTGTTGAGAATTTCTTTATAGCTTTGGCCTCTCAGCCTGCCAGTAGAACTAGGGAAACTAAAATACGCCACGCTATGAAATAAGTCTACCTAGAATATTGCTATATTTACATACATTATTAATTTATAGGTATAACATAACATTACTTAGACTATAATATATTGTTATCTATAGGTACTATTTAAGTTAGAGTATATGTAGGTATATTTTAAGTTATTTACATTATTTTACTGCGAGTCCTGCAACTTCTTTTGTAGTCATTTTGCGGAGAAATAAAAGTTTAGATTAACTTAACTCGTATAGCTGATGTAATTTTTGCCACTTAAGCTGTGTTACGGATCGGAGTCGTGGACGATTCGGGCAATAGAACGGAAAAATATAGAAGCTTTTGAGATGTGGTGTTGGCGAAGAATGCTCCGCATACCATGAACCGCCAAGAGAACGAACAAATCTATCCTTGATCAACTAGGCATAAAAGACAGACTAACCACGCTCTGCTACCAAAGGATTCTCAGCTACTTTGGTCACATTGCCCGTCGGGATCCGAACAATCTAGAGAAGTTGGTGGTAATAGGCAAGGTGGATGGGAAAATACCTCGCGGCCGGTTACCTAACCGCTGGTCAGACCAGGTAACCGCCCTCACTGGTCTCTCTGTTACAACGGCCTTGAGAGAAGCTGAGAACCGACTGAAGTGGAAGAACATCGTGCATAAAGCCACGAGGGCCTTTCAGGGACACGACCTTCAGTAATGAAGAATGCGACCAAGAAGAGAAGAGAGAAGCTGTGTTAGGTACGACACATTCCTTCAGCTTTATGAGCTAAGCTAAACCAACGTAGACCTTGATCTGCAAGCGACATAAAAAAACGGTAAAACAGTTTCCCAGATTAAACTTCTCAGTCGTACTTCTGATGCAGATCGAAACTGCAACAAGGTTCACAGGGGTTGATTTTCTAAAGACTTTCATCATCATTCAACCAGATCAATATGCCTAGCCATTTTCCCACTATGTTGGCGTCATGGGCGTACCCAGCGTGGGGCAGATGGGGCAGCCTGCCCCACCCTTCACTCTACAACTAAAAGTTTACTATTCAAGAGAAAAAATCTAAAGAAATTTTCGAAGACGCGGGCGAATCGCCCTTTTATTTGACAATTTTTTTTTTTGCGTAACGGTTCGATGGGCGTTGTTTATTTTTGCCACCCTTAGTTCCGACAGACTTGTCCGCCTCTGAACTTTCTACTATTCTTCGAGTTTCCTTACTTTTGCCCACCCTTAAGCAAGTGCTGGATACGCCCCTGGTTGGCTTACATCGGCTTCTAGTCTAGTCACACCGGATGCTGCAGCTCAATACCAGTATTATATTATACATGGAGGTCAGACTGCCTGTCTGACCTCCACAACCCAATAACTCGGTAACACGATACCCCTTGACAAGACTGGAGTTAGATTTTCGAGCTTTTGACTGACGAATGAGCTGTAACAACTGACACAGATGTACAAATGACATCCGGGGACAACAGCCCACCGCACTTTTAGTCACGGAGGTGTCTCGGTATATAATGGATGGTCACCCATCCAAGGACCAACCTCAGCAAGCGTTGCTTAAGGCGTAGGTAGGTACCTATATATTCCCCAATATTAACGCAGTACTGGCCATGCTCCAGCTTGGAGCCAGAATATCAATATTGAACCTCCGTTTGGACAGTTTTGTTTGCAAAATATTATTTAATTTACATATACCATTTCAGTTATGAAGGATTCTCACCATCAATTTTACTTGTTTAAATTTTTTATAAACATACAAGTCGTTTTGGAGGAGTCTCCAAAAGTAGCGTAAAAATATTGTATTGCTAATTATTTTTTTAAAGCAGAACTATTAATTACACGAAAAAACAATGTTACACAAATAATGTAGATACATAACCCAAAAAAAAATGTATTGTGTGTGCATATAATAGCCGTTTATTATGTTAATATTTTACACACTATGGTTTCATACCCATTGATTGTTACGACAGACAGAACTGTGTCGTTCGTCTATTAATAATAATTGGAGCTAAACTAATGAATCATAGCGACTCTAATAACATTAAACTCTGCCTTTTAACCACATGTATTTGAGAAGTTGTGTTTATGTAAGCAAAATCATACAAATGTGTAAATGCGTGATATTATTCTGATTTTCCTTGTTTCACGAACGATTATATTTATTTAAATCTCGAAATGGTTTAGCAATTGTTCAAAGCACATTTCATATTCTTCGACAGAGAATGTGTAAGAGTTTGATTCGATTTAGCCAAGTAAGTAGGAAGGTACAAAATATTATGGCAGACTCAGATCAAATTAAAAGTCAAGATGGAATGTTGCAAACAACAAGGTGAAGGCGGTTAAAACTACGCCTTGCCATATACATACACAATTACACGCACACACGTACAGCGAAACTACGCCATAGCTTATCAGTGGAGCCCTTAAATTAAATCTTATAAAAAGCTAGACTGACAAGCCAAGGCGTAATTTGGAGGGTGGGGCAGGCTGCCCCATCTGCCCCACCCTGGGTACGCCCATGACGCCAAAGTGAAGACAACATAGTGAAGAAATGGCTAGGCATATTGATCTGGTTAAATGATGATGAAAGTCTTTAGAAAATCAACCCCTGTGAACCTATGTAGGTGCATCGGGTTGCAGAGTTATGTTTGATTAGTTTTAGCCAAGTTTTTTTTTTTTTGTGTTTGTATACGGTAAGGCGTAGTTTTAACCGGCGTTACCTTGTTGTTTGCAACGTTCCATCTTGACTTTTTATTTGGTCTGAGATGGCAGATATATATAGACGAGAGAAACGAAAGTGATATGATATATTGTTTAGGTACCATTTTTCCTTAAAGTACATCAATCCCTCAAGTCGAATTAAAAAATCCACTTTGTGCTTCTGTCTCTCTTTAAGTTGTGCCTACATAGAATTAGTCTCTATTTTTTTATCTACCCATTGCAGTCCCACGGCTGGGCAAATATATAAGTCAGCTTACCTTACCACGTAGTTACGGACCACTGATCAGTGGCCATGAAAAAGTAGAGTCTAGGATGAAACTGCAATCACGATCTCCAAAGGTAAAATGCCAAATTTGCTTGATAAAAGAAATTCAATGTTTCAAAAATTATTTAATTTAGAGTACTCATCTAATTATCTTCTAAAGTATTTTTTTAGGCGTGGGTCATCGAACTTCTTCCACGAAAAAAAGCTACTTTTGCTTTGGGTACAAAAGTGCAGTCGCAATCAGCCAAAAAATACCTCTACAAGATGTAAGGATAGGCACGAATAATAATTACAATACCACATATAATATAATACTAGCAACCCACGGCTAGTTACCACTGACCAAAACCGCAAAAATGGGATTAGAACACACTATCACCCAATCGCGAGCTTACCTATCACTCAAAAAGTCGTTGAGGTATAATTACTTAGAAGCAGGTTTTACGGTTTGATAGAGAAAACTTTACGATCTATGGATCGTTTTATAAACTTTTTTTAAATCTAAGTAACCTAGTTTTTCTACGGTTTTTCTCTAGGTACCTACCTGAGGTGAAGGCTATTGTTTCGTTATTGTAGCCTAAGTAAACCGTTTCTTTTCACGAACTTTTACAAGTTGTGCATAATAAGCAGTTGCTGGTCTAGGCCATTCTTCTTCATGTACCTATTATCCGCTTTTCCCCAGTCAATTCGGTTCATCTCTAGGTTTCAATCAGCTTAATTTCGAGATCGTTGTAATCCACGTCGAAGTTTCGCACAACACAACACGGACCAAATGAGAATCTAAGTACGGAAAAGGGAATCCCTATCATTACTCGTATCAACGAATAACTTAGTTTAATTTATCATTTTCCCAAACAAAATGAAAATGGAAAACGGTTATATTTAATTGAGAGAAATAAAAATGTAAGTACCTAATTGTAAAGTAATTTATAAAGAGGGAAAAAAAATTAAGTACCTAAGTGTAAAAAAAAATTTGGTTTGACTTACCTTTAACTTCGACTTGTGCACCACGTCTTTATTTTGTAAGGAGTCAAAAGCATGCCAGATGCAATTTGTTACGTTCTTCAATAGTGTAGTCATTTTTCATTCCACAATTTCCAGCACCACAATCTTAATTACTTATTATAATTTTCTAAAAACACGACCACTTTATGTTTCTTCAAACGACGCTCTACTTATTTATTTATTCGTTCCTAATATTAACACAAAAATGCAGAGAACTAAATAAAAAAAAATCTATAAACTGACTGAACAAGCCGACTAAATATACACTATTCCAATTCCAAATTTAAAATAAAGCAAAGCGCGCCAAATATTACTCTTATTATCGTAATATCGTTCTTTATTTGTCACAGAGCGATAAAGGCAAAGGAAGGACACGTTCTGCCTCCGCCCGCTTAAAAACCAGACTGAGCAAGTGCGATAACAAACAAGCCAAAGGAAATGGCTCACGCCACGGAACTAGCACGTCTGACTCGGTCTGACAAAGTTGACTTGTTTCGTACATTTTGTATGGTAATTATCCCTGTTTGCAATGAAACTGAGAAGAAATTTAACGCAAGAAATGTTTCAAAGTCTTTAATTAAATCAATATAGCGTATTGTTTGAATAGCATAGGTACCAGCAAAGTTTTTAACAAAAATAAGATAAGTAAATAATTTTATTATTATTATATTGTAAGCTAGGTCCTATTTATTTGAGGGGTTTCTCATAACTCTAATGGCACTTACATAAATAAGTACCTACATAGGTACTCGCAAACTACTAACAATTTTATATGCAAAATGGTAGTGTTACGACTATTGTACGTCTCGGTAAAACTGTTCAGACTTAGACTAATGAATATGTAAGAAACACATAAACTCGCTAAGTGCTGCATATTATCATTAGACATGTGTTCCACTACAACATGGCGTTAATCGGGCTTCCATACGACCGCGACATGACCTTAATGACTCTACCAATTTGCATGACACGACAGGACACGACTGATGCATTCAAAGCCGGACTTTAATATTAACTTATAAAAAGTGTCCCTTAGCGATCCAAATATCGAACAATAATAGGTTTGACCTTTTTATTTATCCTATTTATATCTTAACCTACCCTTATGGGTACCTAATCTGCTTTATGTATGTATACATTAATGCTTATTTATGCACAGGCTATGCTTATCAATGTGAAGTGAACCCATTAAAGGCCAGCCTTTATTTTTAATATGTACATCTTCTTGGCCCTTTCACAGGTTTAGACTGGCTATGTGATCTATGATGTGGGCTACCAGCACCGCTGGTCACTGTTTCATATCCGGCTCGAAGGACTAATTTTTATTTGTAGTTTCGCGTCTGACCAGCAGTATGTCACCTGGTAAGCGATGGCGTGATCGACGGTGAGGCACCATTGCCTGGAAGTAACCTGTCCACTCTTATTTAAAGTCCCCTAGGTTATAGCTATTAGGAAACATAGAATCCAGCAGGGAATTCTACTTCTTAACTGTACGCCAGTACGCACAATGAGAATATTCCCTAAACGTTTAGTGCGTATGGATGGGTAAAATTTTACGCTATAGGTACCTACCTACTTATAAAATTAGATTGGTAGGTTGGGTGGTAAACGTTGTTAAGTAAGGTACCTACGATAGGTCTTATTCGACCTACAAATTAACTAAAGCTCTGCATCCTGCCTTCACTTGATTTCCGCAATAAAACCAGCGGGCTTGCGATATCCTTTGCATATCGGCAGTTTGATCGCTGACTGCATAGTGCTCAGCCTCCCTCACATTATAATTACATTACTCATCATGCGAGAAATCGCTCGCCTTCAGATATTTTCACCATAACCGCACGCGCCGACAATGAGTCATGAGTCTCATGAGGACATAGTTTAGGTAGGTACCACTCATTTTAATATGCCTTACCAAAGATGAGTTGAGTGGGCAAACCAGACTGGTATTGGCAATATTTACTTATTAGTTGTGATTTTGAGGTAAATACATGGTTTTGATTTGTTGCTAACTTAGAGAGCTTGATTAAAATTCCTTTTTGTGTTTTTCATTGATCAAAAATGTCTATAGTGTGGGTTATTTAGATGATGTCATTAGGTAGGTACTCATTTCAGCAAAAATATTTAGTAAGAGTCCGCATAGTGCATTTTTAGAATAAGGTAGATATTTAGTTGCTTATAATGTAATTATTGTAGTGTTTTTTTTTTTGCGTAGGAAATCATCCAATGACTTCTCCCGCTCTGGGTGAAGTGGGCAGTCGCCCTCTCCATGTCGCCATGAGATCCTGCCGGAGCTCTGTCCGCCGAGCCGTGATTTGTCGTGGCAACGGAGTTTCACCCCGGCATTTCGCCTCCTCGCGCCATTCCCATATTTGCGCGGGGACTTTTGCCTCCAGATCCCATGGCGGCAATCCAGCAAGGAGGCTCGCCACCTCACCGGAGACCGTGCGGTATCCCCGGACCAGCCGGATGACCATGACCCTTTGGGACGCGTTTAACCGGCGGGCTGGTCGCCGCCTCAGGGAACGCGCCCATACCGGTGCCCCTTATAGGGCCATGGACCGCACGACCCCCGCGTAGAGCCTCCGGCAGGAGGTGTTTGGACCCTCTAGATTGGGCAGCAGCTTAATTGCGTAAATGAATTCTCCAAAGCAAACGGTTCGATTCCTTCAAATAATCAGAATCATTTCTTTCACATTTTTCTGTATTGCGAAACTAATTTCGAAAAAGTACAAACATCCTCCTTTGAGTTGAAATTCATCTACATATGTATGTTTCATCAAACTCGAACATTACACAATACCAATAGTGAAGTTTTATCTCGATTCTTCCGCTTTCATTCATTCTTTACAATAAATTCTACGTCAAAATATTGGTAATGGAAAGGAGCATAACCTTTCCGTTTCAGAGTGTAATTAAGCAATACGTAAAGTCGTTTTTGGGAAAGAATCAACTTGTTTGCTTTGGAGAATTCACCTACGCAATTAGGCTAGGAGTCGCTTGAGGGCAGCCCCGGCCCGCTCCAGTCTGGGAGCCAAACGTTGGAAATGCTTTACGAAATTCCACCGGCTGTCGAGGACGAGTCCCAGGTACTTCATCGTCAACCCGACGCCGATGTGAACCACTCCTACCGTTATTTGGGAACCCGGCGGTGGCGTCTTCTTCTTTTCGAGTCGATGGGAAACTCTATATAAATTTTGGGCCCAGTAGGTGGCCACCCCGATTGCGGCGTCAGTGGCGAGCATAAGATCTACCAAAGTGCGGGTATATGGTCACTTGGGACACTCCAGCATGTGTGCCATATTTGCAAAGGGGCACTGCACTCACACTGGGTATCAGACGGGTCTATAAAACCTCATTTTGACAAATTGTTTGCAGCGGCCTACTTGGGTGCGCAAACGATTGAGTGCTTTCCATATAGGCCACTGCAGTTCACGTCCAGATGGCAGTTGTTCCTGTGGTTTCAAGAAATCGGGTGGTGGTAGGTAACTTCTCTCCACAAGTTGCTTCTCACTATAGGCGGTGGGTCTTAGATGGCCCGTGTGCATCGAAGAAAACTCTAAAAGTCTACCCGGGGTTGTGGTGTGATCATAGAGTATGTCAGGCATCGGAGTTCAAGAACAGAATGTAACTTACACCTAGAAGTTTTACTTCAAAGAAAAGTTATTAACTGACAGCTGAGAATCATTTCACATGTTCGAATTTTAATAATTGCCGCGTAAAAATATTGCTTTACCCGCGCATACTCAAGTGCCTTACCATAAACACAATTACCCTCATTCTCGAGGTCGCCAGTTACCAAACGAGTTGCAGGAATCATCTCTGTCGTGTCCATAAGTGTGTAGGTCAGACATGCAAATAACTACTTCTATCGGAAGCAAATCAAGGCTTTGTCCTTTTGTGGCGCAAGCCGTTTACGCTTTCAAATAAGTTCTTGTTCCTCAAATGATTGCAATTTTTGTAGGTTAAAGTGGATGGCTGTTGGTGAGATAAAATAAGAAAAAAACTAACTTCATTGCTTTTGTGAGTATGTCAAGTGAAAGGTATCGGAAATAGGCAATGCGGAACAAACAAAACGCAAATTTCTTTGGTAAGTATTTATTAGGTAATTACTACTACACATAAATTACATATAGATAAAAATTACAATTACAAAAATGTACCATCTTGTCGATTGTTATCAACCTCTCTCTCATAAGGGCCAACTGCCAATATCTCAGGGTTGTCAGTCTTGATAAAAAGCCAGACATAATAAGTTGTAAAATCGCGATAAGCCTGAAGCACGAATTATTTTAGTCAACTATGTTAGCTATTCCCTTTTAGGGCTAATTCGGGCTAATGTTTATAATTATGCCCAGATTAGGTAATCTACTAAAAGCATTTTTGCCTTTTCAAATCGAATGCATCTGACAACCCTGATAATCCCTATTCCTTAAATCTATTTTGGCTAATAAGCGCCATAAAAAGCCGAAATTATGCTATGCATGCACTAACACTATTCCAATATTATATGCGAATACAGTAAATAACCAATATTGTAACGTTTTTCTCGAAATATTCACAACAAAACATGAAGTTGTGCAGAATAAGTACGTTTCCCATTCCAAACCTTTCTCGCTCCCAAACACATGAAGATTTATGTCTACGTATAATCTCCTACATAAACATTATTGGAATGTAAAATTTAACAAACCATTAAAATTAGTTTATTTTAAAAAATAAATCTAAGTGCGTAAATGGCAAGGATTTTTTTTTAAGGTACTTACACACAAATTTAATTACTAAGGTAATCGTATTGTTAAACGCTTGTCCATATTAGAGTGAAACTTCTAGATCTAGATGCAGGTATTTGTCTTTATTTCACTGGCATTACCTTTAACTTTACGTTACAAAAGTAGGTATGAAGATAAGTAGTTGCCGAAAATACATTTTCTTTACTAACTTTTGATTGGTGTTGCAATAACACAAAAATATTAAATAATATGCCGATTTTAATGAGATTTTAAATAGTAGTTCTCTACTCATTTGTCTATCCATTTTCTGAAGAATAAAAATCTTGCTGAAATAGGATTTGTATTGTAATACATACGACTGGTAGAGATCAAGAGAGATTAAAAAGTTTAAGAGATAACAACACAACCTTCGTAAGGAAAATGTAATTAATAAATAATATCTGTAGATTTCTAACTTAATATCTAAAACATACGACACATGTGTTTCCTCGTCTCTTTCATCCGCTTATTACAATAAAAATAAATCAGTCCAAACAAATATAATATAAATAAAAATAACATTTCATTTCTTTCACACAAAATATCGTAGTCAAATTTAAAAAGAAACATATTTGTACATAAGATAAATTTTAACATAAAGTTTAATATCAAAACAATCGGGACTTGCCCGTAGTATAAAAAAAAAAAAGATTTGTCATGACGTGACATGAAAATCTTATTCAATGTAAGACAGGTTAGCTATAAGTAATTCTTATTTTTAACGACTTATTATTCGGTCAATTTAATTCAATTTGCCATGAATATACGAGGGTTATGTATAGAATATCGCACAGACAATCGGATGTGTAGCTGTCCACTTTGCAATGTTGGTAGACGTGAGTTTGGCCTCATCTTTCGTCGTACAGCATGCTGCAACCAGAGTGGTCGTAGTAGCAGTCGCTGTATTACAGTTCGTATTTATCTTAAACTGAACTTTTTTCCGAATTGCTGTTAAGGCCAGGATTTTTGGGTGAATACTCAAAGATCGTTTGGCATACACTAAGGGATCTTTACTGCTGCGGTGCCTCAGCGGTGCGTCCTGTTGATTTTTCAGTACGTCAAACATACCGCTGCGGCATCGCAGCAGTCCTGCACCAAACGTCTAAAGTGAGTCTTAAAGAGCCCTAATAACAGGGTTTTTGTATAACTAATGTGTTTGAAACTTTGAATCTATCTCGAGATCTGATCTTTCTGGTACTAATGCACATCTGACGTAAATTTACTTTTGTAGGATCTTTTTTTGTATTTTTTATTTTTCTTTGAACGTAAACTTAAGTGTCCTTTGCATTAAATTAACCGAACAACGTAAACATTTGACACGTAGTTACATTTATGAATTTAATTTAATTACGTGGAATACTAGTTTATGTTGACTAGACTCGTCACAGAAACGTGCCTTAAGCTAAGAGTACATTCAACGACTATTACATTTATTATTATTATTTTGTGCCATCTCACTTTGGCAATAGCTGTTGAGTGAATTGCAGTATCCGACCAGCGTTTGAAATACAGATTTTGAAACTTTGAACTCATTTAAAAAAAAAACTAAATTGCTTCTTCGCAAGCTAGACACTTAACCTATTATTTTTTAAAGACTGTATATTTGAAGTTAAATTAACATTAATTGACTGATCTTTCATGAAATATATGTATTGAATGCTAAACTTGTCAAATGAGAACTAAATATTTAAGAGTTGTCAGCAGCTGTATACCGAACGCTTGCCTAGGTGTTGGGAAAGACATCAGAGTCGACGTCAACTGCGTTACTGTTATGTGTTCTGAAATCTGTTGCAGTGTGAGGAAAATGCCTTACATTTTTCAGTGGTAAAACATCTGTGAAGATACATACGTGGCGTACTGTGGCTAGTATGTTTATATCTTGATAAGTACTACGGCAAAATTTGCGTTTGGTTACATTTCATAACTCAAGTTTGGAAAGTGGTCGACCGCGAAGTTTGCTGACTATGCAAATAAATTCAGGGCTTTCTAGATTGAACCAACCCTTTCCGTACGTATCTTTTTCTTTTCGACGCTTGGAATATTTATTTGACTCACTCATCTAAGTGTAAACCAAACTTTATTCAACACGCACCATGTAAAATTGTAGGGTCTCGCTTATCATTGGCACCCATCCTGTTATTGGCACTTCTTAGTTTATAGGCTAAAAATAGGCAAATATGTTGATATTTTGTATGCCAGTAATAGGATTACATTTAGCTTTTTTATAATTTAGTAAAAATATATGTATAATTACTATTTTACTAGATGAAACAACTCTTAAAATAAAGACTACATTACCTTCGATGTCATTAAAATTTTTGTATGCTACCTTCCATTTGAAATTTTTACCGCCCCTTTTTACAGTCCGTTCAACCGATTTTGAGTTCTACCCCAAAAATATAAGGATGACATAAAAAACATAAACTTGTTACCAAAACTAACTGATGACTTAAAATACAGCTGCCATTTGTCATATTACCATCGCAATAGAAGTCAAAATCGGTTGAACGGGCTGTAAAATGGTATTATTTAAATGTCTAATGTTAAGCATTGTTGTGCATTTCAATAAGATTTTCACTTTCTTAAAGTGCCAATAACTAGGTGTCGTACCCTATGATGATTGAAACAGTTTCGAATTCATGGTTTTTATGGCGATTCAGATCTACTACAAGATTTTACGTTCATAAACGAGCATCTACTGACGATTTCCATATACTAACAAATAATATAAATAAAAAGAGATTACGAGTATTTGGGAAAGTTTTGGAAGGTACTTATTAAATAAGAATATTTAATGTAAATAGAAGGAATGCCTTTCAGATCTGCTATTCCGTTAACGAGATTTTTTTGTATGACTGATATAAAACCAAACTTGTATTGTATATAAGTGAATAGTCACAATGGCAGTGTGTTAATTGATATTTTACTATTCGTTTTCAGTATAAATTGGGGAGATCATTAAGTTTCGATAAATCCTACTAAGTTGAACTGGAGAGCAGTTGTGGCCCAGTGGTATCGGCCGCGACTTACAAGTTGTAGGTCGTGGGTTCGAGCCCAGGCAGGCGCTTTACTTTGTGTAAATTATTTCATCAGCACTGCTCTCGAAACGGTGAAGGAAAACATCGTGAGGCAACCGGCATGTCCTAGAACCAAAAATTCGAAGACATGTGACATCCACCAACCCGCACTGGGCCCGCGTGGTGGATTACGGCCCATTCCCTCTCACAGAGAGGAGGCCTGTGTCCTAGCAGTAGGAACATTAATAGGCTGATGATGTGATGTGATGAAGTTGAACTGGTGATTAAATAAATGATGTAAAGTCAATAATTTAGTCGGCAGCTTTACCAAAAAGATTTCTAGAGGTATATAGTTAAATATATAATCTGTATTACAGTATCTTTTGGACTCAAATATGTCGGAATGTTTATGATGTTCAACGAAAATAGACATCTGAAAGGTCATGATCACAGGTTACAATTGAAAACTAATTTGCAACTAAATTTGCGAAATATTGGCAGGGATATATTATAGAGTTCAGTGGTCCAATCGATATGGTCTAAAATTACAGGAGAAAGCGCTCCGAGCACCATCAAAAATATAAATAGGATTGGGTAACTAGGGTAAATCGTCAGTCTTGAGAGGTGCAGTTCAGTCCGTTTTAGCAAATTAGACCCTGTATTCTGATAAAATATCTTTTCAGTCCCCTGTGCAGTCTCTACTCCATCTGTTATCATATACGTGAACACTGACAATGTAAGAGTGACACAAGCAATACTTGCCATAGAGTAGAAATCCAAATCACTGTATGTTTTGCCCAGTAGATCATCAAATGGAAACTGACAGGGGACGTCAAAAATTTTTATAAACGCGGACGGGTATAACGCGTGTTTCGAAAATGTCTTCACAGATGTTTTGCCGAGGTTCATCGGGGATGGTTTGGCAACAGAGCTCAGTAGAGGTGGAGGGGTGGGGCAAGGGGGGCAGGGAGGGTAGGTGGGGCAGGTGGGGCAGGTGGGGCGGGGGCTGGGTGCGCGCTATGCGGCGCGCGGCGTGTGTGCTGCCTGGTCGGGTCACCGCGCAGCGCCGCGACCCCGCCGGCCCGGCTTTCCGCGCCGGTTGAAGCCCCTGCAAGATAACATCATTTATTTAATATTCCTTGACCCCAAGTAACATGGGACAAGGGCAGGAAGACGATGATGGTAATTCTTTATTGTACACATGATAAAAATTACAAATAGAAACTTATGTACAAAGTAGGGTTGTAACGGAACTTCGTCGCCGAATCCGTAACTGCAGAACTTCGGCAAATAATCGTACTACGCCTCTTTAAAAATTTCGAGGAGTTGTAACGTTGATATATTAAAGTTGACAATGAGGGCTAACCGTGTTTGAATTTTCTGCTAGGGGCGTTGGTGTACAGTAAGTTCCTCAAAATGTAAAATTTCATAGTTTTTTGGCTGTTAGTGCGAGTTTTTTTAATTTTTATTTGCTTTCTTTACAACCCTAATACAAAGGCGAGCTTAACCCATACTTGGGTTTTCTGACAGCAGCAGCTATTGTTTTGATAAATTTATTAAGACTTCATGCACAAGGGCCTTTGCTGAAAGCATTAATGCCTCAGGCATTCTCTACCAGTTAACCAAGGCATCATCATTAAAGGCTGTTTTCACTTGGTATGTGAACGGTTACCAAAACAAGTTTGCAGAGTCTAATACAAGCAAAATACAAAATTTTCAGCAGGTGAACTTCATTTCAGGAAGCGGGCAGCTGACTGGCAGTCTGCCAGCGTTAGCAAGCGCCGAGACAATCTGGTTGTTAGTTCGATGGCTCGAGCTACGTGGCAGCTTCTGACGGAGCGCTAATATTGATGCGGTTCAACAGTAGTCGTTACAAACAGCTGTGTTCGTGAGTGGCGTGCGTACTTAGAAGAGCAGTGGTGGCCCAGTGGTCGAACCCAGGCAGAAGCTCTACGTTGTGTTAATTATTTCATCACCACTGCTCTAAAAACGGTGAACGGTGAAACCGGCATGCCCTAGAACCAAAAATGCCAAGACATGTGACAGCCACCAACCCGCACTGAACCCGAGTTTTTGGATTAAGGCTCATTCCGTCTATCATAAAGAGGACGCCTGTGTCCCAGCAGTGGGAACATTAAAAGGCTGATGATGAGTGTAGTTACCTGTAAGGGCCGCGGTATGCAGCGCGAGCAGCCGGGGACCCAGGAGCAGAGTTATCGTTGGATGAGTTTCCATTCTGTCGTCCGTTGACGATGCCGTTGTTAGCTTTCGCTCCTTCGTTGGAGGCCCCAGGAGATCCGTTAGTATTCTCCTGTTTTACATACAAAAATTGTCTTTACACACCATTGATATATTAAAAAACCCAAGATACACACTCGGTGTCTCAAAACCGTCCGCATAAAATGAGCGCAACATTTTAAATTGTGCGCTCATTTCAAATAGTCTCGCGTCTCTGCACGCTCGTTAAAAATGCCGAAGTGTGTGTTGAGAAATTGACAAAATATTACATCGAAAACGTTTTAAAAGTATGGGATATTGTATTTTTGGTAAGTAAAAGAGTTAATTGATTTGTTTTTGTTGTGTTTTATGACATAAAATAGAAAGCAATAGGTGATTTTGATTTCGTCTCAAAACTTCACTCAATGGTCCAAGTATAATACGGTTAATTTCAATGGCCGCTTTTTCAATGTAAAAACGATGCATTACAGCGTCCTATGATTTTAGTTGCATAATACAAATGATCCTGTTCTTATTCAATCATTTTTTTGTGTGTAATTTTTTATTGATAACTTAAGTAACTTTTTTTGTATTAGTTTTAAAACAAATATATATACGTTATTTATTATACTATAGTTTTTAATTAAATTCCAAAAGGAGAAGATGTCGTCAATTCGACGATTTTACCAGTTAATATTTGTTTCATTGATATAAACATGTCCTACCCAAAAACATATTCACGCACAGATAAAAGTATAATTATGTGATCTAAACACATATACAATTTAACAAACTCTTAAAATACTAACTCAATGTCTTATAAAAAAAAGTACAAAAGAAATTCGTGTCCACTCCATGTCTTTTCCTACCGGCTAACTTCGGTCGAAAATTGTATGGCTTTTGTACACTGCTTTGTAAAATCAACTTTATCAATCCGCCGTAAGGTTGATTTTGCAAAAATTAAAAATGTTTATATGGTATAACAATAAATTATATTAAAAAGAAACCCACTTATAATTGGTGAGTGTTTGGTGACAGTTTCGAGTGTTACTTTTGTTCGAAACTGTATCTTGGGTTTTTTAATATATCAATGTTTCACACATAAAAATATCGTAAGTCAGCAACACATTTAGACCACGCAGTAAATAAAAAAAAGTAGTAGTAGCATAAAATAATAAATTAATTAATAAGCATCCGATATTCCTCAAGTCAAATTTAAATTGATTGTGTCAATTTAATGTTTTCGTAATTTCGCCGCCGGCTGACATAACACTAGTCGGAATTATTACCGCACACGTGATGTAGGTTGACTCCACTTTTTGACGTTTTTTTTTCTGTTTTTTGTCTAAACTGGTGGACAATAAAATTAGGCCACTCCTATTTTTATGATGAATTCTTTAGTTACGGTCTGTTTAGAGCTTCACTCTCACACGTCCAAATTTAAGCAAGCTATCTATTTTAAAAATTACGTGTCTCATCTCATTTAATACAATAAATAAATTAATTATACTAGTGCAGCTATACTGATCAAAAATAATTACATTGCGCCACTTGAGCACAATGAGTTAACCTTACAGAAATATTCAAAACTATCCTTGATCGGTGAGCATTCAGTTTAGTTATCAATTTATCGTACTAAAAGTAAGGTTATTTTTTTTTTCTACGATTAATCAGCTTTGCAAGCCACACAACGATTCCTATTGTTGAAATATTCTCGCGCCGATAGATATAATAAATATTTTTATTCTTATATGATAGATGATGAACGAACCTTTTTAGAGCTCGCGTTATCTCTTGCATATCAACATCAACCTGAGATGAGCATACCTGTGACAAATATTCTAAGTTACTGCGAACCAACGTTGTTGCCTCGCATACACCGGGCAACAAACGGAATGTCGCGCAACGAAGTACTAGACTAGAGTGGCAAGTTCTGAACACAAAATTGAACCCGAATTCTCAAACGACACTTATATTTAATTCGTTCTTGTATCCGGCGCTAGTACACATTCAAATGACAGATACGGCATGAGATTGAACAGATACTAAACTTTAAATTGCGTTTGGGAATTCGCCCTAAGAAAAATGTGCCTTTGCGCCATCGCACTGATTTTCAGGCGAAGTATTTTGTCGCCTAGTGAATGCGAAGCCTTATACACGGTAATGTTTTCATCATTTTCGGGACGCAGTTGTTCTGTTTCCTTTGTACTGTTTCAAATGCAGCATGTGGGTTAAGTAATTTTTTGTCAAGAGTTTTTATTTTTAGTATAAGACTTTTTTAGTAATAATTAGAGGAACGATGCCAATATGGAGTTTACCGCGCAAGAAAATGGCAATAACATTAGTTTGGTTGTAATGTTTATGTGGTCCTAAATCCTCCTCAAAATACTTTCTACATGAAATCATAATATATTATTACTTGTAGACTACGATGGCCGACTATATGGATTAAATTTCAGTGTGTAGAAAAGAGAGTATTGGAATATATTATTTAATTTTAATTTTTAAAACTTAATTTCATCAAACAACATAAATCTTGGCTATAAATTAGTTTTCTTATTTACCAAATTAATCAAACCCAGAGCAAAGTAAAAATTTGAGATGATGCGGTGGATAATGAAAACTAGAGTGAATCATGATGAGTTACGGCCATAGCTGTGAACCCTGTGGTACACCAGATATTAGTATAATATTTAATTGTAATCTTAACTTACATCATAATTTACGAATACAGTAGAAACACGAGTTGCGACTACTAGACCACATTTTTGATAAATCCATTGTGATGACGGAACAAGTACAAATTAGGTGTCCTACTTTGTCAAACGGCCTGATAAAATCCGTGAATCTGCGTCTTCTTGAGGCAAATCTCTTGATAAAAAAAAACATAAAGCTTCTTATATAGTGCATGTGTGGACGCACCCACGAGACTCGAGAGGCTACGACCATTGGCTTCATTTTTCAAATGATTATTAAACAAATTATTAGAAATTTAAGATTATCGAATAAAGCACAGAGTTCAATTTAAGCCTAACACTAAGTACCATATTAAGTATTACTAAGTAGGTAATATATGTAATGTAGATTTTTCTCGTACAGCTAGTCTCTCCAAATATTATATTATTATGTAAAAGAATATAGTGTTTTAAATATTAAAAAAATAAATGTGTTAACTAATATTTCAGCAATAATAATTATTAAGTCCATTCTCCCTTAAAATAAATAGTTACGTTATGGAAATCTAGTCTAATAGAGTAAATAAAGAAACTAGGTACATTGTTCTCATTGTCCTCCGGAGTAGTGATGGTTAGCGGTGGCGGTCCATTGTCACCGCATCCGATCACGCCGCCCTTGGACATCTGGTAAGCCAGAAGCTTAGCCATCTTGTTCTGCAGCTCCTGTAAAAATAAACATTCTTTTGAAGATACAGCGTCAAAAAACCCCCAGAGGCTTAAAAGTCGAAAAAATTTCTTGGTTGCGTGAGTCCATCTATTGGAAACATCACCACGGAAAGATGCGATCTTTGGCGAGAGAAATTTAAATTCCCTGATCGTTTCCTAGAGCCATCGGAGACCCTTTCGCCTGGGCACGCATTGCCTTGGCCGACCTGGAAAACTCTGAACAGGCTCCGCACTCAGATCGGCCGCAGCAAAGACAATCTTCATAGGTGGGGGTTCTCGGATGGTTCCGATCTTCGGTGCTTGTGCGGCGTCTCCCCGCAGACCATGGCCCACCTTTTGTCCTGTGCCGCATGTCCTGTTGTCTGTTCACCTGAGGACCTTATGACTGCGTCAGCGGAGGGCGTTGCCGTGGCTGAATTCTGGGCCAGGCAAGGCATTTAACTAAAAAGAGTGTTTGTCATCGACACGCTAAGAAGAAGAAGAAGCGTCAAAATTTCAAGAAATGAATATACCTGTGCGGATAAAGGACTGTATGTTAAGTGTATTGAGTTGGAGAGTGGGGCATATGCTGGCATATGCAATCTTTTGCTAAGAAGCAAATAAGAGAATAAGAACTATGTATCTTGAATATTTGTTTTCTCGCCTTAAGTGATGGTAAACACTATCGTAATTCTTCAAAAACAAACTTTCCAATGTACCTAATACCTATGCAATTTAAATGAAACCCCCATTTAAATTCTTATAAATAATCGAAAGTAAGAAGACAAAAAAAAAAAAAGCTGCGAAACTTAGCTTCTTTTCTTTTTCATTTCGATGGTACACTTGATCGAACTATTTGGGCTCAATAGGTGGCCACGTTTATTGCAGCGGCATTATTCGTGTCATCCAAGATGAAAGTGAATGGACAGTCGGGACACTCCAGCAAGTGGGGCACTGTCTGTACAGGAACATCGCAATCGCACCCGGTATGCAATGGACAAATTCAATTCGATTCCCCCATTTTGCCAAATTATATTTGCAGCAGCCCACTTGGGTGCGCAACCGAGTACATCCAACCTTGGCTAATACTGCCATAAGTTATCATTTGCAGGGTAAACTAGCAAATGCATGGTTGACAATTAAAATAGCAATTGTAGTTGTTGTGTAAATTTTGTGTTGATTGTTTTGTATAAAATTCTCAATATGATGTAAAAATTAATTGGAAATGAAATGAAACATCAGATAGACAAGTACACTTACTTTCATCTCATCCGTTAAGAAGAACGGTGCCGCCGTGAAGGATGCAACGGGTGGCGGAGCATCAGCCAAAGTTTCCACCTCGATGGTAGTCAGCGTGATACGGCACACCGGGCAGATTTCCTTAACACATAGATATTACATTAAGGCCCACTTGCACGAGTTGCTAGCACGAGGTTAAGTTGACAGTATTGTATGACAACCTGCCACAGCAACCTTTTTTTTGTATTACTAGGTATTACTCTAAAGTCCAGAATCTAACCTTTGATAATATTCTACCAAGTAATAGTTTTTTACTAATTCATCATCATCATTTCAGCCACAAGACGACTCCCCCAAGTGTCGCTACATCGGCCGGTCAATTGCGTCTTGCATTCACCGGATGCCCGCCACTTTACCCAAGTCAACTTTGACTTGGGTAAAGTTTTTGACTACCTGGTTCTAGTCACAGAATTTGGCTACACACACAGACTACACAGAATTTGACTCCCTGGTTCTAGTCCTTTCTTACTGACAGCGGACGAATGTCTTTGTTGCAAAATAATTTAGACATATCAGGTCATAAGATAAATATGAATCTGAAAAGCAATTGGCAATTCTATTTTGTAGTTTGTGTAAATGCGACTTACCTTAAATGGCGTCCTGGTCACCTGTTGCCAGTTAGGCAGAAGTTCTAGCTCTTCTTGATAATAACGCCTGCCAGAAATAAGGTGTGCAGCAAGGCAATGGCTATGAAAGTAGTGATAGCATTGGGTCCTGATGAACTCATCACCCTTGTTAAAGCCAAACAGGCAGATCATGCACTGACCGCTTGGCAAGTTGCTGTCCGTTAGACAGTCACGGATAAGCTGTAAAATAACATCAGAAAAATAATACATTTAGTACCTGCTTAATTCTTAAATATTATTGATAAGTATGTAAAGACAGTTTGTCAAGGGCTTTTTCAACTTGCTTAAAATAAACAGCTCAGTTACCTATTGAATTCGGACAGGTGTTATCGCAATTGGTGTGTTCAGAAACTCACTAAGACTCTTGTAACACAAATCAATGACCTGATGTCAATGATATTTGCTTTTTTATAGTAACTCAAATCATAAAATCAAATATTAATTTCAATTAAACCGTTTGACTTGTGAAATTAATGAGTTGGTTAGTCCAAAAGATGATGCTAGTTGCACATCATCAAATGCATAGCAGAAACAGAATGTTATTTGTTAAAATTTCTATTCATTTCTTGATTGTTGTTGTCTAAATTTCTTTTCATAAAGAGAAGACTTTTACTCAAGAAAGAGCCCATTTTAAGTGGTACATAACGTGTGGGTCAGTGGGCCGTCTTAGGGGCGGACTTTTAGAAGTTGGAGTATTCGCTTAGGAGCAAACAAACCAAAAAAAAACACGTTTATGGGAGCCCTACTTAAATATTTATTTTGTTCTGTTTTTAGTATTTGTTGTTATAGCGGCAACATAAATACATCATCTGTGAAATTGGAGCTATATATGTTATGAATATCACTGTATTTTTTAAACAATTTTATATTTTTATGGGCATATAAAAGATTTTCATAAATATACTGAGTAGGCACAGTCATTACATTAATCTCCTTAAATTTATATCTGAGAGAGTGTCTCGGGTTAAATTTATAAATTAATCGAACAGCTCTTTTCTGAAAAACAAAGATAGTCTGGATGCCGGCGGCATTTCCCCACAACAGAATAGTGTACGACATTACACTATGAAAATAGCTTAAGTATACTAAAAGGGCTGTCTCTATGTCAGTTAAATTACGAATCATTCTAACAGCATATGCTGCGGTGCTTAGCTTCTTTGACAATTTATCTATATGTGGGCCCCACTGAAGCTTAGCATCCAAAGTCAAGCCCAAGAATACTGTGCTATTTTCAGGATTAAATTCTTCGCCCTTTATCAACACATCAGTTTTCACCTGCCTAACGTGAGGTAGGGTAAACTTAATGCATTCGGTTTTTTTTTTCATTAAGTAAATTGTTAACATTAAACCACTATTGAGATCGGGCTATTTACATCGTCTGTAAACAGCTGCTCACGTTTAAATTTAAACAAAAGTGAAGTATCATCCGCAAACAACACTATAGCATGGTTATCCTTTATGAGGTATGGCAAGTCATTAATATAAATAAGAAACAAGAAAGGACCAAGAATTGAGCCCATAACATCACAACTATATTTTCTGAAGGGTAAGACAAAGGTATGTCTATACTACATACACCATGACCAAAAAAAAACAAACCGCATTACATTCCAAATGAGGTTTGTAGGCTTAAATTGAGAGATATACAAAGTTATTTTAAGAACATAGAATTAATACTTAACATTTTCTTTAATGTATAAGTATTTTCTGTATTTTAGTAGTGTCTAGATTGTTCAAAGGGCAATACGCAGTTTGGTCCAATAGGAAAAAGTATTTTATTTTGACAGAACTTCTGTCCACTTTAGCATTTTTATTAGGGCACCAAACCTTTAGCTCCACTGTACTTAATTTTGTGTTCAAAAAATTATTTTCAAACATATTCCATTAAATTAATTAACTAAGACAAATTCAATATAGTATCAGACTTTAATAAAAGGTTTTTATTAAACCTATGTTACCCGCAGTTCCACTTGTATCAGTTACAACCTAGAAAAACGACTACATCGAGTTGCTTTTCCATTACAGAATACTGGCAATATAGACTGCATATTTATGATTATGTAGTAAGGTTCCTTCCTGAATATATAAAACAAAAACGCACTCGAGCTTATTTTATAAAAGTATAATTTGACTCACCTCAATCAGTTCAAACACCACAGGTTCACCAAGGCAATCAGCCAGTTTCTCACGGATCTGAAGGTGGATGTTAGACAGGATCTCATCGTCGAGTCCTCGTGGGTTTCTGAGCGTCACCTCCGGGCTGCTGTCTGGGTACCCTGGTGTTAGTTTCACTACCAGGGTCGCGCAAACGTACTGCCGGTCGACGTCATTACCCGTAGATGGATGGAGGACAGTTTCGATGATATGCGGCACGTCCCCAACACGTTTGATCACAACATCATCCATTAAAATTGCTTCTAGAGCTTCAATCTCATCCGACACTCTGAAAAATGCAAAATATCGATCACTTTGCTCCGAATTTGATAAGTTCACGATCTACAACAAGTTACACACCTTTCATCCATGATGGACGACATATTGACTGGTTATACAAAAGTAGAGCTAGCTAGTAAGACCTGGGAATCAGAGGTGCATTCAGTTCAGACAGGCGCACTGCAGCTATTGCAACGAAACAGCTGGGATTTCAGAGGAATTCGCGACGAAAATCAATCATGACCTCCACCATACGACAGATTAGGATTACAAATATTCTATGCTAGGGTTGGGCCGCGTGTGACAGTTTGTTAATCGAGTAACAGTTTAGTCGAGTTTTGATTCAAGTTTATAAAAGCAAAATCAAGAATCAAATCAACTTATCAAAAAGGATATCACTGTTAACCCCAAAACTGCAAGTCGCTTGGCAGCTTTTAAAGTTAAACTCATTTATAAATTACCAATTTTGTCAATTCATGCTGATCCTAATCATCTGTATGATGAGTTTTTTAGTATATACTGTAAACTATTTAATTCCACATTTATTCCCAAGACTATCTCCGTTAATAGTAACGCATCATTCAGTGATGGGCTACCATCACAGACTACTTAGAGATACTGGCTACCATTGGTATTCATAAAGGTCTAAGAACACGGCTTTATGAGCTGTACGATGACAGGACTTATGTAAACACTGCTGAATTTAATTTATAATTATGTTAGAAATTATTCAAAATTATTTAAAAAAGTTTGTTGTTTGGCCAAGTCGCGTTATTTGAGTTCTAAGATTAAAACTAGTAGTAATGTTATTAAAACGACTTGGAATATTATTATAATAGTGAAACGGGAAGATCTGGTAACCAAAATATTGACTACAGCCTGTCTATTAATGACCGCATCATAAAATCAGACTCACAAGTCACAGTGGCCTTTGAAAATTCCTTTTCAGATATTCCCATTTCAACTACTAAATCCCTAAACTTATCACCTTCTGTTGCTGAGTCTTTGCTAGAAGAAAATGTTAATGTTTGCGATACGGGAATTTCTTTTTGAACATTTTACTTGTAGAGACATAATTAAAACCTTTCACACTTTAAATGTTAAAAATACTGCAGATCTGTGGGGTAATTCTGTAGAAGTTGTAGAATTGACATTGTCGCACCTAGTTTAGTTATTATTTTTAATAATTGTATCGACTGTGGGGAGTTGTCTGACGTAATGAAAAATAGGAAAACAATACCTTTGTTTAAATCAGGTAGTACCTACATCAGACCCTACAAATTATAGACCTATTTCAGTACTACCTACGTTAAGTAAAATATTTGAGAAATTAATGTTAGAGCAATTGCAATTATTTTTTAATAAACATAAATTATTACATATCAAACAGTTCGGTTTTACAAGGGGTCGTTCAACTACTGATGCCGGCGTTGAGCTTTTAGGACATAATTATAATGCATGGGAAGATAGGTGCGATGCCTTGGGCTTTTTTTGTGATTTGGCCAAGGCATTTGATTGTGTTCTTCATGAAACGCTAATCAGGAAACTCCGCCACTACGGGATCCGGAACAGCGCTCTGGATCTTCTTACTTCATACTTGAGTAACAGGATTCAGAGCGTTGACGTTAGTGAAAAAAGATCTCCCGGAACTATAGCAACAATGGGAGCCCCGCAGGGCTCAATTCTTGGTCCCTTCTTGTTTCTTATTTATATTAATGACTTGCTTTACCTCATAAAGGATATCCATGATATAGTGTTGTTTGCGGATGATACTTCACTTTTGTTTAAACTTAAACGTCAGCAGCTGGTTACTGACGATGTAAATAGCGCGATCTCAAAAGTAGTTCACTGGTTCAATGTCAACAATTTACTTCTTAGTGAAAAAAAACCAAATGCATTAAGTTTACCCTACCTCACGTCAGGCAGGTGAAGACTGATGTGTTGATAAAGTGCGAAGAATTGAATCCTGAAAATAGCATAAATTGTCAAAGGAGCTAAGCTCCACAGCATATGCTGTTAGATAAAATCGTAATTTAACTGACATAGAGACAGCCCGTTTAGTATACTTTAGCTATTTTCATAGTGTAATGTCGTACGGTATTCTGTTGTGGGGAAATGCCGCCGACATCCAGACTAATTTTGTTTTGCAGAAAAGAGCTGTTTGTTCAATTTATAAATTAAGCCCGAGACACTCTCTCAGAGAGTAATTTAAGGAGATTAATGTAATGACTGTGCTTTCTCAGTATATTTATGAAAATCTTTTATATGCCCATAAAAATATAAAATTGTTTAAAAAATACAGTGACAACATAAATACTAGGAATAAACACAAATTTGTAGTACCAACAACAAGGCTCATGAAAATAGGTGGCTCGTTTAGATGGAGGCATCATGTTATCATGGAGTTTTTTTGTGCATTCTTCTCCATAACAAGCTACTTTCCGAATGCACTGTAGAATCAACTTTTATAACTTGTAAATTTTAATGTACCTAACGTTCAAAAGTGCCGCTTGGTGGCCTACTTGAAATAAAATATCTTTGTCTTTGTCTTTGATGTCAATGTGTACGCTTATATAATAAGCTTCAAGCCACGTACAAGTTCTAAGTCTTAATAAATTCAAATCATTCATTAAAGGTTAGTTGTGCCAGAAAGCGTTCCGTTAAAGATTACGTTCGCGTTGAGGACAAACAGGCAGGGATTGAGCTGCTCCAATTAAAATTAATTTAGATTTTTATATTTTCAACCGTGAATTTTGTTTATTTTTTTTGGTTTTCTTGCAATGAAAAGAATATCTACTTTTTAAAGTATTATATTATTTTATTTTTATTATTGTGATTGTGAAGACTATGTGGTTAATTCTTTTTTTTTTGTTTTTATTTTATCTTAGTTTTTAATCGTGGTCTGGCAGTTTGAGTTGTTTATGTGGCCTACTCGAATGTCCTTTCTTTGGTATTGTTTGTTTGAGCTGCTCGGTTATTGACAAATGCGTGCACTGACTGGACAGGTCCACTCAATCTGGCTGGTTCTTTCCTCAAAAGACCATTTCAGACATCAGTCTACATGGTCTTCACATGATCTAACCAAGATTTTTGTCTGGACTTTAAAAGAGACTGTGACCTCTGAGTTTGTTTCGGCCTTTCTTTTCAGAGTAGTCAGATAGGAAACGCCGACCTCATCTAGTTTAAAAAATATGATCGACATGTAAAAGTGTTTGTACAGAAATAAATCCAATTCTTTAAATGGCAAATTATCAAAATGGCACATTTTCTACAATTGACAGTACGTTCTTTTTTTTTTGTGGTTAATCATCCAATGACTTCTCCCGCTCTGGGTGAAGCGGGAGGGCGTGTTAGACTTTTACTGACTAAAACCCACCCGTGTTCCTTCAGTTGCTTGTGCCAGGGCCGCGGTAGCTCTCTTTCAAATTTAACCCGAAACCCAGACAGGCATCGGCCCTATCGGACCCCGTCACTTTTGTTGACATCTCTTTGGGGCGCGCGTGGGACACTGCGGGCCGTAAACACGGGCCTGGTCCTTATCAGACGGCGAGCTACCCATTACTCGTCGTCCGCAAGCCCGCGCCTACGTTGGCTGGGAATCGGCTTGCGACTCCCGACGCCCGAGGCGTCTCCTGCGGTGGATAGGGGCGTCTTGATGATAGGGGTCTCTTTTGCGTTTCCCTTACGCGTTCCGCTTCCTCCTTTGCGAGCATTACTGCTTCGCAGAAGGAGGAGACAGCTTCCCATGCCCTCTCGCTCCGTACCATGGCCTGGCCCAAGGCCGGACGCGAGAGGTCACCATCACCGATCGCCTCCATGAGGACACGGCGGTGCTCCGCCCAAGCGGGGCAGATCGCCACCGTATGCTCCACCGTGTCCTCCAGGCGGTCCACACAATAGTGACACCCGGGCGTTTCCTCCCGCCTTATCCTGAACATGAACCTCCCGAAATAGCCGTGTCCGGTGAGGACCTGCGTCAGGCGGAAGATGAGGACGCCGTGACGCCTCTCAAGCCACTCCTCAAAGAGGGGTCTTACCGCCGCAATTGTGGCATGCCCAGCGCTGGGTTGCGACAATCGCCCTCTCCATGTCGCCATGAGATCCTGCCGGAGCTCTGTCCGCCGAGCCGCGATTTGTCGCGGCAACGGAGTTTCACCCCGGCATTTCGCAACCTCGCGCCACTCCCATATATGCGTGAGGACTTTTGCTTCTAGATCCCATGGCGGCAATCCAGCAAGGAGGCTCGCCGCCTCACCGGAGACCGTGCGGTATCCCCGGACCAGCCGGATGGCCATGACCCTTTGGGACGCGTTCTACCGGCGGGCTGGTCGCCGCCTCAGGGAACGCGTCCATAGCTGTGCCCCGTAAAAGGCCATGGACCGCACGACCCCCGCGTATAGCCTCCGTCAGGAGGCGTTTGGACCCCCTAGATAGGGCAGCAGCCGCGTGAGGTCAGCCCCCGCCCGCTCTAGTCTGGGAGCCAAACGTCGGAAATGCTCCACGACCCGACGCCGATGTGAACCCTTCCTACCGTTATATGGGATCCCGGCGGTGGCGCGTTCCGAGGACCGTGAAAACACATTGCCTCGGACTTGTGCAGGGCCACCTCGAGTCCCAATTGCTGGATCCTGTCGACGATTGTCGCAACTCCGCGTGTCGCTATTTCAGATGCCCGATGTCTAAAGACACCGCCAAGACGACTCCACCCCGGGCCACTGCAGCCCCCGTCGTGAGGGCTAGTACGCGCATGATGGCGTCCCCCGTCGAGCGACCCCTGCGGAAACCAAACTGGCTCTGCGCCAGATCCGGCCCCACCCGCACCAGCTGCTCGACGAGGCGGTCTGCCATGACTCTTTCAAAGAGCTTGCCCACCTCATTGAGCAGCACGATGGGCCGGTAAGCGGACGGAGAGTCCGCAGGGCGCCCCGGCTTCTTAATCAGGACCATTTTCCCTGACTTCCAACGAAATGGGTACTGGCCCCTCTCCAAGCATGCGCTAAAGAGACCCCTTAGTCGAGGCCCGAGACTCTCAGTTTGCCTATGCGCGCGCATTTAATAATGGCGATCGGCCATAGACTAATAGAATGAGGTTTCTTTTTTTTTTGCTTTTCGTGGATAGTGTTTTAGCCACGTACAAAATAGGGAATTTAAATTTTTCTTAATTACAGAGCAAATAAAATTTATATTTGAGTGAAAGTTTTATTTATTAAGCACGTACAAGTTGAAATTATCTATTTAAATACGAAGTTGCATGAAATGAGCAAGCAATAGGTACATTAATTTATTTGTACTATTGAGTACGATCTTTTTTGTATCGAAACTTTTTTATGAACAAAGCAACTTACCAATAAATAAAAAAAAACTCTATAACTCACTTGTGAATAATAGCAATGAAAAAGTCACAGTTTTATAACAGGTATCATTATGTGCCTAATGGCGGTGAAATTAGAGCCACTTTATGAGCAAGTGTGTTGAAAATGAAAGTTATTTGACTTATTCGTCTTTCAGTCGGATACATATTTTAACATTCTTTCGTATGCATTACAATGCGGATGTAACAGATTCTAATGTTTTTGGAGTATTTGGCAGCAAATTGTATTGAGGAATTCCCAGTAAGCTTTGCAGAGGTAGTCAATACTAAACAATTACAATACATTACAATAAAATACTCCGCTCCACTATCCCGAGATCGCTTCTGTTAATGATTTATTTTATTTTATTTGTGACTAGCTGTCCCACGCGGCTTCGCTCCCGTCAACTGGCTACGTATCTACCCTATCCTACACCTACCCTACACCTACCCTACACCTACCCTACACCTACCCTACACCTACCCTACACCTACCCTACACCTACCCTACACCTACCCTACACCTACCCTACACCTACCCTACCTACTCTACCTACCCTACATACATGATTGCATAACTGAAACTGTTTACGTAGCGCACGCAACAGAAGCCCTCAAAAAGTAATATTCTTGCCCGATTTTGCAACATTTTTCATTAATGCTCCGCTCCTATTGGTTGTAGCGTGATGTTATGTAGCCTATAGCACTCAGGAATAATGTAACTTTCTACCAGTGAAAAAAATTTTAGAATTGGATCATTAGTTCCAGAGATTACCCTCTACATACAAACTTACAAATTTTACCTCTTTATAATATTATATATTATAATATTATATTATATATTATAGTATAGATAAAAATAGTGTCGATTCCTGAGTGATCGAAAATTCAACAATTTCACGGCAAAAAAATACATTTGTTAAGAAACATGCGGCCCTTATTTAATTTCTCCTCATTTTTTTTACCTACCCTACACCTACCCTACACCTACCCTACCTACTCTACCTACCCTACATACATGATTGCATAACTGAAACTGTTTACGTAGCGCACGCAACGGAAGCCCTCAAAAAGTAATATTCTTGCCCGTTTTTGCAACATTTTTCATTAATGCTCCGCTCATATTGGTTGTAGCGTGATGTTATATAGCCTATAGCACTCAGGAATAATGTAGCTTTCTACCAGTGAAAAAAATTTTAGAATTGGATCATTAATTCCAGAGATTACCCCCTACATACAAACTTACAAACTTACAAATTTTACCTCTTTATAATATTAGTATAGATAAAATTAGTGTCGATTCCTGAGTGATCGAAAATTCAACAATTTCACGGCAAAAAAATACATTTGTTAAGAAACATGCGGCCCTTATTTAATTTCTCCTCATTTTTTTACCTACCCTACACCTACCCTACACCTACCCTACCTACTCTACCTACCCTACATACATGATTGCATAACTGAAACTGTTTACGTAGCGCACGCAACGGAAGCCCTCAAAAAGTAATATTCTTGCCCGATTTTGCAACATTTTTCATTAATGCTCCGCTCCTATTGGTTGTAGCGTGATGTTATGTAGCCTATAGCACTCAGGAATAATGTAGCTTTCTACCAGTGAAAAAAATTTTAGAATTGGATCATTAGTTCCAGAGATTACCCTCTACATACAAACTTACAAATTTTACCTCTTTATAATATTAGTATAGATAAAATTAGTGTCGATTCCTGAGTGATCGAAAATTCAACAATTTCACGGCAAAAAAATACATTTGTTAAGAAACATGCGGCCCTTATTTAATTTCTCCTCATTTTTTTACCTACCCTACACCTACCCTACACCTACCCTACCTACTCTACCTACCCTACATACATGATTGCATAACTGAAACTGTTTACGTAGCGCACGCAACGGAAGCCCTCAAAAAGTAATATTCTTGCCCGTTTTTGCAAAATTTTTCATTAATGCTCCGCTCCTATTGGTTGTAGCGTGATGTTATATAGCCTATAGCACTCAGGAATAATGTAGCTTTCTACCAGTGAAAAAATTTTTAGAATTGGATCATTAGTTCCAGAGATTACCCCCTACATACAAACTTACAAACTTACAAATTTTACCTCTTTATAATATTAGTATAGATATTATAATATTATATTATATATTATAGTATAGATAAAAATAGTGTCGATTCCTGAGTGATCGAAAATTCAACAATTTCACGGCAAAAAAATACATTTGTTAAGAAACATGCGGCCCTTATTTAATTTCTCCTCATTTTTTTACCTACCCTACACCTACCCTACACCTACCCTACCTACTCTACCTACCCTACATACATGATTGCATAACTGAAACTGTTTACGTAGCGCACGCAACGGAAGCCCTCAAAAAGTAATATTCTTGCCCGTTTTTGCAACATTTTTCATAAATGCTCCGCTCCTATTGGTTGTAGCGTAATGTTATATAGCCTATAGCACTCAGGAATAATGTAGCTTTCTACCAGTGAAAAAATTTTTAGAATTGGATCATTAGTTCCAGAGATTACCCCCTACATACAAACTTACAAATTTTACCTCTTTATAATATTAGTACAGATGGGTTTGCTCTTGACTCTAGTCTAGGTCATAGGTGACAGAGACAGAGTCGACGATGGAGTGAGCTTACCCAGAAGAAGCCTGTCCACTCTTACTTTGAAGAGATTCGGGTTGAATGCGTTCGGAAACAAAGACGCAGGTAGTGAGTTCCATTCATTCGCTGTGCGCATTATGAAGGATGTTTGGAAGCGCTTGGTGCGAATTGGTGGAATGGCAACAAGGTAAGGATGATAACTTGCAGTGCGTCTAGATGTCTGATGGTAGAAGGGGGCTGGTGGGATGAGGTCGTGGAGTTCTTGAGCACACTAACCGAAGTACAGTCTGTAGAAGACCGACAAGCAGGCAACTTTGCGGTGATGAGCCACGCTGTGTAGCTTGGCATCTGCCACCTCAACGTCGCCAATGAGCCTCTTGGCTCTGCGTTCCACCGAGTCAAGCGTGGCAAGCTGATACTTAGCTGAGCCATCCCAAAGGTGGCTGCAATACTCCATGCAGGATCGGACCTGCGCTTTGTATAGGGTTAAAAGCTGTCCAGGCGTAAATTATCGCTTCACTCTATTTAGGATGCCCAGTTTTTTGGCCGCAATTTGGGCTTTGTACTCAATGGAGGCGCCGAAGTTGAGACTGGATGTCAACTCCATGCCTAGGAGCTCGAGCCGATCAGTCACAGGAACAGACGCACCCCGAAAAGTAATACTCCTTTTTGCGGTAAAAAGACACGCCTGTGTTTTGGTGGCGTTAAAGGAGACCAGATTGTCATCACCCCACTGGGAGACAAGGCTTAAGGTCAAATCTGTCCGCTCCACCATAGCCTCTCTCAAGGAAAGAACTTCATCCACGCTGGTTTTCGCGCTGGACAAGTATCTCTCTGTAACCGTACTGTCATCTGCGTACTCAACAATACCATGCTGAAGTAGGTCATTGATGTGCAGCAGGAAAAGAGTTGCAGAGAGAACAGACCCCTGAGGAACTCCGGCATCAATAGCCATGAATTCAGAGGAGCAGCCGTCAATGACTACTCGGTACTCGGATCGACCGTTCACTGAGGAAGTCTGATATCCAGCTACAAAAACCAGCGGCGATGCCATAAGCAGGAGGCTTACTGAGTAGACACGCGTGCCAGACCCTGTCAAAGGCACAATTTTACACTCATCAGAAAAGAGGACTTTGCTCCACTGGAGGTATGACCAATTTAGGTGTTCACGTGCAAAGTTAAGGGCCTACAACCGCTTCAGTGCCGTAAAACGGTTACTTTCTAAAGCATACTCCTTCGTAACGGCTAGATTAAAAGGTTTGAAAAAAATGTATATTTGTCGGGTTTAGTTAATAGTACGGACGTAAAGTCAAATCACAAGCACGCCCCTAGCGGCAATCAAGAGCAACTACGCATTGGCGCGCTTATTCTAACCGCTTGCGTAGTGGGGACAGCAGAATAGAGCAGTTGAGTACTGACAGCCGTAGAGCTAAAACGTCGTAGAATTAAGGTCGATCCGTAATATCAGTAAGTAATAATGTAACTTGTGTATATTTGAATATACTCAGTGTATCGAATAACTTGTGTGATTTCATTTCACGATTGACCCACCTACTTGCCCACACGCGATGTCTTAGCCTAAGGGAATACATCCTGACTTCCCGATGGTTTGCATCTATCGGCCAGCCTTGATGCGACATCAGAATTGGGATTTGGTCGTGCTAATGAGATCACAGATACCATATTGCGTCGAAGTGGAGCCTCTGCTGAAGGCTAGCGGTTCAAATGTTGAATGCGAAGGTCGACTGTCAACATCTGAGAGGTTGAGACCGACGGCAGGCTAGCAGTTCGAAGTTGGTAGCCGAACGTTACGAACGCGCGCAAGTGTTGAATGGAATACTCGGTGAGTCGCTTCCGTGTTATTTCGATAGTGAGGTCGAATGTTCTCTTGTGAAGAGATGCTAGTTCGAGCTTTAAGAGTGTTCATGTTTGACCACTAAGTTGGTCGTGGTTATATCTAGCACTATCACTAGGTAATTAAGACACACTTAGTAAAAAGCAAGTAGTTAATGAGTTTGCTATTGGCGGTAATAGTTTCAACATTTGGTTCAGTACGAAATTTAGGATGAGGTATCCCTTAGGAAGAAGATGAGATATCCAAAATGACTGCCCAATTCAGCCGCAAAAAGCGAGTTAGTAATGTCGTGGGATAACGAAATTGTATCGAGTTAGTAACGGTACTGGTCATTTATCTGTATTCAGAAGAGATCTTGTTTCGTAACTTGCTTACTTTCAAAGTAATCGCGATCGTTTTCCTTACATGAAAACTGAGTAAGTGAGCGATAGTAAATGGTTACTGTTGATATTTGAATTTAAAGATATTGATCCGAGTTAATTCGTAAAACTCCTTCACAAGAGCTATTGAGACGCAAATATTATCAGGCTTAATTGTTCCCCTCATATTAACAGTCTGTATGTGAGAATCTTGTGAGAAGGATCCCCGATCACCAAGTTCCTTGAGAATTAGACGTCATTGTTGATGACAGTGGTAATTACCACTGTCATCAACAATGACGTCTAATTCTCAAGGAACTAGAACTAGAATTCTCTCGAGTATGTATGTATGTATTCTCTCGAAACTTTAGACCGCACCTTATGAGTAACATGTGGCGATGGGTCTACAAGGAATCGTTGGTGCGATTTCCTTCTGTGTTGGTGCACAGAGCGCTTATGTGTTGTAGCACATTTGCGCTAGATTTTTGAGAATCGTGTATACGATTTCTGTCTGTGTTGGTGCACAGAGCGCTTCATGTGTTGTAGCACATATTGCGCTAGATTTTTGAGAATCGTTGGTGCGATTCTTGTCTGTGTTGGTGCACAGAGACCCTCATGTGTTGTAGCATATGTGGAGGCAGATATGTAAAGAATCGTTGGTAGATACGATTCTGGTTTGTGTTGGTGCACAAATCACAATGAAAGTTTCATGAATTGAGTACACATTGCCTATGAATTGTAACAAACCGTAACAGCATTGTTACAAGAACTTTGTTTAGTTGTTGAACTTGTTGATCGTCGGACCTTTATCTAATGGAGTGTTTTGTGGGAAACTCGATACGAAAACTAAATAGGCCCTGTATTAAGTCTGCGATAGGTTATTATGACAGGATGGTGATCGTTATACACCGAAATCTTTAAATAGGTACGCTTAGAACCTACAAGTATGCACACTGTAGGTTAGGGCAGATGCCAGCGGGTCATGTACCAGTCTGTTGATGTCAAAAGGATTTGATGATGATGAGCAAGCTTAAGGTGTCGAGTAATTCAGTCTATCGAACGTATTATGTTTGACCGTACCAGTGGATTCTGGTGGAGGTCGGGGTCTAGAGAGAGACCGAGAGACCATTGTGAGAGCAATATAATTGCTGGTCGGCTAGGGAGCCGTGGCGTTGGAGGTTTTACTCGAGGGATTCTGTAAGCTTGACAGTTTTTTCTGCAGAATAAATTTTAAACTTTGTTTGGAACGACTAGTGGTACATGGACCAGGGTAATGATTTAGTTAAAGAGTAGGGTTCTAAAATTTCCCTATTTTCACGAACCCATTAATCTAGTTCGGTCAGGAGTAGCCGAGCGCTGTGTGGCAACTGTTGGCCTGTGTGGCAACTGTTGGCCTGTGTGGCAACTGTTGGCCTGTATGGCAACTGTTGGCCTGTATGGCAAGTGAAGGTCTTTATAGAAACTATAGGCCTGTATGACAACTGTAGTCCTTTATGGCAACTATAGGCCTGTGTTGCAACTGGAAGTCTGTGTGACACTATGGCTGATGTGAAAATTCATGTTTGTGTTAGGAACCTTACAGAAAGTTCCTATTGAGTTATGAGGTTAAAAGAAAGTAAACTCGCAGTCACGCGTGTGGTGAGGTCACCATGTTAACGTTGATGACGTTCGAATCGTCAAGACCTCATTACGAAAATTGAAATGGTTTTTGTTATTCTCATTTTGATTACTATGCGTAGATCGTGTTAGTAAGACACACAAATTTCAAGTACCAATTGAGATTGTAGATGAAGTAGTAAGTAATAAATCTCTGTGTGAACAAGTTCTGAGTTCAGAGTCGAGTTGACTCGACATCATGGAGTAGAGCAATTGAGATAGATAAGAGAGCTATGAGATAGCTAGTAGAGCAATGTGATTGCTAAAGATCGTGGTACTTGGACTTTGTAATCACGTAGATAAGGTGCTTTTAGGTACCAAATCGATGATTAAGTTGCTACTTTCTTTTAATTGGAAATATAATTACTTGTTCCTTGCAATAGTGAACAGAGAGATTTAAATGATCATGTTTGATTGTTTCAAAATGTTTCCTCACTCTAGAGTTTGAGTCAGGATTGGACAAGCGAATAATGTTTGGAAATTTTGTATGTTTCAAAAAAACATCCCTTGAAAGATGGGCGATTGCCAGGATGGAGTGGACTAAGACTACGTGTGGTGTAACACGAGGTGACCATGAAATGGCATGGAGCAAGGACAAGAAGATGATGCCTGCGGGTGATAGATTTGGGGATCTGTCACCTGAGAGAGGCCCGAGAAGGCGACGTGTGTGTTCCACGCTCGCCTCTCAAGAGGAATTACGGCCTAGAGAACACCATGTGGTTTTAGTCAGTAGGAGTCTGACAGACCCCTCAGCTTTCCCCAAGGGCCGAGGACATCCATTGAGGATTGCCACATGATTCGATACACTGTTAAAACCTGACAATGAGGAACAGACGAGGACGCCTGTCTCGCAGGATGGCCGTGTCGGGTTTAGTCAATAGTACGGACGTAAAGTCAAATCACAAGCACGCCCCTAGCGGCAATCATGAGCAACTACGCATTGGCGCGCTTATTCTAACCGCTTGCGTAGTGGGGACAGCAGAATAGAGCAGTTGAGTACTGACAGCCGTAGAGCTAAGACGTCGTAGAATCAAGGTCGATCCGTAATATCAGTAATCAATAATGTAACTTGTGTATATTTGAATATACTCAGTGTATCGAATAACTTGTGTGATTTCATTTCACGATTGACCCACCTACTTGCCCACACGCGATGTCTTAACCTAAGGGAATACATCCTGACTTCCCGATGGTTTGCATCTATCGGCCAGCCTTGATACGACATATTTATTATTGACTCATGTATATTAGTTTGTACACAAGGTTTTTTTGTGTAACTAATCGTTTTGCTATAAAAAAATAATTAACAACACGATATTTTTCCGCAACTTTTGGAAACTTCTCCAAAACGGCTATGATATTTAAAAATATTTACAGGTAGACAGATTGGTGGTAAAGGGTTCTTCAGATTGTACTATGATTTTTTAAATCAATAAAATTTTGCGAAGAAAGTCTTGCAAAGTAAGGTCCAATGTATATATTCTAGCGAAGCCAGTCGGCCCAGTCGCGCGATAGCATTGGCACGGGGTGCTGTGTCGGCCCACAATAAATCCAAGGCAGCCTGGCAAATTATAAACAATGATAAACATATAAAGAACCTATTTTAAAAATTGACAATCATTATGTGACAATAAAGGATCCCAGGAAAATAGCAACATCGTTTAATGACTTCTTTATTGACCAAGTACAAAGTATATCTTATGACACATCTGACGGAATTACTGATCTAGTAAATGGCTCGAACTCAATGTTTATGTCACCGACAATCCCATATGACATAATAAGAGCAATTAAATCGCTTAAAAATACAAAAAGTTATGGGTACGATGAGATTACTACCAGTGTTGTTAAATTTGTTAGTGATGTTGTTGCTGGGCCTCTAAGTCATATTCTGAACTGTAGTATTGAATCTGGTGTATTCCCTAATAGCCTAAAAACCGTAGTAATAAAACCTTTACATAAAAAGAAAATAGAGAAGATATGTCCAATTATAGACCAGTAGCATTGATCCCAATATTCTCTAAGGTATTTGAAAAGATTATTTATCAAGCAATGGATATATTTTTGAGTAAATATAATATATTAAGCGAGGAACAAATGGGGTTTAGAAAAAATAAAAATATTAATATGGCAATATATAATCTCTTAACTAATATTATGCCAAATGTTGACAATAAAATTCCTGTATGTGCAATTTTGACTGATATGACTAAGGCATTCGACTACGTTAACCATGATGTCCTTTTAAAAAAACTTTACGCCTATGGTATAAGAGGAAATGTCCTAGATCTAATAAGATCATATCTTTTAGGCCGATTGCAATACACAGAAATAACGAGAATATGCGTAAAAACTAAACGTGAATTTAAATATACTTCGGATTGTAGAGAGGTCAAACATGGCGTACCGCAAGGTAGCATTCTGGGACCACCGTTGTTTCTCTTGTACATTAATGATTTACCCCGTCAAATACATCATCCTATAGTGTTGTTTGCGGACGATAGTACTGTGATAGTAAAATGTTCGGACTTAAAAAAAATATGCAAGTGAGATTAATAACACATTAAAGAGTATTATTCATTGGCTTAACATGAATAATTTGATCATCAATTTACAAAAAACGAAGGTAATGCATTTTTACCAACGGATTAGTCCCGCTAATTTAGCTGTCGACTATAATGGGCAAAAACTTGACTCAACAAATATAGTAAGATTCCTGGGAATCTTAATTGACAGCAATCTGACTTGGAAACCTCATTCTGAGGACGTGTGTAAAAAATTGAGTGAATTAGCCTATGTTCTGTACAACTTATCGCATAAAGTAAGCCATACTACACTTCTAACAGCTTACCATGGTTTGGTTGCATCAATATTGAGGTTCGGAGTAATTTTCTGGGGCAACTGTATAGCAGATTTTCAGGGCTCAAAAACGCTGCATAAGGTCAATGTCAAGTTTAAAAACTACTGAAAGCTGTGAGCCTGTGTTTAGGTCAATGCAAATACTAACCTTCCCGTCTCTATACATATTGGAAGTGTCCATTTTTGTTAGATCGAATTTAAATTTATTTCCGACACTAGCCAGCATTAGATTACGCTCAGGTCCTTTAAGACTACAATATAATAAGTTATTACTACAGGTAAATATAAAACAGCACTATTGAAAAAGAATATTATGTCAATGGGGCCTATCATATGTAATAAAATTCCGCATAATTTAAAAGAACACCCTCTTCGTATATTTAAAACGAAATTGACTACATTACTTTTAGAAAAATGTTACTATTCTGTTAATGACTTCCTGAATGATAAAGACTTATAATTGTACCTTAATTTTTTCTTGTAATTGACATTATTAAATTATATATTTTTTATTTTTTTATTATTATTATTCCTAGATAAGCTTCTTTATTTGTATTCGACTATGTATGTGACATTTTAAATGATAACAATTTTTATAATATCAAGATAAGCATATTAATTCGTAATTGACTGTGTATGTGACAATTAAGTTATTTGTGATTTTTTATTTTATTTTCTGATACCTTGTAAGATACTAAGTCAATGACAATTATTGTATTGTAACTTCAAAAACTAATGTTTTTGCATGCCGTAAGGCAGAATGTAGTGGAAACACCCAATTCTGTACCATCTCAAACTTGTACCTACATTGCTTGCAAATAAATAATTCTGATTCTGTATTTTTTATTTGAAAATGTTTATCAATTGTATCATCACGTAAAGAACTTCTAATTTTATTACAAACTAGCTGACCCCACGGCTTCGCTCCCGTCATCTGGTTACCTACCTACCTTACATACCCTACTTACCCTGCCCTATCTACCTACCCACCTACCCTACCTTCCTACCTATATCCACCTACCCTACCTACCTACCTATACCCACCTAGCCTACCTACCAATTTGTTAAACTATTTATTTGAATAAGAATTAATACTGCAATACGAATGTAACCAACTTTTGTTTCTACCGGCGATCTAATTAAATTTTAGAACACAAAAGCTGCTATTGTGACTTAACTATGATAGTGAGATATATTATCTCGCATACTTTTTTGTAGGTAATAACACAGATAATATAATACTAGCATACAGATGCCTCATCCCATACAAGGAAACCGTGCCGACGTAACTAGCGTTTTTCATCTGATTAATCTTGTTATTTTTGTGAGTACATCAATCGCGTTCGTTTCCGTTCCACGGCAATAGATGGTGTTAGCAGCGACTTTGCAAGAAGGGTTACTTGGATTTACTTTTATTCCTAGATGGCGTTAAAAGCGCACTGGGGGGTGACCATAAGCTCTTAGAGCGATATCAATTTGATATCGAGTAAGTGACAGATGTATACAAGCCAGATACATCTGTCCCTTATTCGATCTCAAATTGATACCGCTCTAAGAGCTTATGGTCACCCCCCTGTACTTTGTACTGCTACTACAATCCTACAATGTTAGATCTTGACCTTGAAGCTTTAGACGTCACTTATTTTATTTTATTTGAAATCGCATTCTTAAATGCCTACTTTGCAGTGGCGCATGATTTAAGATTTCTCGGTACCTAAAATAGTGTTGGGATTTTATCAGTAGGTATAACTACTACTCAAAATTAATTCATTCGGTTTTTTTCGAGTTGGTATTTTATCCAAAACAGTGGAATTTTCGTTTCTAGTGTAGGAACCTACCTCACGTTGATGTCATTTTACAAAACAAAAAGATTTGATAGCATGAATAGGTCAAGATTTTACCATAATTACCTAAGTACTTTAATCACTTTCAAACATTAAAAATAACAATAGACGATATTATAATGTTTGTCATGTACCTACATACATTTTTGTGGTGTAGGTCCTACACCTAATGTTTATATACGTCAAACACGATGTTAGGCGCCGATTCCTTTGAGTAGCTGATTTTAAAATGAGAATCACGTCTAAACGGCTAGTCGTCATTTTTTGGTAAAAATATATGTTACATTAGACCATTTTCTTAATAATTTGATCTATAAAAATTTACAGTTTTATTCGTATAACATATTGTAATTAATTTGTAAAGTTATGTCTAAAACGGACAAAAACACGACAATCGCACCAAAAGCGCTGGGCGTATTTTAATAAAATCGACACCATCTCAAAGACACTTTAATTATCTTCATTTTGACCTGTGGCTTTTTTTTAAAGTCATAGAATAATAAGGAAAGTACAACAAACTACCTACTAAGTTTTGGGTCGCGCAGGTGTAAACGAGTGCGCGTTTTGTTCCTTCAAGGTCGTTGGCGTTAGTCGCTAGCTTCTGCCAGCGGCTTCGCAAGCGTGAAAAGTGTATTCTTGTGTTCACTGATTTTTCCGTCAATTCGGGACCGATTTTGAAAATTCTTTTCGTGTTTCAGAACCTGATGATGGGACCCCAAGGAAATCGAGGGAATTCTTCAAATATTATAGGTAAACAAATATCAATTTTGGTATTTTCATCAACAATAAAATTGTTTGCACTCAAAAAGTATAATTTGGTGAAGTGGTAGATGGTAGGTACTGATGAAAATGGTACCATCGAACTGATCTGATGATGAAGCCGGAGGGTAGGTACTGGAACGCCAAAATAAAACAGTGTATCCTAGTCGTGTTTGGGCTTATTGGAATCGTTATGAGATGTACTTTGGCTATAAATTATTTCATGGAAATTTGAGGTAGGTACCTACCTACCAATACTAAAAAAAACTGGCCAAGTGCGAGTTAGACTCGCGCACGTATGTAGGGTAACATTATCGCAAAAAACGGCAAAAAAATCACGTTTCTTGTATGGGAGTCCTACCTTAATTTTTTTTTTTTCTGTTTTTAGTATTTGTTGTTATAGCGGCTACAGAAATACTACATCATCTGTGAAAATTTCAACTGTCTAGCTATCAAATACATGATCTTTGAAAATTTCAACTATCTAGCTATCACGGTTCATGAGATACAGCCTAATGACAGACATACAGACAGAAATACAGATAGACGGACCGCGGAGTCTTAGTAATAGGGTGCCGTTTTTACCCTTTGGGTACGGAACCCTAAAAAAGAAAACAAAAACATTTTAACAAAAAAAAATAAACCGATTTCAGAAAAGAAAACACTAACTACAAAGCGCAAAATACTTAGGTACCTACCTAACTTTCTTTTCTGAAGTCGGTGTCGAAAAACAATAAGTAAGTCAGTTTAATTATGTTTTTTTTTAATTTTTCATTCTTATTCATGACGAAAATAGCCATGAAATAAAATGCCAAGAGTTCTTTTAAATTGTATTTTTTTCTCCTACTTTGAAGTTTTAATTTTTTTAAATGTGTTTTAATACAAATTTTAAAAGTCGAGTGGTTAACCTCTGAAATTTAATACAGCGCCATCTATTAGTATAGATATTAACTGTCCAATCCAATCATCTTTGAAATTTGAAATAATATTCCATAATTTTGTGCTTGCGAAGTTGTTTATATATGAGTAAACCCTAAAAAGACCAAAAAAATAAAATTTGAAAATTATACATACTTTAACCACAGATCAATACATGTCCCGCCATCTAGTGAGATTTATATGAACCAAATTTTCTTACTTAGGAATGAGACCCCGTGGTAATAATAAGTACTTTAATCTTGTGATAGGTACATAATTTTTATGTATCATCAATAGTTTTTTCAGCGCACGCCAAATAATAAATTTTATAGGCAAAATTTTGCGACTTCGGGTTACATTATTGCATAAGGATTTCATTTTTTTTTTTAAATAAATTTTAGCCTATGTTACTCGGGAATGATGTAGCTGTCTATAAGTGAAAGGATTTTTAAAATCGGTCATGTAGTTTCGGAGCCTATTCGGTACAAACAAACAAAAAAATCTTTCCTCTTTATAATACTCGTATTGTTATAGATTATCCTGTCTTCGTCTTCGAGATTTAAATCTGTACCATGTAGTAGCTTGCCTACGCTTCGAACACGTCGCACAAGTCTTTAGAGTATAAGAAAGAGAAAAAACATTGTCTCCCTCTAATGCACCTTGTGGCGTGCCGTCCAGGAGACACCTCACTGTTGTCCGTGCATCTAAAAAAAAAAAAAACTGTATGGCCTTACGATTTGTTTCAAGGATGCCTAAACGTAATCGTGATGAAACCAAAGAAGATGGATGGAGGAGGAAGATGAAAAAGTAATATAATAATAATAATAAAAACCTTTATTACATGCATTAATTGTTAAGTTATAACTTAGTAATTAATATAAACAGCCAATTAAATTCAGAACCGTACAAAGTCATATAAACATCATTAGTTGGAACACTTAATAACCAGTGAACGGAAATAAACATGGAAGCATTCCTAGCTTTAAAAAATGACCCAACGCAAATTGTGCCCCGGTGGGCGGGGCTTACCGATCGTGCCGCTCACGCTTTTAGTTCGTCCGCAGTAGGCAACAGCGGCGGTCGACTAATATTTACTGTTTTTCGCGTGTTAATTATTTAAAAATGCCTTCTTGTGCAGTGAAGCGGTGCATAAATAAATCACATTTGCATAACAAGAATGTTGGAATTAGATTTCACGTGTAAATACATCGCTATTCATATTTCTATAAAAAATGAAGTATGCCACGAAATCTATAGGGATGATGTTATGCCAACCAAACAATTAACTTTTTTACCTGACAATAATGGCAAATATAATTTGATTACAACCTAAGGAACAATACACGCCATTTTTTTTTTCTATGGGGACGGCACTATGCAAAATATACCAAGTTATTGTAGGTACATAAAAGTTCCTTTAACAGCATGGAGAAAATAGATATCGTTGCTGTATCTTTATCTTTTCTAATATATTTTTGACCGTTCCAAAAAGATATATTTTTAATACAATAAAAGATGGTTCTTTAACACGAATTGCCGTAGGATTTGACTGGTAGAAATCATCACGCGAAAAAGCGTTCATACTTCTATGCGATATCCTTCTTTCGAATTTGGTCAAAATATAAATCCAAAATGGCAGCTGCGAAATCTTTCATATTTTTCATCATGGGTTTAGTTTTCGAGGATGCTAAAGTCGATTGTGAGGCTAAAATAATCCAAGATCGCAAAAATAAAAAAAAATGTTTTTGTTTAAATCATACGTGAGAAGGAACTTTGTTCCTGACGGTGGTAACCTGATCACACACGTTTATTTATGCTTCTATATTTTCTTTCATATTACTTTAATACCATCACTATCATAATTAATAATTGCGTTGCACCATATTGCATAAAGAATCCCGGGCGACGCGATTGGTGGACGCAGTGGCGTCGTAGAAATGTCGTTAGCGGCCTATACGTTAGATGGTAATTTAAACCCAAAACTTAAGTAAATAAGGTCTATTTTTTACTGTGCATCATGAGTTGTAATAATATTGTTTGTGTACTTTGGCTAGTTTGGCGAATCAGTTGCGGGGTTTCGATGTGTGAGTTTGTTTGGGATTTTGTGTCAGGATGCGCGTTAAGTTCCTTCGAAGTAATGCTTCCATGTTTATTTCCGTTCACTGTTAATAACATATTTTTAAATATTAATTTAATTATTTAGATATACATGTCGCAAATAGGAGGGCTATCTTGGATAAACACTCGATCTTGTGGGCTTTCGTGGGTATATGCATGCTACAAAGCAGGTAACTTATGCCGATTTGGAGATAGTCCTTGTTCCAATCTTATCAAAGCAGCGAATTCGGCCACCTATTCGTTTCGCTTTCTCTCAACAAAACACACTTTCAAGTTTATAACGCCACACTTTAGGCTAATTCTCAATTATTTCCCTCACAACTCTGTTTTCAACTTTTTGCAAACGCGCTCCCGCGCGTTCCTTTTTCTAACTCCTTCCGACCAAAACATGGCGGCCGACCTCGCTCAGGTCGCCATATTGGCTACCCTGCTTTCATTGGTTTAAGAACACCTCGGGCAAAGTTCACAGCTTTTAACATCCAATCAAAATCGAGTATTTTGACATAAGCCAAATAAAGTGTTGTCAATCGAATAAAATCGAACTGAGATTGAATCGTAGGCTAAATGTTGCCAATTAAACAAAACTGAATTAATAAGTTTAAATGCGTCATACTTCTTTGTTCTAGATTATTAGTCATATAGCTTCCTCCTACATATACATAATCAAAAAATTTATTATAATATTTAACTTATTATATTATTTAATTAATTACATTATTTAACTTATTATATTATTTAATTTATTACATTATTAAATTTATTCTACTATTTAACTTAATCTATTATTTAATTAAATAATTTATTCTATTATTTAATTTATTTAATTTCTGCTGCATGCAGCTGACGCAAAGGCCTCCCATTCTTTCCTATCCCATGCCTTTCTCCACCATTTTCTTGTGTGTTTCGATTGAAAAAGTACGAAGATAAAATTCAAGGGAATCGACGCAGTGCTCGGAGGATTATATATTCGGACGACGAAGATGATGTCTACCCTCAAGGTGATTTTTGTGTACCCATTGTATTCTTTGGGATCACTATATTCTTTCTTTGAATCCGTTGTAATCTTCGGATGATTTATTATCAATAAGTAATATAAGTACGACCGTTGCATTCATCGGGAATCGTACATTTTGTAATTATCCGTTGTATTCTTCGGATACCTACCAAGAAACTTTTATAAGTTTCTGTGTGCGTTCAAAGGAACATTTACGGCTCTTGCCTACTGGATAATAACGCTCATGCATTCATGGCTTACCTAAACCATATAAGCAATAGCAGTATAATTATTCGCTATTGCTATAATAAGCATAAGTACATAATGGTTTCCAGAACATCTCATGCTGGATCCACTCGACAACTTGTCGCTTCCCGCCGAGTCTGAAGGCGTGCTTCAAAACTGGGACCACTCAAATGAGATCGGAGATGGCGTCATTACAACTTTCGACGCAGAGGCTGCTGAGCCCTGTTCGACTCACATAAACCCCGCGACACCGCCGCAGAATGAAACAGCTGAGTCTGACAATTTTGACCCACAATTATTAAAAGCCCTTGGTGATGCCGAAATTGACATCGTTGAGTACGGTAATGACCTTCAAGCAGACATAGCCACTCGATTTAAAAAAAAAAAACTTTCGTTTGGCTTAAAAATGGAAACTAAAGCGGAGATTTTAAAGAAACACCTTTTTCCAAAAAATGTTTCCCTCGCTAAAAGTCCTGCTCTAAACCCGGAAATATGGCGCTATGCTAGTCGAGACCTGTAAATTAAGGGAAAAGCGGCTGCTTGCCAAGCAAGATCAACTCGGAAAAGCCCTATCAGCATTAGGTTATGCTATGACGTGTCTCTTCCATATATCATCCGTACTCTGAACGATGCGGGACAACTCCTGACTTATTCCCACTACACTGAGACTGATACTCGTCGGTCAGTTATTATTCCATTAATCGACAAATCTTTAACAGATCCCTTTAAACATAGAAAAAGGGATTCTATTCTATTTGGAGAAAAACCCAGGCGATCTAGTCAAAACCACTAGAAATGTAAAAAATACAAGCCAGTTAATTCAAGCATCGACTGTCAATTTAAACCAAAAAGGCACATCGAACCGAGTGCGGTTCCAACACCAGCGCAGCGGCCAGATGTAGTCATCCAGAGCCGGTGGGTAAAAACAAATGACGTCGTATGCGCACTACGCATACCGGGGCCGCAAGCGAGCGTCACCACCCTCCAAGCGTTGGGCGCCACCGCAGTCCGGGCGCACATCCCAGCCAAATCTATTTCGTACGTCAACAGAATGGGGTAGTTCAATACCAGCACTTAAACGAGGTTGCAAACATGATTTGTAAGTGATGTGAAGAAAGAAATATATTCATTTTCGCATCATATATTTGCTCTTCATCAAATGTAGAAGCTGATACCGAATCTAGAAGACTCAATATTGTTACAGAGTGGTAATTAGGATCTAGGGAATTTAAACAAATAACTTATATATTTGCTAAGCCAAATAAAGATTTATTTGCTTCTCACGTAAACACGAAGTGTTCTGTTTACGTATCAAGATCCTTTCGCTTACAATATCGATGCTTTCACGTTAGATTGGTCACAATTTTTCTTCTACGCTTTTCCACCGTTTTCTTTAATTTTAAAACCCTTGAGTAAGATTTCACTTGATAAGGCGACCGGCATAGTAGTTGTTCCATTATGGCCGTCTCAGCCGTGGTACCCACTTTTCAAATCACTCTGTGTTAAAGAGATGATATTATTTTCCCCAAGTAAATATCTGCTTCTTTTTCCTTTCAGATCAATACACCCCTGCATTCATCTTTTGCAGCATCTTTTCCTGGCAGTTTGTGTGTTATCCGGGAAGGTTTCCGTAGACAACACGTTCCCGAATCAGCTTTAGACGTCATGCTTTCGTCCATCTCACAGAATACTATTTCGCAGTAAAGTTCAAGTCTCAAACTGTAGTGGAATTATTGTATACAAGAAAATATTGATTTCTACAATGTTTAACGTCCCTTCCGTAATAGATTTTTTGACCATTTGCTTTCAAAATGGATCATCTTATGGCACTTTGAATAGTCATAGATCAGGAATTTCTATGATATCTCAACAAAAAATAGGCGAAGACAGTAGGCTCAGGCGATTTTTTAAAGTCATTTTCAAATTAAAACCAGTATTTCCTCGTTATGATATTCCATGGGATCTTAGTATAGTTTTAAATTATTTAGAAAATATTCAGAATGAATCAGCTAGTTTAGAAACGCTACGTAAAAATATAGTCACTCTGTTAGCACTAGCTACTGGGCAAAGATTGCAAACTTTACTTTGATAAAATTGTCAGATATTAAAACGTTCCAAGATCGATTTATAATAACTATTAATAGTCTGATTAAAACTTCGAGAATTGGTAAATGTCAACCTCTTTTAAATCTACCTTATTTCATGCTTATTACAATCAGAGACCGAGTTTGTCCAGCTTCCGTCTTACATAAATATTTAGCTGATTAGAGCAGATTCCGAGGAGCATCTGATTTTAACGTTCCTCTTCTCAGAACCTTGGACGCTAGGTAAAGCAGTTATTATTGGCAAGTGGCATCGATACTTCGATTTTTATTGCTCATAGTACGAGGCATGCCTCGACAATAGTCACTGACCAAACATCGCTAAGTACAAAACTGTTAGATTTTTTCACGTAGATTCAGAATAGGAACATAATATTATGTAATTGTTTAAAATTGGGCAGATAATTTAATTTTGTTGTTTAATGTTATTTGTAGGATTCATTGTAATGTTTATCATTTTATGGATAGTAAATAAATATTATTTTCTATTTTTTCTTTAAATTTTTTGTTAATTTTTTTGCAACACAGATCATGACCTCTAAACATCTACATGGTAAATATTTAAATCTCGAAGACGAAGACAGGATAATTAAGATCGAACTTCACTTGAGGTAAGTTCGTTTGATCTGCCAATTATAGATGTATCAAGCAGGTGAAAATGCTTTCTCAGCTTCTACACTCGTTGGTGTGGTATACAGGTTAGTCGCTCACTCACAACAAACGTTAGTTCGCTGTAGGGAATTTGGGGATTCCTGGACGCACTGTACCAAGAGTGTGTCCCGCCCGCCCGACTAACATGCGACGATTCGTAACGGGGATTTTCCTACCACGGTTCCGTTTTAATACCGTGAAATTCGTACTGAAAAACAGCTCGAAATTGCGGTAACGACATAACGGTTTTGCATACTCTAAACGTGCACAGATATGCATTACTGTAAATAAATATTTGCTTTAAGAAGAATTAAAAATATTACATCTTTGCGTACCGCCATAATGGTGTATCGCATACGAACGCTCACTAATACGATACGGCATAGTTGTGTGGGGAAACTCTTCCGAACTGGCGAAGATCTTCATCGACCAAAAAAATGTATACGTGCAATATTCAAAATGCAGTGGTCTGACTCATGCAGGCCTATGTTCAAGTCGCACAATCTATTGACAGTCCCATGCATTTATATTTACGAAGTTGCCAGGTTTGTGAGGTCCAATCTTGAACTATTTGAACGGAAAAATAACACAAATAAAAGGAAACCTACACATTTAGATTTTGAAATGCCCGTTCCAAAGCTGGAACATTTTTGGCGGAGCTGCGTTTACATGGTTCCCCTAATTTACAATGCTTTGCCTGGGTCAATTACTCAATTACCCTTCAATAAGTTTTGTGTTGCGTTGCGGAAGTGGTTGTTACAAGAGTGTTTTTATTCGATAGATGAGTTCTTTCAAAAGTGTCCCTGTAAATTTTATACACTAAATGTAGTTACGTATGAGTGTAAAAACTTGTATTATAGCAACTTGTAGCATGCTATATATTGGCCAAATGTGTGTTGCTAAATATTTTATATAAGAACTTTATGTACCTACCATATTTGATGCAATAAATGAATTGAATTGAATATAATAGTAACTTATTTATGCCACCTTCTACTTTCTTTCTTCTTATAATTTAAAGATAGACAAACATGACAACTTTTGATTGTTGGTATTTCTGGGTAAACCCAGAAACTGCCACTTAAGTTTGGCAATTCTTCCAGAAACTGAAGACCACGCGACCGAAGTCTGGCAGCAGCTTTATGATATAATGTGTGTGATCGTTTGTGAAAATGCCAATTACTCCTAAGAAGGAAGGAAGGAAGCAAGCAGCAAAACAGGACTTAAAATTAACTGGCTTGGAATTTGCTCGAGACCATCTCCAACGTAGAGCTGTTGGAGAAATGCCACGAGAGCCCGATTGACCGCCGGATGAAGCGTCACAAGTGGAGATGGATTGACCACATGCACCGAAGGGGTCCCGATATTGTTTCCGGTGTTGTTGTTGTGTGTATGTCGCTTGGGAATGCCCAAGCAAACTTTGGACTGGAATTCCCAGGGAAACAGAAAGCGTGGCCTTTCCACCATTCCGTCAAACTTGGCTTCGCACCGTGTCGCATCGGAATGACGTGGAGGGAGGTGAATCGTGAAGCTTAAGTCCGATCGGTGGAATACTTTTGTGGACGCCCTCTGCCCCATCTAGGGCATTAAGTCAAAGAAGTCATTATCTGAGGTTATGTGAAGACGGCGTTTATAAACTAAAGTCCACGCGAGCGAAGTCACGGTCCACAGCTAGTTAATAATAAGTACCTAAATAGGTATTGATAACATTAGTTTCCTCAAATTCGATCAAAAACAATTTATTTTTTAGCTTTTTTACCTTACTACACCGACATTACATTCAGTTAGCGAAGTTAGTAATTTTGATACGGTTGTATTAAATTCTCTTTAAAACAAATTCCGATACATTAGTATCGGCGTTTAGATAATTATGTATGCATTTAAAGCTTTTCTATTTCTTGTGACGCTATGTGTTGCAACAAGTGAAGTGGAATCCGAAACTATGTGTAAATCCGATTTTAGGAATGAGAAAAATAAACAAATCGATGTGTTAGATTATTGTTCTGATAAACTGTGCATACAGAAATGCTGCGGTCCGGATGAACTGATGTTTTATGGTACAGATTGTGAAAAATATACGCGGTTTCATAACGAAATAATAATAAAATATCCTCATCTTAAACCTCAATACGATACCATCAATATTTTATCTTCTTGGAAGCCAAATAAAGCAAAAAAGGATTTTGAATTCGTTCAAAATCAAAGAAATGCCCATTATTTACCGAATTGCACCGCTGAGATCTTCGGACTATACGACATTTCAGAGGTAACCACTTATTTATTTGCTTTTGAGTTTTATGTACCTTCCACTCTAAAGCCCATGCCTTTATTGTAGACCAACGTGTCGTTTTCCTTATTTTTTTGTTGTTTTGCGACGATCTGTTGAAATATTATTTGTAATATGGAAATTAGTTCATTATTAGTATTTGTGCCCACTTTCTCGGTAAAATACATCGTAATTACGTAATATTTTTTATGATAAAAATTCCGTTCCGCAGGCTGGTCGATTGTGCCAGCAAACCGCCCGGGACGCCAAGGAAGAATTTATAAATAAGGGCTCGTACAACGAGAAATCATGCTCGTTTTTTTGTAACGTTTTGCCCAACTACGGCGAACCAAAAAGGGGGGTTATGTTTTTCGAATTTTACTATATATATATCCGAATATCTCGAAAACGGTGTGTCCTAGGCAAAAAATAACCAAAATTTTGCCCCCCCCAGTGTTGTCCCATGCTAGCAGCGTCCCAACAAGAACACACTTCTTTTTTTTTCTTTTTTTTTACAAACTCACTAGGAATTTCTTCCTGTATCGTGGGTGCATTTAAAAACATACAAAGTCACATACACAACACCCAGAGCCGGAATAACTATCTGTAGGTCATACAAATATTTGTTCCGTGCGGGAATCGAACCCGCGACACGCAGCGCAGCAGTCAATCGTAGGGCTATGCGTCTCAGAACCTATATGATTGTTATGGTCAAGGTCAACCCGGAACTGCAATTAATTAGGCAATTTTTCGAAAAAAAAAACATGATAATTGATCAAGTCCAAAAAAAAAAAAAACATCTTCCCTATTGTAATTGAGTGTAATTTTGTACACCAAAATTTTTGTAAAATAATAAATATGTACATATCAAATCACTGTCTCATTTCAACTAAAACCCGAAATAAATCACAAACAAAAAAACATATATTTTCCATAATTGATCAAGTCCAAAAAAAAAAAAAACATCTTCCCTATTGTAATTGAGTGTAATTTTGTACACCAACATTTTTGTAAAATAATAAATATATACATATCAAATCACTGTCTCATTTCAACTAAAACCCGAAATAAATCAAACGAAATCTCGTTAGGGCGAGCCCTTACGGCGGGCGGCCATCTTGCCATATTTTCGCTCGCGCAAGTACACGCGCGCGCGGCGACAAGTTGATGCGTGAAAGGGTTGTTTGTTTTGGTTTATTGTTCGACTCAGTTTAATTCAAGCATGGACATATGGGTATCAAAAAAAGGTTTTATAGTCTAGTTTAATGATAAATAGGTTTTATTGACAAAAACTACAAAATAAAAGGCAAAAACTTAGTAAGAACGAAATGGTTATTGATTTTCAACCCATACTTTCAACTTTACATATTTTTTTTACATAGTTTTCACTTAAGTCGATGCGGCATAGTTTCAGCTATACACACGTATTTTTTATTTTGGTGTAGCTGCAGTACTTAACGAGATAATAAGCTTATAATTGGAAATGGCATGACATTTTACGTTGTTCGGGACGCTTGAGAGGAGTGCAGTCGCGCCGGCCGGACGCAAGTCCGTTCTATAAATTTTTGTTTAGTGTGAAAAGCCTACTGTCATATAATCATGTTTATCTACTCTCATATCGTAATATTCAAATTATAAACTTCACAACGAGTTTATATTGGCATACTTTATAAACACAATACCGAAATTTAAAAATAGAATTTCATTATAACACTATTTGTCTAACAAAATAATGCTATAATAGTAGTTTATGATACTGTTGCATAATAAGGGCTATTAAAACATGAGTGTGTAGGCGAGGTTTTTGTATTCACACGAATGTTTTAATACCTAGTAATCTGAACTCTTAATCTACACTCATACACTCTGTAAACTTAATCTACACTCATACATTTTGGGATTGAACCTACTTAATATCTTTTTTTTTTGCATTTTCCATGCCATAAAGGTATGAGTGTAGATAAAGTAGTGTATGAAACTGCACATAACTAGGTATTAAAACATTCGTGTGAATACTATTAAAAACCTCGCCCACGGCTCGGTTTTTAAACACACACTCATGTTTTAATACCCCTTATTATGCAACAGTATCATAAACTACGATTTTTTCTATTACGATACAGGACTAATCCAAGAAGTTAATCACTAAGGAGTTACCATCAATATTTTTTTTTGTAATGCCATTTTAGTACCTATCATAAAAAGATTTGATTCCAATTTTAAAATGTCTGTGACAATGCCCGCTTTAGGCTTAGCACGAACTGCAATTTTTATTCGCACGAATTTTGTCTCTTTCTACCTGTTCATAAAGCTCAAAATATTCGCGCGAATTAAATTTTCGCCGCGGTGCGGTGGATTCTGTTGCAAAACACGGCTTTTATGCGGTATTATTGCCGCACGATTTTTTTACCGCAATGCGAGCAGCTTCATACAATTCCATAGGTCGCAAAATGGGCGGAAAATAAATCTCGCGAATAAATATCGCAGTGCGTGTGCTAAGGCTTAGCGCATGCGCGGATAATGCAGTGATGTGCTGGGTTTTGGCGCCATTCATACGAGTTTCAATGGCGTATTATTATTATTATTTTATTTAGACGCCATTAATAAAGTATTTTTTTCATTTGAGTTTTTTAAATTCTTGCCAAATCACATTTTAATGTCCAAATATTTTATATGCGGCGAAGGAAATTACTCATAATCTCTTAACAGTAAAGTCGAGATTATTATAAATGATGCATTTATCACGACTTTATGGCATGTAAAATGCAAATAAAAGGTATTTAGTAGGTTCAATCCCAAAATGTATGAGTGTAGATAAAGTAGTGTATGAAACTGCACATAACTAGGTATTAAAACATTCATGTGAATACTATTAAAAACCTCACCCACGGCTCGGTTTTTAAACACACACTCATGTTTTAATACCCCTTATTATGCAACAGTATCATAAACTACGATTTTTTCTATTACGATACAGGACAAATCCAAGAAGTTAATCACTAAGGAGCTTCCATCAATTTTTTTTTTGTAATGCCATTTTAGTACCTATTATAAAAAGATTTGATTCCAATTTTAAATTGTCTGTGACAATGCCCGCTTTAGGCTTAGCACGCACTGCAATTTTTATTCGCGCGAATTTTGTCTCTTTCTACCTGTTCATAAAGCTCAAAATATTCGTGCGAATTAAATTTTCGCCGCGGTGCGGTGGATTCTGTTGCAAAACACGGCTTTCATGCGATATTATTGCCGCACGACTTTTTACCGCAATGCGAGCAGCTTCATACGATTCCATAGGTCGCAGAATGGGCGGAAAAAAATCTCGCGAATAAATATCGCAGTGCGTGTGCTAAGCCTTAGCGCATGCGCGGATAATGCAGTGATGTGCTGGGTTTTGGCGCCATTCATACGAGTTTGAATGGCGTATTATTATTATTATTTTATTTATACGCCATTCCTAAAGTTTTTTTTTTCATTTGAGTTTTTTAAATTCTTGCCAAATCACATTTTAATGTCCAAATATTTTATATGCGGCGAAGGAAATTACTCATAATCTCTTAACAGCAAAGTCGAGATTATTATTATTATGATGCATTTATCACGACTTTATGGCATGAAAAATGCAAATAAAAGGTATTTAGTAGGTTCAATTCCAAAATGTATGAGTGTAGACAAAGTAGTGTATGAAACTGCACATAACTAGGTATTAAAACATTCGTGTGAATACTATTAAAAACCTCGCCTACACTTATGTTTTAATACCCCTTATTATGCAACAGTATCATAAACTACTATTATCTACACTCACAACGTAATGTTCCAAATATGAATTCAAAAAATATTGCATAAACACGTACTTTATATTCGTGGATAGATAAAATTAAAAAAACGAACCATTATAGTGCAACATTTTCCTTCGATTTTCAAACAACTGCGTCATAAAATAACTTTTCAATTATTATTTATTTTATTTTATTTTGGCATCAAACAGTCATATACAGTCAATATAATTCTTCAGAAAATTGTTTACTTACAAAAGACCTATAGTGCCGACAATGTGATGTAATGGTAAACACAAGTACAATAAACTCTTTAACAAAGAAAGACGTGCAAGAAATACATATAAATGTTTGTATCAGAACATATATATTATTATTACTATACATATTATTCTTTCATTGAACTTATGTTCAATGAATCATCATTATCAGTTTACAGAATAAAGTGAAGGTAGACAAAGAAAAAAATAAAAGGTAAGTTTTAATTAGGTGATATATCTACTTTTAAGTTTTTGTTTAAGGCTATTAAGAGAAATGTTAAAAAGATCTATGTCTGTGAATTCTTTATTATAATTGTTAGTGGAACGGTATATAAATGAGTTACGAGTGTATGTTTTTTTTAGTCGAGGAGGAACAAAAAGTGGTATCGAACGTGAGGGGCGTACGGGTAGGCGAGCGTGCGCTTTTAGTGATAGTTTACTAAGTAATGATGGCGAATCGGTTAATGAGTTTAAAATTTTGAACAGTTGAATAATATCAAACATATTACGTCTGTTACATAGACTTGTCAGTTTATGCCTACGCATTGCATCCTCATAATCAGCGTCGTAAATATTATTGCGATAGTTAAGTGATTTTAAAAACTTTTTTTGTATCCTTTCTATCCTATTTATATGTGTGTTAAAACATGGGCTCCATACAGTGCTACAAAAGTCTAGAATAGAGCGGACGAATGAAAAATAAAGAATTTTTTGAGTGATAGCATTTTTAAAAGGTTTACTAATTCGCAAAATAAATCCTAGCCTGCGAAATGCGGAGCTGACTATGTGGTCTATATGATGGGTAAATGTTAATTTGGAGTTCATAACGAGACCTAGGTCTCTAATGGTGGAACTCTTTTAAGGATTAAGCCATTTCTGGCGTAGTTGTAATTTAATGGACGAATTTTCCGCGTATATGACATTATGAAACATTTATCTATGTTGAGATAGAGTTGATTTGCTGTACAATAATTATGCAAGTTTATTAAGTCACTTTGCAATTTAGAGCAATCTCTAACGGATTCAACCACTCGGAATATTTTCGTATCATCAGCGTAAAGTAAGTGATTACTGTGGTCGAATATGGTTCCTATGTCATTAATGTAGAGGCAAAAGAGCAAGGGTCCCATATGGGAACCTTGGGGAACTCCGGAGGGAACAGGGAGGAATTGAGATGAGTAACCTTTAACACAGACCGCCTGACTTCTATTTTTTATATAGGATTGGATCCATCGGAGTAAGTTGCCATGCACACCGGCCTTCCCCAGTTTTTCAATAAGCATATCATGGTTAATTTTGTCGAACGCCTTAGAAAAGTCGGTGTACACGACGTCCACCTGTAGATTTTTGTCCATAGCGTTCACTAGAAATTCAGAAAAAATTAGCATGTTGCCGGTCGCTTGGTGATTACGGTCACAGCGGTATAATTCATATCGGCTGTCAACATATTCGCAACTGTTAAAGTTATCATTAAGCCAGGTTTCTGTGATACTTATGACGTCAAAATTGTTCCGCAAGACTTCGGAAAGAAATACGTGTGATTTAGTGCGTAATCCCCTCACGTTTTGGTAGTAAATGGACAAGTTATTGTTATCGAATATTGATAATTATGAATGCTATGAGTAAACAAGTTCCACTAACATTACATTTAAGGATATTGAGTGTTAAGGACGAACGGTAATGAGTTTTAATAATAAATGTACATTCCTTCCTAATACCAAAACAACAAAGTATTTTACAATAAAGTACTACAAGTAATATCATAGTAAGTAAAAAATCAAACATGCAGATATAATGACTATGAGTGGGTAGTCATTTTATTTTAGCTAAATCAGTATCACTAGCCACATACATGATTTTGGACGTATCGTTTTTACGTAGTAGGATTTTACACTCTGACAACCATACATACTTATAGTCATTTTCTTTTGCAAGAAGACGGGCTTGCTTATATAATTGTTTATTCTGTGGAGTTAGATGATCATTTATGAAAATGGGTTTCGCCGGACCGTCCAATCCAGCATCAGCTGTTGTTATACCTCGTCGCGCGCGGACTGCTGCCAACATATCACTTTTGTGTTTCCTTTGAGTGAACTTGACGATGATATTCGGGATGGGTGTAACATTGGAAGCTGACTCAGCGATATTTGCACCAGAGATATTTGCTTTAAAGCGTCGAACTCGGTGGATATAATCGATGTCCGTCATTGTAATGGGGAAATTAATCTTTTTAGCTATGTTATGTACGATACTGACTAAATTTTCACAAGATCATGTGATACAGTCTGTATTTTGCTATTGTTGGCAGTATTTGTTGACTTTAAATCGCTCACATCCTTCTAAATGCATGCTTGTTCTTCAGATAACATAACAATTTTGCTATTTACCGTCTCCAAATCATTTCTAAACCCGATTACATCCTGACGCAATACTTCCAAAGTGGTAATTATGTTTTGATTTTGAGTTTCAAGAGTGGATGTAATCGTCTGCATAATTTTATCTTGAAATTCAAGTAACACCTCCGAGTGATCGCAGTTACATTCGGTATGTTTTCTCTTTCTAAGCGTAACGCCAATGGATTCATCACGCAGTTTGGAAAGGTCTGGCTGTGATCCCGCGCTTACCATGTGAGGAGATCTTCGGGCATTCATTATGCCGCTGCAGACAATATCTAAGAAGTAGGTAGATCTTAAGAAAAGTTGGAGGTATCAGTGACTAAATGACTGCAGTATCGCCAACCAGCGATTAGTACGAAACGATGGATGACTCGTTCTCATGTATTACGAACGTTTACATTCACCGCACGACGGAAATAAACAATTAGAATTATCACTTTTTAATGAATGTCTTGACAGTGTATTAACAACCGTATAGCACATTAACAGAGTTCCGATTGCGAAAACAATAATTAGGTTCAAAAATATGAAATCGAACACACGTCCGTCCAGACAAGAGCTGTGATCAAGACTGATTTATTATAGCACACTTTTACTTTTTAATTTGACTTAATGTAGAAAACTAGTGTCACTGTCTATAGATGCGCGCGCTGCGCTGTCGTGGTGCAATGACAGTCTAAATGGCCCGCCATACCGTATTATATGACCATTGCATAAACTAGTATTTTTTGGCTATCGATTCTTTTATCCATTCAAATACTTATAAAAATACAGTGCTGAAAAAACCCAGGCCAACGAAATGTATCTTAGATTTTATTCGTTGAAGTATCATCAAGTTAATACTCACCTCTCTGTCTCTCCTAAATACTTTTCTTACATTTTGCTGACTCGGACATCATTACTACTATTTTTAATTCAAGGATTCGTTTGTAAAATATTGGGCGTTATGGTCGTAATTTTTGTTCGAGTCATGTAAAAGAGATGGGCGGTTTTGATTGGTTTTGACCTCATAATCGTAATAGGCGACCCCAAAATCCACGAAAACGACACTCGTGACGAAAAGTTATCAAATTTCATCGGCGCCATTTTGGATTTTCGTTTTGACCTCATATATTTGTTATTAACGAACACTATAAAAATGACACCTAAGTATGACGAAAAATTTGAAATTCTCATCAGGTTGCATCAGTTCAGAACGCGTCCTGAGCCCTCTCAGGACGCGTTCTGGCTTATCTTCACGCAGTATGAAAGCCGCTTTATTTTCGCATAATATTATGAAATCCGCATCTCGAATTCGCATTGTGGCCTGTATAAAAACGCGCCAACACGCGTTGTGGCCGGTTTTTAAGGAGCCATAAAGCGAAATTCACGTTGTGGCCTTTGAATGCCATAGCGCATTCTGAGCAATTTTTTCGCTCAATGTACGTTTTTGGTCTTTGAGCATAGCACATGCATACATATTTACAATGTTTTTAGCCCAGGAAAATAACTGTATTAGAGGTCAATCTGCGACAAAATCCTAGTTAAGTAATTTCACCGGAATTATGTTCAGTATGGTAATAGTAATGTTGCCTGAAAATTCCATTACAATAACATCTACGGTAGAATCAATTATTAATAACTTAAAATTTATATTTTTGACGTTCAAAAGTATCGCTTTATTATGGCCCAATTGAAATAAAGAATTTTTGTCTTTGTCATCACAGCGAAAAAAAATGGATTTATATCTCGTAAAGTTTTGATTTTGTGTTCAGGGCAAGTTTATTCACTGTTCATTTGTGCACAAAAAGTCCTGCATTATATTCATTAATGTTCATTAGTTTTCGACATCTGCGCATTTTCCCAACTAAGTTGGGGTCGGCTTCCGGTCTTACCGGATTCAGTACCAGTGTTTTCCATGGACATGGAGGGACTGCCTATCTGACCTCCACAACCCAGTCACTGGGTAACACGATACCCCTTGGCAAGACTGGTGTCAGATTTCAGGCTTCTGACTATCCGTGACGACTGTCAAAGGTCTTCAAATGACAGACGATATGAGCCAAAATTATATAATTTTTCTGTTTATTTTATGTTCTAAATCTGTGCGTATGGCAATTTAGGCTGGTTAATAGTATATTATGCAATTAGTCAAATAAAGGACAGATTTAAACCGAGGGCCATAGATGAATCACGAGCATAGCGAGTGATTCAAGTGTAAGAATCCTGAACGACTCAAGTGATTCATGGCCCTCGATATAAACCCGTTTTATTCAAGAGATTATACTATATTGTATACCATGACTCCGAGAAAAAGAAAGATTTAAGCGAAAAGCACAAGGAATAATAATAAATAAATAAATGAATGGTTTATTACCTTCAAAATTTACAAAAAATTTGAAAATGGTTTAAATTTTGAAGCTGTGAGGTAACAGCACCTGTGTTTCATGGGCCAGTGACCACCTCCGTTACGTTACATAATTATAATTAATTAAACACCAATGCAATTAATATTAGAATTACAATCCAAATAAGTATTCAGTAAACATCCTAGACTAAAATCAAAATTAAAATCCTAAATATAAACAAGCTCAAAATTAAATCGATGAAGGAGTTTGAAAATCGAATATTCTTTGCACAAGGAGTTTGTCATAGCATTGAGATGGACGTCGAATATATAATAATTAAGCTTTTTAGAGTGGGAATGGTACTGTTTAATGATACTGTTGCTTATTAAGGGGTATTAAAACATGAGTGTGTGTTTAAAAACCGAGCTATAGGCGAGGTTCTTAATAGTATTCACATGAATGTTTTAATACCTAGTTATGTGCAGTTTCATACACTACTTTATCTACTCTCATACATTTTGGGATTGAACCTACTTAATATTTTTTTTTTGGCAGGAGGTTAATTCTCACCCGTACGCAAAATACGCGCTTGGTCGTGGAGTTGCGGAAAACAGCCCGTTTTAACCTAACCTATATTTTTTTTTGTATTTTCCATTATTTGATGACTTTATGGCTAAAGTCATCATATAATAATCTCGACTTTACTGGTAAGAGATTATGAGTAATTTCCTTAGCCGCATATAAAATATTTGGCGACATTTTAAGCAAGAATTTAAAAAACTCATGAAATTCAGTACAGCGAAACCTGCGAAACGTATGAATGGCGCCAAAACCCAGCACATCACCGCATTATCTGCACATGCGCTAAGGCTTAGCACACGCACTGCGATATTTATTAGCGCGAATTTATTCCGCCCGTTCTGTGACATATGGAATTGTATAAAGCTGCTCGCATTGCGGTAAAAAAATCGTGCGGTAATAATACCGCATGAAATCCGTGTTTTGCAACAGAATCCACCGCACCGCGGCGCGAATTTAATTCGCGCGAATATTTTGAGCTCTAGGAACAGATAGAAAGAGACAAAATTCGCGCGAATAAAAATCGCAGTGCGTGCTAAGCCTAAAGCGGGCATTGTCACAGATAATTTAAAATTGGAATCAAATCTTTTTATAATAGGTACTAAAATGGCATTTCAAAAAAAAAATATTGATGGAAACTCCTTAGTGATTAACTTCTTGGATTTGTCCTGTATCGTAATAGAAAATAAATTGTTTTATAGCATTATTTTGTTAGAGAAATAGTGTTATAATAAGATTCTATTTTTAAATTTTGGTATTGTGTTTATAAAGTATGTCAATATAAACTCGTTTTGAAGTTTATAATTCGAATATTACGATATGAGAGTAGATAAACATAATTTATACCATTCCCCCTCTAAAAAGCTTATTTTATTCACTAAAACAGTGAATAAAAAGCTCTTTTAATCACTGTTTTGCTGTTTGAATTTAGAATACACTAATATATATTCCTTCATCTCAATACTATACAACCTTCTTGCGCATAAAATACTCGATACAAACTCCAACAAACTCCTTGTGCAAAGAATATTCGATTTTCAAATTCCATCATCAATTTAATTTTGAGTTTGTTTATATTTAGCATTTTAACTTTGATTTTAGTCTAGGATGTTTACTGAATACTTATTTGTATTGTAATTCTAATATTAATTGCATTGGTGTTTAATTAATTATAATTATGTAACGTAACAGAGGTGGTCACTGGCCCCTAAAACACAGGTGCTGTTACCTAACTCAGCTTCAAAAGTTAAACCTGTTTCACACTTTTTGTAAATTTTCAAGGTAATAAACCATTAATTTATTTATTTATTATTCCTTGTGCTTTTCACTTAAATCTTTCTTTTTCTCGTAGTCATGCTATAAAAAATAGTATGCAACTCTTGAATAAAACGGATTTATATCGAGGGCCATGAATCACTTGCGTCGCTCAGGATTCTAACACTTGAATCACTCGCTGTGCTCGGGATTCAGTTGTTAGAATCCTTCACTTGTTCGTAATTCATCTATGGCCCTCGCTTTAAATCCGTTCTTTATTCACTAGTTGCATAATATACTATTTTATGCTCAAAAGAGTCGTGTACGTATCATTGAAATTGACGTTTTTTGGTATGTTTTCCTGTTTTGACAAGTATTGCGTACTCAATGCCGTGACTATACTAACAGTTGACAATCGATATTTGAGGTTCTGAGCCACGACCACTGTCATCGACAGCTTTGGGGCCAGTTAGGGGCAAACTTAAGCGCTTATTACACTACACGGTATTCAGGGTCCTAAACCCTAATTTAGGGTGGTGTAATAACTGTTAGAGAGTTAGGGTCGCCAAAATAGCAACCGTAGCGACCCGGAATGTTGGAGCGACACGGTATTCAGGTCCTTGAATACTGTGTAGTGTAATAAGCGCTATAAATTGGAGCGAAAAGTATTTGAAAATTAAATACACAAGGCCGACCACATAGCCACAAAGTATAAAGTGCCGCCGCTTATATGCTTTGTGACAGAGGCCCACATAATAGACGGATTCTTCCGATAATTTTTAGATAAATATTACCGCGCAAGTTCTTATTTCAAACTTATGTCTAGTATCTGATCTCAGTATTCACTGTTATTTTGCCAATGAATGCAACCTTATTGCTACAAAAATAATGATTACTAAAATAGGTAGGTAATCTGGCATTTATCATACGAGTCTTTGTAGTGCGAATTAAATAAATATTAAAATTATGTCTGGTTATATGCGTAACGTAGGTGACGGTTTTTTATAGCCAGATAATTGTATTTATATTATCTTATTGAGTTTTACTATACTGAAATGCGGTTAGTTCCGCTATGCTCTAGTCCCGCTATGGTCGACTCGAAAAATGCCTACTGAAAGTTGCCGCTATGCCCGAAATTCTTCGACTCTACTTTAACAATGGAAGCTACAGTTGGAATGAAAAGTGTTTGAATTCAATTAAATTGAGCAGGAAGCTGAAAAATATTGAAATTACACTAAAAATATCGAAATATTAGTTAGAAAAATTTTAAGGTTAAGTTTCCCTTTTACGAAAAGACGTTTCGTTTTTCACAGTTCTATGGAATGGATGATAACTTTATTTTTAAAATGAATGACGCGACGTGTTGAACGGCGGCGAGGCGAGTGTGCGTTAGTATGATGAAACGGAACGTTTAATAACTTTTTTTTGCGAAAGTAACGGAATTTACTTACTAGGTTTTCTTAATTTGCTTTTTAAATGCTTAAATAATATGACACTGTAAAACTTTTCTTCATCACTCCCCGCGAATGTGATTTCCACCTTTCAGGAGGCATTTTTCGAGTCGACCATAGCGGGACTAGAGCATAGCGGAACTAACCTGAACTGTGAAATGTTAACCTAGAAACTTTAAATTATAATTGAGATTTGGAGCTTTTTATTAATCAATTTAATCATTATTTATATTAGGAAAGTCCCATGATATTGTTAAAAAAACCGACCAAGTGCGTGTTCAGGCCACGCGCAGTAATAGGGTTCCGAAGTTGCATAATAATGCGGACTAAGAAGAGGGTTTTGTTGTTGTTACATGAACATTAAAACGTTTTCAGCGGCACACAACGTCTGAAAACGGGCCCACATAGAATGATGTTTTTTTTAATCTTTAAGATCGCGTTTGACCACTATCTCGCCTGAAGATAAGCGATGATGTGGTCTATGGTGAAGCACGCTTACCTAGAAGTAACCTGAATAGGTTAAAGGTTTAGGTCAAGAGTGAATACTCTTGACTTAAACTAAAGAAGGACTAACTGGAAACTGAAGGAGTTATAAAATCCTACTTCGCAACTGAAGTTAGTAAAATATTATCTATTTGAGTACCACCGCGGGTGCGAATTGTAAAGAGCCGATACGAGCGCGCGTTAGAGCCACGGGGAATGGTATGGTTCATTCCTGGATCCTTGCGCGTACGCTGCTTGTTTATCTCGCTTTCGGAATTTGAAAAATTTCGTATGTATTCAACTCTAATCTGCGGTATTCGCTATTTCGTTCTGGAAAGTTTTGCGCTACTCAATTAGTCGAGTAGAATATTGTCTTTATAGATGGATATCGACAAAAGAATCTAATTTGACTTTAGATTACAAAACGTCGAAAATACTGCACTAACACAAAATAGACTCCCCCGCGCGCATGCGCCGTATGGACTACGGACCGGTACTGCCAACGACTCCGGCCACTCCAATGCGTTATTCGAGCTTAAACATTATTAATTTGGAAATCATTATTATTAAGGATGTTATGATTTTATTTTTGTATGTTTGTGTATACATGGTTCATAAGCATATATAGCAAATCTACCATTTACTGTAACTGTGTGTTGTTCGTTGACTTGTGTGTGCCCTGGCCGTTGAGTGTGTCATGCTCTCTCAAATGTCTCTCTGATGGTGGCGTGTGTGTTTGATCATCCGGTTCCCTTCATGATGGTTGAGCTGGGTGGTGCAAATTCATGCGTCATGTTCGTGAACGGACGCCGTCAGTTGGGACTGGTCATAACTTAACTGCTTCGGATGTTAATGTTTTTCTAGTATCTGTTATATAACTGCACAGTATGTACTGTGCAGTTATATAATATGTGAATAGTGTGAGTACTTTTATTACTTTAAGCCTGTTCGTAGTATAGTGTGTAGTGCTATTCTGGGTGAATTGTGCTCACATATATGAATTTATTAATGTATGTACTTATTTACCCAAATATTGTAAAAAAAAACATTTATTTTTAAAAGAGTTAGTATTTTGTTTCTTGTGCATTCTTCTCCATAACAAGCTACTTTCCGAATGCACAGTAGAATCAATTTTTATTCCTTGTAAATTTTAATGTATAGTTCAAAAGTGCCGCATTGCGGCCTACTTGAAATAAAATATCTTTGTCTTTGTCAAATGTATGGTTTTGTCATGAGAGTCTGTAAAGACTTTGTGCGACCCTCTACCATTTAGGTATTATACAAAAATTTAGCTAATCGTAATTGGGTATTTTGCCTAGATCTGATCTAAAAACAGTTGATGAAAATTCATCAAGTTAATGTAATAATTTATCAAGTTTGTCAGATTGTTCTGAAGTTAGTACTACTCTTAAATCTGCAATTTTCATACTAACTTCTTTAATACAGCTTCTACCAAAAATTGGGTCAACGTTTTGATTGATTATGTAAAGCTTCCCGTTAAATGTCTGGTCTTTATACGTCCCTTTGATGTATGTTACTCCAGCAGGCTTGATAATTTCATCAGTGTATGTTCTCAATTTCGTATCAGTTTTGAAAATTTTATTTGGTATTTGTAGGCTTTTGTATTGTTTGAGTGACATTGTTGACAAGGCCGCTCCCGTATCAAATTCCATGCTTACTTGTTTGTTCTCAATTTTTACTGTGATCATATATTTGTCCGTTATTTCACTTTTGATTAAATTGATATCTCCAATACTGTCGCAACTCGAGTTACTTATAGTGTCCTCGAGTAGATTGGTTTTTAGGTTCTGTTGCAAAAAAACTCGTGCTAGATGTCCAATTTTCTTGCATTTCAGGCAGGTAGACTTGATGGCACCGCAATCATTATATCGGTGGTCATCTTTACCGCATCGAAAACATTTTCCTTTTAAATCTCTTATAGTTAACGGAGATGATGATGGTCGTGATTCGTTATCTCTATTTTTCGATTTTGTAATCTTGTTTACTGTGTCCAAATCTTTGTGCATGTCTGCGGATATTTTCATGTTTTAATTTCCATGAATGTAGCAATGTGAACTAGTTTAGTAAAAGGTGGTGTATCTCTTTCTTGAAGAATTTTCGTTCGTATTTCACTGTCTTTTAATTCACGAATAAATTGTAGGGCTAGGAAACTTTCTGAGGTAGACTTTTGACAGTTGGCACTTGTGTGTGACAATTAGTACATTACTGCAGAATCCAGTAAGTAAACCTTCCTGGCCAAGTATGAGTTATATACGAGTTATATACGAGGTTATATACGAGGCCAGGATGGCTTTCTTACTGGTTGAGGCTTGTATAATGCTTTTCTCAAAAATGAAAGAAAGTTTAACAACAAATTCGTTTAATTAATATTGTAGGTTACATTCATATTAGGGCAATTACTGATAGATATTGTGATCGATTTACCGGGGGCATTTATATTTGTTTGATTAACGGACTCAAAAATATATCTGTCTCATAAAATGTCATACCAAAAAGAGAGATAGATATATATTTGGAGCCTCCCTCCTATAACCATGTTATAATGGCTAAACTCTAATTATGTGTCTGGCTGGTACTATGTTTTTTTTCTAAGCAGATCTGAAGAGGATGACATACTGTCTAGAGATGGGTGTTTTCGGTTTTTTGCACAAACGGTTATGTAACCGATATACAGTTTTCATATCGATATCGAAAATAGTTTTCAGATATCGATATCATTTAGTACAGTTTGCATAAGTTAAAATATTATGTAGATGAGCAAACTAACAACGAACGCGAAATAAAAAATACTTAGAAAGAGAGGTAGCGCATATTTATGGTTCCTATCGTTTGTGAAGTTTGCGTTTTGTTCGTAGTTCGTACGTTTCCGCATTGATACCGTTTTAAGTTTTGACTTATTCGTTCTCGCACGCTAGTAAGGTTTTTATTAGATACAGTTTTTGTAATAACGGTTATTTTGATATAGATATCAATATGATATGATATCTAACACATCATATCATATTGATCATATCATATGATATTGATAATCCGATATAAGTTACGTTTTGATATATCGCACCAATCCCTACTACTGTCCAGTAAGTAAATTACATACTTACTTACTGGACAGTAGGAGATTCCAAATTTAAAATCTCGCTTCTTACTGGACAGTTGTGAATAAGTCTCCGGTAGAGTTCACTTTCTGAATACTTTTTAGAGATGTTATGACAACATTACATACCATTTTTGAGAAAATCAATATTAATTAAACGAATTTCTTGTTAAGCTTTCTTTCATTTTTGAGAAAAGCACTATACAAGCCTCAACCAGTAAGAAAGCCTTCTTAGCCTCGTATATAACCTCACCTGCGCTTCGGTCCGGTTAACTCATACTTGGCCAGGAAGGCTTACTTACTGGATTCTGCAGTAATGTACTAATATCGTCAATTTATTAAATCTTTATGTTTATTTGCTGTAACTTTCCTCATTCAAAACATCGAAACTTCCAACCGGGTAACCAAAAAATGTTCTATGTTTACAGGATGGATCGTTATGGATTCAAAATACAGTATCAGAAAAATGGTCTAAAGTAGAAAGAATGACATATTGTATAGACTACAATGTAGTGGTAATTGTCAATAAAAATAAAACCCGAACAGTAGCGGTAAAAACCGTCATGAAACAGAATATTAAAGATTTTGATGAAGAGAAGCAAATAGATACATTTGAAACAGTTGGTAAGTAAGTTTTAGAGATTATTAAAATAACGAAACGGTCAAGATTGTTAAAATTTAATAAACACATGTAATATTATACAGGGTAATTTTGTTAAGATATTAGCGTCAACAGATAGAAAACCTGTTTTAACAAATAAAATATATGATGAAGAAAAATAATAGGATTTATATTATGTATACAAGGTTCACTGAGATTTTAGTGAAGTAAATGATTTACATCCACACTCGTCGATTTGCATCCTCATCATCATCATCAGCGTTTTCATGTTCCCACTGCTGGGACACAGGCCTACATTTGTAAGAGTAAATGGGCGTGTTTCCTCACGATGTTTTCCTTCACCGTTTTGGACGCAGTGGTGATAATAGTACATTATGGCACAAGTGTGCAATGTTGGTGATTACCGCTGAGGCGCCATTAAGACCCGAGCCGTAGGTGAGGGTCTTAAGAGAGCCGAGGACGGTAATCATCAATACACACGTGTATCATACGAAGTTTTTCAACACACTTGTGAAGAAAATATGCAAAAAAATAATTTTCAACAGTAAAAACGATTTGTGAAAAATTTTTCACAATGGCGGGCAAAATTAAACAGTTTTCCTATGCGCGCGCATCTAACATTGGCGAACGACCATAGACTTAAAGAATGAGGTTTCTTTTTTTTTGGCTTTTCGTGGATAGTGTTTTAGCCACGTACAAAATAGGGAATTTCAATTTTTCTTAATTAAAGAGCAAATAAAATTTATATTTGAGTGAAAGTTTTATTTATTAAGCACGTACAAGTTGAAATTATCTATTTAAATACTAAGTTGCATGAAATGAGCAAGCAATAGGTACATTAATTTATTTGTACTATTGAGCACGATTTTTTTTGTATCGAAACTTTTTTAAGAACAAAGCAACTCAACCAGTAAATTAAAAAAAAACTCTATAACTCACTTGTGAATAATAGCAATGAAAAAGTCACAGTTTGATAACAGGTATCATTATGTGCCTAATTGCGGTGAAATTAGAGCCACTTTATGAGCAAGTGTGTTGAAAAATTATTTACACAATGTATAGCGCCTGCCTGGGTTCGAACCCACGACCGTCGTCGTCAAAGCATAATTTTGTTTCTTTGAACTAATTAATGACAACCTATTGTTATTACAACAACTATTTTTAAAACGAATTTGCTTCAGATAACTTTATTTCGGAGTGAGCGTTGAATTATTAATACCAGGCATGCAAACTTATAAACTTCATTTGCCTTTATTGAATTTTTCTAAAGTAATGGCTTCAAGAAGATTGTGTAATATGAGGTTGCTTGTACATCATCATCATAATTATGTTATTTACATCCTACATTTATGTGCGGAGAAGATTGTGTGATTAGACGAGGTTGTTTGTACATCATCATCATGATAATTATGTCATTCATCATCAACATCATATCAGCCGAAAGACCTCCGCTGCTGGACATAGGCCTCCCCCAAGCGTCGCCACATTGATCGGTCCCGTGCGTCTCGCAACCAGCGGATCCCCGCAACCTTCACCAGGTCATCGGTCCACCTGGTGGGTGGCCTTCCAACGCAACGTCTTCCGGTTCGCGGTCTCCACTCCAGAACTTTTCTGCCCCATCGGCCATCCGTTCTGCGAGCAATGTGCCCTGCCCACTGCCACTTAAGTTTGGTAATTCTTCGGGCTATGTCGGTAACCCTGGTTCTCTTGCGGATCTTTACATTTCTGATTCGATCACGCAAGGAAACGCCGAGCATAGTCCTCTGTCCATTGCCCTTTGAGTGACTGTAAGCTATCTGATAAGGCCCATTGCATTATGTCATTTACATCCCGCATTTATGTGCGGCGAAGATTGTGTGATTAGATGACGTTGTTTGTAAATTAAATAATAATTATGTCATTTACATCCCACATTTATGTGCGGAGAAGATTGTGTGATTAGATGACGTTGTTTGTAAATTAAATAATAATTATGTCATTTACATCCCACATTTATGTGCGGAGAAGATTGTGTGATTAGATGACGTTGTTTGTAAATTAAATAATAATTATGTCATTTACATCCCACATTTATGTGCGGAGAAGATTGTGTGATTAGATGACGTTGTTTGTAAATCATCATCATAATTATGTCATTTACATCCCGCATTTATGTGCGGAGAAGATTGTGTGATTAGATGACGTTGTTTGTAAATTAAATAATAATTATGTCATTTACATCCCACATTTATGTGCGGAGAAGATTGTGTGATTAGATGACGTTGTTTGTAAATTAAATAATAATTATGTCATTTACATCCCACATTTATGTGCGGAGAAGATTGTGTGATTAGATGACGTTGTTTGTAAATTAAATAATAATTATGTCATTTACATCCCACATTTATGTGCGGTGAAGATTGTGTGATTAGATGACGTTGTTTGTAAATCATCATCATAATTATGTCATTTACATCCCGCATTTATGTGCGGCGAAGATTGTGTGATTAGATGACGTTGTTTGTTTAATCATCATCATAATTATGTCATTTACATCCCGCATTTATGTGCGGCGAAGATTGTGTGATTAGATGACGTTGTTTGTAAATTCAATAATAATTATGTCATTTACATCCCAAATTTATGTGCGGAGAAGATTGTGTGATTAGATGACGTTGTTTGTTTAATCATCATCATAATTATGTCATTTACATCCTACATTTGTGTGAGGAGAATGCATAATACTAGCCTGTTAGTATCCCATTTCGTGGCAAAGGCATCTTCTCATACAGAGAGCACGAGCATTAATTACCACGCTTGCTCCATGCGGGTTGGCGATTTCAAACTTATAATTATTAACTATAAGCTTCTGCCAGCGGCTTCGCCCGCGTGAATGTCTGCAATTATCCCGAGGGGACATATTCACTGGATAAAAAGTCTCTATGTGCTATTTCTGACTATAATATATCTCTGTGCCAAATTTCATCTAGATCCGTACTGACTGGACGGACTGGTTGGTGTTACTTAACAAACATACAAACACACACACTCACAAACTTTCGCCTTTATAATATTAGTGTTAAGTGTGATAAGTCCAGCACCCTAATTGCTTAACTCTTACTCTTTCATTTTCATATTTTTAACTCAACAATATTCATTAAATGTGTTACGCTGTCGAGTAGACCGTTTTTTTTGAACATATAAAGCAATCCTACTCTTTGAACTTACACAATTAGAGTGGTGGTTTCCTCACGTTGTTTTCCTTCACCGTTCACCGTTAGTGATGTTCAAGATTTACTCAGAAAGTGCATTATGAATTTGAAAAAGTCACACTAGTACTTGACAGGATTTGAACCCTTGACCTCAACCACGAGGGGTAAGGTCTTAGCCACTGCGCAATAAAAATCTGGAAAAATACCTAATTTATTTAGGTACCTACCTATATTACCTACCTATATTACTTATTTTATTTGCAGGATTGTTTATATCATCGTTTTTTTTGCTGTTGGTGCTGGTGGTGTACTGTCTGCTACCTGATCTCCGCAATCTTACGGGCCTTGTACTGATGGCCTGCACATTTTCTAGACTCGTCGGTTTCATAGCTAAATTGGTTCTGAATTTTATTCTCAAGCAACCCGAATCTACACCCCAGATAACCTGCAAAAAATTAAGTATGTGAAAACTTATTTATTTATTCATTCACACATAAAATTGTTGTTACATTTGTTACCCAAGGTAACAAAAGTAGTCATAAAATGCGACTCCCAGAGACGCTCCTCAAAAACTGATCACACACATCAGTCGCGATATTAATAACAGAATAGAAGAATAGAATAATGATTTATTTGCACAGAAAGTAGGTACAAGATACAGATGTTATGATATTAAGTGATCCTTATACTTTCTACCTTAACTAAGGCATGCAAAACAGTTTTCTCGCTCCTCGTGCATCACTCGTGGATTTTCGGTGCCCCAGAAGCGATAGTTTTGCTTGTTCACGTACCCGCTGAGGTCGAAATGAACCTCATCGCTCATTATGATTTTGGTCGAAAAATCGTCAAAAAAATAGACACGATTATTCCGCGTTCTTTGGGAGTGTATCGCTCCATGGCTTGTTCACTTGTATTCTGCATCTGTCTAGTCCACAAATGTCAAAACAGATTTGACATTGGCGGCCTTTTGCAAAAATGAGAGCATCTTCCAATAGGGTGATTACTTTTGGCCCACCTTGTACAAGCACAATGTCAGAATAAATTGAAATTAAATTTATAAATATACATTATTAATTATTAGGAAGAATTCCAGTCGATAGCCATATCATTATTATTCAAGTCAGTCATCATAATAGTAGTAAGGTTAATTTATATTTAATTAGTCTGTGAAGTTTTTTTTTTCATTTATCATGATTGAATTAATAGTTAGGCATTGGTAAGAAATGTCAATGTGATTATATTTTAAGCTGATCCGCAGGCTTATTACGTAACTTGCAAGAGCAAAACGATAGCGATTTTTGCGCAATAATTGCTCTTCAATACAAAAGTTTAAGAGATTTTCGCGGATGTTTTTAGAAATAAGTGCATGACAAACAGCAAAAGAAACATAGAAAACGATTGTGTAGGACTTACCATATCTACACTGTAGGTAATGCAGACTCCGATTCTCTTATGACATAAAGCGTTTAATCGCGTGATGATTGCTGATTGCTGTTTCTTAAATAAGCTCGCCGACCTGGGAACCCCTTTTGAATGGGATTGAATAAAACTTTTTACAAAAAATTATAACCGACTTCCAAATAAAAACAATTATGTTTTTATTAAAGTTAAAATAAACAGTTTAGTTGTACTGCTTAATGAGCAATTTCTATAGTAAGGAGGTTCTAGAATAAATTAGGTACCCGAATTACATGCAGTTTCAACTTAGCCGGTGAAATGACATCTACGGCGTACCGGCGCTGCGTGATGTTATGTTTTGAAATGGCGTAAACAATATACAGATATGCGATTGCAGCAATCACGATGCATTTTCCACCAATCTCTGAAATTCTTCATCAGGGGGGTGACCATAAGCTCTTAGAGCGGTATCAATTTTAGATCGAGTAAGTGACAGATTTATACAAGTCATTTACATCTGTCCCATATTCGATCTCAAATTGATACCGCTCTAAGAGCTTATGTCAAAAGAATACCCGAGCAAAAAATATTAACAAAAACGGTCCACAATTGACGGAGAAATCGGTGATCATACATAAAAAAAACTTGGTTGCCTGGAACAGATCACTCGATAAGGCCGCCTGGTATATGTTTGTTTTTGTTTTAAGGTTTTTATATATTGTTTTATCTTGGTGTACAATAAAGTATATATATATATATATAAAAAAAAGATACAGTCTAACATAGAATCTCTGCCTTTTTTGGAAAGTCGGTTCAAAATGCGCTTCGGAGTTCCTAACTTATATTTATTTTTATTTATTATTTCAGCTCCAGTCATATACTTCGGGTTCGTGTCCAGTATATTTTGGTTGAGTGTATATGCATTTGACGTCTGGTGGGGATTAAGGTAAATTAAGATCATAATTATTACACTGGCCTTCAAAACTTAGTACCACACTTTTAGAACCACACATTAAAAAGTGCAATTTTGTCCTAAACTATAGAATTTGAAAAACAAACGTTTTATATAAAATTGTATCAACTTCCTTTGAAATTATAGTCTATTAAACATTAGTAACGTTTTTTAACTTAAAAAAAGATAGAAACCAAAAAATAACCATTTCTAACTTACTGGAAAAACGCAAACAACATATTAAATATAAGTATGTTTTACGCAATTAAATTTCAATAATTGTATTGCCTCCTCGAACTCTGATTACAGCTTTGAGCCGGTTTGGTATACTGAAGACGCACTAAAAACAAACTCTTCTCACTTGTGGGATCATTGTGTAAAATTGTTCGATGTATTTCAAATGAAGTTCTTGCTGCTAATAAATAACGCCCTGGTAAAACCTCACTTATTGCAGCTTATTGAAGTATGGGGTAACGCATCTAAAACAAATGTAAAACCAATTCAAATTTTACAGAACAAAATAATAAAAATACTATAGAATAGAATAGAATAGAATATTATTTATTTGCTTGGAATGTAGGTATTTACAATAAGGTGGTTACAATAATATCAAGAATCCTTGTACATTCTACCATTTTGGCATGCAAAGATTACTATACAATTACAACTTTTTACCACATTCAAAAACTATTTACAAGGAGACCAAACTGCTAAACATTTAATAACTTTTTTCATATGTAACACATGAATACTTACTTAAAAAATAACTCACAATTTCATTCCTCAAACATTACGTTCACAAGAGAAGGTTAAATTCACAAATACTTATCTTGTATTGTCTACAATTAGAAAAAAACTATGATAAACATAACTTAACCTATGAGGAGCCCAGAAATATAATCAACATCCAAAAATATAAAAGAAGCGACTTCAATTAGTATTTTTAAAACAAATTATTTATCCATATATACAACTTAAGTCCAAAGATGGTCAGCTCATTGTGACATTAGAAGGGAAGCTACTTCGCTGGCGTGAACACTTTGAAGAGGTCTTCCGTTTGTCAGCTACATCGATACCTGACGCGCTGCAAGTCAGTTCCCCACCATCCCAGCTCCTCAACATTAATACGGAACCACCGTCAGCCTCTGAAGTTGCGGAGGCAGTCCGCTCTTTGAAGACAGGCAAAGCACCAGGACTCGACCTGATAACTGCGGAAATGCTACAAGCGGACTTACCCACCGCAGTCGACGTCCTGACACCGCTCATTGAAAAGATCTGGATCGCCGAAGAACTCCCGGACGATTGGAACAAAGGTCTTCTTATAACTGTTCCTAAGAAAGGTGATCTTAGCCAGTGCGATAACTGGAGAGGTATAACGTTGCTCTCGATTCCCTCTAAGGTTTTTTGCAAGATCATCCTGGATAGATTGTCGAAGGCCGTGGATCCTCTTCTACGCAAGGAGCAGGCTGGTTTCCGCTCGGACAACTCCTGTACGGACCAGATCAACACTCTCCGTATCATACTGGAACAGGCATCAGAATGGCAAAGGGAGATTTATCTAACCTTTGTAGACTTCGAAAAGGCCTTTGATACGCTGAAGTGGTCTAGTATCTGGTCCCGCCTACTGGACATTGGAGTGCCGCCGAAAATAGTCCGTCTGTTGCAGAGTATTTACAAGATATACTCCTGTAAGGTTACTCATAACGGCCTCATATCGGATGACATAACAGTGCATGCGGGTGTCCGCCAAGGCTGCCTCCTGTCGCCGCTCCTCTTCCTAGTCGTTCTTGATGGAATTATGCTTCGCATCTATGATTACAGGCGCCGCGGCATAGAGTGGGGATTATCCAACGTCTTGGAAGACTTGGATTTCGCCGATGACCTATGCCTGCTGAGTCATACCCACGCCGATATGCAAGCAAAGTTAAACGATCTACGTCAGGAAGCGGCAAAAACGGGGCTCAAAATAAACATCCGGAAGACCCAAGAAATGAGATCTGGTGTGAAGAACCACTCACCGTTGCTGATTGGCACAGAGGCATTGGAACGCGTCCACAAATTTACTCACCTCGGGAGTGTCGTGTCAGAGACTGGGGGTAGTGAAGAGGACATCGCTTCACGGATCGCCAAAGCCCGAGCAACCTTCGCGCAGCTGAGATCTGTTTGGCAATCGCGGAAACTGACCCGAAGGATTAAACTCAAAATCTTCGGGTCCAATGTCAAATCCGTGCTGCTCTACGGGTGCGAAACGTGGAAGGTCACAAAGGACATCTCACGCCAAATACAAGTCTTCGTCAACCGCTGTCTTCGTCGCATTCTCGGAATTTACTGGCCCGAGACCATCTCCAATGTAGAGCTGTTGGAGAAATGCCACGAGAGCCCGATCGACCGCCAGATCAAGCGTCGCAAGTGGAGATGGATTGGCCCCACGCTCCGTAGGGGTCCCGACCACATACCGAACCAAGCTTTGGACTGGAATCCCCAAGGGAAAAGAAAGCGTGGCCGTCCCCGTCAAACCTGGCGTCGCACCGTGTTGGCAGAAGCGACGAGCATCGGAATGACATGGAGCGAGGTGAAGCGTGAAGCTCAAGACCGATCGCGTTGGAGGACATCTGTGGACGCCCTCTGCCCCATCTAGGGGTTATAGGACATTAAGTCATATATACAATAATGGGCGTGTCCATCATTTTCTTAAGGGTGGAGTAAAAGTAAGGCAACTCGAAAATGAGTAGAAAGATCAGAGGCGGACCAAGAGTCAACCTCGAACCAGTCCGCAGAAAATTCACTCCCGTGTTCGAAAATTTCTATACCCATCTAGTAGTTTTTCTCTTGAACAGTAAACTTTTAGTTACGAGTCAGAGTGAAAGGTGGGTTAGGCTGCCCCATCTGCACCACCCTAGGTACGCCCATGTATACAATGACGAGACACTGCATTGAATTTATTTATTTGATTCTATCGCTATGATATTATCTATATTTAATTTAATATACCGAAAACAGTTTAGGCCCTAAACTTTAGGGAGCTAAGCTAATTGTGAGAAAGCTTATTGTGTGAGAAAGACAAGAGATCGGCTTCCTTCTCATCTCTACTCTGTGCTGTTTACGGGGTGAGAAGTGACACCGGTAGACGCCTGGCGGGAATAACTGATCGAGCTAGGTAACTGATCACTTATCGACCGCCGAGAGTAGAAAATTGTTTTTACACAGAAAAATTGATGGCTGGTATTTCTTCATAACTAACATAGCATATGTAAATCAAATAATATTTTGCAAAAAAAAACTGTTCAATGTTCAATTTTGATATTTTGGCATCGAGCGGGCGCACGGCCAGTACTGCGTTAGCATTGGGGTGTATATATCGCCTTAAGTCAAGAGTGAATAGGTTTCATCTAGGCAAGCGTGCTTCACCGTAGACCACGTCATTGCTTAACATCAGGCGAGATAGTGGTCAAACGGCCTATAGATTATATAAAAAAATATATGAGTGTTCGTTTTGTGTTCGTCACCATTTCACCAAAAATAAACCAATACCGATCTTATGTCCCATTCAAAATGTAAGTTCCAAAAACGTCCGTTTCACAGAAAAGTTGGTAGGAATGTACTTTATTGATACTGACAGACAGCTGTCGCAGAGATCAAGTTATCTTTTAAGGAAGTATAACGAACCATTTGTTTTTTTTTCTTTTACCCTCACTAGGATAATATTTCTAAAATGTTTGCATATTGTTCTTATGTAAGTGACAATTTGTCTTAATGTGAATAAAGATATTTAAACCGAAGACAAGGTTTTGGAGGCGATGATGTGGAATATCTTTTTTATATATTTTTTAAACTAAAAACGATACCAATGTATTTATATAACTATAATTTTAAAGGAAGTTGATGAAATTTTCAATAAAACATGGAAGTTGCAATTTCAAAAGTGTGGTACTATGTTTTGAAGGCCAGTGTCCTATCGAAATGTGGTTCATTTAAACAAGTAAAATATCTTAAACATATTATATACAAAATGGTTATAAGACTTGCAGCATAATTGTTTGCTAAACAGGTAAAATTTAAAAATTCTTCGACACATTATTGTCTTTTTGTAATTTTTTTGTCATATATTCATGAACATTAAATTTGTATCTAAACATTTACACAAAAAAAATAAAAAATAATTAGTAACAAAAACCATCAATTTTACACTTCAATTTAATTACGGACATTCCATATATTATATCAAAATTACAAAAATAAATATTGCATGCTACATAATTTATGTAGTAGTAGACGTGCTTTGATCAACAAATTATACGCAATTATGACACGATATCTTGCGAAAACACCCCGATTAAAACAGTTAAACGCCCATAACTTTTGAACGAGTGAACCGATTTACATCAAACATAGCTAACAATACTCTCGTTGAAGACACCTTTCAAAACTAAATCAAAATCAGTTCATCAGTGTACGAGCTATGATGCCACAGATAGACACTCAGGAACACACGTCAAACTTAACCCCCCCCCCCCCCCCCCCTTTTGCTTTTCTGATTAAGCCGAGACTGTTGACAGAGTAACTACTATTTTTATATGAATTGTTTAAAGAAAATCCCACCCATCGAAGAGGATGCATACATTTTTGATTTCGCTTTGCTTGCTCTTACTATCTGTATTCTTATAATTCCGCCCACGTGCTCAGGTTGACGGCCACTCTTCAAAATTTTTTTTACCCTGTAAATTGCGCATGGTGAATCCCAGCCCAAAATAGAACTACGACACGCCGCCGCTTACGCACTTTGAGTTCCCAGTCACCAAGCAAAAAAAGTTTAGAGTACTGGCATTTTAAGTCGTTCATATATATGAAGTTATTACTAAATACTAGAGCTGTACGACTTCAAAACGAACTAAACGAAATGCATGGCCATTTCGTTTAGTTCGTTTTGAAATTGCCCACACTTTGACAACACTATACTTCATAAAAGATAGCTTGATCTCTGCGACATATGTCAAACTGACGCCTGCCAAGCGCTATTGTTACTTTATTGATACTGGGAGTTTTTGGCGGGCTTTTTCGAGTGAAGTTCAGCGGCTGTTAATATTATTTGCAAATTGATTCCTTGTGAATATTGTGATATAAAATTGGTGTAGTTTTGTGTCTCAACTGTCTACGCAACTGGACAATATGTGAAATCATTGACAGAAGCGATCTCAGGATAGTGGAGCGGAGAATTTTATTGTAGTATTGACTACCTCCGCTAAGCTTACTGGGAAGGCTGACTCAATACAATTTGCTGCCAAATACTCCATAAAACATTAGAATCTGTTACATCCGTATTCTAATGCATACTAAAGAATGTTAAAATTGCACTGAAGACTAGGCATCATGGTCTCAGACCTTAGCCTGTTTCGTCAGGAACAAAAACAAAAAAAAAAGTATTGATACTGACAGCTGTCGCAAAGATCAAGCTATCATTTAAGTAGTATATACGAGTATAATCTGTGATAAAAGGTGCCACACCGCTAACATCATGCCGCCGCACAATCAACTGGTTTTTGGGCACGCCCGCCCGCGCACGTGAGCGGTTAATGTTTTGTGATTAGTCGACAAAGAAACTCTTTTATAAGTATGAATCGACCTGATCCACGCTCCATCTGAATTGGAATTGTACTCATTTCAAACGGATGGAGTTCGAATACGAGTACTGTGCTTAAACTCCTCTACGCATTTTTTTCGGATTCGGATCGGATGCAGTGTGTAATCACTCTATGGTATAAAAACTACATGTACAAGTAACTATATATTTTATTTATTTCGCAGATGTTTACGTGTTAAGCGTGGTTCTAATCGTGGTGATCAGGTAAAGTTCATGTGGTATAGTCTGTACGCCTGGGGAACACCACTCCTGCTAACAGCTACGATCGCCACGTTGGATAACCTTTCTAATTTGAATTTAAATCCATCACCACCCTTTGAAGATTGTCTCCAAAGTGGTTTGTATTTTTTTATAACTTAATTTGATACCAACATTTGATCGATTCCCCGTTGGTCTCGAGATCGATTACTAAGGTTTTTCGGTTCAATTCCTGGTTTAGGCACTTCTTTGGGGTTTTCCACTAAGAATTTCTTAAGGGATTTTGGAAACCGGCGGTGCGTTACCCCCGTAATGTAAGCCTTTGGTCCTGCGCTGTCCACTCTGTTCTGTAAAAATCTCATCATGAAAACTTAAGCGGGGTGAGTTTGATGTGAACTGTCATTCCACCTTGATTGCATGTTCAAATCACTTAACTTTTGGTGAGATGTTCACAGTAGCATGATCTCTCGTCGGTCGTGAGTCCACTTGTGTTAGGTCGTACAGACATCGGGGCGAGCGAAATTATAGTGTGCTGTTAGGGATGCAACGATATATCGGATAACCGATATGTAGCGATATTTCGACGACCAAAAAACGATGTCAAAACGAAATGCCAGACCAAAATCTAATACCCATGACTTTTAAATTAATGTGAAATAAAATTATTAGCTAAGCTTTTTTCGTATTCTTCTCAGCAAACACTTTCATTTGATACCCATATAATTGCCATGCGCAAAAAATAACTAGGTAGTCCGCCATCTTGGGCCGTCCGTCATATTGGATTTAGAATCATCCAAACTAAACGTGTATGCAAAATTTCATCTTGATAGGTAGAGCTTTAAAAATTAGTTGCAAGATAAATAAAAGCTTGTAAAGAATTTCTTGTAGCTTTTGCCGCAGATGCCTAGATGCATTAGCCTGATAGCAGCTAGCGCCGCAACTGTATGTATAGGTCCAGGGGAGTTATATGTAGGGCTATCTCCATGACTGGTGTTGGGGTGGTTCTCATGCAGCCGGTGATAACTGAACAGGCCTGTCGCTGGAACCGTTGGAGTCGGGTGATGGTGGTCGAGAGTTCTGTCCTCGTCCACCAAACTAGAGCACCATAAGCCAACATTGGCCTGATTACCGCTGTGTATAGCCACAGAGTAATCCTTGGAGACAGCCCCCATGTTTTTCCTAACATTTTTTTACACTGGTAGAGTGGGATTGTACATTTGTTGAGTTTGTAGTCAAGATGCTTGTTCCAGAGCAATTTGCTATCAAGGATTACCCCCAAGTACTTGACCTCCTCTTTAAGTGTTAATTCTGTGTTGAATAGTTTTGGAAGTCTATGCGGTCCCAAACTTCGTTTGTTAACATTATTAGATCACATAAGATGTCCTCAAATTGCCCCAAGATTAGAATTGCTATGTCATCTGCGTATTTTACCGAGTAAATACTGCTGGCGTTGAACTCTGCAATGAGCTCATTTACGACTAAATTCCTCAGAAGTGGTGACAGCACCCCACCTTGTGGGCAGCCCCTACTCACGATTCCTCGTATGGTAGTGTTCACAGTAAATTGAATAGCACGGTTTTTTAGCATGTTGTTAATCCATTCTACGAGCATTGGCGCAACACCGTGCGTGTTTAGTGCCTGACCGATGCTAGTGAAGTTAGTTTTGTCGAATGCACCTTCGATATCAATGAAGGCGCGTAGGGTTGGATTTTTGTTTTTGAGAGCATTTCCTACGCTGTGGAGCGCTGATTCAGTTGATTTGCCTGCACAGCAGGCGTGTTGGTTGGGATGCAGAGGTTTTTGTATCGAAATCTACTTTTTTAATTTCCTGTCCCCCAGCCTCTCCAGTGTCTTCAGAAATAAAGAGGAGACGCTTATAGGTCTAAAAGATTTGGGCTGGGCGTAGTCACCCCTACCTGGTCTCGGAATAAATATTATTTTTACTTCGCGCCATTTCAAGTGTATATAGCGGTGAGCCAGGCAGGCCCGAAAGACCTTGACGAGGTAATCCGGCAGCCCGAGAAGTGGGTAGTTAGGAGTAGTTCGCTAGTTTCTGCGTCGTTTGTTGTATAAGTGTTATCTGTTTTTTTCAGGCATCCTATAGAGAATCTGTCTCTTGAGCAAGACATGTTTTGACCCTTATTGCCTGGTTTTTGTTTTCAATGTTAGTACAAAAACGCCATCAACTTGTTTTTCCTCGGAGTCGAATTAGTTTTTTATAGGTTTTACGGTCCCAGTCTTCTGGCGACCGTGTGTTCCTAGCTCTGTTGAATAGGCTTCTCAGTTTTTGTCGATGACTCTCCAGTTCAGGACTCCACCAGGACTGCCTAATTCCTCGCCTGGGTATGGTGAGGGGACATGACTGTTCATAGCTATATAATAGGATGGAAGTGATTTTTTTTACGTGTTCGTCTATATTGGTTACCTTTATTTCAGCCGGAATAGAGTCTAACGAACTTCGATTGGTCTGTCTTGCGAGGAACCTTTCTTGGCTGTGGTGTAGTTAAGTTGAAGTTAATTGTAAAACGGATCCATCTATGGTCTGAGCATGATAGCTCGTTGGACACATGCCAGTCCTAGATGGAGTTGGATACACCTAAAGTTGCTAGAGTTAGGTCTATTATTGTTTGCGATCTGTATGACCGTAATACTTATCTTTTCCTGTCTCCGTAAGTGCGCATCTCAAACTTGCAATTAACAATAAGTTCCCTGAAAAATAATGAGATCAATTAATACCTACAGGTGACACTGCGCGCGCAGTCGTGTCCTATTCATGCCATTTTAACAAGCTTTTATTTAACTTGCAATGTATGTATGTAAGTGTGTTCGGGTCAAATCTTGCAACTGAATTTTTAAGCAGTTATCCTCAACAGGTTAAGATGAAATTTTGCATACACATTTGGTTTGGATGACAATGCACGGTACGCTAAAAAGCTTGACACAAAAAAAGTTTTTTCATTTGTTTTAATCCCACTATTAATGTAAACGCTCCATAGTTTTTAAGAAAAGACAATTAAAAAATAACTTAGAGTGCGTTTCACGAAAGATGAGATTTGACACACCACGTGGTTTGACTTGCGCAGTAGACGATTTATAGCTCTCTTTTGCGATATGAGTTGCGAAAAGAGCGCGATTGACGCGGTCAAGTCTCATCTTTCATGGCACGCACTGTACACAGTTATACTTACCTAATAAAACATGGTTATTTTTTCAGGTTTTTCACTTGATATTTACTATAAGATACCAATAGGAATATTAGTTTTCATTAATATCGTTCTGTTCTGCATGACTGTTTACAACATATGGAAGGTCAAACGCGGTGTTACAAGATGTCACGATTCCGGAAGCAACAAGCAACAAAGTAACAAGTAAGTACATTTTATGAAATACGTGTCCTAACGAAGTTATCATCACCATTTCAGTCGAAAGACGTCTACTGCTTGACATAGGCCTCCCCCAAGAATCGCCACATTGACCGGTCGCATCCAGCGGATCCCCGCAACCTTCACCAGGTCATTGGTCCACCTGGTGGGAGGTCTTCCAACGCAACGTCTTCCGGTTAACGGTCGCCAATCCAGAACCTTTCTGCGCCATCGGCCATCCATTTTGCGAGCAATGTGCCCTGCCCACTGCTTCTTAAGTTTGGCAATTCTTAGGGCTATGTCGGTAACTCTGGTTCTCTTGCGGATCTCTTCATTTTTGATTCGTTCACGCTATGAAACTCCGAGCATAGCCTTCTCCATTGTCCTTTGGGTGACTGTAAACTTTCTGATGAGGCCAATTGTGAGCGACTACGTCTCAGAGCCATAGGTCATCACTGGCAATACACACTGGTCATAGACTTACGTCTTGATTCACTGTGGTAAGTTGGACGAGAAGATACAGCGCAACTTCCCGAACGCTGCCCAGCCGAGTCCGATTCGACGGTTGACCTCTTTTTTGAAGTTAGCCCTACCCAACTGGACCGTTTGTCCCAGGTAGACATAGTCGTCCACAACTTCGAGTGTAGAGTCTCTAACCTTGATAGGAGTGGGTGTAACAGGGCATTCAACATCACCTTGGTTTTGTCTATGTTCATCTTAAGACCCACACTTTCGGAAGCTCTACTGAGGTCATCGAGCATTATACTGAGGTCCTCCAAGGTCTCAGCCATGAACACTATATTATCGGCAAACCGAAGGTGAGTGATGTACTTACCCTCCCCAGTCCAGAACCTTGAAGACATCCTCCAGTGCAGCGGTGAACAGTTTCGGAGATATGACGTTTCCCTGTCTCACACCTCGCTGCAGAAGGACGTGGACCGAAGGACTGAAGTGTAACTGATATGGTGGCGTTTTTGTACAAACACTTCAACACGTCGATGTACCGGTAATAAATTTGGCACCGTTGGAGAGACTGCAGTACAGCCTAAGTCTCGATCGAATCGAAGGCTTTCTTGTAGTCCACAATCGCTAAACAGAGAGGCAGTTTGTACTCTTCGGTTTTCTGTATAACCTGCCGCAGCGTATGTATGTGGTCTACGGTGCTGAAGCCATTACGGCATCCGGCTTGTTCGGGAGGCTGAAAATCGTCAAACCTGCGCGCGAAACGATTCGTGATTACTCTTGAAAACAGCTTGTAGACTTGGCTAAGAAGTTGTAAGATAGATAGATAGATAGATAAAACATTTATTCAGTACAAACACAATAGAAGACACAGCACAGAAACGACAAATTTACACGACAAATAAAAACAAATAATAATTACAAGTAACACACAATAAAAGAACAACATTAAAAAAAGAAGAAGAAAACAACACAAGGAAAATAAATTGTTTATGGCAATCCTCGGTGGGAATGCCAAACTACCTATCTTCTCAAAAAAAAAAATATAATAAAAAATATTCAAACTTCAAGATTTGCATCTTGAAGCTTGAACACCTATACTTGTGCGAGGCTTTGTGTAAGGTAGTATTTCCACTCTACTTACCAGCGAAGCCAGGGGTAGGTGTTCAGCATGAGACAATTGCAGGGATGGTTTAGCATGAAGTTGACGGAAGTAAAAGTTACACAGTTTGGTCAAAATTTAATTTTTAAGCATACAGTCCGTCATCACAGTTTCTTGATGTTAATAAATTATACTAAACTTACTTTTGAAAGTGATACATTCTACCCTTAGTTCTCAATACTGGAGATATGATCCTATTTACCTTCCTGCCTACCCTACATACTACATACCATTTTTTTTCTAGTGTCATTCTTTCGCGTAGAATCTTAACACAGCGATTCAGAAAATGACTTTAAATGCACAACGCCATCTTTCGAATAGCGAGTTCAACTGTCCGAGTAACTGAATTGCGTGTGCTGTGATAATTTTACTTCTTGAACACTTTAAACTCATCTAACTTTTGATAGAGTTAACCGATTGCGATGAAACAAAAACTAAGTAATTCTTCAAGTTACGCACAATTTTTATGTATATATAAAATCATAAATATATCTACATTAGTTTCGTACATTTCACGTGATGCGTGCACAAATAAACAAACAAAAATTCCAAAAATGCTGGCAATGGGTTCTGTTGGTTATCCTTTAACACCCTGGCTATTTTTTTTTGGAAATGTTTTCGATGTACAAAAATATTTTTTCTACAGATTTATTATATGTATTAATTGATTGATTGATGATGATATTGATTTGTTTAATATATATATATATGAAATTATCCTAAGGGAATCCTGTGGTCCCTGTCAAAGAGAAGAATGCATTATGAGCATCTTTTACGCACATGTTTCACAAGCATGGTAATTTAGACATTTAAATTAATACTCACAGCGCCTATTTGATCGTATGAATATCTTATATTTAGGCCTGGATCCTTGCTGTCTTCGAGTCATCTTGATCACAGGCGAGATGGGCCTAGCATTGTCATCCTTCTTGAAGAAGAGTACCACCACACTCCTGCACCATGCCTTTGGCGTTTTCCCCTCGAATATGACGGAATCAAAATGCTTCTGAAGGGCCTTAAGTACTGGTTTTCCACCCGCTTTCAGGAGTTCGGCCGTAACTCTGTCATCATCCGGTGCCTTATTTTTCTTAATCTGTTTCAGAGCTATCCTTATCTCGTACAGGCTGACGTTCGGAATAACTTCGGTATAGGTCAATCTTACTCTAGGGTCATTTGCTAGATTTGCGACGGGTTTACTGGGTGACGTGTACAACTGCACATGTAATCTCTTGATCTCCCTCAGAAGCTCCAGTTTGGCGGATACGATCCTACCATTATTGGTCTTGTGTTTTGTGAGCTTGCTCTACCCAATAGTCAGATCTCTTGCAAACCTTGGAACCCTTATGCCACTCATTCGCGTTTTTAATACTTTCGTTATTAAAGCGACGGAGGTCACTTTTCAAGGGCTCTGAGATCCGTCTATTGAGCTGCTGGTAATTCAACGCATCGTCTGAAGACTGCAGGATCATCTCACGCCTCTCCTTCATGAGCTTGAGATTAGGATCAAAGAAAAACTCTTGAAAAACTTAGACACTACCGTATGGTCAGCTTCCACAAACCCATCGCTTTATTCATCCACGGAGCTTCCTAGGCACTCGAAACGATTCTGGAGTTCGAGCTGAAAGCTCTTGGGGTTTTGGATCTGGATCTGTGCTGGACGGACCGTGGACTACATCAGTTGAGACCTTTCAAGCTGATATTAATGTTCAATATGCCTTTTACCATTCGGTGACCGCTCCTGGTTTTCACCGAATTGATCACAGAGACATCATTGAACATTTGCTTCTTGGTTGACATGATGAAGTTGATCTTGTCAAGCACCATCAGGGCTCTGCCAGGTCTACTTCCTATGCTCACGCTTTTTGATGAAGGATTTCATCATATGGAGGCCCTCTTCCTTAAAACTGGCCAGTAGGTGACCCCGGTGATTCTGAGTCCAATTCCAAATTGACCCACTTGCAGCTCATCTTACACATACACTTTCGATCTTCACCACGTTGTTCACAAGGGATTTGTGGACGATAAACCCGATCATCCTAAGACTGCCGGTCATCCTCTCGGAAATAGAGCAGGTTACCGGATTTGAGGATTGTCGAGTCCTCCCCCTCTCTTTGGACTTCAGATAACCCTATAATTCTCCAACGTAACCTGCTCAATTCTTCCTCGAACATATATGTTGCCAGGTCCAGTCGTCGGTGTTTATTGCGGTAGCCGGTTCCACTCCGAAGATTCTTTGCACCCCTTGCCACGCCATCGCCTCGACCGCTACCGTAGTCGAGGGTAGGTGAGCTGCTGGGCACTCAGGGCCGTTATTTTGTTGTGCTATTTATTTTGGTTTTCCGTAATCGCCACGCTTGGCAGGCGGGTTGGCGATCGCAGTTTGTTGTTAAAGTGCACATAGAACGCTGCTGCCCATTCTAAGGTGTGTCCCTTAGTCGCCTCTTACGACACCCATGGGAAGATATGCGATGGTGAAATTCTTTACGTCCGACATCATACGGTACGGTCCTAACGAAGTACGGAGATTCAATAGAACACGAGGCCAGCTTATACTGGTTTTGTTACTACTGACGTGTGACCTACCGTAGACCGTATAGATCTTGGTGTCGATAAGGCTACGACACCATGATATAATCGAATAGAAAGCGAACATCGCGCGAATAAGCGACCGTCGCGTGTAAGGCAAGCGGAAAGCGGTTGTGCCCATTTAATACCAAATTTCCAAAAAGGAGGAGGTTCTATGTTCAACTGTATATATTTTTTAAATGTATTTATCGATTTATCTATCAATTTTGGACCGATTTCGGCAATTATTTATTTGGTTATTACGCGGTTGCCATTGGGGGAGAAGCTAGGGATGGTTATCGCTGTTGGTGAGAACAGTATTACCTTTTATGTGACAGAAATACCTTCTGCCGTGGTGGAATACCGTAAAAGCAAAGCCTTAGCTAGTCCGATTTATCCACGTCCCCGTCGTTCTCCCTGGGACCTGCGGCAACCGCGCCGCCGCGCGTTCGCCACCCCGAGTTGCAGCTGAGCTAACGGATGCAGGGCGAGTGGCAAATATTCTGCGCCTTAAAACAGAATTGTCTCACTAGGGAGGATACCCGAAACAAAACCGCAGCCTTATTACATATCTTGCAAGATTAAAACGATAGCAAAGTTTGCGCAATAAATGCTCTTCGATACAGATGTTTTAGAATGAACGTACGCTAAGCGAAGACAGTCGACTGGCCCAGGCAGAAGCAGTAATGCTTAGCTACAACCATTAGATTCTGGGTATAAGCGAGGTGAGAAGAAATGGATTTGTTGAACTGAGAACATCTGGGGGTTTGACTTTGCTGTACTCTGGTAAAGAAGGAGAGGAAGATTTGCGCGAGTATGGCGTGGCGTGTCGTCTTTATACACTTTCTACAGTTAAGAAAAGCCTTGTGCACTTCAAACCGATCTCAGACCGTATCATGTACGACCGTGTCAACTCAAGAGCACGGAAGATCTCCATCGTACAGTGCTACGCCTCAGCTAATGCAACACCTGAGGATACCAAAGACGACTTCTTCAATGACTTAAACACCACCCTTAGGAGCATTAAGGAGCTAGACATCGTCATCATCATGGGGGACCTGAATGCAAAGGGTGTGAGTGTTAACATTCACCGCGAACGGCATATTGGTACACACGGTTTTGAAGTTTGCAATGAGCAATGACAATCGGAATCAATTTATCGAGTTTTGTCAGAACGACGTTTCTCCGATGGTCAGATCCATCGGAGAAACATTGTTCATTCATGGCGACCATCAAAAATACACCTGGAACTCACCCGACGGATTCACCAAGAACGAGATCGACCATATTACCATTAGCTCCAAATGGAATTCTTTGCTCAATGTTCGCAATCGTAGCGGCACCGATATAAATAGTGATCATCATTTGGTAATTGCTGAAGTCCGGACACCCTTAAAGCGTTTCGGCATGCGCTACGCAACTGGTTTTATGGACTGAGGGATGCCGCAGACTCAGTGACGAGGAGTGGTACCACATTAGAAGGGCCTATACAGAGACCAGCCCATTGTGACATCAGAAGGGCAGCAGCTACGCTGGTGCCAACACTTTCAAGAGGTCCTCCAATTGTCAGCATCCTTGACGCCTGACGCGCTGCAGGTCGGTTTCTCACCACCTTTTGAAATCAACACAGAATCACTGTCAGCATCTGAAGTGGCTGAAGCGATCCTCTCCTTGAAGGCAGGCAAAGCACCAGGTCTCGACCTGATAACGGCGGCAATGTTGCAAGCAAGTTTTTCATTTTGTTTGTTTTTATTTTTACTATGTTTTTAACTTTAGATTAATATTTAATATTTTGAAATTTTAAATAATTTAGTGTTTCTGACCATACGGTGTAAGCTGCGTATACCTGTAATAGGCATACATACCAGCCCCTTTAATTTTGTCTTTGTTTACTACAAACTGTTTTGTATGTAATGCTGTTGATGTCACGTCTGCTTGGCGACCATTTGTCACTGCAGGGATCCAGCAGAATATCAGCGTCAGGTATATTTGCCTGACACGTGCTGAGCTGGACTCCCATTTGGTGCATCCTTGAGACGCACACCGCACTGTGTTTTGATTGTCAAAATTAATGTTACTGGTGTCACTTTTACTTTTATTTCGGTTTCCTTTTTCTTTTTATGTTGGCACTTTGTTTTTAAACATACCTACATGAAAATTGTAATAACTTAATTAAGATTTTATGTGTTGTGTTGTCTTTTGTGTGCACTAAATAAATGATTTATCTATCTATCTATCTTATAATAAATAAAAAAATAAGCCAACTTGCCTTCCGCCGTCGACGTGCTGACACCTTTAATTTGAAAAGGTATGAACCGCTGAAGAGCTCCCGGATGACTGGAACAAGGGACTTCTAATTACCTAACGTGCCCAAGAAAAGTGATCTCAGTAGCTGCGATAACTGGTGAGGCATTACATTGCTCTTGATTCTCTCTAAAGTCTTCTTAAAGGTAATCCTGGATAGGCTGTGGACGGCCGTGGATCCTCTTCTACGCAAGGAGCAGGCGGGTTTTTACTCGAACCGCTCACTATCGTAACACTCTTCGTGTTATACTCGAGCAGGCAGCAGAATGGCAAAGGGAGATATATCTTACCGTTATCGACTTCGATAAGGCCTTTGATACGTCGAAGAGGTCCAGCATCTGGCCCCGCCTGTTAGACATTTGAGTGCCACCAAAAATAGTCCGCCTATTGAAGAGCATCTACAGGAAATATTCTTGCAAGGTGACTCACGGCGGCCTCGTTTCGGAAGTACCTTCGCACAGCTGAGACCTGTTTGGCAATCGCGGCAACTGATCTGAAGGGTTAAGCTCAAAATCTTCGGGTCCAATGTCAAATCTGTGCTGCTCTACGGGTGCGAAACGTGGAAGGTATCAAAGGACATCTCACACCGAATCCATTTCTTCGGCAACCGATGTCTTCGTCGCATCCTCGGCATTTACTGGCTCGAGACTATCACCAATGAAGAGCTGTTGGAGAGATTTATTTATTTATTTAATACTTCATGCACACAAACGTACAGAAGCGGACTTAATGCCTTAGGCATTTTCTACCTGTCGACCTTTGGGTGATGCAGAGACAATAGTAGTAGGTGCCACGAAATGGAGAAGGATTGGTCACAAGCTCCGGAGGGATTCCGATCACATTCCTAATCCTGGAATCCTCAAGGTAAAACGAAGCGAGGCCGTCCCCGTCAAACCTGGCGACGAAGCACCGTATTGGCTGAAGCGACGAGTATCGGAATGACGTGAAGCGAGGCGAAGTGCAAAGCTCATTCGGTTGCGATGGAGGACTACTGTGGACGCACTCTGCCTCAGCTAGGGGACATGGGATCTTAAGTCAAGTAAGTCACACGTTGCCATGATGATGATGACGGGGTCTCCCTTTTCCGCACATGGACTCTCATTTGGTTCGTTGTGCGTGGTACGCGTTGCCAAACAAATGAACGCAATTGCGCCTGGGGACTAATACTTTTATTTCACCAGTAGTCTAGTAGGATTGTTTGATAATTTTTGACTTTGACGCAGGCACTCCTTTCAAAAGCTAGTTTCAGAAGTATAATTTTTTGATTTCTATAAAATATTTTGCTCAACACCTAAGATTTTACCTTAATATTAAGTGTTATTCGGCTTTTGTTCCTGACTGTACCTCAACTCAAACGAAAGAGGGAATTAGTAATGTGCAATGCCGAATTGTGAATAAGCAAAAGATAACTGGTACGCACAAGAATGGTAGATAACTTCAGATTTTATAAATCAAAATGCTCACGTACATTTAATTTTATTTCAGATTCTCCACATACGCAAAGTTATGTCTGATGATGGGAGTTAGTTGGTTTCTGGAGCTCCTTCCTCCTCAGAAAACATTGTCGGAGTATATCTTCGTTAATCTGTGCAATCTACTCACGGGAGTCATAATATTCTACTTGTTTGTATGCAAGAAAATTATATTGCTGCAGTTATGCAAAAAGTGAGTTTTTAAGGAACGATTTTCACCGCCTTCATAAATAATGATGACATAATTTCGTGAAACTTAAGATTAATTTACACGGTGCCATTAAATAAAAGTTATATGTACTATAAGGGTCAAAATTGCATTCACACTCTACCAAAACAGAAAAGGCATTTTTTTTGTAGGCAGCGGAATTTCTACTTTTTGCGGTTAGTAGGAATAATCTATAGGTACTTTAATTTCTATACAAAATATTAAATCAGTTGTGGATAATTTAACTTCTTCTACAAAAACTAGCCATTTGAATTTTGGGAGAGTATGACTTCATTTTTTAACCGACTTACCAAAAAAAAGGAGGTTCTATGTTCGACTTAATGTATGTTTTTTTTTTGTGTATGTTCACCGATATCTCCGTCAATTACAGACCGATTTCGAAAATTCTTTTTTTGTTTGAAAAAGCATATATTCCGAAATTGGTTTCATTTTAATTTTTTATTTTTCACTTTGTAGTTTTTTATTTGGAAGTCGGTAGTATTCTTTTGCAAAAAGTTTTTTTATGACCCTTGACTGTACCTATTATCGGACTACCAGACAATCTAGGGGTCTTTAAGTCAAGAGTGAATAGGTTACTTCTAGGCAAGCGTGCTCCACCGTCGACCACATCATCGCTTACCATCAGGTGAGATAGTGGTCAAGCGCAAGCCTATATTAAATAAATAAATTTAAATTACCTACTGCCTAAATCCTTATTTAGTACAGGGATAAAACGTGCGTTTTTAAATGAAGCTTCAAGGCTGCCCTTTACCTACCCGTTTGGTGGATGATCTTAAAACTAAGTGCCCACTCCTGTGTTAACAAAACTTGTGTTACTTTCAGGTTTAACATACAGAACAATTACATCACAAACTTGGAGGTGAACCTCGTGCAGAAGCGTACCAAAAGTGGAACTACTAGATCTACGACTCTCTCCAGCTCAATCTTCAAGAGAAAGTCTAAAGATCAACCTCAAGCCATGGTAATTTTGCAAAATGGCCCTGAGGGAGAAAATCCTGCAGTTTGATTGTGCATCGTCATAAACATATTACTCAGATTGTATTTTTTAGGTTAATAAAATTGCGAATCACTGACACAACTGACCAACAACCAGAGTAAAAATTCTGGTTGTTGACTTTTATTATTTTGCCAATATAATAAGTAAAAATGAGTAAAAACCATTGAGGTTATAATGTACTAGTAAAAACCATAAAATTACATAAAAAGGTCGCAACGCTATCCCCCCGTGTAGCGATATTGCAACACCTACTGGGGCCCTGCTAGTACGGCTAACTTTCTAGCGGGCCTCTTCAACGTTCCTAAAGGTGACAACATCAGCTACGCGCGCAACCCCATCTTTTACTGGGTACACCTTGGTCACGCGACCCATAGGCCACACGCCCCGGGGTAGGTCAGGATCCACAACTAGGACAATGTCATCAACAGCCAAATTCCGATAACCGTCGCATTACTGTCTCTTTGTCTTGAGAAGGAGTAAGTATACCTTGAAACACCTGGTCCAAAAAATCTCAGAGAGGCGAAGAGCCTTTTTTCACTCTTTTCATTAATAAAACTGCTGATTTGTGCTGCATTAGAAAATGAAAAGGGGCTTTCATATTCATTATTAGCTGCAACATATGTCAAAGGTCACGAATTAACAATTGCCTCGGCTTCCAATAGTAGCGTGTGTAGCAGCTCTTCTCGTGGGGCTTGTTCTCTTAAACTCACCTGAAGAGCTGTCGTCACAGAGCGTATGAGTCTCTCCCAACAGCCCATAAAGGGCGACGCAGGTGGAATGAAGCTCAATTCGATTTGATTATTGTCTACAAAATATTGCACATCGTCGCAAAAAAAATCAGTTAACTGACGGTTTTCCCCAATAAAACCGGTGCCGTTATCTGACTGGATTTTTGTTGGAACACCTGGATGGGCCATAAACTGACGAAAGCAGGAAATGGCGGCGTCTGCAGAAAGGCTTGCTGCTCACGTAGCAGCAGTTACTGTTCCTCTCCAGCGATCTTCTAGCGTCCTCTGCGGTCAACTTACGTGCCTTGATAGTGGTTTTAACCGTGAGGAACGTACACACTAGATGTGCCCCCTTACCATGACGTGTTAAAACTATCAGGGTGCGACTGCGAAAAACTTACCTTACGCACACTCGAAATAAACTTGCTCTAAGAGCTTATGGTTACCCCCCCTGGAACTCGATTTAGCAGGATCAGTGCTAATAGTGGTGTTCTGGCGAGATGCTACGGAGACCGGATTGACGGCTGCAGGTGTGTTGGTGGCTTCGGTCGAATGGGGCTCCAATTGAGGGGACCGACCGAGCCCACCTATGACGGGCTTATCCGACGCCGAATGCATATCGCCAATTTTAGATCTCGTGTTCATTTTACGGCGAGATAGGGACAAAAATGCACACTGTAATGTGATCAGTCAATATAAAATATACCCACAATAAATAATTAACAATTTTGCCATCGGAAGCCTGCATTTAGATTTTTTTTAAGCATTTGGGATCCAATGGAAATAGTTTTTGGGATTCAACGACAATAAAACGTAATTCAAATGCATTTTTTTGAATTTGGAATCGAATAGAAATTTATAATAATGTTTTGTGGGATTGGGATTCAAAACTGGGCTCCAACGAAAATAAATCGGTAAATTCGGGTCTAAACAACAAAATGACAAACAAAAGAACGTAGACAGCTGCAGTTTCGGCAACTTAGAAAGTATTACACTGTATATTAAAATTATACTAAAATTTGCTCCCGATCGTCCCGAGTGCAGATAACATTGCTTTATTTGTGAAAACCCTATTGTTGACTTAAGATTCTCTTCGCGCCATACATGGAACTTTTTGTTGCTAAAATAAATTGCGTAAGTTTTTATACTTAAGTAAATATAAAACATAATTGCTAAATTTATTCTTGCATTTTTAAAATGTTTGCCGTACAGTTAAAACAAACAAAAAAAAACTGTTTCATACTACCGACTGCCAAATAAAATCACTTCAAAGTGAAAAATAACATTATTTTTGGCAGCGGTTTCTTTAATAATATAAATAATAATCATTTATTTTCAAGTTACACAGACTCATTAAATTAAAACATTAATGCACACATAATCACATTAAATAATCAAATACAAAGTTCACATCACATACACATCACATCATCAGCCTATTGATGTTCCCACTGCTGTTACACAGGCTTCCTCTCTGTGAGGTTCAAAGTTCATTATAATATAAATAGAAATTAAGAAATAATTCACACAACAAAGTATTCATACAAAGCAATCAATATGTAATATCCTTGTATCAGTATTGCCTAATTACCTGCGCTCAATGTGTAACCTACAGCAGTGTCTTTGGTAGTTATTTACTTGTCATGATATATATGTACTGTTTTGAGCAATAAATATATTTGAATTTGTATATTTTTTTACGTTATGGACACCGACTTCCAACAAAAAGTAATTTTTCACTATGTAGTGAAAAATTACTTTTTATTTGGAAGTCGGGTTTTTTATTTGTCACTTTTTAGGGTTCCGTACCCAAAGGGTAAAAACGGGACCCTATTACTGAGACTCCATGATCCGTCTGTCTGTCTGTCCGTCTGTCACCAGGCTGTATCTCATAAACCGTGATAGCTAGACAGTTGAAATTTTCACAGATGATGTATTTCTTTCTGTTGGGATCCTTTTTTTGCATAATGTTTTTTTTTCTAATATACTTTGGCATAACCATAGAAATATAAAATACAGGGCATAACTGTTTTGGCATAATTTGTTTTGCCATATTTATTTTTGGCATACAGTTTGTTAGCATAATTATCTTAAAGGCTAATTTTTTTGGCATAATTTTAATTTAATAATTTTTTTTGTTGGGTCTCACGGTCGGCGCCGTGGTTGAGCGATTGACTGCTGCGATGCGTGTCGCGGGTTCGATTCCCGCACGGAAAAAATATTTGTATGAACTATAGATAGTTGTTCCGGCTATGGGTGTTGTGTATGTGAGTTTATATGTTTGTAAACGCACCCACGATACAGGAAGACATTCCTAGTGTGGGGCAACGTATAAAAAAAAAACAAATTCGTATGATGTTACTTACCCTAATGACTATTAGCATAATAGTATTAAGGCATAAAAAATAATAGGAATAACGGAAACAAATTTGAGTTATTTTTACGTATTTTATTTTTTTTGTAACAGAAACGAATCGCTGCAAAACCGACTCCACGTAGTCTTTTCTGCCCTACTCCTAGAGTGTTATTTAAAATCGCGGAGGCGCGGAGGGGCGAGGCGACCCGCGAGCTGAAAAGCAGGTGGTTTTAGAGCGTTAAACGGGAACCGATCACTACTCCGCATATTTTTTTGTTCGAATTTAATTTTACCGAAAACTATTGACCGACGTCTTTTTTGCTATATGCTTTATTTGACATATTTTTATATCATCGAAGTATCATGTGGCATATGTATTATTTTATCGAACTATATTTCGCCGATTTACAAAGTAACTTTTTGCTTTTGGCCGAAGTCTCTTTTGAACTTTTTTCATTTGCCATATTTTCTCCATACCGAAACAACATTTTACGGAATATTATTTGGTCACAAATATATAGCCGATTACTTGGTAGCATTTTCAATTTAAAATGGAAATAGTGTCATAAAAAGTCAATATTTTTTGCTACAAAATTTAGTGACAGAAACGAATCGCTGCAAAACCGACTTCACGCAGTCTTGTCTGTGTTTACGTATGTATTTTATATTTTCATGCAAATGTATTAATAGCTGTCATGCATCAGATATTTTTATTAATTAGTTATTTCAAAGAATTCGTATTTTGGGCACCCCGACACTGATAGGTTAGGTTCGAAGGGGATGGTGGAAGCTGAAGTGAGCGAGCAAAGCGAGCAAACTCAGCTCCAGTCATCTCCTTCATGTTAGGTGACTTTAGTCCCTGCAGATAGGATTAGGAGCCCCGGCTCCGTCGACATAATTTTTTTTCATGTCGCTTTTAAACATTTGAATTCGTCCACTGTTTCTCTCTTACTTAGTATTTTGATATGCATTTAAAAATAAATACTTCGAACAAATGTTATTTCGGCTAAGTAAAACTTCGGTAAAAAGTTTTTCGACCAAATGCGTTTAATTTGGTCGAAAAACTGGATTGTTGAGAAACTCGGATTGCGTGGGATCGCCGGAGCCCCGCAGCGCCGGCGCCGTGACAGAAACCATGCCTGTTGTATGTTTGCTCAAAATGCTATCATGCTTGCTGAAAACAAACCTAAAAACATTTTAGCAGTTAATTATTATTCGTAAAAAATATGTTTTAATATCATTATGCGTTAACTGCATACTTTGCATACTTTGCTTACGCATATTTTTTTAGCATAATTACTCTAGTAAAAAAATATGCGTAAGCTTTTATGCGAAAATAATGTTATGCGTAAATATAATTAAGATAAACAAAAGTATGCTATGTTATATTATGTCTAAAGTTTTTATGCAAATGGATAGGGAACCATTTCTGTTGCCGCTACAACAACAAATACAAAAAACAGAATAAAATAAATATTTAAGTGGGGCTGCCATACAACAAACGTGATTTTTTTGGCGTTTTTTGCGATAATAGTACGGAACCCTTCGTGCGCGAGTCCGACTCGCACTTGACCGGTTTTTTTAAAGTTTTAAGCTCGTATTGCTATGCGATTATGCACAAGGTAGGTTGGTAGCCTATTAGGTACAACTAAAAAAAACTGTTTTCATACTACCGGCTTCCAAATAAAATCACTTCAAAGTGCAATATGCTGTGTTGCTTCAACAATAACTTTATTTTTGGCAGCGGTGTCTTTGGTAGGTATATTTTTTTTACGTTATGGACACCGACTTCCAAAAAAAGTTATTTTCCACTTTGTAGTAATTTTATTTGGAAGTCGGTTTTTTATTTGTCACTTTTTACTTGTACCTAATAAGTTAATTCAAGGAGGTGGTTAGGTATATATCCACCACCGATTTGGGTATGGTAGAATAGATTACCCGAATATCATGAAACTTGAACATAACCGGTGAAATGCGAGTGAACCATGGTGAACTGTACACATCTACGTACTCCTTTAGAGCGAACTGGCGTGACCTTAAGTTATGAAATGGTATAAAAAATAAATAGACATGCATCTGTAAACAGACTCGGCACTCAGGTCAGCCGTAGCAAAGACAACCTCCATAGGTGGGAGTTCTCGGATGATACCGATGTCCAGTCTTTGTACAGTGTCTGTGCGGCGTCTCTCCGCAGACCATGGCCCACCTTTCATCCTATACCGCATGTCCTATAACCTGCACATGTGAGGACCTTATACCTGTGTCAGGGAGGGATATTGCCGTGGCTAAAATACTCGGCCAAAAACATAACATTTGAAAATTGTATTTGCCATCGACACGGAAGAAAACTAGATTTTCAGTATGCAATAGAAATTTTTCGATATTATGTTTACGTAAGTTTCGGTTTCGGTCGAAACTGAGACCAAAGCCGAAAGTTCGGTCGAACACTAATATTTAGCAACACTGTCCACTGAATCTAAACGTCACAAGAAATTTATAACCCATGTGTTTGCACAATCTCTTCTTCTCCCTAACCTGGACTATGCTACATGCCAGCTATCTTGATCTCACCCATGACCAATTGGAAAAGCTTGAGCGACAAGCGAGTCAGTTAATAATGACTTACAACTAATTGTTCATGTGAAAAAATATTCGAATACGGGATCAAAAACTGGCATTTCTTAGAAATTAAACTTCATGAGTTGTGACATCCACCAACCGGCACTGGACTCACGTGGTAGATTACGGCCCATTCCCTCTCACAGAGGGGAGACCTGTCACCCAGTATGAGGGGCCAATTGTGCTAATAAACAAAGAAGCAAACAATTCAAATAAAAAAAATCCTTGGTACCTCTAAAAAGTTATATTCAACGTTTACACGGAAGTTCCGAGGTGCAATTGAAGACATCTCTATGGTTTTGTACGAAAACAAAATTCTTTGATAGTTTATTTCCGTCTCCAGAAGATAAAATATTGGTGGTATAATTGACTTGTGGAGCAAGATATGAAACCTTTGGATATTTCTTAAAAACAAAAATTACATTCACACATTTGTTTTTTAAACCAATAATTTCAACTGCACCGCAGCATTTCTCTATGCACAACTTATTAGAACAATATTGCAACACATTGATTTGGTAATTGTTTAGATCACTATAATCATCTTTATACATAGTTTCATGGTCGACTTCACTTTTAGCTAAACTTAACAATAATAAAAACAGAAAAGTTACAACAGCCAACATGGTGGCGACATTTAATCTGTAGTATTTTTGGTTTTATTTTATTGATAAATTGGCAAAACCGTACATAAAGAAACAGCAAAGTATAAGATACTAAGAGCGTACGTACATCGTCGAATAATGTTTTATTACATTAAATTTCCTGTATACATAATGTTTTCATTATTAAAAATATACTTGCGTCATATTTGTGACGCAAATCTATGTAAAATATATCTATGATTGTTTTTAATGGAAAAAACTCAAGAACTACTTAACCGATTTAAAAAAATATTACATCTTTGGAAAGCTACATTATTTCGTAGAGAAAAGCTACTATTTATCCCGAAAAATAACGTGTTCTGCAGGGTGAGCCATGGAAGCGAAGCCGCGGGAAAAAATATAGTACTTAATAAAGAATATAATGAATAAAGATAACAGAGCAGAAAGGTACTGCTTATTTTAAAATGAAATGAGTAATGTAGACAAAGTATGTATGATTAAATTAAGAAACTAACAATATACTATATTCTATCTTATAATATAAAAATACACATTATGTAAATGTTATACATAATTATGTTAAATACGGGTGTGTAACGTTTGAAATAATAACAAAAGTTCTTAAGATCTAATTTCATATTAATAACGATCAAGTGGTATAATGAACATTTCATGTAATGCACATTTGAAATAATATTCAATTAATATTAATATTTAATATTCTTCAATTTTTGTTTTAAATTTCAAATATTTTTATTTGTAGAACATAGGTAAATAAAAGGTACAGTTGACAATGTTAATAAAAATGAACGCTATGTCTTGCCATCAACGGCGTACAAATATTCTAATTATAATTTTTAATAAATAATTGGTAAGAAATAATAATACATTCAAAATTAATAAATAACATGTCATAAGATTACAATTTGTCTTCCAGGTACTCATTGACTGTATAGTAAGCTTTTTCGCCCAATAGATCAAGAAGAGCCTTTTTGAAGTGGTTTATGCTGTCAAGATCTCTTATTGTAATGGGCAACTTATTGTATAACTTGGGTGCCATTCCTAAAAAGCTCTTTGAGTATAATGCAGTCTTGTGTGGAATAGCACATATCTCTCTATTGCGACGTTTCGATCTCAGTGTTTGAAACAGATGCAAGTTTGATTTTGCGAATACTGCTGTCTTGTAGATGTACATACAAGGCAAAGTAAGAAGTTTGTATTTATTAAATAATGGCCTACAACTATCAGTCTTTTTCAACCCAAACACAGCACGTAAACACCTCTTTTGAGCATTGAACGCAATGTTTTTGTCAGTGGAATTTCCCCAATACATTATTCCAAAACGCACCGTTGATGAGACATACGCTTTGTATGCCATCAAAACAACAGACTAACTTGATATTTTCGCGAGATTATAAAGCGCATAAGAATATTGGTTTAGTTTTTTGCAAACAGTTTCCACATGGCATTTCCAATTTAGATGACTATCCAAGTAAATTCCCAGAAATCTAGCATTGTTGGTTTTAGGTAGTTTTTGGTCTGCGTATTTAATATTTAAATTTAGTTTATTTGTTCTTTGTTGGAACGTCACAATCTGTGTTTTTTCTAAGTTTATTTTAAGTTTATTCTTACATAACCAATCTATAATGCAATGAATGGAATTATTTATTTCATTTTCATATGATTCTAAGTCTTCACACGGTATGATAATTGTACTATCATCGGCAAACAGGACGGTTTGAAAGTCGGTACACTTCGGCAAATCATTTATAAAAATGAGGAAAAGCAAGGGCCCAAGGACACTCCCTTGGGGTACACCGCAAGTTGTATACCTAATGGACGACTTGTGAGCAACTTGTCTCTTAGAATTGGGACAAATTCTATTAAAAACCGTGATTTGTTTTCTTCCACATAAATAAGATTTGATTAGGTTCAATATATTTCCTCGAACACCATAACGCTCTAATTTACCCAGTAATATTGTATGATCCACGTGATCGAATTCTGTAACTATATAATATTCATGTTTCTCATTCATCATTTCTGTTACGATATTACATAATATTCAAAATCTATAAGAAAAGTTCAAAATAATTTAGAAACGTCTACTTTGTTTTGGATATTTTTGCAAAAACTGATTAGATTTTAAGCGCCTGCCATTTTTGTGCTAGAAAAAACAAGCACCACAGTACAGTGGTCAAGCGCGAGCCTATGGAATATAATAAAATCACATAATTGCTTTGCGACTGGACGGATATTTTTTATTTTTCTCTCGTCAAATCTGTTCCAAAACCGAATCGGGGCACCCCGACTTCACATAATCTTTTGGCTGCTACCCCTAGAGTGTATATAAAACCGGAGATGCGAAGGGAGAGTAACCTTGAGTAGTATCCTTTGTTACGTAAGGGCAAAGAGGTTGCATTTCCCGCAGCGCCGGAGACATTGCAGAAGCAACTTTAATGTTTCGGTGCGTTACCTTAGAAAATTTGTTAATATGAAATTTAGGTCAAATGAATGTTATGTAAAAAGAGCATTATACAAATTGTAAATTATATGAAATGAACGTTATACTAAATGTTATTAGAGCAAATGAAGGTATATGAAATATGTATAACATTAGATCACATGAAATTAGTTTTTATATTATATGAAAATTTTATCATGTGATCGTTATTTCAAGTGATATTATAGTTTCTGTTATTATACCATACATTACACACCCGTAAAATACATACATCCTCCTTTTTTCTGAAGTCAGTTAATAATATAATAGTTATTATTTATTGATTTATGTTTTTTATTGACCTTTTCAAAGCCACCAGTCCCACTAGATAATTATTTTACACATTATGTGCACTTTGCTCCTCTGTTGTCAAAAAAATTAACAAAAGCGTTCCTGAATTAGGTATAAAAAATAAGTAGAAATAAGTTACTAGTACTATTCACATAAAAATAAACGGTGGGCACCTACAAATTAAACTTCAAGATATCACATGCACACTAAGACAAACGTAAGTAATATGTTTGTGACGATAAGAAACACAATCAAACTACAGTATTTTCCCCCTTAGGGCAATTTTGCAAAAGGTCCATGTCTTGAGATTGATCTTTAGACCTTCTCCTGACGGTTGAGGAGAGACCCGTAGATCTGGTAGTTCCATTTTTGTTGCGCTTCTGGGTGAGCTTCAATTCCAAGTTTTTGATGTAATTGTTCTGTATGTTAAATCTGTAAATAACACAAGTTTGTTAACACATGAGAAGGCATTTAGTTTTAAGATCATCCATGAGTCGCTATAGTGAGCACGTAAATGACAGTGAGTGAAGCCTTACATGATGCACGTTTCTTGTTTAAGATCATCCATGAGTCGCTATAGTGGGCACGTAAAGGACAGTGAGTGAAGCCTTACATGATGCACGTTTCTTGTTTAAGATCATCCATGAGTCGCTATAGTGGGCACGTAAAGGACAGTGAGTGAAGCCTAACATTATGCAAGTTTCTTGCCCGTATTAAAATTTAGGTGGTAGGTTTATATAACTTTTATTAAATGAAACCGTATAAATCAGTCATAAGTGTCACGTAATCATGTCATCATTATTGTGAAGGTGGAAAAATCGCTACTCTTAATTACTTTAACGACTTCGACAGAAACTCCCAGTAGTAAATTAAAATGTTACTATGTATGAAAATGATGACACGCGAAGCTGCGCGCACTTGTAAAGATAACGACACTAACATTTCAATTTGGGAATTCGCATACACTCTGGACCATTTTACTTAATTCTTCCCCCATTGAAATAAAGTCCTATATTGTGTCGCTAATTCAAAAAGTGCGCGCAGCGCGACTGTCACGTCGTCGCGTCGGTATGAGCTAACTCTAGAGGTTACATAGCTAAGCTAGGAAGGTAAAATAATAATCAAGCCAGTACAACATATTAATAAAACCAGCCGGTTACTGTCCTATTGTAGGGTAGAGGCTTCTTCTCACACAGAAAAGATACGAGTATTAATCACCACGCTTCTTTCTTCTTCTTCTTCTTCTTCTTGGGCAGGCGTATTACGTATCTTTTGCAAGAGCAAATCGATAGCGATTTTTGCGCCAATTGGTCTTCCATACAGAAGTTTTAGGTTTTTTATTTAAATAAGTGCATTTGACAAACAGCGAGCGATTAGCAAACGATTGTGTAGAACCTACAATACCCTCACCCACTGGTAATTCCGTCTTTTATGAAATAAAGCGTTTGATTGCTATCGTTTTGCTCTTGCAAAAGATACGTAATAAGCCTGCGAGTTGGCCATTTAAAACATCATTACCTTTTAAGTCTAGGTTTTACTTTATTTCCACCCACGACTCAGTTCAATATTAGACAATTAGTTTGATATTCTTACAAGAAATACTTTCTTCACATTTCATGACACTAGGTACATTACATTTTATTTATTTTATTAATATATTTCACATATTTTTAAATTATGAATTGTAAACTTAGGCGTCCCATTTTTCATACTTTATGTGTGTAAAATATATAAAAGAGCCAAAATAAAAAAAACATTGAGGACCCAAACTGTATCATTATCATCATCATCATCATATCAGCCGAAAGACGTCCACTGTTGGACATAGGCCTCTCCCAAGCTTCATCACATTGACCGGACCCGTGCGTCCCGCATCCAGCGGATCCCTGCAACCTTCATCGGTCCACTTGGTGGGAGGCCTTGCAACGCAACGCAACGTCTTCCGGTTCGCGGTCGCCATTCCAGAACCTTTCTGCCCCATCGGCAATCCGTTCTGCGAGCAATGTGCCCTGCCCACTGCCACTTAAGTTTGGCAATTCTTCGGGCTATGCTGGTAACCCTGGTTCTCTTGCGGATCTCTACATTTCTGATTCAATCACGCAAGGATACTCCGAGCATACCCCTCTCCATTACCCTTTGAGTGACTGCATGCTTTCTGACAAGGCCCATTGTGAGCGAACACGTCTCAGAGCCATAGATCATCACTGTCAACACACACTGGTCATAGACTTTCGTCTTGAGACACTGTGGTAAGTTGGACGAGAAGATACCGCGCAACTTCCCGAACGCTGCCCAGCCGAGTCGAATTTGACGGTTGACCTCCTTCTCGAACTTGGCCCTACCCAACTGGATCGTTTGTCCCAGGTAGACATAGTCGTCCACAACTTCGAGTGTAGAGTTTCCAACATTGATAGGACTGGGTGTAACATGGGCATTCAACATCACCTTGGTTTATTCCATGTTCATTTTAAGACCCACTCTTTCGGAAGCTCTACTGAGGTCATCCAGCATTATTCTGAGGTCCTCCATGGTCTCAGCCATGACCACTATATCGTCGGCAAACCGAAGGTGAGTGATGTACTCATCATTGACCTTGATGCCTAGCCCTCCCCAGTCCAGAACCTTGAAGTCATCCTCCAGTGCAGCGGTGAAACAGTTTCGGAGATATGACGGCTCCCACTGTCTCACACATCGCTGCAGAAGGATAGGTTTCGAGGTCTGATCCTGAAGTCAAACTGACATGGTGGCGTATTTGTACAAACACTTCAACACCTCGATGTACCAGTGGTTGATTTGGCATCGTTGGAGTGACTGCAGTACAGCCCAAGTCTCGATCGAATCGAAGGCTTTCTCGTAGTCCACAAACGCTAAGCAGAGGGGCAGGTTATACTTTTCGGTATTCTGTATAACCGGCCGCAGGGTATGTATGTGGTCCACGGTGTTAAAGCCTGTACGAAATCCGGCTTGTTCGGGAGGCTGGAAATCGTCAAACCTGCGCGTGATAGGATTCGTGATGACTCTTGAAAATAGCTTGTAGACATGGCTAAGAAGTGAGATGGGCCTATAGTTCCTCAATACGGCATTGTCACCCTTCTTGAAGAAGAGTACTACCACACCCCCGCACCATGCCCGTGGTGTTTTCCCCTTGAGTATGACGGAACTGAACAGCTTCTGAAGGGTATTGGTTTTCCACTCGGTTTCAGGCGTTCGGCCGTAATTCCGTCATCACCCAGTGCCTTGTTGTTCTCGTACAGGCTGACGTCCAGAATGTCTTCGTCAATCTAGCTCTAGGGTCTTTTACTAGATTCGCGACGGTTTTACTGGTTTACGTGTACAACTGCCCATAGAATCTCTCGATCTCCCTCAAAAGCTCTGGTTTGGTGGTTACGATCCTGCCATCGTCGGTCTTCAGTTTTGTGAGCTGGCTCTGCCCAATAGCCAGATCCCTTGAATATGAGCCTTTATTTCGCTTAATGACGTCTTTAATACGCTCGGTATTAAAGCGGCGGAGGTCGCTTTTCAAGGACTTTGAGATCCTTCTATTAAGCTGCCGGTATTTCAACGCATCGTCTGAAGACTGCAGGATCATCTCACGCCTCTCCTTCAAGAGCTTGAGAGTAGGATCAGAGAGCGTTTTGTTTATATCTGCACGGCGGGTCTTGAAAAACTTAGACCCGACCGTATGGACAGCTTCCACGAACCCATCGCTGTTTTCGCCCAAGGAGCTCCCTTGGCACTCGAAACGATTCCGGTGTTCGAGCTGAAAGCTCTCGGGGTTTTGGATCTGGATATGTGCTGGACGGAGCGTGGACATCATTAGTCGAGACCTTTCAAGCTTTATATTAATGTTCAATGTGCCTCTTACCATGCGCTGATCGCACCCAGTTTTCACCGAATTGATCACAGAGACATCATTGAACATTTGCTTCTTGGTTGACATGATGAAGTCGATCTCGTTTTTAGTTACACCATCAGGGCTTTGCTAGGTCCACTTCGTGTGGTCACGCTTTCAGAAGAAGGAGTTTGTCATATACAGGCCCTCCTCCTCCATAAAACTGGCCAGTGGGTGACCCCGGTGGTTCCGTCGTCCAACTCTAAATTGCCCCACTAGGAGGTCATCCCCGTCTTGTTTGCCCAGTTTCGCGTTGAAGTCCCCCATGACAACGATGAAGTGAGTTTTGAAACCATGCATGGCTCTAGAGATATCCTCTTACATGGTCTCACCTCGTCGTCGGGGTGTGCCGAAGTCGGGGCGTAGACCTGTATGACCTTTAGTGAATATCTCGAGGACATTCTGAGTATAAGGTACACCACCCTGGTCGACACACTCTAGATCTTCACCACGTTGTTCACAAGGGACTTGTGTTCGATAAACCCGACACCACCCTGGGACTGCCGGTCACACTGTCGGCAATAGAGTAGGTTACCGGATTTGAGGATTATCGAGTCCTCCCCTTCCATTCGGACTTTAAATAACCCTATAATACTCCATCGTAACCTGCTCAACTTTTCCTTGAGTTCGGCTATCTTTTCGTCGGCCTGGAGTATTCGCGTGTTATACGTTGGCAGGTCCAGTCGACAGTGTTTATTGGGGTAGCCGGATCCACTCCGGGGATTCTTTGCACCTCTTGCCACGCCATTACCTCGACCTTTACCGTAGTCGAGGGTAGACGGGCTGCTGGGTACTCGGGGCGGTTTTTTCCTTGTGCTTTTTATTTTTGTTTTGGGGGTTTTGCCCTAATCGCCACGCTTGGCAGGCGGGTTGGCGATCGCAGTTTGTTGTTAAAGTGCACAGAGAACGCTGCTGTCCATTCTCTGTTGTATCCCTTAGTCGTCTCTTTCGACACCCACGGGAAGATATGGGATGGTGAGATTCTTTACGTCCGACACCATACGGAACTGTATCAGGTGATAAAAACTAAGAATGTGGGCTAGTTTTTTGTTTCACAATTTTTTAATACCTATTTTGGGTTTCACTGTACTATACTGGTAGCTGAGGAAAATACAATAAAAAAAAGAACTTTTGCATCTTAGAACCACAAGTTTGGGGTTCATTTATATTTGGACTAAAAATTCTGTCATAATGCATAATTTATGAGCCACGAGCAGTGGTAGCCCAGTGGTAACGGCCCCGACATACGTGTCGCTGGTCGTGGGGCGTGCGCTTAACTTTATGTAAATTATTTCATCACCACTGCTCTAAAAACGGTGCAGAAAAACATCGTGAGGATTCCATTCTCACTCTCTCAGAGAGGAGACCTGAGTCCCAGCAGTGAGAACATTAAAAAGGCTGATGATGATCTGTCACAGATCATAATTGACCCTCAAACCACACGCACACAAAAAACTTACTTTTTGCATAACTGCAGCAATATCGTTTGCTTGCATACAAACAAGTAGAATATGGTGACTCCTGTGAGTAGATTAGACACATTGAGCAAGATATACATCCATAATTCATTCTCAGGAGGAAGGAGCTCCAAGAACCAAGTCACTCCCATCATCAGACATAACTTTGCGTATGTGGAGAATCTGGAATAAAATAAATGTTTTTGCGTGAGTATTCTGATTTCTGACTGTGTTACTGCTGATGTACTGTTGTACTTTTTTTTTAAAAATATTTTACTTTATTGAGACATAAAGCAGTTACACATTACAATATAAGTGCCACATAATAGGATTAAAGACTAGGTAAACGTGTAACCCACATCAATGCCCGCGAAATAATGGTTTATAGATACATTTTTTATGCGTTTGTTGATATTAAAGGAAATTAAGAAGTACTCGTACATATTTTTATATAGTGGGTATAAAATGGCTATTCTAAAAATTCAATAGCCATCACTTTTATGTACAGTCAAGGGTTAAAAGTGCAATCGTACTCTTCCAAACCTAAAGTGTCAATTTTTTTATAAATCGGCATCACGCTTGACATTACCGGAAATATTTAGCTGATTCACAATTTGGCATTGCAACCTATTCCGAGTTTTGTTGGAGTTGAGGTAAAGTTATGAAAAAAAGTCGAATAACACTTAATTTTAAGGTGAGTTCTTACGTGATGAGGGAATCTTAGATGCTGAGCAAAATATTTAAATAAAATCGTAAAGAACAAAAAAAGATAGGAAAAAAAACTGTTATAAATTAAACTAACTTTTAACTTTTTTTTGACGCAATCAACCGTTTTGTGTCGGATTTACAACCTTCTCCTAGGCACACCCTACATGTGCCCCTGGTGTTGCTAAATGAGCAACAACGCCGAGCAACAGGCGGCGGATAATAACCTGTTAATGGCTATCACCAGCCAAGAGGCATTAAATACCCTCCAAACAAAGTGGCGGTGGTACCTTGGGAATGTACCATTAAACATTTTACCAAACACTCTTTTTATGGAATGTCGAAGACAATGGCATGCGATTTGTCGTGCGATCTGGCTAAACCCCAACGCTCACTGGTACCGGGCCAGTGAGTGTGAAATTTACTACCAAAGACGCCACTGAAGCGAGTGATTAGGCTTCTGTGATTATGAATGCTCTGCGCTTAGGACCTCATCCAGCTAACTACAGAAGTTGCGAGGTTTTTAAAGAAATTCTTGCCAGAAAAACCCTCCAGCGACTACCGTCTAGGCATAGAAAAGAATAACCTAATTTACCAAAGACAACCGACACGTGTCTGTAAAACCCTGAACAAACCCTCAGATTTTAAGCCACACCAATTCGGCTACACAACAATATATGGGCAAGAAAGAAGCAGGCAAAACCAGTCTACCCGGAACCACGGTCGTTGCAAACACGGCCGAAACGCCCGACGTTTAGAAATAGGTAAATAAATAATCGAAATCATCGCGTTAAATTCCTGCGATATATTGTTTTTTCAATTATGAAACGCGAAAGTTTTAAAGTTAATAATCTGTAAAGATGTTATAATTGTTGATTATAAATAAATAAAACAATTATTCTATTAATTTGGGTGTTGTGTTTACAAAGTATGCAATATAAACTCGTTTTGTAGTTTATAATTCGAATATTGCGACTGTACACGAGCATGCGCACTCGGATACATTCAACGGTTAGGTAGAGTGCATCTGCTATGTTGTATCCTGTTCTATCACACGGACCTTGGACGCTCTACTTTCTCTCTCGCAACTATCAAATAGCTCCAATTTTAAAACTTTATTGCTTGGCAATAATATTTCATGTACGATTTTTTGCAGGCAAGCCTATACGATTGGTTTTGTAATTAAAATATCTTACTTATGATATCCATTTCGATTGGTTATCAGATCGGTGTAGTTACCTATATTGACTTACCTGTTCACATCTGCTTGCCAGGTAGCCATGAACAGAAATAAGTAGGCAAGCCTACCTAGGCATATTCTGTGTGTTAAAAACTATCAGTTGGGTTCAGGTGATGAAAAAAAATTGATTTCAATTAATTCAATTAAAAATAGCTATGAAAACTTTTCGATAGGCAAGTTATCATAAGCTTGTTTGTTAACAAATTATATTTGATAAAAAATGTGTCTCATCCAGTTATCTGTTGGGTGAAGGTCGATCTTCCACGTCTCCCCTACTATATGGTTTGGCATTGAGGATTGCTATGCAAGATAAAACCCATTTTACCATCTTCTTTCTTTACTATCATAGATTCCTATCTAAGGGATAGAATATTTCAAATAAAAAAGATGAGTGCGCGCTAAACTTTTTGAGAATACTTTTATTATACAGCTAAGGAGTGGAATTCCCTGTCGGAGTCTGTGTTGCCCGATAGCTACAATCTAGGGGTCTTTAAGTCAAGAGTGAATAGGTTGCTTCTAGGCAAGCTCCATCATCGACTACATCATCGCTTACCATCAGGTGAGATAGTGGTCAAGCGCGAGCCTATACAAGATAAAAAAAAACACCCTATCTTAGCTGGAGTACCTCAGGGATCTGTTCTGGGCCCATTGCTGTACACTTTATACCCGATCTACCACAGGATGACAATGTTACAATAGCAACGTATATGGATGATACAGCTATTCTTGCGTATAGCAGTTGTCCTACCGTAAATTCCGCAATCATACAGAGTGCTTTGAACAACGTTGACGAGTGGCTGACCAAATGGAAGATAAGAGCTGTTAGTACCAGTAAATCTGCGAATAGTAACATTCGCTTTACGCAGGAGAAACTGTCCACCTGTCTCGAAGCGTAATAATTATCTTCCACAACATGATTCCAAAGATCATGAAAACAAAAACAAATGCAATATTGCATGAGAGTATACAGAAACATTCAATATTTGTAGGATTTGACAACTTCTGTTGCTTACTTTACCTACGGTAGGGCACACGTCACTGGTACCAAAACCAGTATAAGGTGGCTTCGTGTTCTATTGAACCTCCGTACTTCGTTAGGATACGTAATCCACAAAAGGTACCCACTTGTTACTTTGTTGCTTGTTGCGTCCGGAATCGTGGCATTTTGAAACAGCACGTTTGACCTTCCATATGTTGTACACAGTCATGCAGAATAGAACGATATTAATGAAAATTAGTATTCCTATTGGTATCTTATAGTAATGATCAAGTGATGGTCCTGAAAAAAAAACATGAGTTTCAGCAATTTCCAAACCGTCAATCCATCGTTTAGTAGGTTAGTACTGTGTAAGTTGTTTAATTTATTACAATGGTTAAAAAACTAAGATTAAGCATTTTCATTAATAGAGAGATTAAAACAAAAAAAATGGCTTGAATAGGAAACGACTGCGCGCGCAGTATCAACTTTAGGTATTGATTGATCTCATTATTTTTCAGGGATTCTATTGTTAATTGCAAGCTTATGATGCAAAATTATAGATACAGACAAAAATAAATTTGACTGTTATAGAGCTGTTGTTAGATAAATGAAGGGACATATTTGAATTAAGGAAGTGTTACATCCCTATGAATGCAAGGTGTATAGAAAATAGACATATAATTTAGATTTAAGTGGATATAGGTATATCGATATATCTGTCTAGATCGCTCATAATGTCAATTTCAAAAAGCCTTAAAGTTTTATCAAGTTAAGTTTTATTTGTAATTTCTTATCTGAGAGAAATCAATAAATACAATTTTAAAATATATAACATCACGTTCATTTGGATGTTTGTGTTAAGTTATATGTGCTGCTAGATTGCTTGTATTTACAGATGTTTTACCTCTTTTGTTACAAATAGTGCAAATATCACCACCCGCTCCTCCTTTTTAAAATGCGACAACAATTTACTTATTTTCATATTTTAAAGTCGGGTCGTATTAGATTTTGGTCGGGCATTTAGAAGTTTCGATGTTTTGAGATTTTTCAATAACGATATTGGTTGATATTCGATATCGATTTTTAGTCGACGAAATATATTGCATCCCTAACAGCGTACTATAATATCGCTCGCGCCGATGTCTGTATGAGCAATCACAGGTGCACTTACAACCGACTAGAGGTGTGTTATTCCGACAGTATGTGCTATTCCGTAAAAATATCACCATGAAACCATAGGTGAATTGAACATGAAATGAGCTGTCAATCCATCCAATAAAGAATATAATAGTTCATTTGTACAGAAAGTAGGTACAAGTTACAGATGTTAAGTTTAAAATTATCCTTATACTAACTGCCTTAACTAGACATGCAAACAGTTTAATAATAAAGGCTAATGTAATATACAATATTATTAACTCATTTAATTATCAAGTATCAATACAAGTTTACCATTTCAAGATGATATTCAGTAAATAATTTGAAATAGGCAATACAATATTTAATGTCATGTTTAATAAAATGGGATTATAAATTCGTCAAGTTCCGGTGAATACAGTTTAAATTAAAATATAAATGATTTATTAAGAGTCAGGAATAGAGATGTTATATTATTAATTATTTTGTCAAGGTGGAATTACAGTTCACATCAAACTCACCTCACCACAGTTGTGATGATGAGTTGTGTCATGACTCATGAGTTTACACAATAGACTGGACGGCGCGGGACCAACGGCTGTCAGTACAGGAGTAACACACCGCTGGTTTCCAACCTCCACCTAATTGAAATACCTAAAAGCCCTGCCCGAACTGGGATTAAACCGAGCAACCTATTTCGAGATCAATGGGTAGTCAAACAAATGTTGGAATCAAATTAAGTTGTTTAAAAAAATTATACAAACCACTTTCGAGGCAACTTTGAAAGGGTGGCGGTGATTCTAAATTCAAATTAGGAAGGTTATCCAACGTGGCGACTATTGCTGTTAGCAGGAGTGGAGTTCCCCAGGCATACAGACTATACCACATGAACTTCACCAGATCGCCATGCTTTGAACCACGCCTCATACGAAATCCTCTGAGAACGAAAAAAAAATATTGTTAGGTGAACACTTAGGCCCAGTTTTATTATCCTTAGTTATGAGTTTTTGGCATCACAAATAGTCAATATTAGATATAGCATATTTAACCATCGGTTGAGTTATGTATGGGTGCGGTGGCTGTTCTTTATTTCGAGGATGACTTATGCACAAAACAATTAAAATTATAAGAATACTGATAGTAAGAGCAAGCAAAGCGAGCTGCTCCAGATCCTCTCCGATAGGTGGAATTTTCTTTAAACAATTCTCACAGAAATACTTTGAATTATTTAAAGAAACAATGTCGAGTTTTTAAAATTAAATACAAAAGTGAACGTATAAAGTTACTAAAGCGCCCCGCCTCACATGGGACTTAGGACTTAGGTTTATATTTTATGCATGTACAATAAAAAGGTTTGGTTTTCTTTTGACCATTTAATTGAAAAATAAATTAATTTTAAATTGTGCAGAAAAGGATAAGCTTATTATTATTCTAAAACGCTGACTAATATAATATTCTATGGTTAGGGTTTTGAGCATAATTATAACCTGTTGGAATTAAAGGGAGGATACCTAAGAAATACCGGATAGGATTTTCATAATATTTAACAGTAATTTATTAAATCATGAAAGAACATTATGCTGCACTTGCTCCAACTAATTTGGGATAAGGGAAGAAGGATGATGGTAGTTTTATTATAGTGAGTTTCCTTAGGGTTTTTATATTAATTTATGAAATTTCTATAAACTTTTAGAGACTCGTTTACATGTGCAGTATACATTTTTGTTCAAAACATGTACATGTCATAGACCAAGTGATTAATCAGTGCACTATGAATAATGCCCGGGCGTTAAAAATCTAGTCAAGTCAAATCGGGCAATGTAATGAATACTGAATTAAACTTCTATATTTATCACATTGTCAGGTCATTAAGAATATTGCTACGTAACTGTTGGGCAATTCGATAATTATGGTCAATGAATTAGCTAGTAGCGAGCGAAGCGAGCTCGGGAGCTTAGGGCACCATGACACGGATAGGTTAGGTTCGAAGGGGATGAGTTCGCTCGCTTTGCTCGCTCATTTCAGATCTCGTTATTAAATCCGCTTAAACATCCGCTCAAAACCGCTTAAATAGTAATCGTACTTACCTATTCTATTACTTACTATTGTGTTAAAATTAATGTCAACATTAAAAATACAAAAAAAACATCTTCTTATTACCCGGCCTAATAAATGATGGGCATTATTCTGAAAGCTCGGTCAATTTTATGAATTTATAGGGTTATCTGAAGTTATCTGAAATTCTATTCTATTCTATTAAAATGTTATCTGAAGTCCGAAGATAGAGGAAGGACTCGATAATCCTCAAATCCGGTAAAATACTACTCTATTTCCGAGAGAGTGATCGGCAGTCCCAGGGTGGTGTCAGGTTTATCGTCCACAAGTCCCTTGTGTACAACGTGTTGAAGTTCGAGAGTGTGTTGACCAGGGTGGCGGACCTTATACTGAGAATATCTTCACGATATTCGCTGAAGGTCATACAGGTCTACACCCCAACCTCGGCACACCCCGACGACGAGGTAGAGACCATATATGAAGATATCTCCAGGGCCATGGTTTCAAAACTCACTTCACCGTTGTCATGGAGTACTTCAACGTGAAAATGGGCAAACGAGACGAGGATGAGTTGCAAGTGGGGCAATTTGGAGTTGACAGAACCACTAGGGTCACCTACTGGCCAGTTTTATGGAGAAGGAGGGCCTCTATATTTTATGATGAACTCCTACTTCAAAAAGCGTGAACACAGGAAGTGGACCTGGCAGAGCCCCGATGGTGCAACTAAAAATGAGATAGACTTCATCATGTCAACCAAGAAGCAAATGTTCAATGATGTCTCTGTGATCAATTCGGTGAAAACCGGGCGCGATCATCGCATGATACAAGGCGCATTGAACATTAATATTAAGCTTGTAAGGTCTCGACTGATGAAGTCCACGCTCCGTCCAGCACAAATCCAGATCCAAAACCCCGAGAGCTTTCAGCTCGAACGCCAAAATTGTTTCGAGTGCCTAGCGAGCTCCGTGGACGAATACAGCAATGGGTTCGTGGAAGCTGTCCATACGGTCGGGTCTAAGTTTTTCAAGACCCGCCGTACAGATGGAAACAAAAAACTCTCTGATCCTACTCTGAAGCTTATGAAGGAGAGGCGTGAGATGAACCTGCAATCTTCAGATGAGGCGTGCAAATACCGGCAACTCAATAGACAGATCTCTAAATCCTTGAAAAGATACCTCCGCCGCTTTAATACCGAGCGTATTAAAGACGCGATTGAGCGAAATAAAGGCTCCAAGGTATTTTCAAGGCATCTGGCTATTGGGCAGAGCCAGCTCACAAAACTGAAGATCGACAATGGCAGGATCATATCCGCCAAACCCCAGCTTCTGAGGGAGATCGAGCCATTCTAGGGACAGTTGTACACATCAATCAGCAAGCCCGTTGCGAATCTAGCAAACGACCTAAGAGCTAGTTTTTTTTTTTGGGGAAATCCCACCGCACTTTTCCCAAACCACTGCAACTCCTGAAAGCCAGAATCAACAGTGGCGACCGGCAGAAATGCGCCGAGGCAGTGAAGCTCGACGAAGTTCCGCAGAATGAATTTAACTGTCTTGGATCCCGCAACGAAATTAATCATAAAAGTATAACGGAGGAGTAGAAAAAATAATACTTATTTCCGCTTCCTTCCATATCTAGCAGGAGACAGAACAAACAAGGCCAATAGGGACAAAGGGTCGTTTACAACTGGGATAAGCTCAGTTGCCTAGCACAACGGATAAAAATTGGATTATTATTAATGGGTCCTAACATTGATTAAGAGCTAGATTGACCCGACACTATACCGAAGATATCCCGGACGTCAGCTTGTACAAAATTAACATGATTCTGAAACAGCTAAAAAACAACAAGGCACCGGTTGACGATGGAATCACGGCCGAACTCCTGAAGGTGGGAAACCGGCCCTTCAGAAGCTCACCACGTGGCGTGGTGTTACGCTTCTTCAAGAAGGGCGACAATGCCCGGCTGAAGAACTATAGGTTCATCTCATTTCTTAGCTATGTCTACAAGTTGTTTTCAAGAGTCATCACGAATCGTCTCGCACGCTGGTTTCACGATTTCCAGCCTCCTGAACAAGCCGGATTCCGAAAAGCTTTAGCACTGTACACCACATACATATGCTGTGGAAGTTTATAAAGAAGACCGAAGAGTATAACCTGCCTCTCTGTTTAGCTTTTGGGGACTACGAGAAAGCCTTCGATTCGATCAAGACTTGGGCTTTACTGCATTCTCTCCTACGGGGCCAGATCGACTACCGGTACATTGAGGTGTTGAAGTGTTTCTACAAAAACGCCACCATGGCAACCTTCAGGATCAAACCTCGAAACCAATCCCATTCTCATTTTAGTCATTTCTCCAAAACTTATCACTGCTGCGCTGGAGGATGTATTCAAGGTTCTGGAATGGGCTAAGCATCAAGTACATCTGGATAATTTGTGCAGTAGGATTAATAATATTTGTTTATGCTCTCAGACAAATAAAGAATATAACCAACATAAAAACAGCAATTACAACATATCACGCCTATATAGAATCCATCTTACGATACGGGCTTATTTTTTGGGGAAACAGCACGGATAGACGCAGAGCATTTATTGCGCAAAAGAAATGCATCAGAGCCATTTGTGGTATCCGTCCTGACGAGTCATGTAAACCTTTCTTTAAAAAGCTAGGTATATTACCTCTTCCGTCATTCTACATTTACGAAATATGTAATTATGTTTATAATAATAAGGGATTGTTTAAAAAAGCCTATCAAATTAACTCTCGAACTAGAGATCCATGCAGACTTGTATTGCAGGATACTCCTAAATCAGCCAAGTATGCGAAAAGTTTCCTAGTCATGTGTATACGCATTTATAACAGAATACCAAAAGAAATAAAATTGTTATATAATATTAATTCATTTAAAAACAGATTATTAAAATGGCTGAAAGAACATGTGTTTTACGACATTAAAGATATTTTTTAACAATTAATTAAAATAATCTTTTGTCATTGCGGATAATGCTCAGATAAATTGTTATATTATTGTATTGACCTTATCTGTGACATTGATCAACAATTAACTTATAATTATTTATTTTGCATGCAATTGATACATATCCTGTATAGCTAAACATGTGGACTTTAGATTAATACCTGACTGTAAACCATTAATACTTTATACCATGTTTAAGGCAAATAAAGACTTATCTTATCAACGTTGATGGCGAGTACATCATCACCTTCGGTTTGCCAATGACATAGTGGTCGTGGCTAAGACCATTGAGAGCCTCAGTACAATGCTCGATGACCTCAGTAGAACATACGAAAGAGTGGGTCTTAAAGTGAACATGTACAAAACCAAGGTCATGGTGAATGACCATGTAACACCCACTCCTATCAAGATCGGAGACTCTACACTCGAAGTTGTAGGCCACTATGTCTACCTGGGAATAACGATCCAGTTGAGTAGGGCCAACTTCGAGAAAGAGGTCAACCGTCGAATCCGACTCGCCTGGACAGCGTTCGGGAAGTTCCGTGGTATCTTCTCGTCTAACTTACCACAGTGTCTCAAGACGAAAGTCTATTATGACCAGTGTATGTAGCCAGTGATGACATATGAATCTGAGACGTGGTCGCTTACAATGGGCCTCATCAGAAAGCTTACAGTCACTCAAAGGCTTACGGCGTTTCCTTGCGTGATCTAATCAGAAATGTAGAGATACGTAAGAGAACCAGGGTTACCGACATAGCCCGAAGAATTGTATTAAGTGGCAGTGGGCACATTGCTCGCAGAACGGATGGCCGATGGGGCAGAAAGGTTCTGGAGTGGCGACAGCGAACCGGAAGACATTGCGTTGGAAGGCCTCCCACCGATGACCCGGTGAAGGTTGCGGGGATCTTTTGGTTGCGAGACGCACGGGACTGGTCAATGTGGCTACGCTTGGGGGAGGCCTTTGTCCAGCAGTGGACGTCTTTCGGCTGATACGAGGATGATGATGAATGTTTAAGATATTTTACTTGTTCAAATGAACCACATTTAGGTAACTACACACATCAAAAGTGTCTAGGGATCAAGTAAGTTTTAGAATATCGCCGCAATTGAGGATTATTATTTTAACTTTTTTGGATCGATGTTGTTCTTTTTAGTGACATTTACTATAATAAAGAATTTTCTTAATTTTTTTATTAAAAATAGAAAATCAACTGTCAATCAGGATTCCCATAAAAGATATATTTACTCTTTGCATAAAAGTGTTTAATAGCGAAAACAAAACCATTTCAATTTCTGCATCGGAACTGAAAAAAAATGCATTGATATGGAGCAACGACATCATTTGACACGAGAAGAGATGATGAAAGCCGCAGGAATGTTGCAAGCTTGTTCTAGGCAACGTTGTGTGGCTGTAGCTCTTGACTCTACACAGAGTGCCATAAGCCGCCTCTGGACAAAGTTATCGTATATTATCGCGACATAGAGGATTATCTCGCATCACAGAAATTGGTAGGCAGAAGACTGGCGTTGTGTTTGCTTTCCCGATGAATCTCGTTTTGGTATGAGGCTAAGTACAAGAAGTACTCGAGTCTGGAGGACCTCAGTGCCTGTGGTCAAGTCTACAATCTACAATCGATAACGCTATCAATTTCGTTAAGTCACGTGGTCAGAACAAATAAATGATCGATCTTACAAAGAGATTCGATACGAAACGTTTGTTACTTGGCTGGGGAGGCTGGACGTCAAGAATGTTTGAAATTCTGTCAGGCAGCAGTTCATTCAAATGGAGGGGGAACAATAATGGTTTTGGCCGATATTTGGATCGGTGGAAAAACAGATCTGATTTGGATCAAGGGCAACCTCAATGCTCAGATTTATGCGAAGCGGATTGTTTTAGACGTGATCATCACTTTGCGACGCCGGTTGGGTGATTCGTTTCGACTAATGCACGTCCACACACGGCTAGAGTCGTAACATGCACTCTTGCCGATGCTTGCATCAACGTTCTGCCGTGGCCTGCTCAATCGCCAGACCTCAACTCAATTGATCACGCATGTAATATGCTCCAAAGAAGAACTCTGCCGAGTATGGATACCGTGCATCCCACAACAACTTTTTGACGAACGTGGGCGGCCATTCCTCAAAGTGATTTTGATGAAATTTTAAGCATGCTAAACCGCTGTGATTGTGTGATTCGTGTCAGTGGTGGAAACTCAGATTATATTTATTTTAACCTGTAAAGGTCCTCATTTATGCGGTTTTTTCCATTTAATTGACGACACTAACTTAGGTTAATTTCCCACAATTTACGAAAATTGCAATTTTAATAATTTTTCACAAGACTTAGGGATAACTTGTTAACTTAAATATAGGCATTAAAGTAAGTAGCCGATCTGGAAGACAGTAGTGACGATTTGTTAAGTATTAAGAGTGTTTTAGCACCTAGATAATGCTGATTGTATCGAAGCGTTTTTTATTATTAAATTTGAATAATTAAATTATCTGTATTAAATTATTGTTATTAAATTCTTCGTTATAATTATATTATTTTTTACTAATGAATTTTAATTATTGTTAATGCATTTTTGATTATAATTCATAATTCATTTAATCATTTGTTAACATAGGTACAAAAAACAGATGGTATAAAAATTACAAGCGCACTATGTTATGCCAGAAGGCGTACAAATATTCATGGCTTACATTGATATTAAAATTGATATAATAATTATTGGATTGCAATAGATTCTTGAAAAAAACACAAAACAAATAAAAATATATTACAAAATGTCAAAAGGAGAAATATAAAATAATATCAATAAAAAAAAAAATACAATTACGAAAAATATTAAAATAATACAAAAATGTCACGTGCAATGTTAAAGAAAAAAATAACCAGGTCAATGCTTACAAACTATTGGCAACAACACATTCATCACATTTTGTCTGTCAAAAATTCCGTAATGCTGTAATATGCTTTATACAACAGAAAAGATTTAAGCCTTTTCTTAAATAAGTTTATGTTTAACTCTTTAATTGCAATGGGTATATGGTTGTATAAGATTGGTGCCATGCAAAAAACATTTTTTTGCATCAAAGCTGTGTTGGACCTTTTAACGCACAAGTTATTGTTCTGTGGTCGAGTTCGTTTATTGCAAAATGATATTCTGGTAAACAGGTCTGGATTGGTCTTAACAAATACAGCTACCACAAATATATATAAGCAAGGCAATGTCAATGATTTGTATTTGATAAACAATGGCTTACAAGAGTCTAATCTGTAGAGTCTGAACATTGACCTAATGCACCTTTTTTGTGCTATAAAGACCATTTCCCTGTTGGTTGAGTTACCCCAGAAAATGATTATTTAGGCATTGGAATGTTTTTTTATTGAATATTAAGTTTCTATTTGTATTGTTTAATCCTCTGACAAATTTTTGACGTTATATGAGTAATAGTACCTAAATTGTCGCACGTGTTGGGTAAAACTGTAAGTATATTGAGTAATTGAGATAAATTAATTGAATATTTTTTATAGTTAAAAATGTATCAAGTACAGTTTGCCACCCTAGACACTTTTGATGTGTGTATTATGATCATAAGACAAAGACAAAGATATTTTATTTCAAGTAGGCCACCAAGCGGCACTTTTGAACGTTAGGTACATTAAAATTTACAAGTTATAAAAGTTGATTCTACCGTGCATTCGGAAAGTAGCTTGTTATGGAGAAGAATGCACAAGAAACTCCATACTTACTCTTTTTAAAAAAAATAAGTTTTTTTACAATATTTAGTTACATATAAGTACATTCATTAATAAATTCATATATGTGAGGACAATGCACCCAGAATAGCACTACACACTATACTACGTACAGGCATAAAGTAATAAAAATACTCACACATGCACTGTGCAGTTATATAATAGAAGCTAGAAAAAAAAAGCATTAACATCTGAAGCAGTTAAGTTATGACCAATCCCAGCTGACGGCGTCCGTTCACGAACATGACGCATGAATTGGCACCACCCAGCTCAACCATCATGAAGGGAACCGGATGATCCAACACACGCGCCACCCTCAGAGAGACATTTGAGAGAGCATGACACACTCAACTGCCAGGGCACACACAAGTCAACGAACGACACACAGGTACAGTAAATGGTAGATTTACAGTTGGGTACATAGTACTCACACACGTGCTTTGCAGTTATACAATAGTAAGGAAATTGAGTTTATAAAAGTTACCTTAATCCCCACCAGACGTCAAATGCATATACACTCATCCAAAAGATACTTGACACGAACCCAAAATACACGATAGGAGCTGAAATAATAAATCAAATATGAGTTACTCTGAAGCGCATTTTATTCAATCCCGTTCCAAGCCAGGTCGGATCAGCTAAAATTATAACTATAACACTTACTTAAATGTTGACAGATTGTTGACTGGGATGTGGGTTCGGCTTGCTTGATAATAAAAGTCAGAATCGATTTAGATAAGAAACCGACGAGTAAGGAAAATGTGTAAGCCATCAGAACAAGGCCCGTGAGGTTTCGGAGATCAGGTAGCAGACAGTACACCACCAGCACCAACAGCATGAAAAACGATGATATCAACAATCCTGGAAATAATCAATCAAATAGGTAATATAGGCAGGTACCTAAATAACTTTCTATAAACTAACACCGAGTTGCAAGTGGGTTGCACAAAAAACTTAACTTTGAGTTAGTTGCTAACAAGAGGTTCCAATGTTTTTTTTTTTATTTATTCTTTGTTGAAAAACGGTTTCTGTCTGTTTGACGCTTATATCTGAACGAATTACCCAGTATAATTTTAACTTTGTTTATTAACTTTTAATGATTTTGACTGATTAGGCACACTATTATAAAAAGCTTAACTCAGAGCTGGTTGCTAACACGAGGTTAAATTGGCAGTTTGCCATACAATATTGACAATTTAACCTCGTGTTAGCAACTAACTCTGAATGAAGTTTTTCGTTTTTTTTTTTTTTGTTTTTTTTTGGGACTTAGTAATTTAAATAATCTCTAAAAAAATTACGTACCCACTGTTTCAAATTGTTCTATCAACTTCATTTTATTAGGATCTTCGATATTTAGTTTAATGACGGTTTTTAACTCTGTTTTATTTGTTTGTTCATTAATCGTTACTCTGTAGTCTATACAATATGTCAGTCTTTCTTTATTAGACCATTTTTTTGTTTCTTGATCTTGTGTCCATAACGATCCATCCTGTAAACAAAAAAAAACTTTTGGTTACTCAGTTGGAAGTTACGACGTTTTGAACGCGAAAAAATTACAGCAAATAAATTAATTATATTGCATAAAATCAACTGACATCGTGGCAAGTTAAAACGGGCCCAGGGGATAACCCTAAGCTAAATATTGATGCTACTAATTACTACACAAAATAAATCTTAGTTTTTATTTTTTATAAAAAGGAACAACAACAAAATCAACTTTAAAAGCCTGAGCCGGGCAGTGAATCACTCAAATGAAAAAAACATATTCTGAATTTTATGATAGGGTCATCAATAATAATAATAATTAATCAATCCTTTAGGACAAAATTAACTTTTCATCATATCTGAATACAGTTTTACTAAGGTTTTACTATAACCCTCTGGGGCCCACTTCAGCTTTCCACTCTTAGGCCTAGACTCCACCAAAGCGAAGATTTGCGGAGCAAAGCGGAGACCAGAGATGATTGTCAGCTTCACCGAAGCTGCGCAGTTATGCATGCCAAGGATGTTAAGGTGGACGAACATACGCACAGTTTGGAAAGTATGAAACATATTTTTTTTTTCATAAAGGTTTCAAGGCGATAACGGTTGCGAGTAAAGCGAGCGAACTTAGCTCCCCTCAGCCCCTTCATTTTAGGTTCCCTTAAGTTGTTTATATTCTACAATGAAAACGCAGTACTGACCGTGCGCCCGCTCGAAGCCAGACACCGCACCGAAGCCAGAAATGCTATTTCAGTTATGAAAAAAATCTAGCCATTAATTTTTCTATACAAACAACGTACTGCAAAATCAATACCGCAAAAACCCAACACAAACTGTACAAGAAAACCATCAAACTAAGAACTACAATCTCTTCAATCACTCGAAACCAAATATCACATATGCACAAGCGACAAAACAAGAAAACACAGCAGGATCAATAACCGATATCAAGAACCCAAATAATTTCGGGGAAGTACTGGACGCTATGTTCAACAAATTTCAAAACATAATAAACATTATGTTAGACAACATGATGGATCGTATGATCCAATTATTCACAAGCCTTATAAAGCACCCCTAAACCTTAGGATAATCACCTGGAATGCCAACGGGCTGACAGAACGTCGACAGGAACTTGAACTCTTCTTGAAACTTGAAAGAGTGGACGTGGCTTTAATCTCTGAAACAAGGTTCACACCAAAAACTCATTTCCAACTTAAAAATTACATGGTGTACACTACAAACCACCCCTCTGGTAATTCATATGGAGGAACCGCAATCATAATAAAAGAAAACATCAAACATTATCTTTATGGGGAAACCAAAACTGAAAAGATACAAGCAACTTCGGTCAGGATCCAGGATAACAAATCAGAAACAACAGTGTCCGCTATTTACTGCCCACCTAGGCACATTATTACAAGTGATGAGTTCAAGACTTATTTCAACATGCTGGGAAACAGATTTGTTTGCGGTGGCGATTGGAACGCAAAACACAATTTCTGGGGTTCCAGACTAACCTCACCACGGGGTCGACAACTCTATGTAGCTACAAACGACCTTAACCTTCATTGCGCTTCGCATGGTGTTCCTACATACTGGCCTGCGGACCCACAAAAAGTGCCAGACCTATTGGACTTTTTCATAACCAAAAATATCCCGCTCAGACAAATAAACGTAGAAGAATGTACTGACCTGTCGTCAGACCATACACCAGTAATTATCAATGTCTACTGTAAGGCCATTCTAACTGATTACCAACAAAAACTGTATAACCACACTACAGATTGGGACAGATACAGAGCTAAAATATCAGAATCCATTAACTTGAACTTGCCACTAAATAATGTAGATAGAGTTGAAATAGCTATTGAAACGCTCAGTAAGCTTATACACTCAGCTGCCAAAGAATCTACGTCTTATCTAAGACCGAAAACAACACAAATTGCTCACTACCCCAAACTTATAAAGGACAAGGTAAATGAAAGAAGACTGCTACGGAAACAATGGCATTCTACGAAATATCCATGTGACAAAAAAGCTTTCAACAAGGCTTCTGAGGAACTTAAACACATGATCTGCCAATCAGAAAATGAGCGTTTTCAGAAACAATTAGCTGAACTTACTCCTAACAAAGATACCAACTACTCTCTATGGAAGTTAACAAAAAGGCTGAAAAGACCGAAAGTACACATACCACCCATAAAGGCTCCAGATGGCAAGTGGGCAAAAGCAGAACTTGAAAAGGCCCAAGTATATGCGGAATACCTAAAAACTATTTTTAGACCTTTACCAAGCAAAAACCCTGAACACGACAAGGAAGTCTTCGAATATCTGGACGCACCATTGCAAATGAGTCTACCACTAAAAAGTGCTAGCCCCAACGAACTATGGAAAGAAATCCTAAAACTACAGAAGGGTAAAACACCAGGCTACGATTTAATCGACGCACAGCTACTCAAGGAGCTGCCTAGAAAGGGCGTAATTCACATCGCAGCCATCTATAATGCCTGCCTGAGACTAGCGATTTACCCCGCCCAGTGGAAAATTGCGCAGGTTATAATGATACCCAAACCAGGCAAACCGCTCCACGACGCAAGCTCCTACAGACCAATAAGCCTACTCCCTGTGTTGGGTAAACTCTTCGAAAAAATCCTGCTGAATAGGATGCGCCCCTATCTGCCGGAAGTTATTCCTCTTCACCAGTTTGGCTTCCGAGAGCAACATGGAACTATTGAACAGATACACCGTATAACAGACACTATAAGTCGTGCACTGGAATGCAAACAGTACTGCTCTGCTGCTTTTCTTGATATTAGCCAGGCGTTCGACAGAGTGTGGCATGAAGGACTGCTCTTTAAAATTAAAAAGCTGTTGCCTCACTCCTTCTTTCCGATTCTAAGATAGTACCTAAACAGTAGATGTTTTGAGGTGAAATTTAACAACGAAGTTACTCCTTTATACGAAATTCTCTCAGGAGTACCACAAGGAAGTATATTGGGACCCATCCTGTACTTGCTTTTCACCACAGACCTTCCAACGCACGCTGATACTATGACTGCCACCTATGCGGATGATACAGCCCTTCTGTCGGTACACGTGGATCCCGCTATAGCATCGGCCAACATACAAACCCACATTTATGAAGTGGAAAAGTGGCTAGATAAATGGCGTATTAGGGTTAATCAAGGAAAATCTGTCCATGTGACCTTCACCCTGAGAAGGCAAACTTGTCCCCCAATAAGGCTTTATAATGAAAATATTCCTCAAGCTGAAGATGTCAGATATTTGGGTATGCATCTAGATAAAAGACTCACCTGGAGAAAGCATATCTGGACCAAGCGTAAACAGCTGGATACGAAAGTCAGATCAATGTACTGGCTAATAGGACGAAAATCAAGCCTGTCACATGAAAGCAAGATAGCTATCTACAAGACCATCCTTAAACCAATCTGGACTTACGGAATCCAGCTGTGGGGTACTGTAGCAATAGCAACATAGAAATTCTTGAGAGATTTCAAAGCAAGACATTGAGAGCCATGCTGGATATACCCTACTATGTGAGCAACAAATACATACACGAGGACTTAAAGATCACTACCGTCAAACAAGATATCGCTAGATATAATGAAAGCTATCAGACGAGAATATCAACCCACGTCAACAAACTGGCATCCAAACTGGAAGGCAAAGGAAGTATTGTGTATTCCCGATTGAAACGGCATAGTGTCTCTACACTTACCGTGAGATTTGGTGACACCAGATGAAAGGGACTCTTATGAATTCCTTCTGCTAACAAGACATAGATCAAGATACCTCATCTGAATGGCTTATTGTGTTAACACAGATTGCCACGTAACAGAATTCATTAAAAAAAAAAAAAAAAAAAAAAAAAATATTTCTGTGTAAAAATATTTTTAAACATGTATGTTTTTCGTACTGGATGAGTATACAAAAGGAGCGAAAATATATCGTCTTGTTAATAATTTTTAGGGTTCCGTACCTCGAAAGAAAAAAATTAAACCCTTATAGGATCACTTTATTGTCCGTCCGTCTGTCTGTCTGTCAAGACCCTTTTTCTCAGGAACGTTTCTGAGGTATCAAGCTGAAATTTAAATCAAATACTCAGGTATACTGTCCCTTAAAGTTGTGAAATCAAACTTCTAAGCCAACGCCATTAAAAGATACAGCCGTTTATGCCGCAAATTTCCGCAATTTTTTTACACTCGCAAGGGAATCAAAACCTACATGGTACTTCCCGTTAATTTAGAATCTTGAAATTTGGTACGAAGCAACGTCTTATAGCACAGATTAATGCGAAAACCGTAAATTTTTAGGTGCATCATATAATAAAAATATTTTTAATAATTTTAAACTTACTACATGTTAGGTGTGGTGCTGCAGGAACTGGCAGGTGTGACGCAACAGAAAGACGGGATGATTTAACAAACTCGTTTATTACTTTTCACAAAAAGGCAAGATGGCCGTTGCACAAAAATTACAAAATTGAACGTACGCATAGATCGGCGTTTAGTGGCAGACTGTCGGTGGCGGGGGTTTCAAAGTGTGACCCCCCTCTATAGCTAACTTATAACTAGGGATGTATCTACATTACTAATTTCTTAAACTATTGAGTGCGTCGCTAACATTCCCCACCCTAGTGCTGACACAGCACCCATCAACCAGAGTGATAGAAGCGACGCGTGCCGCGGAGCGGCGCGGCGCCACGTCCGGGAGCCCTCCTTTACCGCCACGAACCTGATACGACCGTCCTTACCTGGGAACACTTCGGTGATTAGTCCCTTCGGCCATGAATTGCGGGGAGAGTTTAGTTTAGTTTAGTCCACAACAAATACGAGGTCGCCAACTCGTAGCGGCGTTTGCTCCACTTGGCACTTTCTCCTAGGTAGAAGGTTTGGTAAAATTTCCTTTACCCACCTGTGCCAGAATATGTCAGACAATCGTTGATTTGTACGCCAATGCCTGCGTAAATACAGGTCAGAACTGTCAAACGCTCTGACAACTGGTAAGTTTGATGACGTACCTAGAAAAAGGTGGTTAGGATGAAAGTCCATCTCATCCCGTTATTAACACCAATGTCCTTGAGAAATGCTTGGTCCAGGTCCTGCATGGACCGTTGGAGTTCCTTTTTAGCGCCTTTTAGTTAGGTGCCATCGTCGGAATACAAGTGACGTGGCCAGCCACGCCTCGCTGCCATCCGACGCAGTGCCATGATCAACGAGTCTGTTGTGAGAGAAGCAACAGTCTCGACGTGAATAGCACGCAACGTTAAGCATGTAAAAAGGACACCGTACCTCTTTTCTCTGCGTCTGCCTACTGTTACCTCCATCGGTCCAAACAGGTCCAGCCCACAGTGGCAGAAGGATCGCTGATGACGTGCCACACGAGCCTGAGGTAAGTCACCCATACGAGGAACTACCGGCTTGCACTTCTTATTGCGGCACAGCATGCACTGCGACACTACAGTCTTCACGGTAGGTCTAAGCTTCACTAACGAATATTTTTCCCTCTGCAGGTTGACCACTGTTTCCTGATTACCATGAGCTGCCTTCATATGTATTAAGTGCCGAACAATAAGCTGAGCCACAGGATGCCTGCCGTCCAGTATTACAGGTCTCTTTACCTCCATAGCGACATCCACAGCAGCGTCGATCCGACCACCCACGCGAAGCAAGCCATGGTCGTCCAAAAACGGCGAGAGAGTAAGGAACCGACTACTTTTAGGTAACGCCTTCCCATTCCTAATAGCAGCTAATTCCTCAGCAAACGACTTACTTTGTGCGTGTTTCAATAGTAGCTGCTCTGCACGCTCCATCATCTGCACACTATAGCTGCTACCAGAGAGACCCTTTAACCTGTCAACAAATTTAAAAACAGCGGCTGTCGCTCGTAGAAGGCGCAACTTAGAAGAAAATCGTACCGGATCTGGAACCGGTGAACAAGCAGTGTGTTCCTGAACAACAGCTGTAACCTCCTCGCATGCTGCATTCTCCTCCAATTGGATGACATCCCTGGGCCATGACGCATCATCCAAGTGCAGGAAAGTTGGACCAGCTAGCCACTCAGAATGCAAAGTAGGATTAAAAGTTTCCCTTGTGGCCAAGTCGGCTAAATTGAGCTTTGTAGGAACGTATCTCCATTCGGCAATGCGTGTCAATTCGTCGATTTCCCCAAGACGGTTCGCTTCGTACGCTTTATAGGTGCGCGTATTGTTACGAATTCAATTAATCCAAAACTATCGACGTACCAGCGATAACCTATGTTCCTTACCAATAGTACTAGCTAGCCTTGCTGCTAACAATGCCGCTTGAAGCTCGTATCTAGGTACCGTCATTGGTTTCACAGGTACCACTCTGCATTTACTCGCAATAAAAGAAACATGTATTTTACCTTTAGTTTCCCAGTAGACCGATAGCGCTGGCCTATTTTGGTGTCATAAGTCGGGCACGCAATTTTAAGATTTTTAATTGTTTTGTTTTTCCATGCTACAAACGCATCAAAAAATATTATAATCATTAGAGTTCACATAATCAATATCATAAATGCATGAAAAATCCACATTGTAAATTTGTGTCATTTTCATGCACGATAAGTATTTAAATGAATAAAACACAAAAACAATGCGGACGCGGCCAGGCGGCATTACGCACGCACACAATATGTTCGTTCGGTACCATTTCTTTTTAGATGCGAAGCGTTCCTATATAAATTGACTCTTATCGCCGCCACGTAATGACGCGCGCTTTGTACATAATTATGTACAAAGCGCGTGTCTGCATTCTCATTGCCTACGAATGTCAATGGTCAATATATGCTTAGAAGACGGTCAATGTGGTCAATATTATATTAGATTGACGCTTCGATTCGCCTCGAATTTGAACCTGAAAGCGATAGGTAGGTAGGTATCGGCATACCTACCTATAGCTTTCAGATTCAAATTAGCCGTATAACAAAAAAGCGGTAAGTAGGTAGGTGTCGGCATACCTACCTACCGGTTTTTTGCTATACGGCTTCTCGATATTCCGCGCCCCGCTTCGAGTAGGCAGTGTACAGTCAGCAATACAAAATATACACGAAGCAAAAAATACTACATATTTCTGTTGTGTGGTGATAGTGATTATGTTTAGTTTTATTTCATCACGCTCTTTAAAACAATCTGCTTTTTCGCCATCCCGTACAATGCTCGATTCTATGAACTTCAATAATCCTCTTTCTTTAAAAAACAGTGTATTAACGTCTAGTATGAGACCTCATATCGACACCCAATATAAATAACATTGTAACTTTAGTTACACATTGGTACAACTTTATGTCAAATGAAATCAGCAAGAACAGAACTTTATTTCTGCCTTTCAACCGTATTTCTGTGTCAATAAGAACTACTTTTGTGAAAAAAATAATTCCATTGTAATTGAATAATGTTTCTACTAAAGTATACTTGTAGATCAAGTTCCAATACACAAAAGTTTTGGTAACAAGAGTTTTTTTGTGGTAAATTCATTTTAAAATGACATACAATGTAATACATTTTAAATTTTAGACTATTTATATTTTAACCATAATTGTAATTGTAAATGTTTTTATTTTCAAATATAGTTATCATTGTTAAGAAAGATGGTGTTGACATCGAGAATAATATTTTTAGTTCATCATTTGAATATAATCGTATCAGCATAAATGGCCTTGGAGAAAAACTAAGAGTAGGTATGTAATAATTTTTTTTTTAGACTAATTTAATATTACAGATATGTGAGAAAGGAGAATGATTTGAAAAAATGTAAAGAAGTAATTGCAAACGATAGGCGTGGTAAGCATTAGGGTAGGATACATGGTCCCCCTTTTCCGAACTTAGACTACCATTTTGTCCATTGTGCATTTAGGCCTCCTATCTGGGAGAGGGAATGGGCCGTAATCCACCACGCGGGCCCAGTGTCGGTTGATGGATGTTACATTTCTTCGTTTTTTTTTTTTACTTCTGTGTTTTGAGAGCAGTGGTGATGAAATAATTTACACAAAGTAAAGTGCGTGCCTAGGTTCGAACCCACGACCATACTTGTAAGTCACGTCCGTTACCACTGGGCCATCACTGCTATGATAATAATAATTCATCATCTACCATCGTTCTACTATCCACTGCGTGGTATGCATTGCAATAAGGGGAACGTATTTTTTATAATTGATATGCTCGCGCTTGAACACTACCTCACCTGATGGTAAGCGATGACGTGGTCGAAGATGAAGCACGCTTACCTAAAAGTAATTCACTCTTGACTGAAAGACTCAAACTTGTACCTATCGGGCAACACAGACTCCGGCAGGGAATGCCACTCCTTAGCTGTGCGCACAATGAAAGTATTACCAAAACGTTTAGTGCATATGGGTGTGATGTCCACCATCTATCGATAGCAAATCACCGTACCTCTTGTAGTCCGATGATGTAATGGGCTAGGTGGAATTAGATCATGTAATTCCGTTGCACACTCCCCGAAATGCAACTGATAAAAAACCGATAAGCTAGCAACTCGGCGACGATGTTCAAGGCTCTGGAGCTTTGACTCGACCAGTGCCTCATTGCCGATGAGCTTCTTGACCCGTTTTTTGATAAACTTAAGTGCGTCAAGCTGGTATTTGTCAGATCCATCCGAGAAATGAGAACAGTACTCCATACATAATCAAACTTGCGCTTGATAAAACTTGAGCAACTGTTCTGGCGTGTCTCACTTCTGCGAGGATCACCAACTTTTTGGCAGCCAACTGAGCGTTTGCCTCAATGTATGGTTCAAAATTGAGGAACGTGTTAAACGTAATGCCAAGAAGCTCAAAATAGTCCATTATCAGCACGTTTACACTTCCGAGGGAAGGAGCCGAGTGGAATTGGCTCGGAAAAAAGACATGCTTGGGTTTTAGCGGCATAAACCTGACCAAATTGGCATAGCCCCATTTGGAGACTGCCTTCAAGGATAGACTGAAACGCTCAACCATACCATCACAAAGGACTAGGATGGACAAGTACCTCTCAGCAACAGTGCTGTCGTCTGCATATCCAAGTTTTTAGCAGATCGTTTATGTGCAGCTAAAATAAAGTTGCTGAGAGTACCAACCCTTGAGGGACCCATTCGTATCCAATCCGTCCGACGAGCAGCCATCGATAACCATTCGAATGGATCGATCCCTCAAGAAATCTGCAATCCAATCACACATACTATTACCAGGCAGACCGGATGAAGGAAGCTTACTAATATAAGGCTTCCGTGCCAGAACCTATCGAAAGCTTTCGAGATGTCGAGAGAGACGGCAAGCGCCTCCCCTTGCCTCTCGATGGCCTTACTCCAGATGTGAATGTAGAAGATCCCCTGTAGAACGATATCGGTGGCAGCCGTATTGGCAATCACTTAGGATGTCATTAGCTTCTAGGTATGCCAGCACACGTAGAGATGGGTCTGTAATTGGCCGGGTTAGATCGACTGTCTTTCTTGGACACGGGCTGAACGTTAGCTTACTGCCAAGCATTAGGCACTTTTCCAGTTTCATACGAAAGGCGAAATAGACGTGTCAAGATCGCAGACAGTTCGGACGCACAATTTTTAAGGACAAGTGCTAGTATCCCGTCCGGGTCACTAGCTTTGTTTAAGTCGAGGTTGCCGAGTATGAAACCTACGAACGTCAAATAGAGAGGCAAATAAGTTTGCCTTCTCTTCAGCGAAGTGGGCTAGCGAACCGTCGATAGTTTTAGCAGTGATCGTAGTGAGGGATGGCAGAAGTTCGACTCAACCGACTTACCCAGGAACCAAAACGCTTTACTACCTGCTGGGTAAGAAGCAAGTTATGTCCCTATTCGGCCAATGTGGTCGAACCGAGACCCTCGCAACTCCTTCTTGCAGGACTTGGCAGCGCTGTTGAAGCTTCTTTTCTAACTTACGTGACTCGCACTAACCGTTCGAGCGTCGATCCATGCCAGGTACGAATCATGTTTAAGCGCATCTGCGTGGCCGGCCTATGCTAGACATTGGCAAGTCAGAGAACGGAATGTATTACTTAATTCTCTAACGCAACACATCCGTCACGGCGTCCGCGCAAGATGAGGGATCAGCATGCGAAGAAAGATCGTATCCCATCCCAATCTGCCGAATTGTACCTACAAACCCGCCGTCTGCCTCTTGAGTGAAGAGTAGACGGACACAGACTTTAACAGACAGCGGTCGGAACTACCCAAGGTGATTTTATCGATATAGAGTACCTATCGGTCTGGATCGGTTTTCAGCTGAAGTTCCAAGCAATTGGCCATGTGCGAATCAACATCCCTCGTTGCCGTTGCCCCCTGAACCAGCTGGCTGATTAGCGCTAACGAAAGCTTACGCATGTCCCCTCCAGCATGATCACTGTACTGGTATGGGAAGAGCCACTCCTGGTGGTGAACATTAAAGTCCCCCCGTGTCACTAATCAGGCGTGAGGGTACCGCTGCTGTGCCGCATCAGCCGCTTCAATGAGGTAATCTGTGAGTCTGCTTGTCGCCTGATCTTCGCTGTGCGAACGGTAGACACAGGCATAGATAATTTTATCCAGACCACCAGAGCCCAAAGCGTTGTGCATATTAATTGAATTACAATCATTATTAAAAAACGAGTTTTATTAGCTTCCTGTATTGAATGTTGTGTTCAAAACCATGCCTTAATGAGTTACAATGTTATTCATATTGGGTGTCGATATAACACATTTATTATATTCAACCTGCATTTTAGTCTTTCACAGCTTCATAACTAACTTGCGAAAAATACTTAACTCAGAGTTAGTTGCTGACACTATGTTAAATTTACAGTTTGATATACAATATTGTCAATTTAACCACGTGTTAGCAATTCTGAAAGTTTTTCGTGCAAGTGGGCCTTAATCAATGAAATACGTCATAAATAACGCACGCATATGTTTGTCGCAACTTACAAATACCGAATGTAAACAAACAAACGCGCCGCGCGTCTGACTGGCCGGCACCCGCCCGCCACCCGCGCCCGCGCTTTTACACGCGCTCGCCCTTCGTGCGAAGAAGTCTAGTTTTTTTTTTAAATAATATGATTTCGTGGATCAAAATAACACAAATTATGAATAGTGTTTTGTTACACCATAATAATCAAAACTCTAATAACTTGAATTTTCTTTTGTGTATTTTACAGGTTGCTGTAATAAAAAATAAAAAAACTATAAAAGTCGTGGATGAATTCGACACAAAATATTTTAAACAACAGATACGCGCAACACCTATTTAACCTATTATAATATTCTTTTAGAGCTAGTTGGGCTACGTAGTGGTACTCGTTAAGTATTAGGATTCGCGTGGACAGAGATGACAAAAAATGCTTATGTACATCAGTTACTACTTCGTTATTATCATAAAAGTAAAATTTTCATCTCTAATTTTCTTTTCGTCCAATACTGGTCGAAAAGACAAATACCTAAATTTCTACCTATGCAAATACCTAGGATGATACAAACTAAGGTATTAGGTTGGTCAAATGGTCCGGAAACTAAATGCAAAACACAAACAAAAAAAAAATACAACTTTAATATTTTTGAAACCTCAAAACCTAGCGCTATCGGTCTGCAGCACCAATATGCTACCGTAAACATCGATTTAGTGGACGCGTCACTAAATATGTGCAAATGTAGGTTACTATAGACTCGCTCGTAGCAGTACTCGTAGCACTGCTATCGTTCGCTACGCTTTTGTAGCCCGTAGTGCATGGCTGTGTGTGTAGCACAGCGAGGTGCGGGAGTGGGAACTTCCGTTTTGCTCGCGGAAGCTAGCGCGCCCTCCCTCTCACTCGCAGCGCACGCAGACATCGCGTGGTACCTTGGAATGCGAATCGTACTGCTAAAACTAATTAGGTTAACCCATTTAACCCACCTTTCGTAAATGTTATCAGAAACATAATCGTCCCATCCAATATTTAGGTGCCAGGTATCCTGAAGCAGGATTTTACCCTGAAATCCGAAGATATCAAAAATTTACATAACGACCCTTAACATAATCCTTTTGGTAGGTCGTTTGTTGCCCTCACTGATGTCTTTCGGGATGCGCTTCAGTAATACGTCAAAACCGAGCAGATCGTCTTCTGGAAACCAAATAAGCCTTAGCGTTCGCTCACCTCCATTTTGCTGACTGACTTTGAACCTTACTGCAGCCGGATCTAAGGTGTCTTTTGCTGCGGCCGGCAAGCATGACTCACAGCGACTTTCCGTTTTTGTTTTTAATAAATTGCGCTACGAATGGTGAACAATTAGCTCCGAAAATCAAAAATGTCGTGACATACGTTTTGATGTTTTCTGTGGGACTATTTCTCCACAGAAACCTAAGAGCATGCTGATCCTCGGCGTGAACTTTAACCCTAAGAAACATGTCCTTTATGTAACATCAACGAATAAAATCAAAGACTAAGTTCGTTTGCGCCGGGTTTGGGTTTTTTGAGCATTGTCTTTTTATATTTGAACTAGCTTCTCCCAGCGGCTTCGCCGGCGTAAATGTGGAAAATTATTCCAAGGGAACATATTTCCGGGATAAAAGTATCATCTATGCTATTCAAGACTGTAATCTATCTCTGTGCCAAATTTAATCCAGATCCGTTCTGACGGACTAAATAGTTATTTTTTGTCAACTACCCTATTATAAATAAGAAAGTTTGGATGGATGTTACTTCTTTCGGATCTGGATGAAATTACTACACAGAATACTTTGAATCCCAGAAATATGTTCCATCATGAATAAATTTCGACATTCACGCGGGCGAAGCCACTGGCAGAAGATAGTAGGTACATAAAACTCAAAAGTGAATGAATAATTGGTTACCTCTTTAATGTCGTATGGTGCGGGGTCCTCAGCGGTGCAATTGGGTAAATAATCGGAATATTTTTTATTTTGAACGAAAACAAATTTCTTCTTTGTTTTATTTGGGTCCGAAGATAAAATATTGATGAATTCGTATTGAGGTTTTAGGTGAGGCAATCTTTTAATAATATATTTTTTTTTTCTACATTGATCGTTTGGAATCATTATTTCATCTAGGCCGCAGCATTTCTGTATGCACAGTTTATCAGAACAATGTTCTAACACATTAATTGGTTCATGTTTATCATTTCTAAAATCGTCTTTACACATAGTTTCGAAGTTCTCTTCACTTTTTGCAACACATAGCGTCATAAGAAAAAGAAAAGCTTTAAATATATCCATAATTATCTATCACTTTCACCATTTATTATAAATAGAGTTTAATACAACCGTATCAAAACGACTAACTTCACTAACTAAATATATTGTCCATGAGGTAATAATGTTTCCGCTTCAATTGTAAAAGGATAAATAAGTATTATTTAATAGTACATTATGGTACAAGTGTGCAATGTTGGTGATAACCGCTGAGGCGCCATTGAGACCCGAGCCGTAGGTGAGGGTCTTAAGAGAGCCGAGGAAGGTAATCATCAATACACACGTGTATCATACGACGTTTTTCAACACACTGTGAAGAATATAATACAAAAAAATCATTTTCAACAGTAAAAACGAGTTGTGAAAATATTTTTTCAATGGCGGGCAAAATTAATCAGTTTTCCTATGCGCGCGCATTTAACAATGGCGATCGGCCATAGACTAAAAGAATGAGGTTTCTTTATTTTTGACTGTTCGTGGATAGTGTTTTAGCCACTCACAAAATAAGGAATTAAATTTTTTCTTTATTACAGAGCAAATAAAATTTATATTTGAGTGAAAGTTTTTTTTATTAAGCACGTACAAGTTGAAATTATCTATTTAAATACGAAGTAACATGAAATGAGCAAGCAATAGGTACATTAATTTATTTGTACTATTGAGCACGATCTTTTTTGTATCGAAACTTTTTTAAGAACAAAGCAACTATACCAATAAAATAAAATAAAAAACTCTATAACTCACATGTTATTCACATGTGAGTTATAGCAATGAAAAAGTCACAGTTTGATAACAGGTATCATTATGTGCCTAATTGTGGTGAAATTAGAGCCACTTTATGAGCAAGTGTGTTGAAATAGTTATTTATGCTACAAGTGCGGGAAGTAGGTGATTGCCGATGAGTGGCAGTTTTATTCACGAGCGAGCGAAGCGAGTGAGTGGATAAATCGACACGAGTCGGAAATCATCTTACGCACGTGTATCATACAACATTTTACTATGCATTGTGCGAGGAAATAAAAAAATATATCTGAACCAAGCAAGAAATTAATAAAATGGCGCTTATTCAAGGGCGCTCAGCCTATCCACAGATTAACTAATAGTTCATAGTTCTACTGCGCATGTGCAAATAGCTGTCATCGTAACGCAAAAAGGCACGAGCAAAATATTGATTCTGCCAAACATATTTAATGAATATTTAAAATTAATTTATTGATCAAAATCTAAATCCAGAGTAATTAAAAACGCCTTAAATGAAGTATTAGTTTTGTTTTACTTTTTATATGAATGATAATCTGTACTTAACTAATTTTAAAACTTTTCTCAAATAATAAAAACTCTATGCGGCGGGCTGACGTTGGAGTTAAAAATTAAAAAATTACAGGAAAGTAAAAAGCACTAGTAAAAAAAAGTGACACTTTCCGCACAGTTTGGCTGCTTGGAAAACGCTCTTTTCGAGGACATGCATTGTAAAATTATTTTCAACACACTTGCTTAAAAAAAGATACAAAAAAGATTGTGCTCAATAGTACAAATAAATTAATACCTATACCTATACCTATTGCTTGCTCATTTCATGCAACTTCGTATTAATTTCAACTTCTACGTGCTTAATAAATAAAACTTTCACTCAAATATAAATTTTAATTGCTCTGTAATTATAAAAATTGAAATTCCCTATTTGTACGTGGCTAAAACACTATCCACGATAAGCCAAAATAAAGAAACATCATTCTTTTAGTCTATGGCCGATCGCCATTTTTAGATGCGCGCGCATAGGATAACTGATTAATTTTGCCCGCCATTGAGAAAAAAATTTCACAACTCGTTTTTACTGTTGAAAATGATTTTTTAGTGTTATTTTCTTCACAAGTGTGTTGAAAAACGTCGTATGATACACGTGTGTATTGATGATTACCGTCCTCGGCTCTCTTAAGACCCTCACCTTACGGCTCGGGTCTCAATGGCGCCTCAGCGGTAATCACCAATATTGCACACTTGTACCATAATGTACTATTTTTTCTATTACGATACAGGACAAATCCAAGAAGTTAATCACTAAGGTGTTTCCATTTTTTTTAAGTAATTCCATTTTAATAGCTATTATAAAAAGATTTTATTCCAATTTTAAATTGTCTGTGACAACGCCCGCTTTAGGCACGCACTGCGATTTTTATTCGCGCGAATTTAATCTCTTTCTACCTGTACATAGAGCTCAAAATATTCGCGCGAATTAAATTCGCGCTGCGGTGCGGTGGATTCTGTTGCAAAACACGGATTTCATGCGGTATTATTGCTTCACGATTTTTTTACCGCAATGCGAGCAGCTTCATACAATTCCACAGGTCGCAGAATGGGCGGAAAAATTTCTCGCGAATAAATATCGCAGTGCGTGTGCTAAGCCTTAGCGCATGCGCGGATAATGCGGTGATGTGCTGGGTTTGGTGCCATTCATACGTTTTGCAGATATTCAGTACAGCGAAACCTTCGCTGTACTGAATTTCATGAGTTTTTTAAATTCTTGCTTAAAATGTCTGATATTAGTGAATGTGAAGAAAATTTGACACCGCCAAATATTTTATATGCGGCGAAGGAAATTACTCATAATCTCTTACCAGCAAAGTCGAGATTATTATATGATGCATTTATCACGACTATATGGCATGGAAAAGCAAAAAAAAAGGTATTTAGTAGGTTCAATCCCAAAATTTATGAGTGTAGATAAAGTAGTGTATGAAACTGCACATAACTAGGTATTAAAACATTCGTGTGAATACTATTAAAAACCTCGCCTGCGGCTCGGTTATTAAACTCACACTCATGTTTTAATACCCCTTATTATGCAACAGTATCATAAACTTCTATTATAATGCATGGTTTATGAAGTGAAAGGTAAAAAATGAAAATGAAAAAAAAAAGGAAAAAAAAAAGCCCCTTGTCAATACACATACAATGAACCCCAACACAATTGTGCTATCTTGTCTGGCTGACGAGATGCTATGGCCACTTTCCGGCTCCATAATGAGACCAGCTCCATGGTACCATAATAATATTATTTTAATTTTTTCAAAGTTACTTAGTACGCCAAATTACAGCTAAATCGGTTGCCAGGAAGTGCTTACAAAATCGATTGATATTAGTTGCCGGACACATACAAAAGCAGGATAACATAAAACTGATAATAATAAAAAGGTAGGTAGGTAAATTAAATTGTACTCGTATTTTATCGAATGGGGGGATAAGTGATTTACTATGGCCAACAATGGGCATTTGTCTTTAATTTGATTACATTTAACTGAGCTGACTACCAAATTCAAGTTGTTGTTCGCACGTCAAATTTAATTGTTTAAAGAGTGGTATCCGTTCGGAATAGAAAATAAATACGAGAGCAGTGGTGGCCCAGTGGTATCGGCCGCGACTTACAAGTTGTAGGTCGTGGGTTCAAGCCTAGGCAGGCGCTTTACTTTGTGTAAATTATTTCATCACCACTGCTCTCACAACGGCGAAAGAAAACATCGTGAGGAAACCGGCATGTCCTAGAACCAAATATTCGAAGACATGTGACATCCACCAACCCGCACTGGGCCCGCGTGGTGGATTACGGCCCATTCCCTCTCACAGAGAGGAGGCCTGTGTCCCAGCAGTAGGAACATTAATAGGCTGATGATGTGATGTGATATCCTTCCTACTAATATTATAAATGCGCCTTTATTACTCAATCACGCCAGAATGGCTGAACGGATCTGGATGAAATTTATAGACTTTAATATGGGCTACTTTTTATCGCGGTATAATTTAAACACTTTTCACCGGGCGAAGCTGCAGGCATAAGCCGTATGATAAACAAGCTGACCCAGCGAACTTCGTACCGCCTCAGAATCAAATATAAATAAAAAAATGCAGTTCTTAATTACAAATAAGAGATGAGGCGACCTTGATTAGAACTATGCAGACTGAATGGCTCACGGACTTTGGAGGACATTTATTAGGGAAGGGTTAGTGACATATAGTCTCGGTAATTCAGTCCCTCGGCCGATTTAAATAAAAATTAAAATGGGTTAAAATAGTTTTATAAGTATTGGAAGTGGTGACATGGCCATTTACATAATTATGGTCTTCACCTTTCACCTATGCAATTGCCGTTTTTTTATGAAATAAGTGAAAGTTATTTTTTCTATATTTTTTATTTCTATTAATTAAAGTCACCCATGCAATAGATGCATCTTTGCCAACGCAGTGGCAGTTTATTGATGCCCTTCTTTACGAAATCAACTGGACGGGAGGCAACAAATTCTGGAAAATTAGAAGTCTGTAGGCGCAAAGTCTGGTGTGTATGGCAGATGTTCGGAACGAAACGTTTCGTTCCTTTTTGTTATTTTGTTGCAGCTTTTTTTTGACAGCTTTTGATTTAGCTGAAGTTGATAGCTACTTGTGTAAATGTGATTGACAGCACGGGACGTTATACGATGGTCTTGCGTTGATTTTATGGTAATTGAGATATAATCAGACCATCGTTACTCGAAATTACGTTCGTGACCCGTGAGTGGTACTAGGAATCGCCCGTGCATTTGTTTGTGTAGATATTTCGCGCGCAGCGAAGTATTTTTGTGTCGGCAACGTGTCTGGTTGTCTGCCGGAGATTCGGTCCCGAATACTTCGGTTGTCCCTTATTCCCCTAATATTATACATATATATGTCTTCCCACGATAACCTCTGACCACACACGGGATTGAACGAGCCCAGGAGTCCTTCGCGGGAATCAATGTGAGTAATAGTTGTAACTTGTGTATCACTTTCCACCTGTCTGACAGGAATCGGTATCTCAAAGAACAAATCCCTAGTTTACCGCTGCTGCGTATCGCAGTTTCGCGGATATAGACTTTGTGGGATACAAGAGTCACAGCGTTGCTAATGGGCCCCAGCGTTACCTCTTGGCTGTGATCCGCAGGCCTGTATTCAACTGCAGATGACGGAGAGCTTCCAACCCAAGCTCTTGTAACTTGGAGACTGTCTGCTGTGCAGTATATGGTCGTGCGTTGTCATGCAGGAACAGCGGAGACGAGCGATTAACCGAAACTGGTTGGAGACGTGCGAGCTCCAACATTGTGTACAGTTCTTCTCAGTACACATCAGCGGTAATGCTTATCCCGTTTGGTAAGAAGCTGTGATGAATCACACCGGCCCTAGACCACTAAACAGAGACCATCACTTTTCTAGGAGCAAGTTTTCGTTAAGGGTATTGTTTAGGTGCTGAACCAGGATCCAACCAACTTGCTGAGCACTTGCGCTTGTCAAACAGAATCCAGTTTTGGCCGCAAGTAACAATACGGTTCAAATTTCCTATGTTTGTGTTCCCGTTGAACAGTGCAAGGCACATCTCGACGGGTACTTCGCGCTGGCGATCATTGAGTTCGTAGGACATCCATTTGTCAAGCTATTTTACCTTGCCAATTTGACGCAAATGGACCAATATTGTTTTGATGCTAACGTCGAACGCTGCTGCTAATTCCGCCGTAGCCCTATCATCAGCTTCCACAATCGCCTTTAATTAGTCATTGTCAACCAAAGTTTTTGGACGACCACGGGGTTTATCTCTCAGGTCGAAATTTCCAGAACGGAAGCGGGCAAACCAATGACGATCGAACGCATCACCTGTGCGTTCGTTTGTACCGTTCGCTCTGTAAACGTAATTGATGTTGCGTACCGCTTGTGCCGCGTTGCTGCCACGACGGTACTCATATTCCATAATTACTCGAATTTTAACGTATTCATGATGATGAAAAAGATTCAAATGCGATGAAACATAACGATGATCAACAAATGACAAATTTTGAAAAAAAAGTTATTAAAAAAAATAAAAAAAACTTGGTTGCCTGGAAGAGATCGCGGTTCGCGATAAGGCCGCCTGTTGTATGTTTGTTTTTGTTATAAGATGTCTTTTTGAACTATTTTTATCTTGGTGTACAATAAAGTATATATAAATAAATAAATGAAAAAACCCGCACTGCACAGCATGATTTTCTTCTTGTTTACTTCTTTTTAGTTCGCTTTTAAGCAGTCGGGTTTTTTGATTTTTTTAATTAACTTATTTTTTATTTATAGTTTTTTAGTTATTTTTTTTTATTATTAAACATATAAGTGTTTTATATTTTTGAAATAACCTTTTAAAACCCTTTATTTTGATACCCACATGCACACGATGGGGTAGGAAGTAAAAAAAAAATTGGGTCCCTACAATATGGCGCCCAAAAGCCGCCATTTTTCTATTTTCCAATTTTAATGTAGCCAGTGACACTCGCTGGGTTAAGGTTACACTAGTCAACGGCACGAACTATTATGTGCGCGGGGTTCAAATGCATTTTATATCAACCGACAACACGTGCAGAAGAGATAAATGCTGTGATGAGCAGTAGGAAGCTAGTTCACGTACGAATACACACTTTTGTAAATTTGTAGCGAGATGGATAATGATTTAGGACGAAACCGAACGCGCGAAATTTTATAAACAGACCTTTAGCAGTCTAGATATCATGAAAAAACGACTAAATCTATCTGTTCAAAATAAAATTATTACTAATCTATCCCTGTATGGAGGCCGTTTTGCCACTTTCTGTCTTCTTATGGCATTTATTTGCGCCCAAAAATGCGTTAAAATTAGTGTCGAAATGTGAAACTTTCGACGCTCATAACTTTCAAATATTTATTTTTTTTCCTTTTTTTAACGTACATTGTCAAACAGTGGAATAATCCCTAGACTACGTTTGTATGGAAGAATTTTCGACTAGTGTCCCCTTAAGACGAATCGATTGACGTAACAACCATCAAAATCGGCCAACGTGTTTGGTCTCTAGAACGCCACATAGGAACAAACATACATTACTTTGACTGATAAACACATTACCCACCATCGGCAGTCGGGTAAAAAAAATACTATAATAGTAATTTAACCTCCAGAAGAATGGATTGCAGATTTTGAGGAGCTCGTGGCTAAATAATAACAGCCGCACGGGTCGATCATCAAGGTTAAGCAACGCTTGACGAGGTCGGTCCGTGGATGGGTGACCATTCCAACATACCGAGTTTCCTCCGTGCCTCGGAAAGCACGTTAAGCCGTTGGTCCCGGCTGTCATTTGAAGATCTTTGACAGTCGTTACGGGTAGTCAGAAGCTTGAGATCTGACACTAGTCTTGCCAAGGGGTACCGTGTTACCCAGTTACTGGGTTGTGGAGGTCAGATAGGCAGTCGCTCCATGTAAAACACTGGCACTTAGCTGAATCCGGTAAGTCTGGCAGCCGACCCCAATATAGTTGGGAAAAGGCTAGGCAGATGATGATGAAGAATGGATTGCAGAGATAATGACAGAACAACTGTTGAAAAGGCGTGCATGCATATATCTAATACTTATCTAGAAAATCCGGTACTGAAGTAAACCTGGGCTGAAGCCATTGCCACAGTTGCTTATATTATGAATAGATCACCAACCAAAGTTCTCGAAGGGCTCCCGATGAAATGTGGACAGGACGTTCCCCATTTGGTGCCGAGTCAATGATGCATAATCCCCAAGAAGAGAAGACAAAAGTGGGATCACAAATCCGAAGAGATCACCATCGTGGGTATTGTAAGGCTACAAAGGGATACCGTGTTATGCATCCTAACACACAAATAAAAAGGAGCAGATGTGTCATATTTTCGAAACATCTTCAAAAAAAGGAGGGGTTCACAATTCGGTGGAATTTTGTTTGTCACCTGAGATCTCCGTCATTAATAACGATAAACAGATATGGAAAACTTTTTTTTTATTTGAAAGGATATTCTTCCAGATTGGTCCCGTTTTTTAAAAGCCAGTTCTGTTAATGGGATCCATAAGGAATTGACGGCAATCCTCTAATATTACATTCATACATATAGCGATTTTAGTATGATTATTTAGATGATAAGCATAGTTGGTCGCTGTGTTGAACTCAAGACAATGTTCGTGTTCTTTTTACCAAAATTAGCTTGCTGTCAGGTTAAATATTATTATTTTTAATTTCGTTTTTATGTGTATTTTTTAAATTTTATTTTTTGGTAAGACTGTCGTAGGTATCGTTTACTGTTATTGTCGGAGCTGATGAAGATTGCTACTATCTTTGCATTATATAGAGTTAATCTTTCTAGTATTATATAGCAGCATAGCCAGCATTGTGTGAGTACCATGTACTTCAGAGCTATCATTGTCTAGATACCTACGTCTTCTATTGACTTGAATGACTCCGGTGGTTGAGAGTATGTCATGCCCACTCAAATGTCTCGCCGATGGTGGCGCGTGTGTCGGATCATTTAGCTCCCTTCAAAATGGTTGAGCTGAATGGTGCTGATACATGTGTCATGTTCGTGAACGGGCGCTGTCGGTTGGGACTGGTCATCTCTTAGCTGCCATGGTTTATTTTAATTGATTCTAATTTTATTTCTGAATTGTCTTTTTATATTTACTATGGACACTTTTAACTTTCTACATCGTTCTCACATAATGTGTAATCTCAACATGAATGATGTAACAAATGATTTGTAATAATTACCTAATTGAAAAAGAGTGTCCATGGAGTTTCTTGCCCGTTCTTCTCCATAGAGATCTACGCCTTGGAATGGGCATCTACGGTACTTTCACAGTTATTATGTCTTGTGACTGGGACTGTAGCACCATAATTTTGTAATATTTTATTTTGTCTTTTGACAATTCAAAAGTGCCTGTAACTGGCCTACTTGAAATAAAGTGCTTTGACTTTGACTTTGACTTTGACTTTTCATCAAGAAGTCTGGCATTCGCATTCTAAAAGTATTATTTGGAGAAGTGGAACTCTTCAAGAAGACCGCAGATGGCCACCAAAACACCACAATAGTAAGAATTTCACGGGTGGTGATAAGATATCTCGAATAGTTAAGCAATTATGACGAAATAAATTAAAATAAATGGTTCTGTTGAAAATGGTGCCATCGTACCATGATAAAGCCGTAAGGTAGGCATCGGAACTCCGTAATAAAATAGTATATCCTTACCGTGTTTGGGCTTATTGGAATTGCCATGTGAGACACTCGTTAGTTGTGCAACTAAAAAATAAAAGTGTAAAATAAAAACTTGCTCCAATTTTTTTTAACTGACTTTTACCGAGAAATTCATCATTGGTTAACTAGCTTTTCAAAGAAAGTAAAAAAATTAATAACCAACTTCCAAACAAAAACATTACAAAATGAAAAATTACTTCAATTTCGGCAATCAGTGTTTCAATAAAATTTAATTTTATTGTAATCACATCACATCATCAGCCTATTAATGTTCCCACTGCTGGGACACAGGCCTCCTCTCTGTGAGAGGGAATGGGCCATTATCCACCACGCGGGCCCAGTGCGGGTTGGTGGACGACACATGTCTTCGAATTTTTGGTTCTAGGACATGCCGGTTTCCTCACGATGTTTTGCTTCACCGTTTTGAGAGCAGTGGTGATGAAATTATTTACAAAAAGTAAAGCGCCTGCCTGGGCTCGAACCAACGACCTACAACTTGTAAGTCGCGGCCGATACCACTGAGTCACCACTGCTCATCATCATGTAATAATTTACAGAAAATAATAATTCGTTGAAACGCTTTTACTCGTGTAATTATCCTGTATAACATTCCAGGAAAACGGTGGGTTTTGTGAATACTGTTCGGGCATCAGTGGGTATATCGAATTTTGCAAATAAATTAACACATTTTGTAGAGCGTCATCAGTTTTCTAAACAATGACGTTGGAATTACTTACTTATTAGGTGTTGAGTTAATGATAAACTATACATGTCTCTCATAGTTTTCCCACTTAGTTTTAAAATAGTGCGCAATTATGCTGGGATAAGAACCTATTGGCCTCGCATGGGCCATTAGTTGTTTTTAGTCATTTTAAATATTTTCCGTTTGTATTTCTGGTACGTATCCGAATTCATATTTTATTGGGTTCCGTTTCTCAAAAGGAACCCTTATAGGATCACTTCGATGTCTGTATGTCTGTCTGTCCGTTTGTCAAGACCTTTTTCTCTGGAACGCCTGGAGGTAACAAGTTGAAATTTCTCTATACTAATGTATATCAATACTGCTATATCCGAATAGGCTCCGAATCTACTCGACCGATTTTATATATGTTTTTTAAAACGGACACAAACACGACAATAGCACCAAAACCGCTGGGCGTATTATAATAAAATTGACACCATCTCAAAGACAATTTAATTATCTACATTTTGATTTGAGGCTTTTTTTTTAAAGTCATAGGATAATAAGGAAAGTAAACAAACTACTAAATTTTGGGTCGCGCGGGTGTGAAACGAGTGCGCGTTTTGTTCACTCAAGGTTGTCGGCGTTAGTCGTCGTCTTAAGAAAATTTCAATAATGTAAATCAAAGTAGAAAAAGAAAATTAGTTTCCGCCGACACCAGATTGTTTTTGTGTCTGACATCCTTGTTCATCTGGACGACCGGCGCTATCAAATGATCCTTTGGCGTGAGCGACCTTGCGATCCGATTTGTGAAGGAGGCCTTAGTTTTGCGGGATGAGTTGATTGAGCTCCTGAAATCAGGAGGCTACGAATTGCGTAAATGGTTGTCGAATCGTCCTGATTTATTGAGTGATCTACCGGTAGAACATCAACAGGATCCTCTCCTTTTTGAAGATGTGGATAACCCTAATTTCGATTGCCGTCCTTGGTATACAGTACCAGCCCGTCCAAGATATCTTCACCTATCGAGTTCAATTGGATATATACAATCAATTGTTGCCCGGACATTTGATCCCAATGGATGGATCACTCTTGTCATATTCTTGGCTAAGTGGTTTTTGCAGAAACTTTGGTTAGCCAATATTACTTGGGACGAGGATATACCGGAAGATTTGATGAGGGATTGGTTTGCGATTGTATCCTCACTTCCGATGTAAACCGGATTTCCTTGCCCAGACTCCTACCTGCTGGTAGTCGGGTGAGTCTCCACGACTTTTGTGACGCGTCCAAGCGAGGTTATGCGGCCGTGGTATTTTTACGGACTGTAAGTCCATCCGGTTCTGTAGAGGTCCATTTGGTGAAGGCTAAGAGTAAGGTGCTTGGACTGATAGTGAGATAGTTCTTTGTTGGCTTCGCACCTCAGCTCATACTTTGGAAGTTTTTGTGGCAAATAGAGTCTCACAGATTCTGATCTGAAGACATGTCCCAGGAGAATTGAAGCCCGCATACTGCGCGTCGCGTGGTTGCGAGGCTCCTGTCCTTTTTAACCATTCTTTTTGGTGGGGACCAGACTGGTTGACGCATCGCGAGTCATCCTGGCCCCAGAACAGGTTCTCTTCTCCAGAGGTTTTGCCAGGTTTGCGTATTGGAATTGTGGAAACGCCTGCATACAATTTGCATTATCTCTTGGACAAATACAGTTTTTGTCGAAATTGTTAGGTGTTACCGCTTGGAGCCGGTGTTTCCTACGTAACGGACGGAACCCGAATAATAAAATGTTCAGTCACTGACACTAACATAGGTGTGAAGCCAGCAAAGAACTATCTCACTATCAGTCCAAGCAAAAACACCTAATAGGCGCCACCTTACTCTTAGCCTTCACCAAATGGACCTCTACAGAACCAGATGGACTTACAGTCCGTAAAAATACCACGGCCGCATAACCTCGCTTGGACGCGTCACAAAAGTCGTGGAGACTCACCCGACACTTACCAGCTGGTAGGAGTCTGGGCAAGGAAATCCGGTTTACATCGGAAGTGAGGATACAATCGCAAACCAATCCCTCATCAAATCTTCCGGTATATCCTCGTCCCAAGTAATATTGGCTAACCAAAGTTTCTGCAAAAACCACTTAGCCAAGAATATGACAAGAGTGATCCATCAATTGGGATCAAATGTCCGGGCAACAGTTGATTGTATATATCCAATTGAACTCGATAGGTGAAGATATCTTGGACGGGCTGGTACTGTATACCAAGGACGGCAATCGAATTAGGGTTATCCACATCTTCAAAAAGGAGAGGATCCTGTTCATGTTCTACCGGTAGATCACTCAATAAATCAGGACGATTCGACCACCATTTACGCAATTCGTAGCCTCCTGATTTCAGGAGCTCAATCAACTCATCTCGCAAAACTAAGGCCTCCTTCACAAATCGGATCGCAAGGTCGCTCACGCCAAAGGATCATTTGATAGCGCCGGTCGTCCAGATGAACAAGGATGTCAGCCACAAAAACAATCGGGTGTCGGCGGAAACTGGTGAGGATATCCGAAATGTCCTTATGCAATTTGGGACCCGGATTTTACCTCCCGGAGTTTTCAAAACCGCATGATGCGGCAAAAAGTATTGCTCGATTTAACGGCAATCAATATAAGGAGGAGATATGTGTCCCAAATAAGTGTAAGTAAAGCCAGTAAGCAGACTTGTTTATTGTAATACGATGTGGTGTGGCCCGATTCGGTTATTGTGTGCTAGCTTCAAAGGTGACTCATCAACATCAAACTAAGCATGCCTACTCCGCTGTGTCGTGGGTAGCTAAGCTAACTTTGTCAAGCTAATATGCATGTTTGCTACTCATCATCATCATCATTTCAGCCGGCAAACATCTACGGTCGGACTGGTCGCCACATCGACCATTCCTGTATGTATGGCATCCAGCGGATTCCCGCAACATTAACCAAGTCATCGGCCCACCTAGTGGAAGGCCTTCAAACGGAACATTTTCTGGTACGCGGTCACCGTTCCAGAACTTTGGTCCCATTGACCATAGTGTCTTGCAATTCTTCGGTTATAGTGATAACGTTAGCCTACCTGCAGATATCCTCATTTCTGTTTGCTACTACAACGTGATAAGTAAAATAAACCTATATTTAGAATAAGATGTTTTTTCCCGGTAATTTGCGCTGTTCTCTCTGAAAACAACGTGGTTTGCGTCAATGTGACAAGAGGATAATACTAACAGCTCAATGCGAGCGATACAGATTATTTCCTCAACCCTCTTTCCTCATCAAAAATATACAACAAGTCACTAATTAATATGGATGAGGAAATAATATGAGCAAATGTAATTGGTACTGAGAGTTGCGTAAATTTGGTGTACAATAAAGTATATTTAGGTATATATCTTCTTGAATCTTGCAATGAGACTTCGAGCTGACTTGATGATATGCAAACTTCCTCATGCTTGCATGCTCTTCATTTCATGGCTTTTGTCTTTCGTAGTTCTGGAAGTTCCCCTTCTGGTGCCTTGAGATACCTCGATTTTTTTTAATGAAATCATTCTTAATTTTGAACCTAAAATTAAAACATGGCTATTGAACATTCACAAGGGAAGGATCGACTCAGTGTTATTTATAAATCACCGCTAGCTAACAATAAAAATAACCAGCCAAGTGCGATTCGGACTCTCACACCGAGGGTCCCATATAGATTGCTGCATACAACAAAACAATTAGGTAACATTACTGACGTTCATAAACAATAAAAGCACCGAAAATTGCTGTTGGAAAACTAATGTCCCATACATCGATATAGGTCGCGGTCAGTTTATCAACTGCAAATAAATTAATAAACGTTTTTTTTGTAGGTACAAATTTCAGAAGCCCTATTGCGATTGCTAAACCATGCGACAAAAAAGGCTTTATCTTTTGATTGCGTTGATTTAAAAGTTTGGTTTTATCACAGCTCCAAGAGATTGACAGACTTGAATAACTTACTAATATTATAAATGTGAAAGTTTGGATGGATGTGTGTGTGGATGTATGTTTGTTACTCAATCAGCCGTTCTGCTGAGCGGGTCTGGATGAAATTTCATCAGCTTCAAGAGAATGCAGATCTGACTATATGGTATTAATTTGAACTTGATACCTCCAGGAATTTCAGAAAAGAAGGTCTTGACACACGGATAGACAGGCAGACAACGAAGTGAAAGAAGAAGGGTTCTTTTTTTTTCCTTTTGAGAAACGGAACCCTAAAAAACAAGCCGATGAGATGTGCAAGTGACTAGGTAAAAGAGAACTACAAGAAGCTAGTGTCCTTTTAATTTATTTTTTTAATAAATATATGAAAATACGAATATTTATATTGGTATAAAAAGACAAGTTATTCAATATACCGATGACATAGCCATTGCTGGGCATGGATCGCCATTTGGACCGTTAAACATGTTAGAAAATTTCTAACCGGCATTATGATCGTTTGAAACAAATATATGTATATAGGTAAATATTATCGCATGTTTATGTAATTTGCGATCAGGAGGACAGCTGTTTATTTGGTATAACAAATGTTTCATGAGGTTTTGTTTTACTTACGAGAGTGACTCTTTTTTTCAAACAAAAATCGCCTTTTTTAAATAGTATTTTGTCGCGTTTATTAAGATAACAACACGCTGTTCTGACAAAGTAACACACGCACACCTGCAGTCGTTGTCCGAGTGTGCGTCGTACAATTCCAGTAGAACGTTTCATCACGGGCGGTCGACTTTTTTACCATTAAGAATGCCCTTAATTATTATATATTTAAAAAAATATTCCTAAAACTTCAATTTTATTTATCAAAATTTAATGTAGATAAATAAAATTGATATATGATAATATGATGTGTTTGTTATGAAATTTTCATAACAGTACATTATAAAAATCATGTTTACTAGACGAAATAAATAATGCTTAAGTTGGGCAATAAAACAATAACTAATTTACTTTGAGCAAAGTAGATAAAGAAATTTTCATAGATAGTGATTAGTACTAGTGATTTTGTAGATAGCCGTTTGTTCCATGTTGCCGTCGGTATGTACCACAATATATGTACTACTCACCTACTCACCGGTTACACAGCATGATGAATATTCTTTTATTGAAGACAAATAAAAAGCATATTGCAACCCCGATAAGTAGATTGTACGTAGTGGTCAGAATGAACAGTCATAATTTCGTATCAGGAGGAAGGAGCTCCAAGCACCAACTCACTTCCATTATCACGGATAACTTTAAGTATGTGGCGAATCTAAAAACAGGAATTAGGAAAAAAATATTAACTAGCACAGTAAATTAAAGATTAAGCATTTATAGATTAGTACAAAACCGTTGTAACAATGGGCGAAAAATATAATTGTTACTAGAACAAATTAATGTTATACACCGTGGACCAGCGCGGTCCGTGCGTTCCAAGGGGCGGCAACATCTTTACCAGAGTTAATTCACCCTAGCGCAAAAATGTGTTTCTTATTGCAATATTAATGTTCTCAGTGTGTAACAATTTGTAAAAAAAAAAAAAATGGCGCAGGCGTAAGTCATGGTGGGACGGATGACCGAGGTGAAGGTGAGCAGGTTGCACTTGAGTGATAAGCTGCGAGCGGTCAGCATCCCGAAAACTTTTTCTTTTATTTTTTTTTATTTGTAATTGGTTTGCTCTTGACTCTAGTCTAGGTCATAGGTGACAGAGACAGAGTCTACGATGGAGTGAGCTTACCCAGAAGAAGCCTGTTCACTCTAACTTTGAAGAGATTTGGGTTGAATGCGTTCGGAAACACAGACGCAGATAGTGAGTTCCATTCATTCGCTGTGCGCATTATAAGGGATGTTTGGAAGCGCTTGGTTTGAATTGGTGGAATGGCAACAAGGTAAGGATGATGAGAACTTGCAGTGCGTCTAGATGTCCGATGGTAGAAGGGGGCTGGTGGGATGAGGTCGTGGAGTTCTTGAGCACACTCACCGAAGTACAGTCTGTAGAAGACCGACAAGCAGGCAACTTTGCGGCGATGAGCCAAGCTGTGAAGCTTGGCGTCCACCAGTTCAACGTCACCAATGAGCCTCTGAGAGCCAATGAGAACTCTGCCCATAGCGAAGGCGGCTCGCAAACGCGCTGCCTTTATGTGCTTGGCGAAGATGAGGTTGTTGTCAAGGATGCCACCTAGTTATTTGGCTTGCTCCTCCCAATGGATTGGCTTGCCATACATATTGATGGGTCTGAGGAGAGACGGGTTTTGAAATTGATCATAACGCCGGTCATGCCTCGAGGAGAGGACAGCCTGGTTTTAGTCGGGGTTTACCTCGACTCTCCAAAGCCGGAGCCACTTGCTCAGTATGTTTGCGGCTGTTTGGAGGATGCGGGCGTAGCCATTGGGCTCTGCAGTGTAGAAGATGGTCGTATCGTCAGCGATTAGACTCAACTGGTCCTTTTTAGGGTTCCGTACCCAAAGGGTAAAAACGGGACCCTATTACTAAGACTCCGCGATCCATCTGTCTGTCTGTCTGTCCGTCTGTAACCAGGCTGTATCTCATGAACCGTGATAGCTAGACAGTTGAAATTTTCACAGATGATGTATTTCTGTTGCCGCTATAACAATAAATACTAAAACAGAATAAAATAAATATTTAAGTGGGGCTCCCATACAACAAACGAGTTTTTTTTGCCGTTTTAGCGATAATGGTACGGAACCACGAAGGGTTCCGTACCATTATCGCGATTGCGAGTCCGACTCGCACTTGGCCGGTTTTTATTTAATGGGATATCGCTGGTGAACATCGTGAAAGCTAGTGGGGATATTACTGGGCCTGGAGGGACACCAGCTCGTATGAGGTGAGGAGAGGAGATTTCTCCCTCGACATGATAGCGGAAGGTTCGATTGGACAAAAAGTTTCGTAAGATGGCCACGAGACGGTCTGGCACGCTGAGTTTGTACGAGTATAACTTATTATTTAAGCCATTGTGCCAGACTTTGTCGATGCTGTCGCTATGTCGAAGAACAAGGCGTCCATCATCAAACCACGCTGGAAACCAGCGCTCGTGTGTTCGACGATACTTTGGACTTGTTGGATGCATGAGTGTTCGGTCCGAAAGCCAAATTGCTCGTGGGGGATAAGGCTTTTTGCCTCGATTAGTCTTTGAGACGCTTATAAATAAGCCTCTAATATATTTTGCCTAGGATACTGAGCAAACTAATGGGGTGATAACTGGTAGGCTCCGATTTGGATTTACCCGATTTTGGGATGCCTATTACAGTGGCCTGTTTCCACGATTTGTATTTTATTTTATTTAAAGCTACCCAATAGTTATATACACCATTAAGTTAGAAACGGATTAAAAAATACAAGCTGGATGCAGATGTTGTAAAATTATCACGTCCGAAATTATCTACCTGTTTGTATCCTCATTACTGCTTCTGGAATCTTGGCATCTATCAACGGCACGCTTTATCATCCATATGTTGTAGATAGTCAATAAGAACAATATGATATTAACAAAAATTATTATCCCTATTGGTATAATAAAGTATAATTGAACACGTTTTGCTGAAAACAGGAAAAAAAAATAAGTTAGGTGAAGATAGATTCTGAAACTTTGAAAATTCGGGAGTCAGTAGTGGTCAGGGAGACGTGGTTAATTAAAGCTTTGTTTAAACCTGTACATACCAAAAACGAAGCAGTCGTCGAAGGGTGGTTTGATGATATAACTAGCAAAGCAGTCCTATAATCTAAGCCTATACCTCTAAAAATACATATAATTGAGTTATAAAGGTTTTAGCGGTGACAGTGTGTTGTATAAAAGTGTTCGACAACACAATTTTGCTCTTTAAGCTTATAGGGTAAAAATGACCCATAAAAAAGGATGTAAACGTTTACCACACCATTTTATACAACCGTTATAGTATGTGCTATAGCAATCGTTAATATCATTATTACAGAATAATACTGCTCTATAAAATTGTTAAAAATGCTTTTATTCATCTGATTATCGTAATAAAGGTTACAAAAGAACTGCTATAATCGTTTCGTTTTAGCAGTGATGAACACTCAACTATAACACGATCTTATCGTATTGAGGATATTCGGATCTTTGCTATAGTACTTAGTACGTTAGTAGTTACAAAAACTCTTCAATAGAGTGATTTTGTGATGTAGCTTAGTTCCAGACGACTACTATGTAATGTAACTGTACTTTATTAGTTTAGAGAAGACTATTATAGTTTTACTAATAAGCATATCACACAAACACCTTTTTAGAGCAGAATTGTTGTGCAATGTAAGCATTCCTCTTGCCAGCCAGACCGAATCAAAGATGATTTAATATCGCAAGGTCTTAAAATAGAAAAAGTTGACCACAAGTTGAGCTGGAAGAGTAAAGAACCGCTCAATATGTTCGTCCTTTCATTTTATAATGACGAAGATGTCAATAAAATATATGCAACAAAGTACATTTTAGGGTGTAAAATTGAAATTCACCCTCTCAAAAATCCGAAACTCATTTCACAGTGTAAGAGATGCACCTTACAGCCGAATGTATTAAATCTCCGGAAGAGAAACCGAAATGTGTCCACTGTGGCTTACCCCACCCAGCCAACTACAGAGGGTGTGAAGTAGCCAAAGAGATGCAAATGATGAAAAACAAAAACATAAAAAAGAAACTTGTTGTGCCAACAGCCCAAAAGTTTTCTACAATAGGGAATCCTGACCAACACACACGGAAAGAAGGTGTCCAGTCAACTGTTAAACCTGTTCAAGCCACCAAAAGTATTTCCTATGCTCAGGCTGCAAAACAAGGCACACAACCCTCAAATCTAGAAGATAAGATAAATCAGATTTTAAAATGTATGTACTACATTTGACAAACGACTAGAGAAGTTAGAATCCAGCACCAAAACAGCTGCTCTTAATAATCATAAATGACTAATACACTAAAAATAATGGCGTGGAACTCCAATGGGCTCTTTAAACATCAGAATGAGTTGCAGGCAGTCCTAGACACACAAAACATAGACGTGTGTTTAATCTCTGAAACACACTTCACTAAACAATCTTTTGTTAAATTTAAAGGATACAAGATATATAATTCACTTCACCCTGACAACTCTGCCAGAGGAGGTAGCGCGGTTATAATTAAAGAAAACCTTAACCATTACGAGCACAGTAAATTTGAAGAACCAGACATCCAAGCTGTAGCAGTATCTTTCAAAACCAAATTTTGTCACGTTTCCATAGCAGCTGTTTACTGTCCTCCAAGGATAACAAAAGGGCGATATTTGCAATTGTTTGAAGTTTTGGGTCAAAGATTCATCCTAGGCGGTGATTTTAATGCCAAACATACGCATTAGGGATCACGACTGACTACAACAAAGGGAAGACAGCTCCTAAACGCAGTTAGAGACACACATTGTGAAGTTATGAGCACTGGCAAACCAACATACGGGCCAACTGATCATCAGAAAATACCGTATCTCATAGACTTTTTCATATGTAAAAACATATCCACCAATTATGTTAGTTTGGAGGAAGAGTTTTTTATGAATTCGGATCACTCCCCGATCATACTAAGACTTAGTCAAAAAATTCTATTAAGAGAATACCATCTAACTCTGGTTAACAAGTCTAAAGACTGGGACAGCTTTGCCCTTGATCTAGATAAAATAATCGACCTAAAAACTCCATTACAAAATCAGGATCAGCTTGACTCAGAAGTAAACAAATATGTTGTTAACATTCAACAATGTGCTTGGAACAACACTCCACAATTAAAACGGCAATATAAAGGGCATATCTATCCCAAGGACATTGTGAATTTACTATCAGAGAAAAGAAAACAAAGAAAGCGCTGGCAGCAAACAAGGTGCCCGCGGGATAAAACACTATTAAACAACCTAACTAAACAATTAAAGAGGAAAATTATACAATTTGAGGATGAAACTCTGAACTCCAACCTTGTGCAGCTAACCAACGACCAATCAACGGATTACTCTCTTTGGAAAGCTACAAGAAAACTAAAAAGGCCGATTATGCAAATACCTCCCATCAGAAACAGCGATGGAAAATGGGCCATAAGCAATGAACAAAAAGCGGTAAGGTTTGCCCAATATTTAGAAGCTACTTTTCAACCCAATGAAAGTTCCATAGAAATATCTGAGAGTGAAAATGTATCACAAAACCAAAGAAATCGGCTTGTAACTCCTAAAGAAGTTGTGAGAGAAATTAAAAACAACATAAGCTCGAAGAAATCCCCGGGTTATGACCTCATAACAGGATACATTCTAAAACACCTCTCGCGCAAAGCCATAGTTAAGCTGACCAGACTTATAAACGCTGCATTTATGCTAAAACATGTACCTGGGCCATGGAAAGTTGCTGAAGTCATAATGATTGCGGGAAAACCACCCCATGAAGCATCATCTTATAGACCCATTTCCCTGCTGCCAGTATTATCGAAACTGTTTGAAAAGCTCTTATTAAAACGGCTAAAACCAATTATAGAAGAAAAAGAACTTATTCCGAACCATCAATTTGGTTTCAGGGAAAAACATTCTACCATAGACCAGGTACACAGAATAACAAACATCATCGAAAAAACGCTCGAAAACAAGCAAGTCTGCGCCACCGTATTTCTAGATATCGCACAAGCTTTCGACAAAGTTTGGCATGAGGGTCTGATATACAAACTCAGACGCATGCTCCCTGAATTTTCAGATATTCTAGAGTCATATATAAGCAAAAGAATGTTTAGGATAAGGCAAGAGGACGCATATTCTGAGCTAAAAACAATTAAGGCCGGAGTAACACAAGGAAGTGTGTTAGGCCCAATCCTGTACTTGGTATACACATGTGATATCCCAGAGCTGGAAAACAACACCATAGCGACCTTTGCTGATGATACTGCTATTATGGCTATTGGTTCAAACCACAAAGAAGCAGTAGAAAAAGTCCAACTATCTGTGAACAAAGTTTACGACTGGACACAAAAGTGGAAGATCAAACTGAATGAGTCAAAATCGATTCACATTGACTTCACTAATAAACACTGCGATTACCACCCAGTCTATATAAACGGCATGCAAGTGCCTTATGCGAATACAGCTAAATACCTTGGCATAACTCTTGACGCCAAGTTGCGTTGGAAATCTCACGTCAAAAAGAAAAGACAGGAACTCGATACACGGTACAAAAATATGTATTGGTTAATTGGAAGGAAATCCTGTCTATCAATACACAATAAAATTATAATATACAAGCATATTCTTATGCCAATATGGACGTATGGTATTCAACTATGGGGCTGTACTAAACATAGCAATGTTAAAATTATACAACAATTTCAGAGAAATAAAGTACTCAGAGAATGCTGTTAATGCACCATGGTACATCAGAAATGACGACCTTCAGCGCGACCTTAAAATGAAACTCGTCACGACCGTTATTCAAAACTTTGCTGAAGCCCACGAACACAGACTTCATCGACATGTGAATGTGGAAGCAATCCAGCTGCTAGATACGGACGGACATAGTGCGTAGGCTAAAGAGAACTAAACAATTTGAGTTAGTGTAGTGTATAATATGTGAAAAAATAATAGCAAACAATACTGTGCTATTCATGTAACACGTGAACTAAGTGTTTTTAACTTATCAGACTCTAAGAAAGTGTTACCGAACTGTATAAAAGTGCAAATTGACACTATTCTTAGTCATAACATTATACAATATAATTATAAGTTAGAGTTAAATTGCTTATTAGTCTATTAAGGCTAGATTGTAATTTATTATTATTATTTATTAATATAGAAAAAAAAAACTCACTTTTATAACCATATTCAGACATTTTTATTCGGCGTGCTTTAATGCTATAATGGCGCTTAAAACTCGCAATCAATAATATTAAAATATATTTATATTCAATACAAATTGCTTCAATCCCTTTATGAATATTAAATACATATATTTTGTTAAGTCTTTTACACTCTAATGATAGAAGAATATATGGTTTGTGAGGTAAAGGAAACAAACTCTCATATGGTATGAAGAAGTACTATAAAAGATCTTTAAAGGTGTTTATTAACCAGTACATCACTATTTTGTGACCTGTGCACTGTTACATAGCGTGTATGTGACTGATTTGTCATGTGTGACATTGTTATTGGTTTGTTTTAACACTAAATGGAGAAATAAATGCGCCACTTTCGAATAAAATACACCTTCTTTGGGGCTTTATAGGACTAAAAATAGTGTTTCCGAAAACGTTCTATGGCTTATTATGGAACTAGTTTTTGTTACTTGATGCAGATTTTCTAGGTCTATATTATCCAATGTGGTGGCAATGGCTGTCATCAGAAGTGGAGCTCCCCAGGCGTATAGACAATACCTCATGAACTTCACTCGCTCACCTCGTCGGTTTATGTCACACCTATCACGATTACCTCTGCGAGAGAAAAAGCAGTAACATATATATACTAATTTCTAAATCTGAGTGTACTAGGTTAAGTTAGGTTAAAACGGGCTGTTTTCCGCAACTCCACGACCAAGCGACACGGCTAATAAATGCGAATCTAACTGTCTCTCTGTTTGTTAGTTTGTGAACCAATTTCGATGTATGTCGGTATAAAGATGTAAAGTGAACCTTGGAGAAAATTTTCGACACTTACGCGAGTATCGGCGCTGGTAGAAACTGGTCAAAACTAAGGTATTAAGGTAGGCCTCTCCATCCTCATAACACATACCTATTAAGTCGTTTCCAAAAGAAAGATTAATAAATGTTGACTTATCCAAGTACATGTTATAAGTTTTACTCCATAACTGTAATAGTTGCCCATTTAATTCGTTATATATGCTATTATTGTTAAAAATTGCCTTGTTTCCAAAAACACTGTTTAGTGGTTAGGGGCACATGATTCTAAATAAAAATTATCATATTTCGCAAATGGGTCCTTGATTCAAAACTGGTCTAAGAATGTCCTCAATATATTGTATGTTAAGACTTATCCTATGACACCTATTATTATTGTGACTCTCATTGGATGGAATAGACGAGTAACAAAAATCATATCTTTACCTGTACGGGAAAATTTTGCTAATATACGACCATGGTAAATTACAGCTTCTTAATACCATTAGTCTTTGTGTTAAACCACGGACAGACAGACGGTCTTGGCGATACTATAAGTGTTCCTTGTTGTTTTACTACGAAACCCCAAAAATGGATGGCGTATTATAATCATTTATGATTTCTATAATGTTGTACTTACAAAAAATCGTTAAATTACCTTAATGACCACCAAACATCAAAATACATGATATTCAACCAAAAGAAACTCTACAACCCAACGAAATACTGCTAATAATATAAAATGATATAAATAATAAATAAATATTATAAATATCATTTTACACAGGAAAAATACCAACCCGTAAAATAACGCGAAAGTAAATTTTACGTTGAAATTATGTTGTAATTGCTGTATATTATTTTAATAATAAATAACTTAAAAACTCTTTAAAATAAATTGACAAAATGTTTTGCACTACACTAAAAAAAATATTTTGTTAACAGTCAACATAGTTTTGGTTGCTGGTTACGAAATTATTGGGACTTGCGAACTTTGTCTAACTATCAACAAAACAGAGTTTTGCTAATTAGTTGTTTGTATTACTTTATTAAATTTTAGTTTCTAATAACTAAAACTTTGCATAAATTTTAAATTAAGAAATTAATTGAAATCTTTTTCTTTCAGTGTAGTGTCGTGTCACTTAGCCAGTTTCTTGTCGTGACATTTTTTTTGTTTACATATTATATACTATGTATAATAATATGAAATTGCATTGGTAGGTAGGTATATTTTATCCCTTAGCGTATAGTTTATGAATAAACATGTTTTAGGCCGAAAAACAATTAATGTAATGTGTGTGTATGTATGGGTATGTGTAATGTTTTACTTATAAATTACGACTTTTGTTAAATTTTGTGCTAAAGTGTAGGTATCGTTACATTGCAAATGTTTGCCTGAATGAAAATTAATTAATTGGACAAGATTAGAAACTATTATTAATAGTCTCACATATAATTTTGCAGTACTTCGTTGTCAGTGATTGGTTGCTTAGACATAAGACGATTTTTATTAAAAACGTGACCAGAATGGATAGTGTGTAATCAGTACTAGGCCTATGAGATTCTGCAGCTTGGGTAACAGACAGTAAACCACGAGTACCAAAACCAGGAAGAACGACGATACCAGCAGTCCTGGAAAGGGACATTCAATGAATAATCCGGCTACGACTATAATGCATGCACTATTTTCAAAAATTTTTTTTTTTTTTTTTCAGTCTATGTAACATCATCTGAAACCATGGATCCAGTACTACTTGGTCAAAATAACTAAGGGAGCGGGGTCGATTACAGTCGAAGTGCACAGTTTTTTTAACTGTGTTGTACATAGTATCAGTGACAGTAATCATGAATATAAACAAATTTTCAATGACCCTGTTAAGTAATCATCACCGTTTCCGATGATAGGAACCTAGACTGGTGCTCCGATGATAACATAAGATTGAAGACTTGAATACATCATATTATACAGAGGATCTTTAAAAAAATTAAGAAAATGAACCAATTCTTCTTCTACTCAATCTTTAATTCTTAAATCAACAATTAATCAATCTTTATTTATTTAATTATTTTTCTTCTTCTATTGATGAACTCGAAAGTTTGAATCTACCATTCTCAAATTTTGTCTGACGTGTATGTAGCCACCTGGAAAGCTCTGTCATTTCATAGATTCAATTGTAAAGTATGTACATTTACCTTATGAAGCGGTACATCAAAGCATAAGTTACACGAACATCGTGTTAACAGAAAAAAACAACTTTCGGAAGAACAAGTACCGTATGGTGACGAACGTAAAGAATTTTACCATTCCATCTCATTCCGTAGGTGTCGTAAAAGGTGACTAAGGGAATGCCAGAGGACACTTCTGTTTCCGCGAACCTCTCACCCCCAAACTAATGTCGCCGTGCCAAGAGCTGCATGGCTAGGGGAGAGCCTAAGTCGCAAGCGTGCCTGTTGTCTGGGACTGGGCGCCCCCAGGTACTATCCAGCTTTACCTTTACAAGCGGGGCTCTGTAGAACGTGGACATAGTTTCCCTTGCTATTCGTGGGAACAAAATGAGTCTGAATAATCTACTCGGAGACGGCGGTGATGCTCGCCACACACCACGTCAATTGTTCTCATGGGGCGAAAAGCGAGCTGCGGGGTATTCGCTTAGCTACGCTGAATGTGCAGGTAGGGATAATAGATAAGATGGATGAAGTATGTGAAATAGTGAAGGACAAAAGGAGGGATGTGTTATGTGTGAATGAGACAAAAATAAAGAGATTGGATATATCTAAACACGGCTCAAGAGACACAGAGGGCTTGCCAGGGTTATCCTCTTGGAGTGGATGACGAGGTGTGTAAAAGATTACGCATGTGTGATCCCTAGGATTCTTTGGGTGAGAACTAAGGTGGGCCTACACCCTATCTTTATTTTGTGCGTGTATGCACCTGATATGGGATGCTCACCTTCTGAGAGAGAGGCATTCTGGGGAAGTTTAGGAGATATATTGAATGATTGTAGGTCTAACGCGAAGATTGTTATGCTCGGTGAATTTAATAGTTGGTTTGGTGTGAAGAGGAATGGGTTCGAAAAAGTATTAGGGACATTCGGGGACAACAGAGCGAACCAGAATGGGATGAGTTTACTAGAAGTATGTGTAGAGAAGGGCCTGTGTGTAATGACCACTATGTTTATTCATAGAAAGATCCATATGTATACGTAGGAAAGGCAAGACATTACAAGTATGATTGATTTTGTTATTGTAGATGAAAGATTGAAGAGTAAAGTTGCAGATACAAGAGCCTATCGGGGTGCTAATGAAGGGACTGATCACTATCTAGTTATGGGTTGGGTGGCTGGTCTGTTCAAGCATTGGCGTCATCGAGTTTAAGTTCCTGTTCCTGTGACCGCGTTAGAAAAAATGAAGGTAGAAAGGTTACAAGAACTAAAAGTAAAGGAGGAGTATAAGAGGGAAGTAACACAGAAGACGGACAAGATATTTGATGATATGAATGATTTCAGTTTAGAGGATGTGAGGGAAATAGTTAAAAGTAGAATGGTGAGCGTAGCCACAAACTTATGTGGTATAGTGAAGAGGAAACTTGGTAGTAGAACGAATGATACTTGGGTAGATGATGAAGTAAAAGAGGTGATGAAGAAGAAGAAAGAGGATTGGCTTAATATGTTAGCCTGTAAGGCCCAAAATAGAATGATTTAGGCAACAAACGTGACGGATGATCTGGCAAGAGCGAACGTAACGTACAATCAAATGAAACCGAAAGCCAAAGAGGTGATAAAAATGAAAAAAGGAAGAAATATATAACAGGAACTTCTCCGATAACTTTAGGGTTAATGTTAAGCTGTTCTGGAAACAGGAAAGATTGGGTCGCGAAGTGACAAAAAACATTGAGCATGAATTTAATAAGAGCAGTAGATAGGTGCTTACTGAGCGAAGAATGCCGGGTCTTGGAATGCTGGAAGGGATATTTTGCTGTAAGGATAGTGTGCAAGGAGTGGGTAACTGGGTAGAAGCCAGTTGTCAAGACCCATACTCAGACGAAGAGCAAAATCATGAGAATGAAGTAGAAATGGATGAGATTATAAAAGCACTGAGTGGGATTGGTGTAGCGTCACCATGGCTGTTCAACTTGTACATGGATAGTTGTCTGATAGGTTTAAAAGAGCATGAGTGCGGATTGAGGATGAATGAGTAGCCTGTCAAATGCTTTCTCTATGCAGATGATCAAGTTCTACTTGCATCGTCAGCAGAACAGTTGCAAGACATGGTGACTGTGACGAATGAAGCTTTTAAGTAAAAAGGGATGAGTATAAATATGAACAAGACTAAGGTAATTGTGTTAAACAGAGTTGTTGTAAACAGTGCGAAGTGAAAATAAATGATAAGAGTGTGGAGCAAGTGAACGAGTTTGTGTATCTGGGAAGTATGTTCACAAGGAATAGAAAGTTTGAAGAGGATGTGGAAAGGAGGTTGAATGCAGGGAATGAAGTGAATGCTGCTATACATGCGGTTTTGACCAGCAAATCGATGTCACCGGCTCGACTCGCCGTTCACAACAGTGCCTACACTTATGTATGGAATTAAGGTTGGGTATGGCAAAAAAGACATGAAAGTAGGATTGATGCAGTAGAAATGCGTTCCTTGCGAAGTATGTGTGTTGTAACTTTAAATGATAGATTGAGGAATGAGGTAATAAGACAACGTTGTGGTTTGAAAGAAAATGTAATGACTGAAATTGAAAAGAGTATGTTAAGATGGTTTGGCCATTTTAAGAGAATGAATGAAAGACTACTAACGAAAGGTATTTACAAGGCAGACGTGAATGGAAACGCCGGGAGGGGACGCCCTAGAAAGACATACATAGACCTTATAGATGATGTTCTTCAGAAAGGCCAGGTGCGCAGTACTCAAAACCGGCGTATGTGTATGACTAGATGGGTGAATGTGAGTGAAGCAAAAGAAGTATTTAAGGATCGTAGCAGGTGGCGTTCTGTAGTTTCTGCCTACCCCCTTGGGAAAAAGGCGTTAGTTTATGTATGTAAGTTTCGGCAGAGCTCAAATCAGGATTAGATATATATAATTTAAAAGAACCGTTGCATTTGATACTTCTTATCAAAAAACCATATTGTCGAGAGAGACTGGATTCTGCGACACAGGGTATCCTAGTGCAGGATCCAGTGTCACATCCTTATACTGTAACATTCTTTTATTGAATCAATAAACTTTATTTTATTTATTTTTTTATTTTAAATACACGCAGTAAGCACGAAATTGTAATACCCAAATTCAGATTAACGAAAACTAGCAAGTCTTTTCTTTTAAACAGTAGCAAGTTGCCTAAGTCAGTTATAGAACTGACCGATGGAAAGTTCAAAAATTACATCAAACGTGTCCTTATTAAAAAAGCATATTATAGAATCAAGGACTACGTTGAAGATAAAAATTTTGGCTTTGACACCCTCTGCGCATGCGGCTTCCCTGGTACATAAACCATAAACGGCACAAATATATGGCTATCTCTAACTATTCTCAATCTCATTTTTTTTCTACCCTGATCTTCTATTTAATAGAAATCTCAAACCTTAAGACTCGCTGCCGAGGAAAGCGGCTCCGGAATGTTTCTGCTTGGAAGTGACGCTTTAAAAGAAGCATGTACTTTTACATAAAACATTTTGTATAATAAAAAGTCTGATATGGTAATGTTGAGGATTTTTGAAAATACACCCCATTTGGGTAATGACCTATGTCCAGCAAAGGACGACTTTTGGCTGAAATGATGATGATAAACTAGTTTTCTATCAAATTACTAATTACGAAATCTTTACTAATCCATATTAAGTATAACAATTACAACAATCTTTAAAGAATATTCTGAACTAAATCAAAATGATTGTAATGCTGGATGCAGTAGGTACAATATGGTTATTGGTTATTGGTATTTTTGTATTGGCATGTTCAATTTTACTGCATTTTTATAGCATTCGCTGTGTGACAGGGTACTCGCAGCGAGTAGCCATTCCACTCAGCGCACCGCTCCAGACCACCAACACCAACACTGTCTAAATTATCATGTAGAACTCGGTGTGTGACTGGCAGGCAGCGAATTGCGAGTATTATTTGCAGCGAATACACTCGCAGCGAGAAGACCACGGACAGATGGTCGGACGGACTTCGCCGAATAATAAAGGTTCCTTGTTTGTAAAACGTTGAATGAAATTTTTAACGAGGAGAAAATAGTACATTGTGATACAAGGGTGGAAAGTAGGTTATTGCAAACGAGCTGACATTAACAAGCCCGAGCCGAAGGCGAGGGTTTTTAATGACACAAGTTTGCAATAACCTACATACCCGTGTATCACACGACGTTTTTCAATACAGTTGTGAGAAATAGTAAAAACAAATCAAAGAATTAGATTTGTTTACTGACTAAATTTTTTATTTTTTTATTTAGATAGAGTAGGTAGAGTGGAGCAGGTGGAGCAGGTGGAGCAGGTGGAGCAGGTGCAGCAGGTGAAGCAGGTGCAGCAGGTGAAGCAGGTGGAGCAGGTGGAGCAGGTGGAGCAGGTGGAGCAGGTGGAGCAGGTGGAGCAGGTGGAACAGGTGGAGCAGGTGGAGCAGGTGGAGCAGGTGGAGCAGGTGGAGCAGGTGGAGCAGGTGGAGCAGGTGGAGCAGATGGAGCCGGTGGAGCAGGTGCAGCAGGTGGAGTAGGTAGAGGCAGGGTAGGCAATGTAGGCAGGGTAGGCAGGGTAGGCGGGGTAGACTGGATAGGCAGGGTAGCCAGTTGACGGAAGCGAAGCCCCGCGGGTTAGCTAGTTGACTTAACTGCAAAACTAATGATCGAGCTCGTAAACAAAAGTCACGACAGCGTAATAGAAAGATGCCTGTGCGAAAGATTTAATTTTCGAATCATAATCATAGCCTCTGAAAGTACGCCATGTTTAACAACTGTATTGAAAATAACATTTATGCAACTGTTGTAAAATAAGGGGTATTAAAACACGAATGTGGGTTGTAAGGGTGTTTGGGTGATAATAGTATCACATGAGTGTTTTAATACCTAATTATAACAGTTGCATACAAGACTTTATCTATACCCATGAATGAATCCTCTATAAAGGTTCTGAAACCATAGGGTATTGTACAGTGTTGTAAGACCTCTATGTAAATTCATAGAAAGTCTAATTACTGAGTATCTAATACAAACAATGTATAGGTAATAATATAATTATTTATTGTAATAATGAAATAGTACATTATTGCAAAAGCCGGGAAATAGACAATTGCAGGTCGAGTATGAGTTTACGAGACAGGCAATTGCCATTTCCGCCGAGGCATATATATAATGCTTTTCTCAAAAGAATGCAGGGCAATAAATAAAAAGGTAGTTAAATTTCCTTAATTTTTTAAGTTAATGTCATTTTTAACATGAACTGTACATTTCAGCATGGAATAAATTGCCCATAATGTAGATGGCTTTTTAGTTTCAGAAATCGCATTAAAATACGCCAAAAATACTGTTTCGGCGAAAATGTTCATTTTTTTATCGTTTTTCCAAATCATAAAATGTTCATATACTTTCATGTATTTTTCTTTTGACTTCACTGGAAACAGGTTTTCCATTGCCAATTTGGCTTCTGAGCTTAAATCTGGTAGAACGTGAACCGTTGGAACACATTTTAATTATTAAATTTATATGTCGCATCAGGGCTGGCCGATAGATGCAAACCATCGGGCAGTCGGGAAATATTCCCTTAGGTTAAGACATCGTGTGTGGGCAGGTCGGTGGGTGAATCGTGAAAATGAAATCACACAAATTATTCGATACACTGAGTATATTCAAATAGACACAAGTTACACTCCTGCTTACTAATATTATGGATCGACACTGATTCTACGACGTCTTAGCTCTACGGCTGCCAGTACTCAACTGCTCTAATTCCTCCACGCAAGTGCTTATAAAAGCGCGCCAATGCGTATTTGCTCTTTATTGCCGCTAGGGGCGTGCTTGTGATTTATTTTGACGTCCGTACTATTGACTAAACCCGACACGGCCATCCTGCGAGACAGGCGTCCTCGTCTGTTCCTAATTGTCAAGTTTTTAACAGTGTATCGAATCATGTGGAAATCCTCAGTGGATGTCCTCAGCTCTTTGTCTGTCAGACTCCTACTGACTAAAACTACATGGTGTTCTCTAGGCCGTAATTCCTCTTGAGAGACGAACGTGGAACACACACGTCGCCTTCTCGGGCCTCTCTCAGGTGACAGATCCCCAAATCTATCACCCGCAGGCATCATCTTCTTGTCCTTGCTCCATGCCAATGCATGGTCACCTCGTGTTACACTACACGTCGTCTTAGTCCACTTCATCCTGTTTTTTTGAAAAATACTAAATTTTCAAACAGTATTTACTCTTCCAATCCTGACTCATATTCTAGAGTGAGGTAACATTTTGAGACAATCAAACAAGATCATTCAAATCGCTCTGTTCACTATTGCAAGGAACGAGTAATTCTATTTCCAATTTAAAGAAAATAGCAACCTCATCGATTTGGTACCTAAAAGCACCCAATCTTCGTGATTACAAAGTCCAAGTACCACTGATAGTCATTACTCTCACATTAAATCAAACAAAAGAAACAATACACCAGGTTTCTTATTCACGATCTTTAGCCATCACATAGCTCTACTAGCTATCTCATAGCTCTCTTAGCTATCTTAATTGCTCTACTCGCACATCTCCACGATGTCAGAGATTTAGTACTTGCTACTTCATCTACAATCTCAATTGGTACTTGAGCTTTGTGTGTTACCAACACGATCTACGCATAGTAATCAAAATTAGAAAACCAAAATTATTTAAATTTACGTATTGAGGGCTTGACGTTTCGAACGTCATCAACATTAATATGGTGACCTCACCACACGCGTGACTGTGAGTTTACTTTCTTTTAACCTCATGACTCAATAGGAACTTTCTTTAAGGTTCCTAACACAAACATGACTTTTCACACCAGACAGTGTCACACAGACTTACAGGTGCCATACAGGCCTACCGTTGCCATAAAGGCCAACAGTTGCCACTCAGGCCAACAGTTGCCACTCAGGCCAACAGTTGCCACTCAGGCCAACAGTTGCCACTCAGGCCAACAGTTGCCACTCAGGCCAACAGTTGCCACTCAGGCCAACAGTTGCCACTCAGGCTCATAGTTTCCACTCAGGCTCTCAGTTGCCACACAACGCTCGGCTACTCCTGACCAAACTAGATTATTGGTTTCGTGAAAATAGGGAAACTTGAGAACTCTACTCTTTAACTAAATCATTACCCTAGGCCATGTACCACTAGTCGCTCCAAACAAACTTTAAAACTCTACTGCAGCAACAACTGCCAAGCTTACAGAAACCCTCGAGTAAAACCTCCAACGCCACGGCTCTCTAGCTGACCAGCAATTATATTGCTCTCACAACGGTCTCTCGGTCTCTCTCTAGACCCCAACCTCCGCCAGAATCCACTGGTACGGTCAAACATAATACGTTCAATAGACTGAATTACTCGACACCTTAAGCTTGTTCATCGTTATCAAAATCTATTGACATCAACATCGACTGGTACATCACCCGCTGGCATCTTTCTTAACCTACAGTGTACCTACTTGTAGGTTCTAAGCGTACTTATTTAAAGCTTTCGGTGTATAACGATCACCGTCCTATCATAATAACCTATCGCAGACTTAATACAGGGCCTATTTAGTTTTCGTATTAGAGTTTCCCACACAACACTATTCATTAGAAAAAGGTCCGACGATCAACAAGTTCAACAACTAAACAAAGTAATTGTAACAATGCTGTTACGGTTTGTTATAATTCATAGGCAATGCATACTCAACTCATGAAACTTTCACTATGATCTGTGCACCAACACAAACCAGAATCGTATCTACCAACGATTCTTTACATATCTGCCGCTACATATGCTACAACACATGAGAGGCTCTGTGCACCAACACAGACAAGAATCGCACCAACGATTCTCAAAAATCTAGCGCAATATGTGCAACAACACATGAAGCGCTCTGTGCACCAACACAGACAGAAATCGTATAAACGATTCACAAAAATCTAGTGCAAATGTGCTACAACACATAAGCGCTCTGTGCACCAACACAGACAGGAATCGCACCAACGATTCTCAAAAATCTAGCGAATATGTGCTACAACACATGCATCGCTCTGTGCACCAACACAGACAGAAATCGCACCAACGATTCCTTGTAGACCCATCGCCACATGTTACTCATGAGGTGCGGTCTAAAGTTTCGAGTATGAGTGTGCAAGCCATTCTTAATCAGATTTAGTTTCATTACCACTGTCATCAACTATGACGTCTAATTCTCAAGGAACTTGGTGATCGGGGATCCTTCGTACTAGATTCGCTCTTTTTACTCAAAGATATTGAAGCATACCGACTGTTAATATGAGGGTTACAATTAAGCCTGATAATATTTGCGTGTTAATAACTCGTGTGAAGGAACTTCACGAATTAACTCTGATCAATATCGTTAAAATCAAATTATCCACAGTAACCCTTTACTATCGCACACTAACTCAGTTTTCATGTAAGGAAAACGATCACGAGATCTACTGCTATCATAATATTACTTTGAAAGTAAGCAAGAGACGAAACAAGATCTTTTCTGAATACAGGTAAATGACCAGTACCGTTACTAACTAACTCGATACAATTCCGTTACCCCACGACATTACTTACTCGCTTTGCCACTGAAAATTGCTGGTTCTGCAGTCATTTTGGATATCTAATTTCCTTCTTATAGGATATCTCATCCTAAAATTCGTACTGAACCAAATGTTTCAACATTAGTAGGAAAATAATAACTAGCCAATAGGAACCTCATTAACTACTTGCTTTTTACTAAGTGTGTCTTAATTACCTAGTGATAGTGCTAGATATAACCACGACCAATTCAGTGGTCAAACATGAACACTCTTAAAGCTCGAACTAGCATCTCTTCACTAGAGAACATTCGACCTCACTATCGAAATAACATGGAAGCGACTCACCGAGTATTCCATTCCAAACTTGCGCGTGTTCGTAACGTTCGGCTACCAACTGCGAACTGCTAGCTTGCCGTTGGTCTCAACCTCTCAGATGTTGACACGTCAACCTTCGCATTCAGCATTGGAACCGCTAGCCTGCAGCTGAGGCTCCACTGCGACGCAAACCCTCACTGCATAAAACTATCACATTATGAAAACTAATCAAAATATTTCATGTGGTATTATCATAATTTCCAGAATGATGTGTTCGGTACGGCAATGCTACTACATCACTCTATAGTCCGAACAATAAAAGCTAGCTAAGGACTATTACCAGTGATAGTAGAATAATAATTCTTCAGCAACACTAAAACTTGACCATCGATTGTAACTTATGTGAAATCATGAACTGACACGGGCCACCCCGACGATCCACTGACCGCCATACTGTACACAAAACCAGAACTTTGAATAATGAACACTCTTGGCCATAGTCATAACAAAATGAAAACGACTCACCAGATTGGCATAAAGATCCGTGTGTATGGATCTTTCCACACGTCTACACGCTCCTCCTTGACCTGTCCAGCTCCTTGGTTGTTACTAGCCTCCTTGCCGCTCCGCTCCAGACTGGTTTTTCATTATTCAAGAATGAGGGTAGTCGACTCGCAACTGACACCACGATTTTTTTGCAAGAATTTATCCGACATTTTTACTAGCTTTGTTTTTACGTGTGATCTCATTAGCACGATCGAATCCCAATTCTGATGTCGCATCAGGGCTGGCCGATAGATGCAAACCATCGGGCAGTCGGGAAATATTCCCTTAGGTTAAGACATCGTGTGTGGGCAGGTCGGTGGGTGAATCGTGAAAATGAAATCACACAAATTATTCGATACACTGAGTATATTCAAATAGACACAAGTTACACTCCTGCTTACTAATATTATGGATCGACACTGATTCTACGACGTCTTAGCTCTACGGCTGCCAGTACTCAACTGCTCTAATTCCTCCACGCAAGTGCTTATAAAAGCGCGCCAATGCGTATTTGCTCTTTATTGCCGCTAGGGGCGTGCTTGTGATTTATTTTGACGTCCGTACTATTGACTAAACCCGACATATATTTATTAAATATTTAAATAACAAATTAAGACGAATTTTCAGCTTTGCCGCCGATTTTCTATTTATCATCTGTGCCGAAAGGCAAACGCATTTATGGCTATACAGCCACGTGAACGCATTTTGTACTAAGCAAAGAGACTTACTTTGGTATGCCAAGAATGATAAAAGAGATCCAATCAAAGAGTATCTAATAACCCCAGCACGCCGTTTCATACAACATTGCTGGAGCGTTGAAATGTTCCAAATTCAAAAAACGCTCCAGCAATAGATTTGATTTTCATTGTCCGTAAATTCGGTACTTCGCGTGTTCTTTTTCTAAAATAATGACAATATTTCCATGCATGTTTGAGAATAATCTATTACATATGGATTACTTATTAATAATATACCTTTGTCTTAAATGTATTGAAAATAGTACTTTTCAACCTCATATAAAAGCACTAATAATCCGGCAGTTTTGTTCCCGTAGAAGAAAGCAAGTAAAATTTAAAAAACCCCGACACATTTTATTTCATGCTACATAATTTATCTAGTAGTAGACACGCTACGATCGACAACCTATTGAACAAGTAATTATGACACGATATCTTGCGAAAGCACCCCAACTCAAACAGTAAATAACTTTAGAACGGCTGAAACGATTTTCATTAAACATAGCTAAGAACACTTTCGATAATTACACCGTTTAAACAAAAAACCCGAAATCAAAATCGGTTCATCCGTTTAGGAGCTATGATGCCAGAGACCAATACACATATATTCAAATACCCAAACACACAAGTAAACACTTCAAACTTATATACTAATATCACACATCTTTTTCCGTCGGGGTAAAAGAAGAGAATTACATAATTATCGAAATTTTATTATTTTTCTGTTTGGTCGGCACTTTCCTAATTTGGCTCAGATTGAATGATTTCCTTTGATTTTAAAGAAAATAACTACATAACATAAAAAGCAAGAAAAAGAAAATCAAAATGGTTACCTCTAAAATAAAAAAATCATTTGTAATTAAATACTCGGACGTGCAATTTTTTGAAACAAAACTCTTGTTCTATTTCTGTTTAGTATATCTCTTCCACGAATACAAGTCGATCTTGAAATAGTCAACGTCTTTAGCCAGCCTTGTAACCTTTTGAAAAATTTCAAACATATTTTTTGTATTAACGCATTTACCACTTGGAGCAAACATTTCACCTTCACCACAACATTTCTCGATACATATATTATGAGAACAATGTTTCAATACGTCGATTTCATCACTGTCGGATTTCTGTAATCGTCTCTACACATAGTTTCGAAGTCCACTTCACTTTTTGCAAGGCACAATATTAAAAGAAAGAAAAAAGCCTTATAGGTAAATATTTTAACAACATTTAGTTAAATGTAAACGCTCCTAGCACTGCCAACCCAACTAGTAAAATAAGTTCTGTTGAATAATTATTGTCCCTATGAAATAATAGATATTCCTTAACCGCAATTAGTCTTATAATTGTTATATTTACGTCATAACTGTGCCCGCAGCTTCACTCATGAATATGGAATATGTAATTATTTCTATATCAATTTTAACTATGAAGTATTGTGGTTTTATTTTCTTTTAATGTGACTACTTGTAATTTTTTTTAGTGTATGATATTGTGATGATATATGAGTTTATGTTACTTGAAATAAGTTGTTTCTAGAGTAAAACTAAGAAAACTAAGCTAAGAAAAACAACAATAATAATGCGTACGTCTTGTCCTCAGAGCAACAATCACATAACTATATTGGCTAGAGTCTGGTAAAAGGTTGTTTTATTTCTATTTTTGTACTTCATATTACCATTAAAATCATAAGAGCGAGAGCACATCTCATAACGATTCCAATAAGCCCAAACAAGACTACTTATAATTCATTGTTTTATAACGGAGTGCCTACCTGCCGGCTTCATCATCAGATCAGTTCGATGGTAGCATTTTCATCAGCACCATATATGTATATGTATTTGCTTCATCATATTCGTTAGTTATTAAAGATATCTTATAACCGGACATACTAAGGAGTTACAGTGTCTGTGCTTCATAACTGATGAAGAAGACCACAGACATTCCACTTCACCAAATTATACTTTCTGAGTGCAAATACTTGACATGTTGGTGAAAATACAACTGTTATATGTTTGCCCATAGTATTTGAGGAGTTCCCTCAATTGCCTTGCTTCGAGAGTATACCATTTCCAACACGTAATCGAAGACCATACATAAAAAAAAACCGGGCAAGTGCGTGTCGGACTGCGCACATTTATGGTTCGCAAATTAGGAAATTTCAAAGAAATATCTGATTTATCAATATTTTCGTATTTGTTAGTAATATATACGTAATAATAAACATTATCACCAAATTTAAAGCTCATAGGTTAATGGGAAGTAAAAACATTCTTCGCAATAAAATTTTATAAAAAAAGCTGACTTTGGTGGCTTCTCATTCCTTGGTTAGCTTTCCAATATTTCTTAAAACAAAATATTCAGCATTTCTCTACTCAACGAGCTCTAAACAATGATACCCCACTCAATGGAGTAGATAATAGTTATTTGTTATACAAGCGTGCAAAGTTGCTTTTTAACCGCGTGCTCCATTTTAATGACCGAGCAAGCGCGAGCAATTCTGAGCGTTAGCGAGGGAATCAAAAGAGCACGAGGTAAAAAATCTTTGCCTTCGAGTGCAACACGTAACTTTTCATCACAAATTACTAAATGCAAAAATAAAAAAACTTTTACAATATGAGATAATTTTATTTCAGTTTAGGTATTAACTACTACATTATGATCTAACCAAGGTCAAGGTCAAGGTCCATTTTTCACCTGCGGCCGAAAAATGGACCTTGACCCGTCACAAGGGGATCAAGGGTGCCATTCATGGGGTCGTCTGGCACCCATGTGCTGGTTTGGTCCCTCGGGTGGTCACGGCGCACAGAATGTTCTGGTGCGCCGGTGGTGGGGGGTACTCCCCAGAGGAGGGTCCGGTATCGGACAGCCGCGGCGGGTTTGCTGTCAGTGCTAACGCGTGCCCGTGTTCCCGCCATAAGCGGCACAGGAGGACACCGTGAAGTTTTAGTGGGTTGGAGTCCCACATAACTGCGCTATCTCCCCGTGGTAGCGCAGTATGCATGAGTATTTATCCACGCAAAGAAAAAGAAGAAGTAGATAATGGAATTGACGTAACATAGAACAGACTAAATCTCTGTGTGAATAGGTTCTGAGTTCAGAGAGTTGAGTTGACTCGACATAGAGCAATTATTGCTCTACTCGCACATCCCCATAAGCGATCATGATTGTTTGTTTCACCTTTCCTGACTCACAGTCTACGTCAGGATTGGACGAGCTAATACTGTTTGGAAATTTTGTATTTTTTAGAAAATCATCCCTTTATGATGGGAGATTGGCAGGACGGATTAGACTAAGAGGACATGTGGTGCAATAAGACATGAGGTGGCATGGAGCACGGACAAGATGATGATGCCCGCGGGTGATAGATTTGGGGACTCTGTCACCTGAGAGAGGCCCGCGAAGGCGACGTGTGTGTTCCACGTTCGCCAGTCAAGAGGAATTACGACCTAGAGAATACCATGTGGTTTTAGTCAGTAGGAGTCTGACAGACACCTCAGCTTTCCCCAAGGGCTGAGGACATCCATGAGAATTTCCACATGATTCGATACACTGTTAAAACCTGACAATGAGGAACAGACGAGGACGCCTGTCTCACAGGATGGCCATGTCAGGTTAGTCAATAGTACGGACGTCAAAACAGATACAAGCACGCCCCTGGCGGAAAATCAAGAACAACTACACGTTGGCGCGCTTTTTCTAACCACTTTCGTGGCCCCACCACACCACACCACCACAGCAGAATATAGCAGTTGAGTATTGACCGCCTTAGAGCTAAGAAGTCGTAGAATCATTGTCGATCCGTAATATTAGTAAGCACGATTGTAACTGTGAGTTGTGACTATTTGAATAAACCCAGTGTATCGAATAATTTATGTGATTTTATTTACTCGATTGTACCCACCTACCTGCCCACACTCGATGTCTTAACATATGGTAATATATCCTGACTTCCCGATGGTTTGCATCTATCGGCCACCCTTGACGCGACATGTATTTATTTATTGTATTTTCTTCGTACAAATAACTTACAATTAGTGCAGCAAATCAGCACAGTTTACTTAAATGTGACAAGAGCTTTACAGGTATACGGAACAGGGTTTACAGTCCCGCAACCTTCTTGGTAAAAAAAGGAACCTCCGTCGGGTTTTGTATCTGAAGGACCATTGCCCAAGGGTTGTTATCGTGCTGTTATAAATATATTCAAATCGCGCGGGCAATTTCGCGATGTAGGATTTGTATACGTCAGATTTATAAGAAGTTCATATGTGGCGGTATAGATGTCACTACAGAACAACATACCTTCTTAAAGCTATATGCGAGCGAGGTAGATTGTTTCGTAATCCTTCTCATCATCATCATATCAGCCGAAAGATGTCCACTGCTGGACATAGGCCTCCCCAAGCGTCGCCACATTGACCGGTCCCGTGCGTCTCGCAACAGCGGATCCCCGCAACCTTCACCAGGTCATCGGTCCACCCCTCCCGGTCATCCCTCTATGTTCATTAAAACCATACAATATTATAGTTTAACGTTTATTGGACACTAATTTAAATTAATGAGTAATAAGTAACATAAATGCTATTGCTAGTAATTATATATCATGGTGTAGCCTCTGTTTAAGATCGAAATAAATAAATTATTAGGTATTATGAAACGGTCATGAAAAAACTACACAATTTCAGTATATATCATCAAAATGTATTCTTAATTGTAGGCGACAAAAAACCGAAAACTTTCCTCGAATTTATAATATCTGCACACTTTACTATTGCTACATTATTTCTCAGGATCGAAACAAGTAGTAAACTAAATATTTCAATTATTTTGTGTTTCTACAATGATTTTCAAAAGGATTGACAACCTTTTCGTTAGCTTACTGACTACCACAAATATTTCTTTACCATCATCACATTGTAATTATAATTAATTAAGTATCAATTATTAGAAATATTATTTATACACTTATTATAATAATTAGAAACAACTCTCAACCCATTAACTGTTTTTAACATATTTTCATAAAGTTGAGCTTGCTCATTGAAAGTTAGTTTTTCAACCAGAGATGCGTTTCTATCGAAGCATTGATCAATGCTAATGTTTGATTGTATTTTTGCAGTGTTCTACGGATTATTGTTCCTATATAATTTTTCGTATCCTGTTTCATTTGGGCAATCTTTCAAGAGCTCCATTTCATGGCTTGTATCTTTAGTATCAGCTTTCGTAGTTCTGGTAGTTCCACTTCTGGTGCCCTGGGCCACCTCGAGACTCTTGGTGAAATTATTATTTATGTTAAACCTAAAAATAAAAGACACATCGGTATTAAACTTGCACAAGGAAAGGATGGACTCAGTATTATTACTCATAGCAAGACAGATAGATCAACATCTATGTATATGTAATCTGCAGATTGTACCTGTGATTTGTCATTATAAATTTGGCGCTGTCCCACCGTCCGAATGCATACGTCGGTTGTTAAATAAAATGTCTCAGCAAATTGAAAGTAGTGCAAGAGATTAGGGAAAAGTGAAAACTACCACAATAAGCAAGTGTATTTTAAAGATTTTTATTATAAATAAACCAATAATTTTTTCGAATCTCAAACAATATTAGTGATAAAGCCGGTTTTTGAGGTTGTTACAAGGCCAACCTGCAAGCTCGGCACATCGTACTGACAAAGTGACCGATAGCATTACGACAGCGCGCTTCCCACGTCACCGACCATTGTTATTGTCTTTCTTTACCTAACTTCGGTGGGAACGGACACTCGACATTAAACCTAATTAATAAGAAATATTTTTTTATAATTTTATGTAAAATATTAAAATTTTTCGTACCTATCCACCAAACGAAAATGGTATCATAGAACTTACGATTATTTAAAATTCAGCACAAAAATAACCCATTTGAAGTCTTATACCGTACGCGTATCGCCTATAGCTCTATCCATAGTCTCACTAAGTGTACCACAGTGACCATTCGATGTCATTTCACCGATATATTCAAACTTATATTCAAGAACATCGTAGTCGAATGGAAACGGTGTATTAAATTATTCATGATTCTGCATTATCCAATCGCATAGGTATAATGACGCGGCGTAACGCTGATAGGGAGCTGTTTTAGATTGTAAAAAAAATCAAATCATACGTGTACGAAATCTAATGGCAAATAGACAAAAACTGGCATCTCGGTTAATTCAGAACAAAGTAGTTAAAAACTCACCTATACATATATATGTCACAGTTAAAACCCGTTTTTCGTTAGAACTCGTTTCCCCTAGTTAAAACTAGTTTAAACTAAATGACTTTATTAAAACAGGAAATACCTAGTCAAAACTAGAATTTACCACTGATATATTTGATTTTTAGATAAAACCAATTGCCACTCCAAGTTTTAGCTAAAACTAGCACTAGAGAAACTAATCATGGGCCAAATGATTAATCAGGACACTATGTATAACACCCGGGCATTATGAATCTAGTCAAGTCAAATCGGGCAATGTAATGAATACTGATTAAAACCTATATTTATCACATTGTCTGGTCATCATGCATATTTCTACGTAACGGTCACTTTATCCATTCTCGTCACTCCGCACATCCATCTCAACATTCTCATCTCTGCTACATGCAATCTCTTTTCATCCATGCTTTTCACAGCCCAATATTCTGATCCATACAGTACGACAGGTCTTATCACGGACTTGTAAATTATACCCTTTAACTTGAGGGGCATCCGTGAGTCGCAAATTATGCCAGTGACCTGTCGCCATTTCATCCATCCCGAGTTGATCCGGTGCGTTACGTCTCGGTAACCGGCATTGTGCTCGCTTAATCAAAAATGTGTAGTGATGATCGCATAATCTTGTAATTTGCGAGCCTCGAAATATTTGCAATGAGGTTATATTTTAGCTACAAGCATATGTCAAGACCGAGTTACTTTTTACCCGACTGCCAAATGATGGTAATATGTTTATCAGTCTATGTATGTATGTTTGTTCCTATGTGGGGTTCTAGAGACCAAACGCGTTGGCCAATTTTGATGATTCTTACGTCAATCGATTCGTCTTAACCTTGCAAGTGTAACTGGCTACATTAAAACTGTAAAATAGAAAAATGGCGGCTTTTGAGCGCCATATTGTGGCGGCCCAATATTTTGATTTTCAAACCCGTCGTGTGTGGTATCAAAATTAGGGGTTTTAAGAGTTGATTAAAAAAACATACAACACTTATATGTTTAAATGTACCTAATTCGAAGAAAAAGGACTGAAAAGTTATAAATAGTCCGGACTAGTGCCCCAATGATGCTGTCCTTTCAGTGCGTGTCTGAAGGTTAGCAGCGTGGAACCTCGTCTCACTTCCAACTCCTCTCCTCCATTCACTCTTTAAAATATAATGCCAAGGAAAAGGAATAATACGAAATTTAAACAGCGGCTGCTCTCCCTCCCCCACAAAGTGCACCTCACCAACATTCGAGGTCTGCACTCAAATCTCTCTGCAGTCCACTACCACCTGGAGACTGAGAAACCAGCGCTGCTTTTCCTTACGGAGACGCAGATAGCGAGTCCGTCAGACGTGTCGTACTTATCTTACCCAGGGTTTACCCTGGAGCACAATTTTAAACCGCGCACGGGTGTGTGTATGTACGCCCGTGACGACACTTGCTATCGGCGTCTCCGTAACCTTGAGGACTCCAAATTCACAACGCTCTGGGTTCTGGTGGACACAGGTCTGGATAAAATTATCTACGCCTGTGTCTACCGTTCGCACAGCGGAGATCAGGAGACAACCAGGCTCACAGAGTACCACAGTGAGGCGGCTGATGCGGCACAGCAGCGGTACCCTTCCGCCCAATTAGTGTTACTGGGGGACTTTAATGCCCACCATCAGGAGTGGCTCTTCCCATACCAGTGCACTGACCATGCTGGACGGGAGATGCGTAAGCTTTCGCTAGCGCTAAACCTCACCCAGCTGGTCTAGGGGGCAACGAGGGTACCGGATGTTGATTCGCACACAGCAAATTGCTTGAACCTTCTGCTGACAACAGATCCAGACAGATACTCTGTGTCGATAGGTTCACCCTTGGGTAGTTCCGACCACAGTCTGGTGAAGTCTGTATCCGTCTATTCCCCGCCCGATCACAGCCCAAGAGGCACCCGGCGGGTTTGGCGGTACAAGTCAGCAGATTGGGATGGTATGCGATCTTTCTTCGCATGCTATCCTTGGCAGCCTACTTGCTTTTCTTCGACTGATCTATCGTCGGGCACGGACGCCGTGACGGATGTGTTGCGTCAGGGAATGGAGTACTACATTCCGTTCTCTGACGTATCAATGTCTAGCGAAGACCGGCCATGGTTTGGCGCCGAATGTAAGCGCGCCGACGCGCTTAAACATGGGGCGTACCTGGCTTGGGTCGACGCTCGATCGCGTAAGGCGAGTGACGTGGGTCTGAAGAAGAGGGCCTTCAACAGGGCTGCCAAGTCCTGCAAGTTACGATTCGACCACATTGGCCGAATAGGGACTAAACTAGATTCTTACCCAGCAGGTCGTCTTTACGTTTTGGTCTCTGGCTAAGTCGGTCGAGTCGAACTTCTGCCGTCCCTCACTAGCACCACTGCTAAAACCCGACGGGTCGCTGGCCCACTCCGCTGAGGATAAGGCAAATTTATTTGCCTCTCTTTTTGCGGAATCTTCACGTCTGAATCCTGGTGACGCGCGGCCCCCTCCTTCTCCTGATGGATGCGAGACGAGTATGTCGGACATTCGTAGCCATCAAAAGGACGTCCGTAGGGTGCTGCGCAACCTCGACGTGAACAAGGCCAGCGGCCCTGACGGAATACCAGCAATTGTTCTTAGAACCTGTGCGACCGAACTGTCTCCGATTTTGACACGCCTATTCCGCCTTTCGTATAAGGCTGGAAAAGTGCCGAATGCTTGGAAGCAGGTTAACGTACAGCCCGTGCCCAAGAAGGGCAGCCGAGCTGACCCGGCCAACTACAGACCCATATCTGGAACGCGTACTCAATAATAAGCTCCTGGCATACCTAAAAACTAACGATATCCTAAGTGACCGCCAATACGGCTTCCGCCAAAATCGGTCTACTGGGGATCTTCTAGCGTATGCCATTCACATCTCGAAGCGCTTGCCGTCTCCCTCGACATCTCGAAGGCTTTTGATAGGGTCTGGCACCAAAGCCTTATTGGTAAGCTTCCTTCATTCGGTTTGCCCGGTGGTCTGTGTGATTGGATTGCAGACTTCCTGAGAGATCGGTCCATTCGAGTGGTTATCGATGGCTGCTCGTCGGACCACTTGGATATTAATGCCCGTGTCCCTCAGGGGTCAGTACTCTCAGCAACTTAATTCTTGCTGCACATTAACGATCTGCTAAAACCCGGTACCTTTGGGTATGCAGACGACAGCACTGTTGCTGAGAGATACTTGTCCAACGCTCGTACTACCGGGCCTCAGGCCAGTCTCTCCGGGAGACCATGGTGGAGCGCTTGAACCTGTCCTTGCAGGCAGTCTCCGAATGGGGCGATGCAAATCTGGTTAGGTTTAATGCTGCTAAAACCCAGGCGTGTCTTTTATCCGCTAAAAAGAGTCAATTTCACCCGGCTCCAATTTTCCGAAGTATGACCGTGCCAATAACTGACCATCTTGAGCTGCTTGGCGTTACGTTGACATCGACTCTCAATTTTGGCCCATACATTGAGGCAAAGGCTCAGCTGGCTGCCAAGAAGCTGGGGATCCTTGCAAAGGTGAGAAGGTACTTCACGCCAGAACAGCTGCTCAGCTTGTATCAAGCGCAAGTTCGATCATGCATGGAGTACTGTTCTCATCTCTGGGACGGCTCTGCCAAATACCAACTTGATGCACTAGAGTCGATCGAAAAGCGGGCCAAGAGGCTCATCGGCGATGAGGCATTGGTTAAGTCAAAGCTCCAGAGCCTTGAACATCGTCGCCGAGTTGCCAGCTTGTCGGTTTTTTATCGATTACATTTCGGGGAATGTGCGATGGAATTGCATAATCTAATTCCGCCCAGCCCGTTTCATCATCGGACTACCAGACGTACGGAGATGCGCCATCGGTACATGTTGGACATCCCACCCATACGCACTAAACGTTTTGAGAATACTTTTATTATGCGTACAGCTAAGGAGTGGCATTCCCTGCCGGAGTCTGTGTTTCCCGATAGCTACAACCTAGGTGTCTTTAAGTCAAGAGTGAATAGGTTACTTCTAGGCAAGCGTGCTCCATCATCGACCACATCATCGCTTACCATCAGGTGAGATGGTGGTCAAGCGCGAGCCTACATAAGAATAAAAAAATAAAAAATAAAAAAATATTAAGAACATCAAAAAACATGTATTTTTTCTTGTTTACGTATTTTTAGTTCGCTTCTTAGGCAGTCGGGTTTTTTTTATTTTTTGAATTTACTTTTTTTTTCTTTATTGAGAACGGTGGAACTAGACCAGGGGGGTGACCATAAGCTCTAGAGCGGTATCAATTTTATATCGAGTAAATGACAGATGTATACAAGTCAGATACATCTGTCCCTTATTCGATCTCAAATTGATACCGCTCTAAGGTCACCCCTCTAGACTGAACTGAATTCTTGGCTGTGGTTTAATCACAAAACCACAAACAACAATCGTAGTTGTCTTATGTTAAGCAGTGTTTCGCATTCTGTATGTGGTATTTACCACATTTTTATCTTCTCTCTGGAATGTACTAATTACAAAGTCCCAACTTATGCGTCTGCATACCAATGGGCCAACCTCTTGTTCTGTATGTACCCCATTATATGTACTACTCACCTCTTACACAGCATGATCAATATTCGTTTATTGAAGACAAATAAAAAGAATATGGCGACCCCGATAAGTAGATTGTACGTAGTGGTCAGAATGAACTGCCAAAAGTCCGTATCAGGAGGAAGGAGCTCCAAGCACCAACTCACTCCCATAATCACGGATAACTTTATGTATGTGGTGAATCTAAAAGCAGATAGTCGGAAATAATAATTAGGTTTAATGCACAATAAATTAAATGTTTAGCAAATGGATTGATGGAGATTGGAATCATAAATAGAATAAAATATTATTTATTTCAGCGGCGTTTAGGATATAAATAGTATAGAAGTGGGTCGTTATTTTTGTCGAAATGATGCACTCAGCGTAACTTATAATCATATAATATTATTATTGCAAAGCTGCAGGCAGGTAGTCAAACTGTTCAATATTTTATCAATTCGTGTCAATGCTAGCTGATTTTTGGGCAAGATACCAGTCGATGTGATGCAGACGAACATCGCGATGTCATAGTTTATTGGCAATTTTACATCTTTTCATCTAACTGAATATAGCATTATGGTTTATAAACACTTTGATAATGCGAAATCAATATATAGATCGAAAGATTGTGTGACCAGACCAGAGGGGCTGAGGTATTGCCACTCGGCGCTGTAATTTTTTTATGTATGTCTAGGTTATCTACCTGTTTGTATCCTGCTTACTGCTTCTAGAATCTTGACATCTATTAACAGCGCGTTTTATCATCCATATGTTGTAGACAGTCAAAAAGAACAATATGATATTAACGAAAATTATTACCCCGATTGGTATAGTAAGGTATGATTCAACTCTTTTTGCTGAAAAAGAAAAATACAATTAAATTTTCTTAGGTGGAATTTGATTAAGTCACTATTGGCTCCTCATCCACCAGTCTTACTACCATACAGTCTAAGAAAATGAGGTTAATTTAAGCTTTACTTAAACCAATACATACCAAAAACGAAGCAGTCATCGAAGGGTGGTTTGATAATATTCAGATTTTCTAAGTTTATATTATCCAATGTGGTGACAATTGCTGTCATCAGAAGTGGTGCCCCCCAGGCATACAGGCAATACCACATGAATTTTACGTGCTCGCCTCGTCGGTTTATGTCGCACCGTTTACGATGACCTCTGCATGAGAATAAAAGTATATGCAATCAGGTATTCCGGAGTAACTACAGGATGATTTTTCGTTTCATGTCAGGTTTCGAAAAAGAATAATGAATTGATTTGAAACAGTTTTTTTTAGATTTCTTAGTATTTTGGATCGTGGAAATGCTCGTAGCTTAAATCTTTGGACTGACTGATAGACTTCTACAAAATTAAAAAAGTGCCGTTAAATGGTTCAGATGTAATAAATGCTTTGAATTTAGGTTTACTCAGACAGTTGAGGACAACTATCCTACAACCATTTTCCTGCGGTTATGCCCCGATCTGACATTCTAGCCCGTATATGGCTAATCAAGATAAAACATAAAAGGGACGTGATGATTAACTTGTAATTTCTATAATAATGTGCTTGAGAAACTTTAATAAATTACCTTAATGACCACCAAACATCAAAAGACATGACATTCATCCAGAAGAAACTTGATAACGCAGCGAAATAAAACATTGGAGCTGGAATAATGTCAAGTATATTTTAGTTGAGTATACGTTGGAATACGATTAATTTACCAGCAGTGGGAACATTAAAAAGGATGATGATGATGATACGTAGGAATACCAAACAGGATAAAACTGAATAAACAAATATAGTTAACGTCAAACCGCAAAATAACGAAAGTATTATACGTTATATATTATATTATAGTATAGTATTGTACGTTGTTTGTTGCAATGTTATTTTACTTCAATATACATACATAAACTCATAACACAGCATAAGATGAGACGGTGAAGGTGGTGGAGAAACCGGCATGTCCTAAAACCAATAATTCGAAGAAATGTGACATTCACCATCCTGCACTGGGCCCGCGTGGTGGATTAAGGCCCGTTACTGCCTGTGTTCCAGCAGTGGGGACATTATAAGGCTGATGAAGATACATAACCTCATGCCATTTTCCCAGGAGGGAAAAGGAGGAAGGGTAGGCAGAATTTATGTTAAAACTTCTTTAATATCAATTTTGAGCTAAGGTAGGTAGGTAGTAGAGAGAAAACGTTGAGTTGGATGTGCGGAGTGACAAGAATTAAAAAAGTGAGAAATGAGTATATTCGAGGAAGTTTTAAAGTGGCGCCAGTGACAGAAAAATTGAAAGGAAACCGTTTGCCCTAGTATGGTCATGTGATGAAGAAGGATGAAACGCATGTTACTAAAAGAGTTATGAATATAAATTCGGATGGATGGAGAGGGAGAGGAATTCCAAAAAAAAGATGGATGGACTGTGTGAGGAGAGATATGAAAGAAAAGGAAGTCAGTGATATCGTGAGAGGGGACAGGATGGTATGGATGAAGAAAACGAGATGCGCCGACCCCAAGTAACATGGGATGAGGCAGTATGATGATGATGATTAGAACTAAGGTATCGTTACTTTGCAAATGTTACCCTGACCAAAAATTCAATAGGTTAATGAGTCAAGATTAGAAAAAACGAGACTTACATATAATTTTGCAAAGCTCCAGTTTCAATGATTTGATGCTAAGATGTATGGCGATTTTAAATAAGAATGTGACGAGAATGGAAAACGTGTAGGCCATCAGTACAAGGCCTATGAGATTCTGCAGCTTGGGTAACAAACAGTAGACCACGAGTACCAGCATCAGGAAGAACGATGATATCGGCAATACTGGAAAATTTGCAAGATTATATATGAATTAGACTGGGATTATAACAACATTTTTATTTCATCTACAAAATGCATAGTTAATTTACGTGAATTGGTAATCTTTCAGAGTGTGGAAGTAGTAGTGAGTAATTGTTGACTCCTACTACTATATCCTGAATCTATATATATAGGCTGAATGGCTGTAACTTTTAAGAACTTTTGAATCAATCGTAACGTATGTCGACGACAATAAATAAAAGACGGCTACAAAATCACTAGTTTTCAGAAGAGCGAAAAATAAGTTCAGGAGAATTAAGTTCTACAAGAACTCAGTGATAGCTTCTTCAAATGTGCAACAGTTAATTAATAAGGCATTTTGAAGAAAACAGTGAAGGTCTGGTAAATGATATATGTTTATTTTTCGAAACACGGCAGACGTCTTTACCTACTTCGCACAAAATAAATAACAAAATCAGTTTGTTTTTGTTTTCTTAACAATACATTTTATTTTTTCAACTATGCTTTAATTTGATCACAATCACACTAAAAACTCAGTACAAAGCGAGTCTTTAATGCTCTAGAGCAATAAAAATGTATGAAATCTCATTATTGCACAGTTTTTTTTTTAGTAGCACCAAAAGGTGCCAATCTCAATGGATTAGCTCTATTCAGCCAGCCGATATCAATACCTTTTTTTTACGTACGTATTATTCGTGTCTATCCTACTTGTTCTAAATTTAAAAAAATTATTGCTGCTAACTCTGATTTAAAAATGAAAGAAATTTAAAAAAGTGATTTGGCGGGAACTTTGTTAATTTTGCTTGACAATATTTTTAATTGAAAGAAAAGCAGATAATGCACCTCGCCTTAAGTAATTTATATTGCCCTCGTGCCTGTTAGATTAGAGCCCTCGCTAACGCTCGGGCTCTAAATCAGGCACTCGGTGCAATAATAAATTACTTTGTGCTCGATGCAATAATCTACTATTATATACTCGTTTCTTAAGAATTTGGCTGTATTATTATGAATTTTGGATCAAGATTGAGGTTGCAGGATAATCAAGTGCATCCTTACTAGTTCGAAACGGTCAACTGGAATTGTTCGACGCACACTGTAGATGTGCGTGTGTAATTTGTGACTTCTTCAAAATAGGGTGTAGCTGTCTATATATACGAGACAAAATACTAATAAAACATGTTTTTTTTATCACAATTTTCTTGTACTGTTTCTGCTGCCGTCGATGTAATACATTGACATTATAAAGGGGTACATGAAAGCAAGTTTTCAATAGGTAATACGAACAAAGACGTGTTAACTACAAATAAGTTTAGGAAGAGCGTATAAAGTCGTTACGTATAAAGTGTTGACGTCATTATAATTCCGCTGCGAAAAAAGAATAGTGCTCTTCGTTAGTTTACTAATGGTAAGTATAAAATAATATTGTCATAATTAATATTGGCATAACAAAATTCAGCATAGTGATCATTACGAATAATATAATTAGCCATAAATGTTTTGCCTGTATATTGTCATAAACACTGTTAGTAATGAAGCACAATTTTATAAAGCAGATTATTATAAAAGCATAATTTATTTATTTATTTATATATGCTTTATTGTACACCAAGATAAAAAAAAAATACAAAAGGAGACATTAAAATTAAACAAACATACAACAGGCGGCCTTATCGCGTTCTGCGATCTCTTCCAGGCAACCTTGAATGGATAGAGATAGCCTGGACACGATATGGGGTTGCACTTGATGCAAATTTCAAATTATTATTATTACTAAGTACAATTAGGTACTAAAAACAAACTACAAAAATAGATACATAAATACATACATACATCTAACTACACAAACAGGAAAAAAAATACAGCATAATGATATTCACACATAATTTTCTTTGGATAAAAACAAACATGTTTGCACCTCAAGGGTGCCGCCACACCTTATCATAAAATCAATCATGAATATTAGACGAATAAATATTTTGACGAATAAATTATGCCAAAACAAATTAGACCAAATGACACTTATGCTATTCTTTGCATTATGTCAAACTATTATTATCCAAATAAAAGTAATTAGAAACCGTTATGCCAAACCTTAAAATTGTATGCCAAGAGATTTCTCTGTTTTTTTCCTTTATGGCTCCATCACTAACAGTGGAACCGCTATAGTTTTAACACATCAGAGTATGGCTCAAGATCAGCCGTTCTATTCTGTAAACACCTCACCGTAAAAAAATAAGGTGGAGTGAGCTTGAAGTGAACTATCATTCCACCTTGTTTGGTTAAATTGACAGCTCAATTCATGTTCACTTCGCCTAGGTTTCCATGGTGAGACTTTCACAGAATAGCACTTCAGATATCAATAATCGGATGAAGTTTTACTCACCTACTAACACAAATGTCGATTTCTTGTCTTCATCTCCTGGTTCTGCATTATATTCTCTCACGAGAAGTTTTACTTGTGGCGGCGTGTGTTTGAAATGAGTTAATTTGAAGTCTATGCAGTATTTTAGTCTGTTAATTTTAAACCATAACTTCGATCCACTTGTATCTTGCATTCTGATAGATCCATCCTGTACATGTGAAAGTTTAAGCATGTGACATGATCTTCTACTTCATAATAAACCCATAGGTTTATTCACGGAAAAACTATGCACAGTTCAAATCGATGGTTCTAGAAGCGTAAAATTATGCACAAGAATATATTTTCAAAATCTTCTGCCCGCGGCTTTACCCACGTTATAAGTGTTTTGTCATCCCAAGCCAATACTGAAATATTTTATGTCCTAAGGTTCTGGTCTATCCATATGCCAAGTTTTATCTGAAACTGTTCAGTCGTGAAAGCGTACATTGGCTTTTAAAATCTTAGTTATAACTAGCTGTGCCCGCGGCTTCGCTCCCGTCATCTGCCTGCCAACCCTACCCTACTTACCTGCCTGCCTACACTACTTACCTACAAACCAATTTTTTTTCTATAAACGTCATTCTTACGCGGAGAATCTTAACACCGCACTTCAGAAAATGACTTCAAATGCACAACGCCATCTATCGAATATCGAGTTCAACTGTCCGAGTATCTGAATTGCGTGTGTTGTGATAATTTTACTTCTTGTACACTTTATATTCATGTAACTTTTGATAGAGTGAACCGATTCTGATGAAACAAAAACTAAGTAATACAATTTTTATGTATAAAGGTTATCTACATTGATTTCGAACATTTCACGTGATGCGTGCACAAATAAACAGACAAACAGATAAACAGACAAAAATTCCAAAAATGCTGGAAATAGGTTCTGTTGGTTATCCTTTAACACCCTGGCAATTTTTTTTTGGAAATATTTTGGATGTACAAAAATTACTTTTCTACAGATTTATTATATTTTTTGATTGATAACAAAGATTATTAGATAAGACTGCGCGTCTTATCTAATAATTTCTAAAAAAATCTTAGATGCAAATCGATCGAATCTATTGAAAAAAAAACTAAACACAAGCCATTTAAAGAATCCCTCAAATGGTATTCAACTTTCCACTTCTTGTCGTGGATGTTCTATAGGAAGAGGCACCTTGCCCTATGTTTGTTTTATATACAATGGTAAGCAAGAAAAGCAAAATAAAAACAATTACCTCTTTGATAAAAAACTCATTTCTTATTACGTGTTTAGACGTGCAATTTTGAATGTTTCTGTGATTTCGAACGAAAACATAACTCTTATTCGTATATTGTTTACTACTTCCGTCCCACGAATATAAGTCGATCTTGGAATAGTCGACGTCTTTATCTAGCATTACAACGCTAGGGTTTATATCCTCGTATGATTTAAACAACATCTTTGTATTGACGCATGTATCATTTCGAGCAAACATTTCACCTTCATCACAGCATTTCTCGATACAAATATTGTGAGAACAATATTTCAACACATCGATATGGTTATTGTTCATATTTCTGTAATCGTTTCTACACACAGTATTGAAGTCCACTTCACTTTTTGCAACGCTCATTATTAAAAGAAACAGAAAAGCTTTATAGATAATCATTTTAGGAATAATTAGTTATATGAGATTTTGTAAACGCTGAACTACTTGTGTTCGGGCGACACACGTTCGTTCTACCTACAAACAATACTTAACAATGACAATGTTCATAGTTAATACCTATCATTGACAATAAATGACAACAATAGGTGAAATTTGCCTGGTAATGTCTAACAATACAAAATATTGAGCACAAATAAAATACTAATGTGTTAAATCGATTAAAAATCCTTCATAAATCGAGTAATATCCAATCGCTAAAAGTTTTCCTGTAATGATGAGTAATGATGACTCTATTGTTTAGATGCGTAAAACTCTTCAATTTCCCGATTGCGACAGTGCTCGGCTGGGAATAGGTTTGAACACTTTGAACCTTGCACTAAATCTTGATTGCAATTTTTTACTTGAATAGTGTATTAGCTCTCCAGTCCTGGCTCCGAACCACGACATGTCAAAACTATCATAGTTTGACTGTAAAATAGAGACAGATGTATACCTGTCAGATACATCGGTCCCTAACGCACACTCAAAATAACCTTACTCTAAGAGGTCACCCTCCTGGACTGCGACATAGGGTAAACAACACAGGAACGCGACTATTTCAAAAACAGTCAGAGAAAAATACATGATATTGTGATATTTTTAGTAGCAATATGTTAAGGCCGTACCCTGACCAAAAAATCAGCATGAGATATGAGCATTCCTATTGGCCTAGCGGCACTGGTGCCGCATGAATTACGGTAGTGAATACACCCAGATTTTAGAATAAAATCTTTATAAAATCGAATATTGGTCTTATGAAAAAAATAAAACTTACAAAATTTTCGTTATCAATTTGTCTATGCATTAGTGTTAGTATAAAAAATAATTAATGAACACTTTACGAGGAGATGCATGCTATCAATAATTATTTCACATGTTTATGGTTTTGTTGGAAGGAGATAAGTGAACCACTCGAATGGGCAGCTAAAATCCCGAACATCGCCCATCTGCGAAGGTACCTCGGCGCCATTTTGCGCTATCGGCCCGGTCTCACTAAAACGCCGATTTCTCGAAAGTTTTGTATGGGACCCATGTATGAAATTTATTTTGTTAGAATCGCTATGAAATATTCTATCATATTTCCAAGGGATGTATCTAGTTTTACCATGTAATTTATTTTTAAATATTGTGTAAAGTCAGTGGTAAGGGAAATTTTCCAAGTTTTGTGTTTAAAAGTAGATATAAATAACAATAGAAAGCATAATTTCAAAAAGTTTTAATTTTATTTGCGTAAATACACCCTATTCCACAATAATCAATAAAAATAACACACCTCCCCATACATTTTTTTCATCCCACACACTTTAAAAAATTACAAAAAAATTACGCCGCAAAAAAAACCGCCCGACGGCGCGCCGGCGCGCCACAAAAGTGAGTATGTTTACACTCCAGTTCTGTGAACTCTGTAGGTCAAGTGGCTTAAAATGCTATTGTATTACATAGTTTGGTACATAGTCTTATCGCACACACAGTGTTTAGCTGTTAGAATTGTTTAGTTTACAAGATATGAGTCACAATGTAAACACTTGAAAAGAGTCATGAAGACGGCCTTTGTTTTGTTTTTTTGATGTTTTTGTTTATTTTTTGTTTGTTTGGCATTTTATTTCACAGTCCATGTGCTAATGATATTTACTAATGAAATAACACAACAAAAGGGCATGTTGCCTAAAAAAACACAAAGAAATTCAAAAAAATACACATTACTTACAGAAAAACGACGATATCTGTCCAAATACCCAAAATGGGTGTTATGATTCACTTTTCACTATATTCCAATTTGGATCATTACCACTTCAATTAAATAAATTAATTCTGTTTTTAATCAACGTAGCACTGTTACTAACAACAGTTTCATGAGTAAAATTGGAAAAAAGCACAAAAAAAATAATTTTATTTTTCAACGACACAAAACACAACAACAAATGCAAAAAAAATGTCCGACTGCGTTCGTAAAATATTTATTTCAGCTGGAATTTACACCAAATACGAAAAAAAAACTATTTAAAACAGTCCAACACTTATCGATCCATCGTTTTTTTTCACTAAAAAACAAACGCCACAAAAAAAAAAAAAAAATAATTATCACAAAAACTTTGAGCGCGGACCTTGTGCGGTCGAAAAATAGCGACCGAGCGTGCACTGATATAAAAAAATAAATATTACTGTCACGGGTGGATCCACAGAGTAGCGGCATTTTTTTTTTCCATACTTGTCTATTAAACTAGAAGACTAAATAGAGATGCAACACTCACAGACGGTTTAGTGACACAAAATCAGAAAAAAACATGTGCCGACCGGATTTACCCAAAATGGGTAAGGCGCCAGTTCCGAAAAATTTGAATTTGCCCAAAACGGGTAAGTGTTCGTCAGAGTGGTGAAGCGTTCGGAAACACAGACGCAGGCAGTGAGTTCCACTCTTTTGCAGTGCGCATTATGAAGGATGTTTGGAAGCGCTTGGTGCGAATTGGTGGAATAGCAACTAGGTGAGGATGGTAACTTGCAGTGCGTCTAGATGTCCGATGGTAGAAGGGGGCCGGTGGGATAAGGTCGTGGAGTTCATGAGCACACTCGCCAAAATACAGTCTGTAGAATACCGACAAGCAGGCAACCTTACGGCGATGAGCCAAGCTGTGAAGCTTGGCATCCACCAGTTTGACGTCGCCAATTAGTCTCTTAGCTCTGCGTTCCACCGAGTCAAGCGCGGCAAGCTGATATTTAGCTGAGCCATCCCAGAGGTGGCTGCAATACTCCATGCAGGATCGGACTTGCGCTTTGTAAAGAGTTAATAGCTGTCCAGGCATAAAGTATCGCTTCACTCTGTTTAGGACGCCCAGTTTCATTGCCGCAATTTGGGCTTTGTACTCGATAGTGGCGCCGAAGTTGAGACTGGATGTCAACTCCATGCCAAGGAGCTCGAGCCGATCAGTAACAGGAACAGATGCACCCCGAAAAGTAGGCGTTTGAATGAAACTAGTCCTTTTTGCGGTAAAAAGACATGCCTGTGTTTTGGTGGCGTTAAAAGAGACCAGATTGTCGTCACCCCAACGGGAGACAAGATTTAAGGTCAAATCAGTACGCTCCACCATAGCCTCTCTCAAGGAACGAACTTCATCCCCGCCGGTTTTTGCGCTGGACATGTATCTCTCTGAAACAGTACTGTCATCTGCGTACCCAACAATACCAGGCAGAAGTAGGTCATTGATGTGCAGCAGGAAAAGAGTTGCAGAGAGAACAGACCCCTGAGGAACACCGGCATTAATAGCCATAAGGTCAGAGGAGCAGCCGTCAACGACTACTCGGATCGACCGTTCACTGAGGAAGTCTGATATCCAGCTGCAAAAACCGGCTGGGATGCCATAAGCAGGAAGCTTGCTGAGTAGACTAGCGTGCCAGACCCTGTCAAAGGCCTTCGAGATATCGAGCGATACGGCAAGTGCTTCGCCGTGATTCTCGATGGCTTCGCCCCAGCAGTGCGTGACAAACACAAGAAGATCGCCAGTTGACCGTCCCCGGCGAAAGCCATATTGACGGTCACTGAGGAGCTCATTGTCTTCAAGGTAGGTCAGCAACTTACTGTTCAGTACCCTCTCCATAACCTTACATAGTATGGAGGTAATGGCTATCGGACCGTAGTGGGCAGGGTCTGCACGGTCGCCCTTCTTGGGTACTGGTTGTACATTTGCAAGCTTCCAGGATTTCGGCACCGTTCTTTTTTTAAGAGAGAGGCGGAACAAGCGTGTCAATACAGGAGACAGTTCAGGCGCACACTGCCTCAACACTCTCGCTGGAATGCCGTCAGGCCCGCTGGCCTTGTTCACGTCTAGGCTGCACAGTACTCTCCGAACCTCTTTAGTGTGAACTGCGATCTCCGGCATCGAAGAGTCACAATGAGGTATATTAGGTGGTTGCTTAGAGCCAGCATCCAGACGGGAATTGCTTGCAAAGAGAGACGCAAATAAATTTGCTTTCTCACTTGCAGAGTGAGCCAGCGACCCATCAGGTTTCAGCATTGGAGGTAAAGTGGGACGACAGAAATTAGTTTCAACCGCTTTAGACAGGGACCAAAACTGTTTACTACGCGGAGGGTGCGATGCCAGCTTGGCCCCGATACGTCCAATATGGTCAAAACGTGCCCGTCGCAGAACCCGCTTGCAGAGCTTGGCGGCAGAATTAAAGGCTCTTTTCCTCGCGCGAACCCTACGTGCTCTAATTTTGCGTCTGCGGGCCTTGACCCAGGCTTGGTAGGCAGACTCTTTTCGAGCCTCAGCGTGGGCGCATTCTGCATTATACCAAGGCCGGGATTTGCGACCGAGCGGGATGTCGGAGAATGGAATAAAATACTCCATTCCCTGCCGAATCACGTCCGCAACCACGTCAGCACAGCACGAGGGGTCACCCGAGGAGAAGCACACATGTCGCCAAGGATAGGACGCAAAAAAGTGCCGCATCTCATCCCAGTCTGCTGACTCGTATCGCCATACTCGCCTCGTGCCTCTAGGACTCTCATCTGGAGGAGAGCAGGTCGAAACGGATTTCACCAGACAGTGGTCAGATGTTCCCAGCGGGGCTGAGACCGATACTGAATGACTGCCCGGATCAGTTGTCAGCAGGAGGTCCAAACAATTGGGTGTATGGCCGTCTACATCCGGTACCCGCGTTGCCACATTCACCAGCTGGGTAAGATCTAGCGTTAAAGCAAACTTGCGCGCCTCCAACCCAGCATGGTCAGTTTTCTGGTACGGGAACAGCCACTCCTTATGATGGGCGTTGAAGTCCCCCAGAAAAACAAGCTTCGCTGTTGGGTATCGTTGCTGGGCTACATCAGTCGACTCCACAAGGCTATTAAAAAGCGCTGTTGACTCATGGTCACCGCTATGTGATCGGTATACGCCTACGTAAATAGATTTCTCCACGCCTGTGTCCACAAGTAGCCATATGGCAGAAAAACCCGATTTCTCAAAGCAACGGAGACGACGACAACAGATGTCATCGCGGACGTACACACATACCCCAGCTTGCTTCTTGAACTTGTGTTCAAGAGAGTAACCCGGGTAGTTGAGGTACGCCACGTCCGACGGGGTTGTTATCTTCGTCTCCGTTAGGAAAAACAGGTGCGGCTTCTCGGTCTCTAGGTGGTGGAGGACCGGATCAAGGTTGGAGTGCAACCCCCTGATGTTAATGAGGTGCACTTTAAGTGGGAGGAAGTGCAGCCGTTGTTTTACCTTATTTCTTTTCTTTGCTTTGGTCATTTTGTTAGAGTTGCTGGGGAAAAAGTTGAACTATCGAGGCGCTGCTCAGATAACCAAGTGGACCACTAAAACTAACTCAACCTATGGGGAACTCATTTGGAGACTGCGGGGACGCCCGAACCCCCCCGGATATGGCCACCGGGTCCTCCCATCCAGTCGCCAGCTGGCACGGTGGAGCATACCGGGATTTTTCGCGAGTTGGCGGGGCAGCCTTTGGCACGTGGCTGGTGTGCTACATGGGCCCCCTACTGACTGCGGTCGGCCAACGGCTGGCACCGTGCTTCGGATCCCGCTACCCTCCAGAATGAGCTACCCGGCAAGTTATTCTCAGAGACCAAGACCGGTTCTGAACAGCGCAACTGACAACCTCCTTCTCCCCCAAAGGCACTGGCACTCCCACACACCGACGGAATACAGCAAGCTGCTTGGCGCCGGACTCCGGTGGGATGGTGGTCGCGAGCCAGGCGGCCCCTTGCGGAGCCTACCACCGCTAAGTGCGATCGTTCAGCCGTACCACAGGCAAGCCCGTGGTGCCGTTGCCCGGGGTGGACCGCTAGGAGGTAGATCCCATTCCACCCCAAAAGCTGTGCCCGCGGCTTCGCTCCCGTCATCTGCCTGCCAACCCTACCATACTTACCAGCCTGCCTGCCTACTCCACATACTCAAAAAAACTTTTTACAAAAAAATACTACCGACTTCCAAATAAAACTACAAAGTTAAAAATAACTTTATTTTTGGAAGTCGGTGTCCATAACGCAATAAATTGGTACCTACGAAAGACACCGACTTCCAAAAATAAAGTTATTTTTAACTTATCTGGGTATCAGGTGTAGGACTGACGAAGCAATTCGAAGATATACAACAGAACTCTTCAATAAATAACGGCAAATCTCTCGGGATTGCTGCAATCGCATGTCTGTTTGTTGTTTATACCATTTCATAACATAACATTACGCCAGTACGCTCTTAAGGGGTACGCAGATCTCTCATTTCACCGGTTATGTTCAAGTTTCATGATATTTGGGTAATATATTCTGGCGTTATACGAGTAGGTAACTTACTAAACAACTTGCCTATTAGGTAGGTACAACTAAAAAGTGAAAAATAAAAAAACTTTTTACAAAAAAATACTACCGACTTCCAAATAAAACTACAAATTGAAAAATAACTTTATTTTTGGAAGTCGGTGTCCATAGTATTTTTTTGTAAAAAGTTTTTTTGAGTATGTGGAGTAGGCAGGCAGGCTGGTAAGTATGGTAGGGTTGGCAGGCAGATGACGGGAGCGAAGCCGAGGGCACAGCTTTTGGGGTGGAATGGGATCTACCTCCTAGCGGTCCACCCCGGGCAACGGCACCACGGGCTTGCCTGTGGTACGGCTGAACGATCCCACTTAGCGGTGGTAGGCTCCGCAAGGGGCCGCCTGGCTCGCGACCACCATCCCACCGGAGTCCGGCGCCAAGCAGCTTGCTGTATTCCGTCGGTGTGTGGGAGTGCCAGTGCCTTTGGGGGAGAAGGAGGTTGTCAGTTGCGCTGTTCAGAACCGGTGGTCTCTGAGAATAACTTGCCGGGTAGCTCATTCTGGAGGGTAGCGGGATCCGAAGCACGGTGCCAGCCGTTGGCCGACCGCAGTCAGTAGGGGGCCCAAGTAGCACACCAGCCACGTGCCAAAGGCTGCCCCGCCAACTCGCGAAAAATCCCGGTATGCTCCACCGTGCCAGCTGGCGACTGGATGGGAGGACCCGGTGGCCATATCCGGGGGGGTTCGGGCGTCCCCGCAGTCTCCAAATGAGTTCCCCATAGGTTGAGTTAGTTTTAGTGGTCCACTTGGTTATCTGAGCAGCGCCTCGATAGTTCAACTTTTTCCCCAGCAACTCTAACAAAATGACCAAAGCAAAGAAAAGAAATAAGGTAAAACAACGGCTGCACTTCCTCCCACTTAAAGTGCACCTCATTAACATCAGGGGGTTGCACTCCAACCTTGATCCGGTCCTCCACCACCTAGAGACCGAGAAGCCGCACCTGTTTTTCCTAACGGAGACGAAGATAACAACCCCGTCGGACGTGGCGTACCTCAACTACCCGGGTTACTCTCTTGAACACAAGTTCAAGAAGCAAGCTGGGGTACGTGTGTACGTCCGCGATGACATCTGTTGTCGTCGTCTCCGTTGCTTTGAGAAATCGGGTTTTTCTGCCATATGGCTACTTGTGGACACAGGCGTGGAGAAATGTATTTACGTAGGCGTATACCGATCACATAGCGGTGACCATGAGTCAACAGCGCTTTTTAATAGCCTTGTGGAGTCGACTGATGTAGCCCAGCAACGATACCCAACAGCGAAGCTTGTTTTTCTGAGGGACTTCAACGCCCATCGAATTTTGGAGAAGTGGGGTTTGTGGATATTTAAATTAAAATATAGGATTTAATTAAAATAATAATAAAAAAAATTAAAACACGCTTATTAGTTAAAAGCACTTTTTGACAAGGCAGCTTGTCGAAAAGTGAATGAAAAAATTGAACAAAAACATTAAAAACAAGCGAAATTATTTTTGTGTTGAATGAGCTCAACTGAAAACCAACCTTTTCAACGAAGTCGAACTAAAAAAAAGACCTGTACAAAACTGATCCAAGGAACCGTCCCCCGACTGCAAGGCAGGCCTGTTTTTAATTATTTTTAATGATTTATTTTTTATATCATAGGTATGATATAAAAAATAAATCATTAAAAATTTTTTAGTAATAAAACGAAATTTTTGCAAAAACTATTTATTTTATAAGTTTTCTATGGGATATTGAATAGTACCTACTGTTATATTTATTTAATTTCTTTTGGTATGTTATTGGGGAACGAATGATTATTTAATACTACTGTTATATATTATTATATATATACTAAGTAAGCTCTAGACTAGCTAGACGATGATAGAATACGTAGTGTTTTTTTTTCCCATTACATTTTTATTTTTTTTTAATAACGTTAAGCTTCTAAAGACACCACATAAATTGATACCGGTTAAGCCGTTTAGAAGTTATGGTGGAATAAAGAAACTCACAAACATACATGAGCCCTATAATAGTATATTATGCAACTAGTGAATAAAGGACGGTTTTAAAGCGAGGGCCATAGATGAATCACGAACAAGTGAAGGATTCTATCAACTGAATCACGACCGTAGGGAGTGATTCATGATGATTGAATCACGAGCATAGCGAGTGATTCAAGTGTTAGAATCCTGAGCGACGCGAGTGATTCATGGCCCTCGATATAAACCCTAGGCCCCCTGTTTTATTCAAGAGTTGCATACTATATTTTATACCATGACTACGAGAAAAAGAAAAATTTAAGCGAAAAGCACAAGGAATAATAATAAATAAATGTTTCATTACCTTCAAAATTTACAAAATATGTTAAAACTCAGGGTTTCACATTTTTTGTAAATTGAAGCTGAGCTAGGTAACAGCATCTGTGTTTCAGGGGCCAGTGACCACCTCCGTTACGTTACATACTTATAATTAATTAAACACCAATGTAATTAGTATTAGAATTACAATACAAATAAGTATTCACTAAACATCCCAGACTAAAATCAAAATCATGAAATCATTATTGAAATCCTAAATATTAACAAACTGAAAATTAAATCGATGAAGAAGTTTGAAAGTCGAATATTCTTTGCACAAGGAGTTTGTATCGAGTATTTTAAGCGCAAGGAGGTTGTACAGCATTGAGATGGACGTCGAATATATATTGGTGTGTTTTAAATTCCAACACCAAAACAGTGAGAAAAAGTGCTTTTTATTCACTGTTTTCAGTGAATAAAATAAGCTTTTTAGAGGGGGAATGGTATAAACATAATAACACTCCTCTTTTGGGCAGTCGTGTAAAAATGTGCATTATCTATCGTAATTTCAATCCTTTCATTTGCCGGTAAATTTCGTAGTATACGACCATCAATTATTTCTGGCGGAAGGCATTTAAAAAAAAAACACATTTCGCCAAAATTCATCGTCTCTTTAAATTTTTTCGTAAAGTGTAAAGCGGCTATAATACAAAAGTACATACAATAAGACGTAGTTAGTAAAAAACACTAATATATACTTACATTTGAATGTTTATACCAGGTTACAAGGAATCTTTGACTAATTCTGTTGATACTACTACAAAGTTTCGAATATATGAGATAATGTGTTGCGCAAGATGAAAACTAATGTAACCGCAGCCGAGGATAAAATAAAACATTAACGTGATAACGATCAAGATACAAATCGCTTTTTGACACTGCAATGAATTTGGTACACAGAATAGGCTCGTCCTTTGTTGTTCATCCGGTTCGGAGTCCACTCTGTAACAATACCGGAATGATTCGTTTGGTGATACTTGAAATCACTTACTAGTTATTCTTCATGCACTTACATTTCAATATTCATTTCAATTTTCCAAAGTAGTTATGACCGTCAGAGCAGAAACGAGTTTGGGTAGTGGCAACTTAGCGTCAGTCAGTCCAGTTATATAATCCGAAATTTGATGTTTACATTACGATTCGTTTGCAACTTATCATATGTGGGCCATTAAGCGTTATCAATTAACGGCTAATATCGAAAAATAAATATATCTGTCTTTCATTCATTTATTTATTTATTATATTCTTTATTGTACACCACAAAAATATATATACAGGACAAACAAGTATAAAAGCAAGTGTACAATGGGCGGCCTTATCGCACAGGGCAATCTCTGTCATATGTTGGCTTACTCTATGTCAATGTCAAGTAAATGTTTGATTAGGTACTTAGTTTTTCTCCAGAGAGGCATAAGCAGGTGAGTTCCAAAACGGTATAGCATCGTATTGACGACGTCGTTGTCATTAAAGCATGGCCATTTCCCGAAAATAGAAATAAACAAAATATGCATCATTGGCTCGTGCGCGAAAATATTAACACATGACACACAATCAAACTGATAGTTTATGTTCCTCACAGGTGTCACTTGTTACCACCGGGAATTTGACCTTCAGCTATCTTCCAAGTAGATGATTTTACTCACCCGACCTCAATGCCCCTCGATTCGATAAAATTTACACCAAGCGTTTATCATCTTCGTACTATTATTATATGCCGTTGGCGCCTTGTTTGTTGAGTTAGATCAGTTATACTTTAATTGCCGTAATCATCAGATAACGGCAATTAAAGTATTACAACTAGAAACGAAGTAAATAGAGAAACTCGATGTTATTATTTATTACCAATGAATAACTCGAATAGCAGTGGTGGCCCAGTAGCATCGGCCGCGACTTACAAGTTGTAGGTCGTATGTTCGAGCCCAGGTAGGCGCTTTACTTTGTGTAAATTATTTCAATACCATTGCTCTCAAAACGGTGAAGGAAAACATCGTGAGGAAACCGGCATGTCCTAGAATCAATCGAAGACATGTGACATCCACCAAACCGCACTGGGCCCGCGTGGTGGATTACGGCCCATTCTCTCTAACAGAGAGGAGGCCTGTGTCCCAGCAGTGGGAAAATTAATAGGCTGATGATGTGATGTGATGTGATGAATAACTCTATGATAATAGTTGCCAATCAAATGTGCAAATCAATGACCTACTTGCAGCACGGATACTACCTTACTCATAGTAACTGTGGTGTTCACTAATAACACTAGTAAGGGTTTGGGTTATGTAATAAAACAACCAGATTTAGCAGTAAGTAGCCAGCACTGAATGGGACGTCTGAGCACCGCTGGTGCGATCTAATAAAGAATAGACATAAACATTCAAGTGCTGTGCTACCTATATTTTAAGTGTATACCACAGTGACCTTGATATTCCAAAGAGTTCAATAGTGAAGTACAAGCAAGATAAACGTTGTTTATCTTATTTCACTTAAAACTGCAATAGGTATTTTGCTCCCGGATAAAGTAGTTTTGAAAATATAGTCATTGAGCTTGACATTGTGACCGCTAGTATCTAGAGACCTCTTCGAGGCTTACTCTTGAATTTAATTCCGATCGATCGGCATTGGATTTTTAACGTTTCGTACTCTTGAGTTCGAAGATTAATCTAGACAAAACTAAAATCATACATTTTAGCCAACGTTTGACTGTAGAAAATATGGACATAAATATATATAATAAAATCGTAGAAATCGTAAATACTACAAAATTCCTTGAACTAATAATTGATAAAAGGCTTGACTGGAAATCACAAATCGAGAACCTTTGCAAAACGGTTCATATTTTGGGGAAACTCTACAGACGCTAACACAGCATTTAAGGCCCAAAAGAGATGCATTAGATCCATGTTCGGGCTAAAAACGGTCGATACCTGTAAACCATATTTTAAAAGGTACAAGATATTAACTCTTCCTTGTCTGTATATCCTCGAAACCGCAATGTTTGTTAAAACAAACCCCAATTTGTTTCCACGTCTACAGGACGTTGTACCTCGTAACAGACGGGATATGACAGTTCTTCAAGGCCATTCAGCAAAAACGGCACTCATGCGCAGAAGTATCGTCTGCATGGCGCCTACTATATTTAACATATTGCCTAAACGTTGGAAGGAGCTGAGTGGTAAGGCATTCAAGCGTCAGTTGAATGTGTTTCTTACGCAAAAAGCATATTATAGTGTCTCCGAATTTTTAGCTGAAAAAGTTTTTTCTTGATTGTATTAGTTTTATCTTTTCCTGACAATAATAATAAATTTCTATGAATAATGAATTTAAATTCGATTTAATATCTTGTATGTATGCAATGTTTGAAGAAATAAAGCAATCTAATATAATCTTATCTAATATTTAATTTTGTTTGACATTTTATTGAAATTTTTATATAGATTTTATTATTCATTATTCCTATTTGACATTTGATTGATATTTTAATTTTGACATTTGTATATTTTATAAATTTGACATGCATTATATTATTTGACATTTGATTTATATTTTATTGCATAGTTTTGATAGTGATGTGTTGTTGGTATTTTGAATTTAATTCACTTCTACATTGATTTGACATGCACTATTTTCATTTTGACATCTGATTTATATTTTTTTAGATATTATATTTATAGATATGATATTATTATTTTTATAGATTTTTATTTGACATTTTTTATTGATATTGTTATTTTAATTTCATTGGTGATAATTATGAAATTCATTTATAATTAAATTCATTCATTGTTTACCTTGCATAATATTTGCACGCCATAGCATGTGGCAAACATGTCGGAATCTTTTGTTATTTTTTGTTATCTTGCATGCATATTGTATGTGTTACCCATGTTTAGCAAATAAATATATCTTATCTTATCTTATCTTATCTTCGACGCTAGCGCCACATTGGTTAAATAGTGTGTCTATTTGGGGAACTAAGTGGAATCGGGATCGGGCGGTAAACGCTACTCTCGAGTCTATTCTGACAGCTGTCAATTGCGTCACGTGTACGTTGGGATTGCTTGTTGATTGAAATTTTTCCAATAACTAAAGTGTAACTTTTTAGAAATTGTTGTGCGTTTTAAGTGATTTTTAATAACAAATAAGTGTATAATATGGCACGTTTAGCAGTAATATACAGTGTTTTACGTAATTCGCATAAAAAACAATTAAAACAAAGACGAGATGAGCGTCGGATGATGCGTTATACGGACAAGGCGTTTTCTATGAATGAAGACGAATTTAAAGCAAATTATAGAGTGAGCAAGGATTTGTTTGAGGAAATTTATGAAAACATAAAGCCCTTTATGCCAACTCCTAAGAGAAGAAGTGATATATCACCAAAATATAAGGTACCTATGCTGTCTTTGTTACTTGACTTCTAACAATGATATAAATCATGACTCTTTTCGAAGATCAATAGCCTAACAGTTGTATAATTCTTGCAGGTTTTAGTGGCATTGTCCTTTTATGCGACTGGGAGTTACCAAAAACTAGTTGGAGGCACATATGGGACCCTAATGTCGCAGCAATCTGTTTCTCGTACTATTTATTTATTATTTATTTATTTATTCAAAATTATGTAAGTAACACAACACAGTACAGTACAGTACAGTATTAGAGATGTAACGGCAGCTCTTAACCATGGGGTGCATGTTGAAAGCCTCCACGTGGCGTACCCTGGGCAACGTCGGCCCCAGCTACTCACTCGCTTTGGGTGGACGGTTGGGGCTGGCGGCTAATTTTCAACACACGAGGAAGGGTCATGGTTCCAATCACAGATCATCGTTGATGGTCTGTGAAGGGAACCGGGCTAGTGACAGGACGGCTAAGGTGGGCCTTCTGACGCCTACTCCCCCCTCTGCTTACAGAGGGTAGGTCGAGTGGTCGTAGAGTGGGCAGAAAGGAAAGAAGGATAGAGAAATAGGGACCTCACCCTTTAAAGGAAAAACTAATTTAATCATGGAAAAAGGCCTTTGTAAAAAACGTCCCCAGGTGGGTCCCGACTGCTCGGCGGTCGGGGAGTCCCACCCCGCTTCGGCGGGCTGCCCTCCGTATTCTGGGGTGGGCAACAAATGTCTTCTGTCTGTCTCAGACAACAACGACGACCAAACGCGCGATATACGGACACCGATATTTTTAGACGAAGAGGCGAGGAGTGATGCGGGGTTGGAGTCCGACGCCGCATCTGGCGCAAAGGGCCCACAGAGCTCGGAACGCGAAGTTGAAGGGGCCGCAAACATAAGGTTCTTCCGGAAGCGCCCCAAATCGGGGGATGGCCTGGGGTCGTTCTCCGATGACGAGCTGGCCTCGGCCCGGAAGATCCCCACCAGTAGGCGTGGGGGCCGAGACAGAGGAGTGGGGAGAGGGCTCACCGCCCAGGAGGCTGCCCATCAAGCCGAAAAGCTTGCCGCGGAGGGGCGGCACCCCGGATCGAACAGCCACAGGGCTGTCCTCTCGGGGTCTTCTGGCGATGAGCTGGACGCTGATAGTGGCGCCAATTCGGAGCGGGCAGTCAGTTTTGCAGAGGTCGTGGGAGCCGCTATCAGAGATGTGGCCTTGAAGAGGAACAAATCCTCTAAAGACAAGGCCATATCAGCGGCCACGGCCTCCATTATGGCGGCAGCGGAGGCCAATCACTCCGGGCCTCCGTCGGAAGGAATGTCCGAGATGCGGGCGGAGGTCACCCACTTGAAAGCCGAAATGGAGCTTCTCCAAAAGGAAAATGAGAAGCTCCGAGCAGACCTGGCTGGGCTCCGAGGGGCTTGCCCCCCAGGAGATGCCGCACGGGGGAGCGCCGCATGGGCAAGGCCGGCCCGTGCTTGCAGAGGACCGGGTTCTGAACCTGGTGCGGCAGGAGCTGGCTGCCTTTCAAAGTCGGTTTTCTGCACTGGAGGCCATCGTCCTGCGGCCCCCGCTAGCGGCGAGCCAGGCAGCCTTGGGCCAACGGAAGGCGGCTTCGTTTGCCGCCGCTGCCACGGGCTCGTTGGGACAGGTCAACCGCGGGGCTATGCTGTTACCGTCGAGGTCGGCCTCGGTGAGACTGGGCAATTCTGCCCCTAAAAAGGGCGGAGCGTCTGGACAGGCGACGAGGGCCCCAGCCCAGGCGGTGAGTCAGCCGCCCCAATTGCTTCCACCTCCTGAATCTCCTGCGGCCGACGCCGAATGGCAAGTGGCCGGGCAGAAGAGAAAGGCGGGCAAGGCAGCGAGGGCGGCCAAAAGGAAGGAGAGGCGGAAGCGGCGCAAGGAGCGAAGTGTCGCGGATAGGCTCCGCGCCCCAAAGTCCGCAGCTGTAGTGATTACGCTACAGCCGGATGCGGAAAAGAAGGGCGTGTCCTACCGCGAGGTACTCGTCAAAGCGAGGGCGGCGGTGAACCTACAAGAGCTTGGCGTCACCGAGGGCATCCGGGTGAGAGTCACCGCGACTGGGGCCCGGATGCTGGAAGTCCCCGGTACGGCCAGCGGCCCGACCGCTGACGCTCTGGCCGAAAGGCTCAGGGCGACCCTAAATGCGGACGAAGCCCGAGTGTCCAGGCCGACCAAGTGCGCTGACATGCGCATTCTGGGCCTGGACGACTCTGTGACGGAGGGGGACGTGGTGGCCGCCGTCGCCAGGACCGGGGGATGCTCTGTCGAGCAGGTGAAGGCGGGCACCATACGTCCTGACGTCACGGGAATGCGAGCCGTTAGGGTGAGTTGCCCCGTCTCGGCAGCCCTAAAAATAGCTGGGGAGGGCCGAAGGCTCTTGGTGGGCTGGGTTTCCGCGCAGGTGAAACTTTTGGAACCCAGACCCCTGAGGTGCTTCCGCTGCCATGTGGGCAACCACGTGGGAGCTCAATGCACCTCGGAGGTGGACCGCAGCGATCACTGCTTCCGCTGTGGTCAGCCCGGTCACAAGGCCGGCTCGTGCAATGCCACGCCACACTGCGTCGTATGTGCAGCTGCGGGCAAGCCGGCCGATCACCGGGCTGGCAGCAAGTCCTGCGCTCCACCCGTCAAGGCCAGGGACAAGAGCAAGCCCTCAACCACAACCGTCACCACCGCAGCCGCCGCCACTGGTGCCACCACAGCCGTCATCGCCGCGAAAACTACCGTGGCAGCGCCCTTACAGGGGGCTCAGGAGGAGGCTGATATGGAATGCCAATAATGGCCCCATTACGTCTCCTCCAGGCGAACATCAACCATTGCGCCGCTGCTCAGGATCTATTGCTCCAGAGCATGGCGCAGTGGTCGATTAACATCGCCGTGGTCGCTGAGCCGTACTTTGTCCCACCCAGGGAAGACTGGGTGGAGGACCTGAGCGGCTCAGTGACCTTAATTTCGTTGGCCGCTACCGGTACCCCATCCCTCGAGGGTGTCAAAAGAGGACAGGGTTGTGTGGCAGCACGGTTCGGGGAGATTGTCGTGGTAGGGGTATACTTCTCCCCGAACCGAACTCTCACCGAGTTCCACAACTCCCTCGCGGAGTTAAAAGTCGTCGTCGTCGGCTATCGATCCATCCCTGTGCTTGTCCTCGGGGACTTCAATGCCAAGAATGTGGCTTGGGGTTCCCGGTATACGGACACACGGGGCAGGATGGTTGAGGACTGGGCTCTGGAGACAGGCTTGGTCATCCTCAACCGGGGTTCTGTCCCCACGTGTGTGCGGATGCAGGGTGAATCGGTGGTGGATATCTCGTTCGCCAGCCCCGCTCTGTCACCGCGTGTCGTCGACTGGCGCGTCATGGAGGAGGTGGAGACATATTCCGACCACCGGTATATCCGGTTCGACGTCTCCACCCAGATCTCGAGCGCGTCGGTCCGACAAACCCTGAGTGATCCGCGGTGGGCGCTGAAACAGCTGGACCGGGAGCTCCTCCTGGAAGCCTCGATCGTGCAGGCCTGGGTGTCATCACCGGATAGGCCTGCTGACATCAACGACGAGGCGGAGTGGTTCCAGGAGGCCATGTCCGAGATATGTGACGTGGCAATGCCTCGGGTCCATCCAGGACGCGCCCGGCGCCAGGTGTACTGGTGGTCGCCGGAGCTTACGGCTCTGCGCCAGGCCTGCGTTGCTGCGCGACGCCGGTACACCAGACACCGCAGGCTCCGTAACCGTCCTCTGGATACGGAAGCTATTGAGGTGGAGCTGTACGAGGGGTACAGAGTGGCGAGGACTGCCCTCCGAGCGGAGATCAAGCGGGCCAAGGGCTTGGCTCGCGAGGAGTCGCTGGGGACTCTGAACAGGGATCCGTGGGGGCGCCCCTACAAAATGGTGCGGGATAAACTCCGCCCATGGGCGCCACCGCTGACGCAGAGTCTCCGGCCGCAGCTCGTGGAGGGCGTGGTGAGCACTCTGTTCCCTTCACAAGGGGAACATACTCCCCCGCCCATGGCTACACCTCTTGCGGTGCCCGATGCGGACCACATAACCGACGACGACGACGATGCTCCGGAGGTGACTGAGGTAGAATTGAGAGTGGCGGTACGTAGGCTAAATGCTAAAAATACCGCCCCAGGACCCGACGGCTTACTTGGGAAAGCCTGGGTCCTGGTCTTGGAGGCTCTCGGGCCTCGACTAAGGGGGCTCCTTAGCGCATGCTTGGAGAGGGGCCAGTTCCCGCTTCACTGGAAGACGGGGAAACTGGTCCTTATTAAGAAGCCGGGGCGCCCAGCGGACTCCCCGTCCGCTTACCGGCCTATTGTGCTGCTCGATGAGGTGGGCAAGCTCTTTGAAAGAGTTATTGCAGACCGCCTCGTTGAGCAGCTGGTGCGGGTGGGGCCGGATCTAGCGGAGAGCCAGTTTGGCTTCCGCAGGGGGCGTTCTACGGTGGACGCCATCATGCGCGTACGAGCCCTCACGACAGGGGATGCGGTGGCCCGGGGTGGGGTCGTCTTGGCGGTGTCTCTAGACATCGCCAATGCCTTCAACACCCTGCCCTGGAGTTGCATCAGGGAAGCACTCCGGTATCACCGGATGCCGCCGTACCTCTGTCGCGTGATCGAGGCCTATTTGACGGACAGGGCCGTCATCTACCCCGGTCACCAGGGAGAGTGGAACCGGCGAGAGATGTCGTGCGGTGTCCCACAGGGATCGGTCTTGGGGCCGCATCTGTGGGACATCGGGTACGATTGGGTGCTGCGCGCCGACCTCCCTAGCGGCGTCAGCGTAATTTGCTACGCTGACGACACGCTAGTCCTGGCGCAGGGGAGGTCGCACCAGGCGGCGGCTCAATTAGCGACACGCGGGGTTGCGACAGTCGTTGAGAGGATACGGCAATTGGGACTCGAGGTGGCCCTGCACAAGTCCGAGGCCATGTGTTTTCATGGTCCTCGGAACGCGCCACCGCCGGGTTCCCAAATAACGGTAGGAGGGGTTCACATCGGCGTCGGGTCGACGATGAAGTACCTGGGACTCGTCCTCGACAGCCGGTGGAATTTCGTGGAGCACTTCCGACGTTTGGCTCCCAGACTGGAGCGGGCCGGAGCTGCCCTCAAGCGGCTCCTGCCTAATCTAGGGGTCCAAACGCCTCCTTCCGGAGGCTCTACGCGGGGATCGTGCGGTCCATGGCCCTTTATGGGGCACCGGTGTGGGCGCGTTCCCTGAGACGGCGACCAGTCCGCCGGTTGAACGCGTCCCAAAAGGTCATGGCCATCCGGCTAGTCCGGGGGTACCGCACGGTCTCTGGCGAGGCGGCGAGCCTCCTTGCCGGATTGCCGCCATGGGATCTGGAGGCAAAAGTCCTCGCGCACATTTGGGAATGGCGCGAGGAGGCGAAACGCCGGGGCGAAACGCCGTGGCCGCGACAAATCGCGGCTCGGCGGAAAGAGCTCCGGCAGGATCTCATGGCGACATGGAAAGAGCGACTGTCGCAACCCAGCGCTGGGCACGCCACAATTGCGGCGATAAGGCCCCTCTTTGAGGAGTGGCTAGAGAGGCGCCACGGCATCCTCACCTTCCGCCTGACGCAGGTCCTCACCGGACACGGCTGTTTCGGGAGGTTCCTGTTCAGGATTAGGCGGGAGGAAACGCCCGGGTGTCACCATTGTGTGGATCGCCCGGAGGACACGGTGGAGCATACGGTGGAGATCTGCCCCGCTTGGGCTGGGCACCGCCGTGTCCTCATGGAGACGATCGGCGGTGGCAACCTCTCGCGTCCGGCCCTGGTTCAGGCCATGTTACGGAGCGAGAGTGTATGGGAATCTGTCTCCTCCTTCTGCGAAGCAGTAATGCTCGCGAAGGAGCAGGCGGAACGCGTGAGGGAGACGCAACGAAGACGCCCTCACGCCCCTAGCCACCGCAGGAGACGCCCTGGGCGTCGGGAGTCGCGAGCAGATTCCCGGCCACCGTAGGCGCGGGCTTGCGGACGGCGAGTAATGGGTAGCTCGCCGTCCGATAAGGACCAGGCCCGAGTCGACGGCGCGTTGTGTTCCACGCGCGCCTCAAAGAGATGTCAGCAGAACTGACGGGGTCCGCGAGGACCGATGCCTGTCTGGGTCGCGGATAAATTTGAAAAAGAGTTACCGCGGCCCTGGCTCAAGCAACTGAAGGAACACGGGTGGGTTTTAGTCAGTATAAGTCTGACACGCCCTCCCGCCTCACCCAGAGCGGGAGAAGTCATTGGATGATTTCCCACCCCCAAAAAAAAAAAAAAAAAAAAGCTCTTAACCATCCATTAGTACAAAGTAAATGGATTAAGTTTCCTCAAACTCGTCGGGAAAGAGATGCTATAAAAAGAAGGTAATACTAATGGTAAATACCTAATTGTTATCAAACTTAGATAAATAATATAACAAATTTTTTTTATGTTACCTAAAATGCCTTGGTACTTAAAGTAACCATATTCTTTTCCTTATGTTCCAGGTTTTATGAAAAATTTCACATACCATCTGTTATAGGATGTATCGATGGCACTCATGTAGCCATAATTAGACCAATACAAAATGAAGAGAGATTTTTTAATCGCAAACATTTCCATTCAAGAAATGTTCTGATTGTAAGGCAATACTTTTTATTAATATTTAACTGTAATTTACTTCATAATAACATGTCTTTGTTTTATATATTTTCAGATATGTGATGCAGACCTAAGAATTCTGTCAGTAGATGCTTCATTTGGAGGAGCATCACATGACAGTTTTGTCTGGAATCAGCATCCTGTGAAACAACATTTAATTGATTTGAACAATAATGGAGAAACTGTGTTTTTACTAGGCAAGTAAATGATATAAATATCTAGTCCAGATCAATTTTAGTTTTTAGTGATTATGAATATATTTTAATTAGTTTGACTTTTCAGGTGATTCTGGATATGCCCAGAGGGTGTATATGGTGACACCTATAGTAGATGCTGCTGAAGGCTCCCCAGAACAATATTACACCAAGTTGCACTGCTCTGCACGAAATACAGTGGAACGTGCCATTGGTGTACTCAAAAATAGATGGCGGTGCTTACTCGTGCATAGAGTGCTACATTATCATCCTGATGTAGCAGCCAAAATAATTAATGCTTGTTGTGTCTTACACAACATGTGTATCAATAGAGTAGGTAATGATCTTGTGGAGAATACAGCAGAGGATGGAAATGAATATCCAGCTGTCACTTCTCAAGAATCAACTAGCAGCACAGCTGCTGAACTAAGACAAGGCATCGAAAAGCGTAATGCTTTAGTTCAGCAGTTGTGGGCCAGTATAAGGTAGGTAAAAAAATATGGTAAGATTTAGATAGGATATTTTTAGGTTTAAATTTTGTTATAAGTTAAAATGTTTTACTTTCTCTTCAATAAAATGGATTTCATTCTATTAGTGACATTGTATTTTTACAGTTTATTTGTATAAATTAATAATTTCTAGACCCCTACCACCTACCTACCTACATATTTATTGAAAAAACTGAGAAATGAATAAATATTTATTTTTTCTTAAACATACTTTTATTCACTTACTTCTTACTAATAATAGAAACAAATTAACAATAAAGAAATAAATCAAAAAACTAAAACGAAACATTGTTTTGTAGCGAGCCTATAATCAATAGCCGAAAACATTAGCACTAAATAAAGCTTTGACATTAATTTCTAATGCATTTGAAAGGGTAAATCAAGGATTTGGCATTTTTCTCGCTACATCCGAAATTGCATTAGCAATAGATGTCAAAGCACTTGTCATATTGCCAATGTGTTCGGACAATTGCAAAGCACTTGTCATATTGCCAATGTGTTCGGACAATTGAGCAAATGCTTGCGCTGTTATTAATTCCGCTTCAACTCTCCGCGCTTCGATAGTCGCGAACTGCTCCATATTTGCATCCAACGGCCTCGGAATTAAAGAGCGGCGCCGCCGGGGTCGTGGTGGTATAGTATTCTGAAGTGGCGTGGGCGGCGCAGGTACTGAAACACAAAATAATAATTTAAAATCAGCACACTTGACCAAACAAGTTTGAAACTTCTCAGTTGTTACAAAAAACAAGTCAATAAATAATACTGAAGTATTTTTTGCTATACCCGAAATATGATTAGTCCCAAAACACTTCATTGTTACACAGGCCACTTAAGTGTGTGTAGATACTTGGGTTGTGTGACTGATGGACAGCTTATTCAAAATACATATTTAAACATTCCTAAATAAATTCGAATAAAGACTTACTTGTGGATGATGCTGGTATTGCGTCATCATGTGACGTGCTAGGAATAGGGGAAACGTTTTGTAAAGAATCCATTTCAGTGTCTTCTTGTACAATTACAACATCCTCTATCTCAACTGGTGACTCGGTAGGTCTAGTCTGAAACAATAAAATTATTATTATTATAATAAAATATTTAGCATACTTAACATAAATAACATATGTATGATTAAATTGTAAATATTAAGAGAATTTAAAGATGTTGCTAAATTTGTCCATTTCATCTTCGTTTCTAATTTGCCTTGAGCGGTCCGAAGCAAACCTTTAGCTATGCCTGGGTTTTGCTCCAAGAATTCCACTAAACCTTCTAATTGGGCGAAACTAGGACGATTTGTCATTTTAACTGAAATTGGGAAACTTTTATTATGCACAACACAATATTTATGTAAAACATAGATCAAGAAAATAACTACATTGACAAAACAAAAATATTTCACTAATTAAACATATAATAAAGTAAAACATTACTTTAAATAATACAAAAATTATGTAAGATTGTATGTTTACTTACCACTTTTAGAAAAGTTTGATATTAGCTAAGTAAGCTAACGCACAATAATTATTTCTTACTAAAAAGGTACCACACGCGACCAATATCTTTATGTTAATGTTCTAGAGTTAAACAAACCAAACTTGCATTTCGAATTCACTTTTTTTATACTTCAAAGTCTTAAAACCACTATCCACTTGACTTTATTTTTGAAATTGGAGAACTTCTACGCCGTGTTTTTTTTTTTAAGTAGTTTAGGCAACGATCCTTCCGCATGAAGCCAAAGTCATGCTTAATTTTATGATTTTATTGGTTTTCTTACGCCCAAATGCATTTAACACGTTAAAATTAACCAATTAAACAACTATATATATCATATTTATTTGTTTGTCTTGGTTTTTTAAGGATAAAGCATTTTAAAGCCCTATTACCGGTTTAACGTTATGAGTCGAACAACACTATTGCGGCTCGTAGCATAGCTAACTTCACGTGTATCAAAATAATCGCGGAGCAATCGCAATTTCAATCCAATGTTGACAATATTGGTTTCAAGAGTACCGAATCACGTGACTGCAAAATTTACATTGGAATCGTATTGGCTTTAGATTAGAATTAAAATTAGTTTGAAGAGTAAGCCTGCAGAGCTCGAACCATGCCTAAGCCCATTAAATTTTATTGCTCAAAACATTCATGTTTACTTTGGCACGACGCATTTAGTGTTTATCAGCACTCGTCTGTGCCATATCAATTGGCATTGGATGGATGATGATCATGGATTAACGGACTGAATACACATTCTAATACAGAATCGAATTTTTGAATTCCTCTAGTGAAATCGTCATTTAATGCAGAATCAAAACCACCATCTGACTAAGTCGGAAATCTGAAGATAATGGTGTTAGATTCCGTGAACTACTCAATAAAAGGACATTATAAGTTTCCAAAATGTATTGTGCTCCGCACAGGCAAAACGATCAGACCATGAGTGACATCTGTCTAGAGAAAAAAACTTATTCTATACAACGTAGAGTTTATAATGGAACACATAGAAACTCCTTGAAGGTATATTTCCAACACTGGCCCTTGATCCAATATAAACTCATGTAAATCACATTACACACAATAAAATATCTAAGTGTAGACACATCCGCTGTCTAAAAATATAATATAACATAACAACAGCAAAACATAGCAAAAGCATAAATTTATTAAAACATCTGTCACATATAAACAGTAAATATTCAAAAACTATGTGATACGGATCTAAAACAAATTATACTTCTGCAAGCATACCTTATCTACTGCTTAGAACCATCGCATATCATTTATTTAATGATATAAAATAAATGATATACAAACTTATCATGTTTTTCCTTTACCAACGGTTTCGTTAAAACGTCGGCCACCATTTCATCAGTAGATAGGTATTTTATAACAACTGTACCTTCCTCAACAATTTCCCTGATGAAATGATGTCTTACGTCAATGTGTTTCGTTCTGGCGTGGTACATAGAATTAGTGCACAACTTCAGTGCAGACTGATTGTCATTAAACAACGTAACTTTTTCTACGCAAGAAACTTGCGTAGAAAAAGTGCTTCTTTACAAGCATCTGACAGACACATATATTCGGCCTCTGTGCTTGAAAGAGCCACTGTTTTTTGTTTTCTACTCTCCCAAGAGATGGTAGAATTTCCAATTTTGAACACATAACCGGTATAAGATCGGCGATCGACCTCATTTGATGCAAAATCAGCGTCAGCATATGCGACGATATCCAACCCTGACTTCTGAAAAGTTAAATAATGATCAGGCGTACCTTTTAGATAGCGAAGAACGCGTTTTGCTGCCTTCCAGTGAGTCTCGTTGTAAGCGTCGTTGAACTGGCTGAGCGAACTGATAGCATGTGCAATATCCGGCCGCGTACATACCGCTATGTACATCAGACATCCTATCAGGCATCTGTAGTCGTGCGTACAATCCTTCTTTGTAGATTTCACGAGCTTCAGACCTGTCTCCATAGGTGTTCGTGCAGGTTTGCAATCTGACATCTGAAATCGTTCTAGCACCTTCTTAATATAGCTTGACTGGTCTAGAGTTATTTCCTTGTTTTGTCTGCAAAGCCTCATTCCAAGAATGTGGTGTGCTGGCCCTAAATCTTTGATTTCGAAGGCCTTCTTTAATTCTTCTTTGATTCCTGCCACATCTCGGGAACCAGCTGAAGAAAATAGCATTATGTCATCAACATAGAGCGCAATTATAATCATAGAGTTCCCGCTCGACTTGACATAAACACAAGGTTCGGAAGATAAACGTTTGAATTTCATTTTGCTCGTCAAAACGCCATTTATTTTCTCATACCAAGACTTCGAAGCTTGCTTCAGTCCGTATATGGCCTTATTCAACTTGTAAACTTTATCTTCTTGGCCTTTAATCTTGTAGCCCTCTGGCTGCTCCATAAAAACGGTTTCCTTTAAATCTCCATTCAAAAAAGCTGTTTTTACATCCAGATGCTCGATATTCATGTTATGTTCCGTTGCTAAAGCTAGTAACGTACGTATAGTAGAATATCGTACTACAGGAGAAAACGTTTCTTCGTAATCAATACCGTATTTCTGTGTATAACCTTTTGCAACGAGGCGCGCTTTGTACCTCAATATTTCCCCGTCGAGGCCAAGCTTTCTTTTAAAGATCCACTTGCATTTGACAGGCCTTTGCTTCGTATCGCGGTCAGTCAGAGTCCAACACTGATTATCGATGAAGGATTTATACTCTTCCGCCATCGCGGCTTTCCACTTACTTGCTTCTTGGCCATTCAGTGCCTCGCGTACTGTCTGAGGGTCTTCCGTGTCACTGCATACAGTGCGTGCTACACTAGCTGACTCAAACTCACTACTTTCGTCCGTAGAGTTCTCGTAGTCTTCCAGTGTGGAATCTCCTGGGACATACGTCTCATCCGCAGAGTCATTCGGAGTCTCACTACTGCTCTCAGAATCATCTATCGTAATGGCGCTGTTATCTTGACAGTTTTCGTTAGATATTTCTGCGTGCTCTTGGGATAAATCGGGTGAGGCGGGTTGCACGGGAACATTATCGGCGACAGTTACATTGTTCGGAAACAAACCAATCGTGTAACGTGAACTGTCGTCCTCATCCGATGAAGTGTCATTCCAAAAAGCATGTTCTAGAAAAGTGACATTTCTTGCTTTTATGACATTCTTCGGGCTCGCCGGATCTATCAATCTGTAACCCTTTGACTCGTCACAGTATCCGACAAAAATATATTTCTTACTTTTGGGATCTAATTTGTCTCGTTTGTGCTGTAGGGCATAAGCTTGACAACCAAAAATGCGTAGGTAACTCAGATTCTCCTTTTTACCTGTCCATTTTTCTTCCGGTGTACTGCCCATCACAGCCTTAGTTGGAGAGCGATTCTTCAGGTAGACGGCGGTGTTGACTGCTTCTGCCCAGAATTCCTTTTTCAAACCTGCTTCCTGGAGCATGCACCTGGCTTTCTCCGTAACGGTTCTGATCGCGCGTTCTGCGACTCCGTTCTGAGCAGATGACCTTGGAACCGTGGTCTGGTGTCGAATCCCATGCTTCTTCAGGAACTTCTGAAAATTAGAATTGACATATTCACCACCATTGTCAGTACGAAGAACTTTAATTTTCTTATTGGTTTGGTTTTCTACAAGAGTTTTAAATTCTTTAAACATCTCGAAAACCTCATCCTTCCTCCTAAGAAAACAAACGAATGTTTTTCGTGACAGGTCGTCAATGAACAACAGAAAATATCTTTTCCCACCTAGAGACGGGCACGGCAGTGGTCCCATGACGTCAGTGTGAATTATTCCAAGAATTTCCTTGGCTCTGGTCTCCGATTTCTTCGGAAATGGCAACTTAGTTTGTTTACCTAAGATGCAGGAAACACACGTCCGAAAGTTATTGTTGTCATAAGAAATACCCTTGACCATACCTTTTCGCAGTAACTCCATGCTTCGGGTGTTAAGATGCGCTAGACGATGGTGCCAAATTTGTTGCGTTGCCTGGCTTCCAGTAGCAGGAGACTGCGACGCTTGCTTCATGCTCACGGCAACAGGACGACTATCAACCTTCAATTGACGTGTCGGCACCGCTTTGCTGTCACCTGTACCTACAGACAAAGACGAACACATGGCCTGCGAGGATGGCTCGCTACACAAAACAGAAACAGTTTCAAAGGCATCAAGTTCATAAATACCATCTCTCAGGGTAGCTGTAGCCAAAACCTCCCCATTGTCATAGACTGTACACACGCCAGAACGAAACACAATTTCGAAACCTTTCTTATCCATCGCACTAACAGATAACAAATTAGCAGACAATTTTGGGACTAAGTACACATTACTTATCGATCTCACACTATTGTCCTTTAGCACAGTTTGCGCAGTTCCTTTTCCAGCTGTCGGCAATGCTTCACCATTGGCAATTAAGACCTTCTTCGGCTTTTCAGTAGTAAAATCTGATAAAAACCTGCGATCATTGCAAAAATGCTGCGCCGCACCACTGTCGACGTACCAAACGTCTCTCTTGACTTCTGCGGCCAACGCTGTGAGATGCGCCTGGCTTTTCCTGCCACTCTTCTTGCCGTCAGAGTTGTCAGGACAATCCTTCTTGAAATGCCTACTCTTTTTGCATCTGAAGCACTTAATTGGCTTGGGTGCTTTCCGAGCTGCTAAAGCCGTAACATCTGCGCTTTTTTCATCGCGTCTCGCATTTTCTAGAAGCAATTTTGCTTTGACATTTTCGCTTGACAGTGACGTGTTCGAATGTTCTAGAGCCATAATCAACGGGTCGTAATCGCTTGTCAAACCGCTGAGTAAAATCACGGCTACGAAGTCATCTTCTAAAGCCGCTCCGATGTCGCTCAGTTGTTGCGATGTATCCATCACCTTGTTCACATATGCCTCCATACTCGCACATACGCTTAATTTAATGGCGAACAATGTGCGAAGCAATCCGAGTCGTCGTGACAAGCCTCGGTCCTCGTATGCCTTTTGAAGGTTGCTCCACGCTTCGCGAGCCGACTTGGCATTTCTAATTTGTGGAAATACACAAGGCTTCACGCTCAAGGCGATTTTCGCGAGCGCCTTTTCCTGCTTCTTCGCGTCTTCGTTTTTATTTTCAGGTGTGCCCACACAATCCCAAAGATCGTCATGGATGAGCACCATCCGCATCATAAATTTCCAGGTTGGATAATCTTGAATCCCGGATAATTTTTCTATCGAAACATTTTGATTGATGGTTGTCATTGTTCTATGTTTTTCTTGCGAATAAATTTTGAAAATAATTTTACGAAATCACACGCGCATACTTGGAAAATAATAATTAGAGTAGTGAATTTAAACCACGCTCTGCTACCATGTTAGATTCCGTGAACTACTCAATAAAAGGACATTATAAGTTTCCAAAATGTATTGTGCTCCGCACAGGCAAAACGATCAGACCATGAGTGACATCTGTCTAGAGAAAAAAACTTATTCTATACAACGTAGAGTTTATAATGGAACACATAGAAACTCCTTGAAGGTATATTTCCAACAAATGGAAGTCCGGTAATTCAACGAACCTGACAACCCAATGGATATAAATACTGCGATTAACGTACGTCGTCGCTGATATCGCTTCTCAATGACTTACAATTGAATTGATTGTAAAGAAATGAAAGAAGTAGTCCGGTAATATAAGTTTATTAAAAGTACTTATTCACAATTGTCACAGATTTTATAGCAAAGTATCGTAACTTCACAATTCCTTTATAGTTCGATGGCACTCGCTAAGAGGTCTCTACGCGACTGCCTTTTGCTATGATGCCCTATAACTTCTTCCCAACCCCCCTTCCTATCCTTATACATTATTTTGGGCCACCTAAGCTCATTATTACATTGTTAAGCCCTATTTTGCAACTAAGCTAGACTACATTGTAAAACAAGTCCTCTATTGTACCTAATGATATATTTTGCCACTCAGCCTAACTACACTGTAACACAGGTACTAGTTCTTTAGGGCGATAACACCCGGCCGTCCTGCATACGCATGCGCCCTCGCATGTGTTAGGTCTGGTGCATCAGCTGAGAACAAAAACCATGTTTTATAATGTTATTCGTCAACGATCAATTTTATTTTGTCCAGGTTTTATCCTTCATTTGTTTTCATATTAAATGCCTTTGTTGTTAAAATTAGAATTACCTATTCAAAACTATTGAACACATAAAGAGTAAACTCTCGTCACTCTCCGGGTCGTTTCGTAACATACTTCGTTGTATTCCATCAAAATTGCGGTATACTATTTACAACTCCCTAGTAAAGACGCATCTACTTAATCTGATCGAAGTCTGGGGCAGTGTTGCAAAAACAAAACTATCGGCGCTCCAAGTTGCCCAAATTAACTCATAAAATACTATTCCACTATCCATATGTGACATCAACCAGTAAAATTTATCAAGACACAAAATTAATGAATATAAAGCAACTATATATTTACAACACATGTATTTTCATCAGAAATATTCTCAACAAAAGTGTTCACTCAAACTTAACACTCACCCAATATAAACAAGTTAGTCAACGCAGCACACGGCGAGCAAGCTTGCTAGTTTTACCTAAAATAACAACTAACTATGGCAAAAAATGCTAACTTTTGAAGGAGCACAACTCTATAAGCTACCGTCCTGTATAAAAAATCTTGACTCTTTCAATGCATTCAAGACTCAACTTAACCAGCACATAATTGCGGATAGAAAAAAAAAAAAAATATATACTTATTTGACACTTTGAAATACATGTTACAATCAAGTCATAATAAAATAACACACAAATGTATTGTCACAAATCTGATCCTAATCCCCAAACTAGGCCTGGACCTGTGTTTTGGGGGTCAGTGTTCAGCCATGGGTTCTATTTTCAATCTAAGAAATTGTGGAGGAGTGTCGCTACATAGTTGACAGCCAAGGTTATTGCCATTTGGTAACACATATAGGTAAAATATTGCTTATTGCACAGTAGGAATTAAAATTATGAAAAGAAAGTATCTAAAACTTATGTGTTTATATTGTCTGTATGTGAAATTGTGTGAGTTGATGAGTGTATGTGTGTAAGTGTGCCTGTGGTGGGAGTGTGTTGTGTGGATCGATCACTTTTGGAGAAATGAATGCATTGGATGGGTAACTATTCAATTGTAATACTCATGACGAACTTTTTGTAATCTATTGTATGTTTTTTTTATTAACACGCTTTTATTAGCTTGGTATGTATGTATCTATGTATCTTTGTATCAATGTATCAATGTATCAATGTAACGGAATCTTTGAACGTGATTTTCACCCACTTCAAAACGTTGGATTGATTTGAAACTTTGCACACTTATCAAGGACCGATGACAATGCAATAATTTAAACAGTTTGTCCCATTATCCTTACCATTAAAGCGTGTTTTTTAGTTTTTAGAACTACAATTTATATTATTAATATTGTTCTCAAGTAAGTGACATATGTCTTTATTGGACATAAAGTTTCTTTAAACCGAAACCGAACTGTGACATATATTATAATCTGAATTTCGGCAACAGCTCCAACGATTTTCATGAAATTTAGTATGCAGGGGGTTTCGGGGACGATAAATCGACTAGCTATGTTTAATTTTTAGAAAACGTCGTTTTCTCTATTTTCACCCGAGCAGATCTTGGTCGCCCAGGTACTTTTACGTTATGTGACAAAAGTATCGATTGCAAATAATTTAAATTTTTTCAACTTTTGTAAAAAATCACGTTCTTTCAAGTTTTCGGTGGTTGATCGTTAAAACAATTTTTACTTATAAGCAGGAGAGGACCATACTTCGTCTAAACATAAACCAAAAATGCATTATTATTAGTTTTAAAATAAAATATGCAAAAACCAGTGTAAAAGGGCTTAATATGCAAATGCATATGGCACATGCGCATTTAATGCGGTCTCTACTAATGTTTAACATTAAACTTGATGACTTTAAGTAAGTAGTTTATGTAATTTCTGGTATTGTTATAGTACAATATAGGTACCTACGTCAGAATCTATTTTATTAGTCATAAACAATAATAACTTTACTATGCTAAAATCTCGGTGTACGCGTCGACTCACAGGAAATTATTTTTGATGAGTATTCCAGAATCTATTATAAATACCCAAGTGAACTTGATTAAGACCGACGCCGCGACGTAGCGATGTCAGTTCATTAAACTCACCCATATGCATAATAAACCTTCCTTTTCTTAAGTTGGTTAACAAGCAAGAAGTCATTAGATGACATCTGCCTTTCACATTGCTAGAGGATATTCTTATCTTTTGCTGGCTGGGGTCATATTAGACCCACTAGATTTGTAACTGGCTGAACCAAAAAGGTTAAATATCCTCGCACACCCTCCTTCCTTTTTTAGGGTTCCGTACCCAAAGGGTAAATACGGGACCCTATTACTAAGACTCCGCGATCCGTCTGTCTGTCTGTCTGTCTGTCCGTCTGTCACCAGGCTGTATCTCATGAACCGTGATAGCTAGAGAATTTAAATTTTCACAGATGATGTATTTCTGTTGCCGCTATAACAAAAATACTAAAAACAGAATAAAATAAATATTTAAGTGGGTCTCCCATACAACAAACATGATTTTTTTGCCGTTTTTTGCGATAATGGTACGAAACCCTTCGTGCGCGAGTCGGACTCGCACTTGGCCGGTTTTTTTCTTTATATTTTTTTCCTTTTAGACGTTGTCCTTTCCAAATTTCTGAGTTCATACAAAACTTCTATTTAAACATAGGATAAATCATGCTGTGCAGGCGGAGGATACATAATCACGAGCTGACAGACCAAAACCCACCTCTGGTGTCAGAGTTAATAAAGCCGCCTCTGAGAACCCCACAGGCTTCTGACTTGGCTATTTCAGACTTACATTAACTATGTAAGTCCAGGTTTGTTGTTGACCAAAACCATATGTATCCTCCGACTGCACAGCATGATTTTCTTCTTGTTCACGTCTTTTTAATTCGCTTCATAAGCAGACAGGATTTTTGATATTTTGAATTTTTTTTGTTTACGTAGTTCACTACCTTCTGCCCGCGTCTGCATCCGCGAGGTATGTGTTCATTATACCGAATTTAGAGATAAATAGTATCTGATGTGTTAATTCAGGTTATAAACTATGTGCAAAATTTCATTGAAATCTGTTACGCCAAACATACAACTTTCATATTTATTATATTACATGGGCAAACAAAATTCTTTATCTTTAGGAATAATTATTTTTCGTTCACTTTTTTTTTTATTTTTTATTTGAGATGGGTTTGCTCTTGACTCTAGTCTAGGTCAGATGTGACAGAGACAAAGTCGACGATGGAGATTGGAGTGAGCTAACCCAGAAGTAGCCTGTTCACTCTAACTTTGAAGAGATTCGGGTTGTATGCGTTCGGAAACACAGACGCAGGCAGTGAGTTCCACTCTTTTGCTGTGCGCATTATGAAGGACGTTCTTAACAAAACCTCCTCAACTGTATTTGCACTCTATATATAGTCTTATCCTAACATACTTACTCTCCTTATCGCCTAGCACTACTAATTACCTAAGCAGGTAATTCTCCATTTTCCTTTTGATAACACTTCTGCTTAGTATTCAGTTTGTACCGTCAATTGGAAACTGTATTCGTTATTAAAATATAAAAGTAATTATTTTACCTCCTATTATCAATTGCTCGAAGGAAATACATAATTATGAGATTTTCGTAACCATGCAATCGTGCAAATTTAAAGGGAGCTAGATATACATTTACTAAATGGCTAAAACTAAATTTACCTTTGTGGTTTCTGATAGAGAAAGAACACGTCATGATCAGTTAATGTATAAGTTTCATTATGTTTACATAATGGAACTCATATATTAACCGAACGTTTTCCTTAACTACTTATAGTTAAGGTAAACGCAGATAATAATAACACACCAAGAAAAACCCGCGGATAACAAATAATCCATTGTTTTAAAAAAATAAAATAAATTGTAGTTCTAAAAACTAAAAACACGCTTTAAGTTTACACTAGTCGAAAATTCTTCCATACAAACGTAGTCTAGGGATAATTCCACTGTTTGATTATGTACGTTCAAAATAAAAAGTGATATCAATTCGTCTCATCATTATCTAGCCCTGTATGGAAGCAAAAAAGTAAATAAATAAAATATTTGAAAGTTATGAGCGTCGAAAGTTACACATTTCGACACAAATTTTAACGCATTTTTGGGCGCAAATAAATACCATAAGAAGACGGAAAATTGCAAAACAGCCTCCATAGATTAGTAGTTCAAAAATGCAAATAATTTTATTTTGAACAGATAGATTTAGTTGTTTTTTCATGATATCTAGACTGCCAAAGGTCTGTTTATAAAATTTCGCGCGCTCGGTTTCGTTCTAAATCATTATCCATTTCACTACAAATTTGCAAAAGTGTGTATTCGTACGCGAACTAGCTTCCTACTGCTAATCACAGCATTTATCTCTTCCGCACGTGTTGTCGGTTGATATAAAATGCATTTCAACCCCGCGCACAAAATAGTTCGTGCCGTCGACTAGTGTACCCTTAATGGTAAATCGAACTAAAAAGTCGCTAATCCTGAAGATCTTGGAACAAACTATTTAAACGTGCACGGTAGAATCAACTTTCATTACTTGTAAATTTGAAAAAGTTGAATAAAGATATTTGACTTTGACTAAATTATTGCATTGTCATCGGTCCTTGATAAGTGTGCAAAGTTTAAATCAATCCCACGTTATGAAGGGGGTGAAAATCACGTTCAAAGATTCCGTTACATTGATACATAGATACATACCAAGCTAATAAATGCGTGTTAATGATGCCTATCTATTCGCGATAAACTCAAAAACTACTGAACGGATTTTCATATGGCTTTCAACAATAGAAAGAGTGAGAAACGAGAAAGGTTTTTGTATATAATTTATCGCTGGCTTAGCCGTGCGGGTCCCTAGCAACAAACATAAAAATATGTCTATTAGTTATCTCAACCATGTTGGGATGACTTCCAGTGAAACGAAATGAAGCTGAGTACCAGTACATTACATGGAACGACCATACCAAGAAGCTGGGTAACATCTCTTGGCATGACTGGTGTTAGGTCAGTTGTTGACGAGGTACCGCACCACATGATTTGCGGTCACGATTTTTAACACACGACTCACTGCAGACGATTTGTCTTCCGTTCGTTTGTTCACTAGACACGATTCTGAAATGACACTGCAGTGCAGTGACAAACCACGCATGAGCCTTGCGGTGTATTATTTCGTGTCGTCAACAAGCTCATACTTGTTTTGTACAGCCGCTAAATCGTCCCCGCAAAAAGTCACGACGACATAGTGGCATCGACGACATAGCCATAAAACCGTTTGTTAATCGTTTGCGTGTAGTGCGATAACGCAAGTCCCTTCATCTGTATGAAAACCAAGCGTGCCACTTTTTCAAACACAATTTAAAAACAAATTTATTTACCAATGAAAGAAAACATTTGCAATGCCTCGGCCAACTTTTTCTATACAGTTTTTACAGTATTGGGCATTTTGTAGATTTCGGTGGATTTCCGGTGCCGATAATGCTAAATGAATAGCTCAAATTACGATAATTGATCGTACTTTTACTCCGTTTGTTGATACGCGAAGTACATACAATTAGGGGCGCACGGTTGGCGCAGTGGTCGAGCGATTGACTGCTGCGCTGCGTGTCGCGGGTTCGATTCCCGCACGGAACAAATTTTTGTATGATCTACAAATAGTTGTTCCGGCTCTGGGTGTTTGTGTATGTGAGTTTATATGTTTGTAAACGCACCCACGATACAGGAGAAATTCCTAGTATGGGGCAACGTTTTTTTTAAAAAAAAAAAAAAAATTGCGTCATCTAGTTAGATTTATATATGTGGTTTAGATGGTCATCCATCCACGGAGTGACCTCTGCAAGCATTGCTTTACCTTAAACATCGACCCGTGCGGTTGGTATTACTTAGCCACGCTCTGCCAGTGATTGTTAATTTAATTCTCAGCACAAAAGCTCTCCAGACAGCTAGTAACTATATGAGGAATTAAACTCTTCATTAGCCAACTTTAAAAAAGGAGGAGGCTCAATTCGGTTGTAAATTTGACTGACTACATATAGTTAAAACTAATTATAAGAATAAGAATAAGAATAATTTATTGTAAAGAAATTACATTCAAATGCGTTGCTTCCTGGACTCACACTAGGATTCCCTGTGTTGTGAGATCCAGGCTCCTTCATTCCGTTTACATTTATTGCTGTTCAACAATATTACGTTACAATAAATTCTTAATTAAATCTAATCTACGTGTAATTTGCAAGAAAAGGAATATAAAATAAAAAGCTAAATCTAATAGAAAAACAGTATATAACCAAGTATGTATAGTTATGCATGTACCTTTGTTGTGTGTGATTGTGATGGTGTGTATGTTTGCGTGATGGTGTGTGATAGTGTATGTTTGTGCGGGTGTATGAAATAAGGTAGTGTGTCTGATTGTTATACCTACCACTATACCTATTATCTAGAATCAATTTGCATTGTACAGTTACATGTATAGTTTTCCGTATTAATTGAGGAAAAATATGTGTAGTTATTTATTCTGTGGTATGTGAACAGAAAAATAAATTGTGTGATGAAATATTTTAATTTTACATCAGTGCTGTTCACAGTTATCCTTTTAACTGAGGAAGGAAATGGTAAGCTTCGTATATACCGACCTTCTTATCAGTAATGGTTATTTCCCTTTGACAACTGCTGCTGTTAATTTATGAATTTGTTCGATAACACGAGAAAGGGAACAGCTGATTTCTTTTGTGATTTCATGGTTGGTTACAAAGTAGAAGTTAATACTAGTTAACGAGCTTTTGTCCGCTACTTCGTCTGCGTAGCATTAGTACTTCGAATACTAACCCTACCTACTACTCGTTAAAATAACTGTGCACCTGGCGTTGTCACGTCACTCTGACGTTCGACTCTTGCTATTCTCGTACGAGGCGAACACGGGGCGCCGCGTGGGTTGATAGGAGTATACCTTTCAATAATACCCTTAAAGTTAAATTTGTTTTGCGCCATTTTCTATATTGCGCAATAATATTGTAGGTGTGTGGGCTGCCTTACAAACATCCGCCCTCCGGGACAAAAACTATCCTATGTTCCCCAGGGTCACAAACTATCTCGATACTACAACTAAATTGGTTCATTGCTTTAAGCGTAAAAAAGGGTAACACATATACATGCAGATAATTATTTTCGCATTTATAATATTAGTATGGGAGTATGGATGGATATAAATGAGCAGTTTTAACCCTTGCTTTCCTTGTTTCAGTGGTTCGGCGTAACCCAGTTGACACCGGCTATCGCTGAAAACCAGCGCTGTGGCTCTTTCTCGCACATGAGTCCCAGCATTATGCTGAGCGATGACCGTTATGCGTGATTGTAACGCATACTTTGCAATTATTGTATTTAGGTTCATTTTATGGTATGCGTCGTGCTTGGAGCAAAAAAACTCGTTTTCTTTCTTTCTTTCCTTGAAAGATTGCCCATGAATTTTAACTTAAAATCTTAGAGTATCCCGTTCCGTTCTGATTATTTTTTCCGTCGCTGTAGTACCTACCTAAGGTAATTTTTTATAGTTTTTGTCAACTCTGATGAGCCGGTGACCATAGGCATCAAGGTTATGTCATGAAAACGAATGCGTTAAATTATTTCAGCAGTTAGGTTAGTTTTTTCCATATCTGCATTGGATTGTCATCATCATCTGCCTAGCCTTTTCCCAACTATATTGGGGTCGGCTGCCAGTCTTACCGGATTCAGCTAACTGGATAACACGGTACCCCTTGGCAAGACTGGTGTCAGATCTCAAGCTTCTGACTACCCGTAACGACTGTCAAAGATCTTCAAATAACAGCCGGGACCAACGGCTTAACGTGCTTTCCAAGGCACGGAGGAAACTCGGTATGTTCGAATGGTCACCCATCCACGGACCGACCTCGTCAAGCGTTGCTTAACCTTGATGATCGACCCGTGTGGCTGTTATTCTTTAGCCACGAGCTGCACTGCATTGGATTGTCAAAGTATTTTATTTGGGAATGAGGAATTAAGCATCAGAGCTTAGTAAATAACGCATTTACGTACGTAGATGTACATAATATGTTTATTTATTTATTTACAAGGCACACCAACGACTCAATTACACATTAACATTACAAAGAAACATCCAGAAACGATCCTGTGTAAGTAAGTCACTTACAGGCATGCACATCATAACGTAAGTCGCATGTATTTATATAAAATGAATATAAAACAAACATAAAATCAAACAATTATAAGGCCTTCTATTTGTTATTCATGTTAATAGAAAACACTTAACAGATAAAATAAAGTATATGGATAAAGGAAAAGCATGAAGGTACTGCTTATTTCAATAGAAATTTCTATTCAAAATTTTCCTCTCTTTGTAAGTATTGTTAAAGTATAATCACACTAATATTACTCGTATAAAGGCGAAAGTCTGTGAGTGTGTTTGTTGCTTCTTAACGCTCAAACGGCTGGACGGATCTGGATGAAATTTGGCACAGAGATAGATTGTAGCCTGGAACAGCATATAGGATACTTTGGGATAATTTTCGACATTCACACGGGTGAAGCCGCTGGCAGAAGTTAGTATCTGATAATTCAACATGCCTCTTTGAAAAAGACCTCCTCTAGATGTTTACATTGATTTCCATTTTAGATCACTCTCCTCCATTTTAGTCTGATCCCATCTCCTTAGTGGTTTGTCCCGATTCCGTTTACTATTTCTGGAACAACAATCAGTTATTGAGTGAAGAAAAACATCGTAAGGAAACCGGGATGAACTAGAACCAAAAATTCGAAGATATGTGACATCCACCAACCCGCACTGGGCCCGTGTGATATATATTAATAATAGTAATAAATAATTTTGAGAATGATTATCATGTCATGCCCCACCTAGCTCTATATTTCTTTGGCCGATTTGATTTTGTTGTGTAAAAAGTACTTAATGTATTCGAATCCGATGAACGTTGTGACCGTAAGTTCGACTACTTGTGCACAGCTAACAGCAAGTACTGTTGAAATAGGTCGCAAACTACTAAGAATCATTCTTGCATTTATAGTGACAAGATCATCGAGCGATGCAGCAGCCTTATTGCGCAATGAATTCGACAAGGCAAACGGCAAAGTGTATGAACAATACTCCAACATAGACGAAAATCCACATCGCGTCTTTCATCTCGCCATGTGATTGGTCGATTGTCCATACTCTTTGCCCTTTGCTTTGCCGAATTCATTACGCAATAAAACTGCTGGTGTAGCACAACACTCAACGTACACAAATCACTGGCTTTACACGGCATACCAACTACCCTACACATAACCAAAATAACAACAGTACCAAGCAATGGCTACAAGCATTTTATTTTTATTATTTTACGATCGTTTAGTACTTAAAATTACTAGTTTTTTGTATCTGACAGACTTATATAATTATATTACATCCAATAATATTACTTAGGCGCAGGCCACATAGAAATGGTGTCGGGCGCAGACATAGCATGGGCGGCTGCTATTCAAATTTCATACAAAATGCATGGAAATAAGGCGAAATTTGAACAGGCGCGGGCGCCGGAATGGCGCGGCATAACGTGCCCGACCAACGACATACCGTGTTCTATATTGCGCCTTAGGGTGCACCATGCCCCATGGTGCACAGTTATTTTAACCGTGTAGTATTTAGGGACCTATCTACATTTATTATTATCACTAGCTGCCGCCCACGGCTCCGCCCACATGGTATAAGTACTTCTCGCAATATCTTTATAAATTATAGCCTATTTGTTATTCTGATGTATAAGTTATATTTCTGTTAAATTTCATCAAAATCCGTTCAATAGTTCTGCATGAAAGAGTAGCAATCCATCCATCCATCTTGACAAACTTTCACGTTTATAATAGTAGTAAGATTTACATATTCGGGTAAGGCACCGCTATGGTCGTACGTTGTCACGTAAAACAGAAAAAAAGAGCAAGCCAAGATGTTTTGCAAGGAATATCAGATGAATGGTGAAAATGCATGATTACGACTACGCTACGAGTTACACGACTTTGCTACGTGTGCTACGACTTTGCTACGAGTGCGATTTTGCAACGCGAATGGCTATCTACGTAAGTATGTGTCTTCTGTCTACCAAATACTCCTAAAATATCAATCATGAACACTTTTTATAATCAAAACAAACGATGGATGTGGCTCTCCCCAAACGGACAATATAAAAACGAAATAGATTTCATACTATAAAATCTACCACATATATTTCAAAACATCGAAACACTAAATCTAAACTATCCTTCAGACCACAGCCCACTAAGAGCAAGTGTGTCTCTCACAAAACCAATAAAAAGTAGAGCCAGATATAAGAAAAAACAATTCAGCTCACTTATAAATGAAGAAATCACTTCTAAACTTCTCACTTATAAATGTTGCAAAATTTCCTACGTGCTCTTCAAGATGGATACCAAAAAGAGTCAGTACAAGTATATCACAACAAAACAATAAATTTTATCCAAATTAGTTTACAAGGGCAACAAGTACAAATAATTCAAGAACAGACCTCAGCACTCTAACAGAACGCACAAAAAACCTTATGAAAAGAAGACAAGAACTACAAAAAACCAGTAAAAAAACTCGATCCATGAAAAACGAACTAAAAGCTCTAAGACTTACAAGTAAATATATAAAAATTGATTATAAGAAACACAGAGCGGAAATTATTAAAAAACATCTGGACCAAAAAGGAAGTCTAAAAAAAGGTCTCAAAGCATGGAACTAATAAAACATGGATTGAAGGTTTACAAGACGCAGAGAGGACTAAATACAGCCGAAACGACATCATAAAAGTTGCAACTGATTACTACAGAAACTTATACAGCGCGGCTTCAAATACGAGCAGAATTGAAAACTTTTCTCCAAAACAATTATTAGAATGCGAAAGCCCTAACCATACCACATAGAGCCAATAGACTGCGATGAAATTATAGAGGCAATACGGAAGGTAAAATCGGATAAGAGTCTAGGTTCTGACAATATCACAAATGATGCCATAAAGTTAGCCCACACCATTCTAGCCGCGCCATTAGCGAATCTCTTCAACCAAATATTAAAGTCCTCAGAAACACCTTTACAATGGTCTGAATCTAATATAATTTTAATTTACAGAAAAGGAGATCCTAAAGACATCGGCAACTATAGGCCTATAAGCCTACTGCCGACTATGTATAAACTATTTTCTACGATGATAAATCAGAGAATAAGCACACCACTGGAACAAAAACAACCCATTGAACAAGCAGGATTCAGAAAGGGATTATCTACAACCGATCACATACATACTTTAGAGCTCATAATCGGAAAATACCAGGAACACCTAAGACCATTGTATATCGCATTCATTGACTACCAAAAAGCCTTCAACACTGTCTCACACGAAAGTATATGGCAAACTTCAAAAGCTCAAAATGTAGACACCGGATATATAGATATCCTAACTGACTAATTTTCAGTGAATATTGTAAGTGCATGCATGTTTTATTAAACATATTTGTAATTTTCTTTACTGGAGGGACACTGACTTCTAAGTTACAGGCATCTGCCTAGCTTGGAAGTCAGGTTTCCATCATTAGTATTTTGCCTTATCGTGTATTTATTATTTGTATACAATTTTTGTATGGCTTGATGAATGAATCAATTATTAAATTAAATTAAATTATATGTTAAGAAACTTATACAAGAAGAGCACTAGCAGGGTCAAGTTGGAAACTGTTGGCCCAAGCTTTCCAGTCAAAAGAGGTGTGCGCCAAGGCGATCCCCTATCTCCAAAAATTTTCAGTGCCGTTATGGAATACATTATTAGTAAACTAGACCGGAAAAACCTTGGGTTATTGATTCAAGGAATATATTTAAATCACCTTAGATTATCTGACGACTTGATACTGTTATTAGAAACGACCTCTCAGCTACGATCAACACTCTCCACATAGCTAGCAAACAAGTAGGCCTCGAAATGAACATATCAAAGACAAAAGCTATGTCAAAATATGCAAAGTCAAATATAACAGTTGATAGCGTACCGTTGGAATACGTTGAAACTTACATTTATTTAGGAAAAAAAATTGGTTTTAACAGAAATAGCAATGAACTGGAAACAGAGAGGAGAGTTAAAAATACGTGGAATAAATAATTGAGCGTCAAAGAAATTTTTAAAAGTGACATGTCCGTTATAGTCCAGTAGGGATATAATTATTTTTCACATAACCTTTAATAATTCAAAACTCAGTTATTTTCGCTCGGTGGATAATGTATGTGAATTCATTGCTATGTACAAAAATGCTAACTGTTGAGAGTTATGCAATAGGTATGAAGTAGGTATTTCCTATTATTTCGTGTTATAACAATAATATAATATTAAAATTTAAATAATTCACTGTCTCTTTATTAGTACTATCTAAACTTTATATTAGTGAAAATGCTAACAGACAGGTACTGTGGAACAATGGAATACTGAAAATGGCTCGTAACTCTATCTATAATAGATTTAAGTTTACAAATCATTTCGTATATGCATAGAGGGATTAGTTATACGTTACAACAAAAGTTCTAACAACTAAGTATTATGCTGCACTGGTAATTGTATTTTTACTTTGCAACAAGCGAAATATTAAATTTAAGTTTATAATTTTGCGCCTACATATTCGTAATAATAAACTCTGTCACCATACAAAAGTTTAAACATTTACGTGCTATGATAGTCGTGCCTTTAGTTTAATAAATCATATATAAGGGTATTGTGGGGCACGGTGACAACTCAACTCCGAACGTTTTGAATGAGGCGCGAAATCATTTCATTACTGTCACATCAGTATTTAAACCTCGTTCATGAAATCTAATATGTCAATTTGTTTTTTGTTGAGGTCGAATGCGATTTCTACCGTCTTCGTTCCTATATAAAGAATATGCAATATATATTCACAGAACACGGAATGGTCGTACCAGCCGTGCTGAAAATGTCTCGAGATGACAGAATAATAATATTCTCCGTATCGGACATTTTTGACAGTCGTTAGGGGGTGACCATAAGCTCTTAGAGTGCTCTTAGATGTGTATGACTTGTATACATCTATCACTTACGCGATCTCAAAATAACCTTACTCTAAGAGCTTATGGTCACCCCCCTGGCCCGAAAGTCTACGGCCACCTTCACAAAAGGGTACCGTATTATCCAGTAGGATTACTGTATAATCTGGGTTGGCAGGGTAGGCAGTCACTTCAAATAATATACTGGTATTCAGCTGCATCTGCTTCGACAGAAAGCAATGAAAACCAACCTAAACATAATATTAGGGTTGCGTACCCAAAGGGTAAAAAACGGGACCCTATTACTAAGACTTCACGATCCGTCTGTCTGTCAGTCCGTCTGTCACCAGGCTGTATCTCACGAACCGTGATAGCTAGACAGTTGAAATTTTCACAGATGATGTATTTCTATTGCCGCTATAACAACAAAAACTACAAACTAAAAACAGAATAAAATTAATATTTAAGGGGGGCTCCCATACAACAAACGTGATTTTTTGCCGTTTTTTGCTCGATATTAATAACGGCAACAGGTAGACGCTTGAAATATTCACAGAATATTTAGTTGTATATTCACTTCGAGGAAAAGTCCAAGCAAATGCTTTTGACAAACAGATGTGACTGTAGAAACATACACATCTTATAACCGGTACAACTGTCACACAACTAAATTGTCTGCATCGCTGGTCCTAAGGCCTAATACAATAAAGGCAGTGTAACCTTCTAAACTCTAAGGCATGTAAGCATGATATAATGTATTTTTAGGCGTATCGATGTATATATGTGTATACATATAACGGGAAATTGGGAGACCGGGCTGTTGCATCTGGCTGCTGATTCGTAACCTCGTCAGCACGAGAATTCATGGTGGGCGTTAAACTTCGGGGAAACGTTTCAAAGAATACACTGTAACGTTGACTGCTCACTACTTTAATTATACACACACTTCAATTACTTAAACAATTAAGGATTGCAGTAATAATTTTCTATTTAGAGCCAATGGGTTTGCGAATGTTCAAAACGTGCAACGGCTGACAACCATTTTTTTCCAAAACATATTGACATGACGTTCGCCCGTCAAGACAGACGCAACTCCATTCGGTGTTACCCGCTCTTAATTAAAATTAATCTTTAAAATAACAGAATAATGACCAATGTTTAAAAAATAACAACATAAATTATAATTCTCCAAATTAACTGATTTTCATTATTTAATAATGTCACGCGCCGTTACGGCCGTCCTGCATCTTCACCCGTCCTCGGGTGAATAGTTTATCTCATCAATCATTATCTGTGGACAATCATAAAACAGCTCAAGTAATCAACTCAACGTTCGGTCATTCTGACCGTTTTGAATCAAACATCACAATATCACAAAGAGCGACAGTTATTGGATAACACGAAACACCTTTACCAGATTATCACACAAGCTGAGGCCACATAGGCTAGTTCCAAATTGGCTAGTGCCGCACAGGCTATTGCCACACAGGCTATTGTCAACTATATTGCCACACAGGCTGGTGCCACACAGGCTGATGCCACACAGGCTGGTGCCACACAGGCTGATGCCACACAGGCTGATGCCACAAAGGCTGATGCCACACAGGATGATGCCACTCAGGTTAGTGCCACACAAGCTAGTGCCTCGCAGGCTGATGCCACACAGGCTATTGTCACCAATGCTTAATGTTAGCAAAGGCCTTCACAGTAAATAAGTAAATTTAGCTGCACAACTCACCTGCGCCGTTATCGGCACATTCTGACTCCACACTATTAGCTGGTGCCTCCAAACCTACATTCAACTCCAATGGAACGTAGCACTCTAGCATATGTCGTATGAGATCGTGTGCATACTTATACGTCCGATTAGAGTTCAATGATTTTAGTAAATATCTGTCACTATCAAAGTCAAAGTCAAAACGTTCATTGCGAACTAAGTGTATAATGTTGGTGTTTTGTTATATTAGCACCTCAGCCACCTGATAAGGCCCCTTAAATTTGGGTTCCAGCTTTGTTTTATTGCGCTCATGATTTTCTAATAACACATAGTCACCTACTTTAAAATTTCTTACTTTAATGTACTGCCGTGAACATATTTTTTTGTGTGGACATCACGCGTTCCACCTGACCATTAGCGCGACTAGAACCGGTAGCTATCAGGTGTAAATTAATATTATGTGCAGCACAAAAGTCTTTGAATTCTTTCCCAGCAAAACATCTACCTTGGTCGGCAATCACACGCGTAGGGGGGCCAAACAATGACACGCATGACTGCAATGCCTTTATAGCGCTATTAGCGTCAATGTTCATAGTATGATGCAGAAGTACGTATTTCGTAAAAGCATCTATTGACACAAACACGTACTCCTTAGAGTCCCGCTTACCGCTCAGCTTGCCCGTTGCATCCATATGAATGGTATGCCAAGGTACCGTTACTTTCGGTATTGGATGTAATTCTGCTTGAATTTTCCCAGAATGTGATTTGGACACTCTACATGTGATGCAATTTTCGACAAACTTCCTGACATATTTGTTCATGTTAGGAAACCAATAATGACAATATATTTTTCTAATGTTTTTCTCCCAACCTAAATGCATTATGCTTTCATGAACATGTTTAATAATTGACCACTGAAACGCTTTTGGTACTATGGGTAACCAAATTCTTCTGCTGTTGCGCTCTGTCTTTCTATGCAGAACCCCTCGTCTAATTTCGTAACTCCTAGCAAGGTCAAGGTCAAGCACATTATTCTGAAGTTTAGCTATTATAGAATTTATTTCGCTATCCTTTTCCTGCTCAGCCTGTAACCATGTATCAGAGATTTCAGTGAAATTGACTCGCTTTTGCTCTACTTTTGGGACCGGTCGTTGGACATCAGCTAAGGGATTTCGTGATAGAAAATCAACGTGCCCCATATTTTTACCTTGACGGTGTTCAATATAGACTACAGCAAATGTCTCAGTGAAGGGTCCTAGGGCCTTATTTATGGCACGTTGGTACACCGAAGGAGCATTACGAAAACCAAACGGCATGGTCAAATATTCAAACTGCCCGTCCGGCGTTACAAAAGCTGTACGCTCTATGAACTCTTCTTGAACCGGTATATGATGATAGCCACTAGCCATATCAAGCGATGTAAGTAGTTTGCCCCTACCAAACGTCCTATCTGGTCAGAAATTAGCGGCAATGGGTAACGGTTGGGTACTGTATTGCTATTCAATTCACGGTAGTCGACGCAAAGTCGATTAGTTCCGTCTTTTTTTTTAACCAGTATTATTGGTGACGCAAAGGGTGAACAACTCTCCCGAATGATAGAAGCTTGTAGAAGTTCTTTGATTTTAGTACGCAATGACTCTCTCTCTTCGGGGCTTAAACGATAAGGACGCCGTTGTACTAATCCGAGCTACCTTCGAGCAATGAAAGTAATTGACGTTTATTATTCAGCAGGAATATCAGTATTGATATTGTAAAAATTACTAATTTTGACGCCTACGTCACAAGCTAAAACTGTTATAATTTTCCTCAAAACAATTTGGCTTTCACAAACTTCAACCGAAAATCCCATTGATAGCAAGTCCCTTCCAATTATAATCGAATCAGAGATACAATAGTCTAGCACATTAATAATAACTGCATTGAGTAACCCTGTATATTTTTTTCTTTTATTTAAAACCGTTGCCCCACACTAGGAATTTCACCTGTATCGTGGGTGCGTTTACAAACATATAAAATAACATTTGACATTTGCATGTATTAGTATTTAATATATATTTGCACGCCTGTTGAGGTAAAGTATGGCAATAAGAACTTTTTTGTTTGTAATATCTCATGTACCCATATTCCAGCAAATAAATGATTTTGTTTTTTTTTTTTTTTGACAAACACCCAGAACCGGATCATACAAATATTTGTTCCGTGCGGGAATCGAACCCGCGTCACGCAGCGCAGCAGTCAATCGCTCAACCACTGCGCCAACCGTGCGCCCAAAATTATTAATAAAGTAATAATTACAGTTGTCAATATTTGAACGTAATGTTTGATTGGCCTATACCTATTAATGACACTAAGGTATGATGACGCTTGCCTGGAAGTCTATTTGCTAAATTTCCTTTGACTAGAGAGCACAGGGCGCCGGAATCAAAACAAAATAAAAACTTCTCACCGGATTCAACTGCTAGGTGATCGGTGGCTGGTTTCATAGTGCAGGCATTCACCCGGTGCTCTACGTTGCCACTGCCAATCTTGGTGACCTTTTTCGGGCAGCGAGTGGCGATGTGACCTGGTTCGTTGCAGTAGTAGCACGTAGGCAACGAAGTTTTGTTTGGTACACTGCTATCTTGAGTATTTTGCTGTTTATTGGTTGATGAAAACTGAGGTTTGAGATTAGTGCTGGTATTACGCGAGTCTTTGGAGTGGCATTCGTTTGCCATGTGGCCTAGTCTGCCACAATTGTAACATTTCTTCGGTTCAAATCGCGGTTTCTTAGCGTCACTGCAAATATTAGACTTTTCTGGCATCGGAGGGCCTCTTTTTCGATAGCTACACGCCATTAGTTCTTGTTGCAATTTCATTCTAGTATCAATTTTTTCAGTGTATACTAATCTTTGCAACCGTGGTTCGATTTTCACTGCGTGAGCCAGAGTTACAGCAATCGCAATTTGTTCGGTCGATAAAGAATGCCATTGGTTCATTAATGTACTCAGGAATCGAGTAGTATAGGCTGACATGCACTCTCCGTCTTTTGGACTTTCATTAAAGAGTCTACACATGGTGGCAGCTGGAGTCTCGACGTAGTCAAACCGAGCAAGAAATAAATCTTTTAACTGAGGCCAGGTTATACCAGCAAAACTATTTTGAGCCAACCACGTAGCTGCTGCGCCCTTAAGTGCTTTGCTCATGGCGATTATCAGAGTACCACTGGTTATTTTTTTTTCTTGCATGCATAAGTCTACAGTATTACACCATGACCTGGCATCGGCGTCTCGAGAATCAGGATTGAATTCGGGGAATGCCAGCTTTGTATCAACCGTATTCGTGTCCTTTATAGCACGAATTAATTCCATCATGCTATGTTGTTGCATTTCAAACAAAGTTTTCCAACGGTCGCATTCATTATTTAGGTCAGAAACAATACTCTGACCTATTTCACGTTCTTGAGAATTCCCTGGTAATCCCACTTCTGATAACGGGAAATTGGGAGATCGGGCTGTTGCATCTGGCTGCTGATTCGTAACCTCGTCAGCACGAGAATTCATGGTGGGCGTTAAACTTCGGGGAAACGTTTCAAAGAATACACTGTAGCGTTGACTGCTCACTACTTTAATTATACACACACTTCAATTACTTAAACAATTAAGGATTGCAGTAATAATTTTCTATTTAGAGCCAATGGGTTTGCGAATGTTCAAAACGTGCAACGGCTGACAACCATTTTTTTCCAAAACATATTGACATGACGTTCGCCCGTCAAGACAGACGCAACTCCATTCGGTGTTACCCGCTCTTAATTAAAATTAATCTTTAAAATAACAGAATAATGACCAATGTTTAAAAAATAACAACATAAATTATAATTCTCTAAATTAACTGATTTTCATTATTTAATAATGTCACGCGCCGTTACGGCCGTCCTGCATCTTCACCCGTCCTCGGGTGAATAGTTTATCTCATCAATCATTATCTGTGGACAATCATAAAACAGCTCAAGTAATCAACTCAACGTTCGGTCATTCTGACCGTTTTGAATCAAACATCACAATATCACAAAGAGCGACAGTTATTGGATAACACGAAACACCTTTACCAGATTATCACACAAGCTGAGGCCACATAGGCTAGTTCCAAATTGGCTAGTGCCGCACAGACTATTGCCACACAGGCTATTGTCAACTATATTGCCACACAGGCTGGTGCCACACAGGCTGATGCCACACAGGCTGGTGCCACACAGGCTGATGCCACACAGGCTGATGCCACAAAGGCTGATGCCACACAGGATGATGCCACTCAGGTTAGTGCCACACAAGCTAGTGCCTCGCAGGCTGATGCCACACAGGCTATTGTCACCAATGCTTAATGTTAGCAAAGGCCTTCACAGTAAATAAGTAAATTTAGCTGCACAACTCACCTGCGCCGTTATCGGCACATTCTGACTCCACACTATTAGCTGGTGCCTCCAAACCTACATTCAACTCCAATGGAACGTAGCACTCTAGCATATGTCGTATGAGATCATGTGCATACTTATACGTCCGATTAGAGTTCAATGATTTTAGTAAATATCTGTCACTATCAAAGTCAAAGTCAAAACGTTCATTGCGAACTAAGTGTATAATGTTGGTGTTTTGTTATATTAGCACCTCAGCCACCTGATAAGGCCCCTTAAATTTGGGTTCCAGCTTTGTTTTATTGAGCTCATGATTTTCTAATAACACATAGTCACCTACTTTAAAATTTCTTACTTTAATGTACTGCCGTGAACATATTTTTTTGTGTGGACATCACGCGTTCCACCTGACCATTAGCGCGACTAGAACCGGTAGCTATCAGGTGTAAATTAATATTATGTGCAGCACAAAAGTCTTTGAATTCTTTCCCAGCAAAACATCTACCTTGGTCGGCAATCACACGCGTAGGGGGGCCAAACAATGACACGCATGACTGCAATGCCTTTATAGCGCTATTAGCGTCAATGTTCATAGTATGATGCAGAAGTACGTATTTCGTAAAAGCATCTATTGACACAAACACGTACTCCTTAGAGTCCCGCTTACCGCTAAGCTTGCCCGTTGCATCCATATGAATGGTATGCCAAGGTACCGTTACTTTCGGTATTGGATGTAATTCTGCTTGAATTTTCCCAGAATGTGATTTGGACACTCTACATGTGATGCAATTTTCGACAAACTTCCTGACATATTTGTTCATGTTAGGAAACCAATAATGACAATATATTTTTCTAATGTTTTTCTCCCAACCTAAATGCATTATGCTTTCATGAACATGTTTAATAATTGACCACTGAAACGCTTTTGGTACTATGGGTAACCAAATTCTTCTGCTGTTGCGCTCTGTCTTTCTATGCAGAACCCCTCGTCTAATTTCGTAACTCCTAGCAAGGTCAAGGTCAAGCACATTATTCTGAAGTTTAGCTATTATAGAATTTATTTCGCTATCCTTTTCCTGCTCAGCCTGTAACCATGTATCAGAGATTTCAGTGAAATTGACTCGCTTTTGCTCTACTTTTGGGACCGGTCGTTGGACATCAGCTAAGGGATTTCGTGATAGAAAATCAACGTGCCCCATATTTTTACCTTGACAGTGTTCAATATAGACTACAGCAAATGTCTCAGTGAAGGGTCCTAGGGCCTTATTTATGGCACGTTGGTACACCGAAGGAGCATTACGAAGACCAAACGGCATGGTCAAATATTCAAACTGCCCGTCCGGCGTTACAAAAGCTGTACGCTCTATGAACTCTTCTTGAACCGGTATATGATGATAGCCACTAGCCATATCAAGCGATGTAAGTAGTTTGCCCCTACCAAACGTCCTATCTGGTCAGAAATTAGCGGCAATGGGTAACGGTTGGGTACGGTTGGTATTGCTATTCAATTCACGGTAGTCGACGCAAAGTCGATTAGTTCCGTCTTTTTTTTTAACCAGTATTATTGGTGACGCAAAGGGTGAACAACTCTCCCGAATGATAGAAGCTTGTAGAAGTTCTTTGATTTTAGTACGCAATGACTCTCTCTCTTCGGGGCTTAAACGATAAGGACGCCGTTGTACTAATCCGAGCTACCTTCGAGCAATGAAAGTAATTGACGTTTATTATTCAGCAGGAATATCAGTATTGATATTGTAAAAATTACTAATTTTGACGCCTACGTCACAAGCTAAAACTGTTATAATTTTCCTCAAAACAATTTGGCTTTCACAAACTTCAACCGAAAATCCCATTGATAGCAAGTCCCTTCCAATTATAATCGAATCAGAGATACAATAGTCTAGCACATTAATAATAACTGCATTGAGTAACCCTGTATATTTTTTTCTTTTATTTAAAACCGTTGCCCCACACTAGGAATTTCACCTGTATCGTGGGTGCGTTTACAAACATATAAACTCACATACACAAACACCCAGAACCGGATCATACAAATATTTGTTCCGTGCGGGAATCGAACCCGCGTCACGCAGCGCAGCAGTCAATCGCTCAACCACTGCGCCAACCGTGCGCCCAAAATTATTAATAAAGTAATAATTACAGTTATCAATATTTGAACGTAATGTTTGATTGGCCTATACCTATTAATGTCACTAAGGTATGATGACGCTTGCCTGGAAGTCTATTTGCTAAATTTTCTTTGACTAGAGAGCACAGGGCGCCGGAATCAAAACAAAATAAAAACTTCTCACCGCATTCAACTGCTAGGTGATCGGTGGCTGGTTTCATAGTGCAGGCATTCACCCGGTGCTCTACGTTGCCACTGCCAATCTTGGTGACCTTTTTCGGGCAGCGAGTGGCGATGTGACCTGGTTCGTTGCAGTAGTAGCACGTAGGCAACGAAGTTTTGTTTGGTACACTGCTATCTTGAGTATTTTGCTGTTTATTGGTTGATGAAAACTGAGGTTTGAGATTAGTGCTGGTATTACGCGAGTCTTTGGAGTGGCATTCGTTTGCCATGTGGCCTAGTCTGCCACAATTGTAACATTTCTTCGGTTCAAATCGCGGTTTCTTAGCGTCACTGCAAATATTAGACTTTTCTGGCATCGGAGGGCCTCTTTTTCGATAGCTACACGCCATTAGTTCTTGTTGCAATTTCATTCTAGTATCAATTTTTTCAGTGTATACTAATCTTTGCAACCGTGGTTCGATTTTCACTGCGTGAGCCAAAGTTACAGCAATCGCAATTTGTTCGGTCGATAAAGAATGCCATTGGTTCATTAATGTACTCAGGAATCGAGTAGTATAGGCTGACATGCACTCTCCGTCTTTTGGACTTTCATTAAAGAGTCTACACATGGTGGCAGCTGGAGTCTCGACGTAGTCAAACCGAGCAAGAAATAAATCTTTTAACTGAGGCCAGGTTATACCAGCAAAACTATTTTGAGCCAACCACGTAGCTGCTGCGCCCTTAAGTGCTTTGCTCATGGCGATTATCAGAGTACCACTGGTTATTTTTTTTTCTTGCATGCATAAGTCTACAGTATTACACCATGACCTGGCATCAGCGTCTCGAGAATCAGGATTGAATTCGGGGAATGCCAGCTTTGTATCAACCGTATTCGTGTCCTTTATAGCACGAATTAATTCCATCATGCTATGTTGTTGCATTTCAAACAAAGTTTTCCAACGGTCGCATTCATTATTTAGGTCAGAAACAATACTCTGACCTATTTCACGTTCTTGGGAATTCCCTGGTAATCCCACTTCTGATAACGGGAAATTGGGAGATCGGGCTGTTGCATCTGGCTGCTGATTCGTAACCTCGTCAGCACGAGAATTCATGGTGGGCGTTAAACTTCGGGGAAACGTTTCAAAGAATACACTGTAGCGTTGACTGCTCACTACTTTAATTATACACACACTTCAATTACTTAAACAATTAAGGATTGCAGTAATAATTTTCTATTTAGAGCCAATGGGTTTGCGAATGTTCAAAACGTGCAACGGCTGACAACCATTTTTTTCCAAAACATATTGACATGATGTTCGCCCGTCAAGACAGACGCAACTCCATTCGGTGTTACCCGCTCTTAATTAAAATTAATCTTTAAAATAACAGAATAATGACCAATGTTTAAAAAATAACAACATAAATTATAATTCTCCAAATTAACTGATTTTCATTATTTAATAATGTCACGCGCCGTTACATATATGTATATGTCGCATCAAGGCTGGCCGATAGATGCAAACCATCGGGAAAACAGGATGTATTCCCTTAGGTTAAGACACATCGTGTGTGGGCAGGTAGGTGGGTCAATCGTGCAAATGAAATCACATAAGTTATTCGATACACTGTGTATTTTCAAATAAGACTCAAGTTACATTCTTGCTTACTAATATTACGGATCGACACTGATTCTACGACGTCTTAGCTCTACGGCTGTCAGTACTCAACTGCCATATACCGCACCTCGCAAGTGCTTATAAAAGCGCGCCAATGCGTAGTTGCTATTGATTGCCGCTAGGGGCGTGCTTGTGATTTGTTTTGACGTCCGTACTATTGACTAAACCCGACACGGCCATCCTGCGAGACAGGCGTCCTCGTCTGTTCCTCATTGTCAGGTTTTAACAGTGTATCGAATCATGTGGAAATCCTCAATGGATGTCCTCAGCCCTTGGGGAAAGCTGAGGGGTCTGTCAGACTCCTACTGACTAAAACCACATGGTGTTCTCTAGGCCGTAATTCCTCTTGAGAGGCGAGCGTGGAACACACACGTCGCCTTCTCGGGCCTCTCTCAGGTGACAGATCCCCAAATCTATCACCCGCAGGTATCATCTTCTTGTGCTTGCTCCATGCCATCTCATGGTCACCTCGTGTTACACCACACGTCGTATCAGTCCACTTCATCCTGGCAATCTCCCATCATACAAGGGATGTTTTTCTGAAACATACAAAATTTCCAAACAGTATTCGCTCGTCCAATCCTGACTCAAACTCTAGAGTGAGGAAACATTTTTAAACAATCAAACATGATCATTTAAATCTCTCTGTTCACTATTGCAAGGAACGAGTAATTCTATTTCCAATTTAAAGAAAATAGCAACCTCATCGATTTGGTACCTAAAAGCACCCAATCTTCGTGATTACAAAGTTCAAGTACCACTGATAAGTCATAAATCTCAAATTAAATCAAACAAAAGAAACAATATACCATGTTTCTTATTCACGATTTTTAACCATCACATAGCTCTACTAGCTATCTCATAGCTCTCTTAGCTATCTCAATTGCTCTACTCGCACATCTCCACGATGTCGAGTCAACTCGACTCTCTGAACCTAGACCTTGTTCACACAGAGATTTAGTACTTACTACTTTATCTACAATCTCAATTGGTACTTGAAATTTGAGTGTCTTACTAACACGATCTACGCATAGTAATCAAAATGAGAACAACAAAAACTATTTCAATTTTGGTAATGAGGGCTTGACGATTCGAACGTCATCAACGTTAACATGGTGTCCTCACCACACGCGTGACTGCGAGTTTACTTTCTTTTAACCTCATAACTCAATAGGAACTTTCTGTAAGGTTCCTAACACAAACATGAATTTTCACACCAGACATAGTGTCACACAGCCCACAGTTGCCACCTAGGCTCACAGCTGGCAAACAACGCTCGGCTACTCCTGACCGAACGAGAATATTGGGTTCGTGAAAATAGAGCAATTTTAGAACCCTACTCTTTAACTAAATCATTACCCTGGGCCATGTACCACTAGTCGCTCCAAACAAACTTTAAAACTCTACTGCAGCAACAACTGCCAAGCTTATAGAAACCCTCGAGTAAAACCTCCAACGCCATGGCTCTCTAGCCGACCAGCAATTATATTGCTCTCACAACGGTCTCTCGGTCTCTCTCTAGACCCCGACCTCCACCAGAATCCACTGGTACGGTCAAACGTAAGACGTTCAATAGACTGAATTACTCGACACCTTAAGCTTGCTCATTATCATCAAAATCCTTTTGACATCAACATCGACTGGTACATGACCCGCTGGCATCTGCCCTAACCTACAGTGTGCATACATGTGTTAAAGCTTTCGGTGTATAACGATCACAGTCCTGTCATAATCACCTATCGTGGACCTAATACAGGGCCTATTTAGTTTTCGTATTAAGAGTTTTCCACACAACACTATTCATTAGAAAAAGGTTCGACGATCAACAAGTTCAACAACTAAACAAAGTAATTGTAACAACGCTGTTACTCTTTACCATAATTCTTGCAATGCATACTCAACTCAAACCTCTTCGTAAACCCATCGCCACATGTTACTCATGAGGTGCGGTCCGGAGCTTCGAGTATGAGTAGACATGTCAATCATATTTGGTCTTACTACTAATGTCATCAACTATGACATCCAATTCCTGAGGAACTTGGTGATCCGGGATCCTTCTCACAAGATTTACGCTTTCTACTCAAAGATCTCGGAATATACAGACTGTTCATATCAGGGGAACAATTAAGCCCGATATTATTTGCGTCTTAATAGCTCGTGTGAAGGAGCTTTACGAATGAATTCGGATCAATATTCTTAAAATCTTATTATCAACAGTAACCCTTTACTATCGCACACTAACTCAGTTTTCATGTGAGGAAAACGATCGCGAGATCTACTGAATTCAGATCTAAAGACGGTGGTTGTAAATCGTTACGCAACATAAGATCTGTTCCGAATACACGCAAATGACTAGTACCGTTACTAACTTGATACAATTGCCTTCGCCCAACGACTTTACTAACTCGCTTTGCCACTGAAGATGACTAATTGTTAAGTCACTTTGGATAGATCATCTTCTTCATCATCTGCCTAGCCTTTTCCCAACTATATTGGGGTCGGCTTCCAGTCTTACCGGATTCAGCTAAGTGCCAGTGTTTTACATGGAGCGACTGCCTATCCGACCTCCACAAACCAGTAACTGGGTAACACGGTACCCCTTGGCAAGACTGCTGTCAGATCTCAAGCTTCTGACCACCCGTAACGACTGTCAAAGATCTTCAAATGACAGCCGGGACCAACGGCTTAACGTGCTTTCCGAGGCACGGAGGAAACTCGGTATGTTGAAATGGTCACCCATCCACGGACCGACCTAGTCAAGCGCTGCTTAACCTTGATGATCGACCCGTGCGGCTGTTATTATTTAGCCACGAGCTCATCTTCTTATGGGATATTAAATCCTAAAGTTCGTACTGAACCAAATGTTGAAACTACCGCCAATAGGAAACTCATTAACTATTTGCTTACAAGTGGGTCTTAATTACCTAGTGATAGTGCTAGATGTAATCACGACCAACTCAGTGGTCAAACATGAACACTCTTAAATTTTTAAATAGCATCTCTTCACTAGAGAACATTCGACCTCACTATCGAAATAAAATAGAAGCGACTCACCGAGTATTTCATTCCAAACTTGCGCGCACATGACTTCACAGCTGTGGTCGTAATGTTGCGCAACCACATGCGAACTGCTAGCCTGCCGTTCCTCTTAACCTCTCAGATGTTGACAGTCGACCTTCGCATTCAGCATTTGAACCGCTAGCCTGCAGCAGAGGCTCCACTTCGACGCAATATGGTATCTGAAACGTGAAAAACATTACGAGAGTATATGTTCAGTACCTTAACTATACACAGCTTTGATGGAAATTAACCAGTGCAGCGGTGTAGTAAACTAAACCGGCACAGCTACATGGGCTATTGTGGACATGAACCACACATTACGGGGTCCTAAGTGTCCTGGTAGGTAGATATATGGGCTATATAGAATCCAGTGAATGCCATAGCATTTTAAGTCGCAATTTCTAGGCCTGGCAGGGTTCACCACCTTTTAGACAGTCTGGCCCTCCGACGACCACAAAAGAAGAATACCATGCTTCTTCTTAGTTAAGTCTCACTACATAAAACTATCACACTACAAAAGTAATCAGAATATTTCATTTTGAATTATAATAATTTCCAGACTGAAATGTAAGGTAGGTACGTCACTGTCACCATATCGTTCTAAACAATGATAGTCAGCCAAGGCCAGCCAAGGGTTATTGTCAGTGATAGTAGAACAATAACTCTTCAATAATACCAAAACTTGACTATTGATTGTAACTAAAGTGAAATTATGACCTGACACGGGCCACCCCAACGATCCACTAACCGCCATACCCTACATAAAATCAGAATTTTGAATAATGAACACTCTTTGCCATAGTCACAACAAAATGAAAACGACTCACCAGATTGGCATTAAGATCCGTGTCTATGGATCTTTCCACTCGTCCACACGCTCCTCCTTGACCTGTCCAGCTCCTTGGTTGTTGCTAGCCTCCTTGCTGCTCCGTTACGGACTGGTTTTTTATTATTTTGTTTTCGAGGGTAGTCGTAACCGACAGCACGATATTTTTTTTGCAAGAATGTAACCGTTATCACTAGCATTGTTTTTACGTGTGATCTCATTAGCACGACCGAATCCCAATTCTGATGTCGCATCAAGGCTGGCCGATAGATGCAAACCATCGGGAAAACAGGATGTATTCCCTTAGGTTAAGACACATCGTGTGTGGGCAGGTAGGTGGGTCAATCGTGCAAATGAAATCACATAAGTTATTCGATACACTGTGTATTTTCAAATAAGACTCAAGTTACATTCTTGCTTACTAATATTACGGATCGACACTGATTCTACGACGTCTTAGCTCTACGGCTGTCAGTACTCAACTGCCATATACCGCACCTCGCAAGTGCTTATAAAAGCGCGCCAATGCGTAGTTGCTATTGATTGCCGCTAGGGGCGTGCTTGTGATTTGTTTTGACGTCCGTACTATTGACTAAACCCGACATATACATATATATATATTTTTTTTTAAATGTTGCCCCACACTAGGAATTTCTCTCTAATCTCTCTAATCATCTGTCAAAATGTGATATCTGTTGTCACAAATATCACATTTTGACAGATGATCAGATTAAGATTTATTTATTGCCTACTGATATTTATATACTATGATTCTGGGCCAAACTGATACACTAGGACAGCAGCACACTGGTGAAGTGTGCTGATGTCCTAGTGTATCAATTCCATTTAATCGTTTTTCTTTATTTATTTTTAGTGTGTGTTCTGTTTCTGTCAATCGCACTGAAAAAAATATTGGAACTTTTTCTTACTATCAACAAAACTAGTTTTGTATTTTTTTAAAGATTTTGTCTAATACTAAAGTTTGCTTAAATTTAAAGTTCCAAAACTTAATATGATTTTATAACTGACTATACATTTTTTTTTCAATGCAGGTCTCTCTTTTTTTTATTGTCTATAGGCTTGCGCTTGACCACTATCTCACCTGATGGTAAGCGATGATGTGGTCGACGATGGAGCACGCTTGCCTAGAAGAAACCCATTCACTCTTGACTTAAAGACCCCTAGATTGTAGCTATCGGGAAACACAGATTCCGGCAGGGAATTCCACTCTTTAGCTGTACGCATAATAAAAGTGTCCCCAAAACGTTTTGTGCGTATGGGTGGGATGTCCACCATGTACCGATGACGCATCGCCGTACGTCTGGTAGTCCGATGATGGAACGGGCTGGGTGGAATTAAATCATGTAATTCCATCGCACACTCCCCGAAATGTAACCGATAAAATACCGACAAACTGGCAACTCGGCGACGATGTTCAAGGCTCTGGAGCTTTGACTTTACCAGTGCCTCAATGCCGATGAGTTTCTTGGCCCGCTTTTCGATCGACTCTAGTGCATCAAGCGGGTATTTGGCAGATCCGTCCCAGAGATGAGAACAGTACTCCATGCACGATCAAACTTGCGCTTGATCCAAGTTGAGCAGCTGTTCCAGCGTGAAGTACCTTCTCACCTTCGCAAGAATCCCCAACTTTTTGGCAGCCAGCTGAGCCTTTGCCTCAATGTATGGCCCAAAATTGAGAGTCGATGTCAAAGTAACACCAAGAAGCTCAAGATGGTCCGTTATTGGCACGGTTACATCACGGAAAGTTGGAGCCGGGTGAAATTGGCTCTTTTTAGCGGAAAAAAGACACGCCTGGGTTTTAGCAGCATTAAACTTGACCAGATTGGCATCGCCCCATTCGGAGACTGCTTGCAAGGATAAGTTCAAACGCTCCACCATGGCCTCACGAAGAGACCGGATCTGCGTCCCGGTAGCCCGTGCGCTGGACAAGTATTTCTCAGCAACAGTGCTGTCGTCTGCATACCCAAAGGTGCCGGGTTTTAGCAGATCGTTAATGTGCAACAAGAACAATGTTGCTGAGAGTACGGACCCCTGAGGGACCCCGGCATTAATATCCAATTGGTCCGACGAGCAGCCATCGATAACCACTCGAATGGACCGATCTCTCAGGAAGTCTGCAATCCAATCACACAGAAAACCGGGCAAACCGAATGAAGGAAGCTTACCAATAAGGCTTTCGTGCCAGACCCTATCGAATGCCTTCGTTTCTCTTTTTATTCGATGTATTCATTACTGAAGCCACTCTTTCTTCGACTCTTCTCAGGCAAGTGGTCACGTGAGTCCCGTAATCGCCCTGATCTGGTCTGACCACCGATTGGGTGAGCATCCGCGTGGCCTTTTCCTATCCACTTTTCGTACAACAACCAGTTTTTTCAGGTTATCTGGCTGTCTCCGGGCGATGTGACCAAAGTAATTTAGTCACCCAGTGTAATGTTTTCTTCGTCTATACTATCTGTAACTTATATGGTGTACATAATAAAGAGTATTCTATTATATTTAGGACTCTTTGGTATCAGATCGTGGAGAGTCTGGTTTTGATGTTTAACTGGTCGAGAATGGACTCATTTGTGCGTTTTGCTGACCATGATATGCGCAACATTCTCCTCCAGCACCACATCTCGAAAGCCTCAATCTTTCTTCGATCCACCGAGCGAATCACCCAAGATTCGGAGCCATAAAGGAAAATTGAGAATATCAGGGTACAGAAGCAATTATAATTATGGTTATCGCTAAACACATGTCTTTTAGCGGTTTGGTGCATAAATGCATGGAGACCTAATGCTATGCACCTAAGTAATAAAAATGTAATAATCTTTTCCCGAAAAGTCCAGGCACCCCTTTTAAGGTATCCTCCCGTTAACAAAAAAAAAAGATAAGTATCAGGAAACGGAACGTCACCGGCTCGCCTTTTGCCGCGCCGTCAACCAGGTGTCAACCCAACGCTGGTAACGAAAGCGGATCAGCAGCTCCTGCATATTTACTCGGCTACCGATAGGGGACTTTGAGCTGACCATGCACCACTTGAGTTTTGCACGCTGTCCTGAGGTGAGGCGATGCCGTTACGATGCTGATTAGTGTGCATTGCAGTAGGAGATTTAGAATATAAAGAATACCGGACGGCTCGAGGTGATTCGGTGCGGAGCTGATACGTTTCAGAGTTAATATGTGTGCTCTATACAATAAAAAATCTAGCAATCCACAACATTTTGTAGTTAGTTGACATAATAGGTAATTCTGTTTCAAGGAAAATAATTATAGGCATAACAATACTATTGAAATATACTCGTAGCTAACTAGGACGAAAAGCTTGATAAAATCATATTTGTCAACCAACATTAATAATGTGGATTTCCCTAAAGGGCAGATTATTTCTGTACTTACTTGTAAATACATTAAAATCTATCGGTACATACAGCAGCAGAGAAACTTCACGCCCTAGAAGTGTATAAAAAGCGACATCTATGGGCAGGAGGATATACTTCTAGGAACCTAAATGGTTTTTATGGTCAAGGTTAACCCGAAACTGCAATAAAATTGTAAAATTCCCGAAAAAGAAAAAAAAAACGGCAAGAAGTTATGCCACAAGTCAAGAAAATATCTCACGTCGCCGTGCTAGCATTTAAGACAAAATGGCTTTATCGCCCAAACTGTCACAGTAGGCCGTGCTCGCTGGGCTGTACGGCTGTACGAGAGTGGACAACGCCCTCTTCCAGCCCCCCTAAATGGGTCCAGGGGCGACGGACTCAGGGTCCGTTGTCTCCCAACACATCAGGACCCGAGGTGGTAGCGCGTAGTGTCCTACGCGCGCCCTTCTTAGACGTCGCGGGGGAAGTTTAACACCTCACTCCCCCCCACCCGTGATTGAGACCCGCAGAGGCGGGCCGGCACTAGCCGGGGGTTGCGGAAGAATCGCTGTTCCCGCGACCCCCAGTGTAGGTGTGAGATGGAACACCAGGGTGGTTTTTATTTAGTACGAGTCTGACAGACCCCCTCCTCCCTCCCCAGAGCGGAGCACATCCAATGAGGATTTTCCGACCCGGAACAAAAAAAAAAAAGTTGTGGAGTACTACATTCCGTTCTCTGACGTAATAATGTCTAGCGTTGACCGGCCATGGTTTGGCGCCGAATGTCATCGTGCTACGCGCTTAAGCATGAGGCGTACCTGCCATGGGTCGACGCTCGATCGCGCAAAGTGAGTGATGTGGATCAGAAGAAGAAGGCCTTCAACAGGGCTGCCAAGTCCGCCAAGATGGTTTAGCGAAGGGCTCGGTTAGACCAGGCCGAATAGGGACCAAACTTGCTTCTTACCCAGCAGGTAGTAAACCATTCCCTGCTCCCTCGACATCTCGAAGGCTTTTGATAGGGTCTGTCACGAAAGCCTTATTGGTAAGCTTCCTTCATTCGGTCTGCCCGGTGGTCTGTGTGATTGGATAGCAGACTTCCTGAGAGATCGGTCCATTCGAGTGGTTATCGATAGCTGCTCATCGGACTAATTGGATATCAATGCCAGGGTCTCTCAGGGTTCTCAGCAACATTATTCTTGCTGCACAGTAACGATCTGCTAAAACCTGTACCGTAACCGTAACCTTTGGGTATGCAGACGACAGCACTGTTGCTGAGAGATACTTGTCCAACGCACGGGCTACTGGGCCGCAAATCCAGTATCTCCGTGAGGCCATGGTGGAGCGTTTGAACCTGTCCTTGCAGGAAGTCTCCAAATGGGGCGATCTGGTTAGGTTTAATGCTACTAAAACCAAGGGGAAAAAAAAACGGTTCGAAATTTATTGATTTCTTGACGTTCAAAGCTGCATTGACTTCAAGGTAATTTCACCGTCAGTAACTTCCTATATTGATGCTACGTAGTTTCTGTGTCAGCAAATGCCTAGCAATGTGCGTTGGCTTCAAGGTAACTGCACCGTTTCAAGGTCTATGAATACTTAGTGTCCACAATATCAGCAGATTCCTAGGCATACGTAACACCCCCCCCCGGTGGGTTCCCGCTTTGTCAAGGCGGGGGGGCTCAGTAACCGTGGCTTGGTCACCCACGGTGAAGCGAAGAGGAACCCGAGGAGGGGCCGCTCGTCAGGGCTTTTGCCGATCAAGCCGACGACGTAGCGGCCAACTAGTAGGTTGCGGTGCCGCTTGGTAACAGGCGACATCGCAACTGAGGCGGGCCGCGATGTCTTATGGAGATTTCCAGGTCCCATACGATATCGCGGCTGAGGGTTGGAGGCCGCGGCGGGAGAGGAGTGCCGGTATTGCGGTGCGCCGCTCTCCCTACCTTCCGCGGCCTAGACGGGGTCGCCACCGTCTGATGGCGGACGCGGTGGGGCCGCAGGAGAAGAGGAGTGTCAGTATAGCGTTAGCCGCTCTCCCTATCCCCTGCGGCCACAAAATGGTAGGTGGCGGGGCCATTGACCTCGACCCGTCACAGTGGGACCAAGGGTGCCATACATGGGGTCGTCTGGCACCCATGTGCTGAATTGGTCCCTGGGGTGGACACGGCGTACAGTGTGTTCTGGTGCGCCGGTGATGGGGGGTACTCCTCCGAGGAGGGTCCGGAGACGGACAGCCGTGGCGGGTTCGCGGAGAGTGCTAACGCGTGCCCGTGTTCCCGCCATAAGCGGCACTGGAGGACACCGTGGAGTTTTAGTGGGTTAGAGTCCCACATAACTACACTATCCCCCCGTGGTAGTGCAGTATGCATGAGCATTTCTCCACGCAAAAAAAAAGGCATACGTAACACGTGTGCTGTGTAATAATATAAGCATAGTTTCTGCTAGCAAATGCTGTTCTAGTACGAGGAACAGGGCTTCTTTCCACGCGCTTTTCTGATATTGGCAGGTTAGAAACAACTTGTTTGTGGTATCTTCGTAGTACTTCCTAGGTAAATATCATTCTCATAGACAATAGTCCAGCCAGTTCGCACACTGAAGATGTGGGATGTCGATACGGTAGGTATAAAAGTACTGTAACAAATGAATTTTGTACATACTAGGTATGTTAGCGACATCTGGTTTCCTTTTGCCAAACGAGTTCGATTATCAGTATCTCTACTTGGTTGTTTGGTAAGTTAGGTACTAGATGGCGCTAACATATGTATGACATTGATAAAAGTTTAAATAAAATATATTCTATTTGTGTGAAATCATTTAATTCAATAAACACACAAATTCAACATACAAAATAATAAATTATTAAATTCTTTCCAAATTAGTTACATAAAGGATACTTTAGTAAATGCGTCTGTGGTTTAAAATAAAACGTTCAGGGTCTATGGTTGACGTGACTGTCAATTCCTTTACAAGGGTGCACTTGAGGTCACTAGAACCTGTGAACTTAATATCCAGAAATTAAACCGAATAAACATCTTTGATGTCGGGAAGGACAAGGCTGGCTAGCGTCAAAATGAAAGGAACAATCGTTAAGTAGGCGCTGTGAGTATTAGCTTGAATTTGTCTGAATTTTCATATTCGTGACACGTGCGTTTGATTTTATCATGCAATTTTCTTTTCCTTGGCAGGGCTCCAAATGTCTCCTTAGGAGTATTTTACCTATAAGATATAAGAACATTAGATGTATAATGGTCAACTAGCCACAGCTACAGCAAGGTTTCGAACACTCCTGATGGTATAATGTACCAAAGTTTGAAGACAGCTACACAGGATAACGGTACTGTTTGAGAAATCATATCTCCAGTATTGTGAATTGATGGTAAAATGTGTTCCTTCTGAAAGTGAGTTGTTTATTCCTATATTTAGAACATCTACAAGTGGTGATAACGGACTGTATGCTCGATGAATAAAATTAGTTGACCAAACTGTGTGCCTTTTACTTCAATCAACTTCATGTTAAATACACCCTGCTATAGTCTCATGCAGAATAACTACCTCTGTGCGCGCTGGTGGGTAAGGGAGAAAATTCTACCTTACAAGTACTTTAAGTACCATAAGCTGTGCCCGCTCCACTCCAACCATATGAGTATTTGCCACACCTCCCCATGCGCAAATGCAGTACCTGATAATGCATTCGCACAAAGCTTGGTAAGTTTGTACAAGTAAAGTTCTATTAGCAACTGCGCGCAAGTTTTTAAAGATATACTAGTTTTCTGATTCTAGCTATTGTCAACGTTAGATGCATAGTCCAGGTAAGCTGGTCATCCAGCGTGACACCCAAATACTTAATAGAGGCGACACATGAAAGCGTCGAACAATCACAGCTGGATCGAGTATCTCTTCTGTTGCACGGGAAGCTATGTATTTTGAGGGCGTTCGAGGCGTTTCCCTACAGATGTTTTGCTGAAACATACATATTTCGTCTTCATCATCATCATCATCCACAGCCCGACTTAACCCACTGCTGAGCATAGGCCTCTCTCTTTTTGTACCAATCACCACGTTACCATGCCAACCTCATCCAGGTTCTACCCGCAATAACAACAATGTCATCTGCCCATCTCGCCGCTGGACGACCAATACTTCTTCTTCCAGTCCTTGGACGCCATTCAGTCACCACCAACTCCACCTATCATCACCACGTTTTGCCAGGTGCCCTACCCAGCTCCATTTCAGTTCTGAAATTCGTTTGCCTACGTCAGAAACCTGCGTACGTCTTCGGATCTCAACGTTTGAAACTCGGTCTAGCCGTATGCCAAGCATGGGACGCTCCATGGCTCTCCGTGCAACTCGAAGCCTGTACACAGCCTCCTGTGTAAGCGTTCACGTCTCGGCACCTTAAGTCATGGTGGGCAAAACACACTGGTTATAGAGGCGGGTCTTCAGAGATTGTGGTATTTTGGCAGACTTCAAAATATCGTCCATTTTGCCAAAAGCGGCCCATCCGAGCTGTATTCTTCTCGATACCTCCGTCTGTTGATGTTCTTTGCCAAATGAAAGAATACGACCAAGGTATACATACCTGTCAACCATCTCCAACGTTTCATTTCCGACTTTAACAAGAGTATTTGAATCGCTGCAGAGAGTTGCCATAACCTTCGTCTTGGCCACATTCATTTTAAGGCCTGCCTTAAAAGAAGCATCACTAAGGTTTTGAAGCATTTTCTGGAGGTCATCGAGGTTTTCAGCGAAAAGCACAATGTTATCTACAAATCTTAAGTGAGACAGGTAGGCACCATTAATGTTAACACCACACGAATCCCAATATAAGCTTTTCACGAGATCTTCTAGGGCTGCTGTGAAAAGTTTCGGTGAAATGGTGTCACCCTGTCTCACTCCCCGCTCGATCGGTACGGGTTTTTATAGTGTATGCATTCGGATCTGCAGAGTAGCCGAGGTATATATTTCCCGCAGTATATCCACGTAACAGGAATCAATGTGGCAGCGATGGAGAGCGTGGAACACGGCCCAGTGCTCGACACTGTCGAACGCTTTCTCATAACCGACGAAAGCTAGGCTCAGGGGCCGGTTATATTCTTGGCACTTCTCCATCAGCAGCTTTATCTTTATATGGTCGATGGTTGAATATCTGCTGCGGAAACCAGCCTGCTCGATGGGCTGGGCTTCATCTAACTCACGGGTAAGCCGATTAGTAAGGATATTAGCAAAAATCTTATATATTTGAGAGAGGAGACTAATGGGTCGGTAGTTTGATAGTTTTGAAATGTCACCCTTTTTATGAATTATGGTGACAATAGCGTTCTTCCATAGTTCTGGGGTATCATAAATAACCCTATTAAAAAGCTCAACGAGAATCTTCTGAACAGGTTCGCCACCTGCTTGGAGCAGTTCGACCGTAATTTCATCTTCACCAGGAGACTTATCAGTACTCTTGTCATGAAGTGGTTTTGTGACCTCACACGTTTGAATAGGTGGTAACGTTTCACAGGTTTGATGCTCCAAAGGCGGTGCTCTAGGATTGTCTTCGAGAGGTATTGGTTCTGCAGATTTAGATGCATAAAGTTTCCCATAGAGCTTCTCAACGCTGGTCACAATCTGAGTCCGATCTGTCACTATGTTATCACTGTCAGCCCTGAGCTTACTGATTAGTTTGGAACCGATGCAAGTTTTCCTTCGAAACACTTTTGGACCTATGTATGATTTTCATCATCATCATATCATCATATCGTGAAAAGGGTCTTCCAACCTGCAATTACATCTTGGAACTATCCGCTAGAATAAGAAAAGTGCTAATAAATCAAAGCCGAATATTTATTAACTGGACTTCATGCCCTGTGCGAGATTTCACAATTGTCACAAGATGCTTCAATTGCCAGCAGTTTGGTCACGCAGCCAAGTTTTGCCGTGAAAGCAGTCCTACGTGCGGCCAATGTGGAGAAACTGGACACTCCTTGAAGGAATGCAGCAGCAAATCTTCTCCCCCTCAATGTGCGACGTGCAAACGGTTTAAGAGGAAATGCGACCATCCAACCGGTGATGTAAGTTGTCCAGCACGTAAATATGCAGAGACCAATTACATAAACTCAATAGACTATGAGGGCGCCTAAGAGCGCTACAGAATATTCTATTTAGTAGGCACTCACCACCTTAAATTGTATTTCTTCCTAGTTTGTAACTATCATGAGCAATCAGCTCATCTGTGATCTAGATAGTTTTACTGTGTCTGAATCTAAAACCTGTAATATTGAGGATTTTAAACACCTTCTTCCCTCTGGTGACAAAACTCTTACCTTGCTAACACAAAATATTCGCAGCAATAACCGAAACATGAACGGTTTTGAAGTGTTGTTACAAAGTCTTGACATAAACTGTGATATTATCGTCTTGACGGAATGTTGGTTGTCCAAACAAACAGTCGACTTACCATCTCTGGACGGTTTTTATTCATACAAAACAGACAGGAACACAAATCCAAACGACGGAGTAGTAGTTTATATTAAAAATAATCTGCGAACTATCAAAGAAGAACCCTCCTCCCAAGATAGTAATAGCTTAATAATTAAGATTATCCCTGATACAGTAGTCATGGCTATATATAGGCCCCCTTCTCATAATATCGACGGATTTCTGGTCTCACTTGAGACAAACTTAAAAAACTTAAGTTCTTTCAAAAATATTATACTTATGGGCGATATCAATATTAACATTGCTTCCGAGAAACTCGACACCCATACACATAATTATCTGAATATTTGCTCATCTCATGGACTTTTACCAGCTCACTATCACCCTACACATCAGAGCGGCTCTTGCTTGGACCATATCATTCTAAAATCAAAAAATCCATCCAAAACATTGGTAACTAACTCCTCGCTTACCGATCACCAAGCTGTTTTACTTACAATCCAAACAAGATCACCTAGAAAAAACTGCGAACGTAGCTACACTAAAGTCAATATGACAAACCTTAAAAGTGACATAATCGGTATTAATTTTGACCCAGTTTATAAATTCACTACAGAATGCAATTAGCAAAAATAATTTCACTAAGACAATCCCTAGAAAGTATAGTTGTATTAAACCGTGGATCACACCCGGTCTCGTTCGTTGTATAAGAAACAGAGACAAACTTCACTTAAAATATCGGTACATGGTGGACATCCCTCCCATACGCACAAAGCGTTTTGCTAATACTTTCATTGTGCGTACAGCTAAGGAGTGGAATTCCCTTCTGGGGTCTTTGTTCCCTGATAGCTACAACCTTGGGGTCTTTAAGTCAAGAGTGAATAGGTTTCTTCTAGGCAAGCGTGCTTCACCGTAGACCACGTCATCGCTTAACAACAGGCGAGATAGTGGTCAAACGCGAGCCTATAGAGTATAAAAAAAAAAAAAAAACAAAGCTCTCACCCAATGACGAAATACTTTCTGTTACTTATAAAAGATATCGAAATTTCTGTAATAATCTTTTGAAAAAACTAAAAATCCAATACGATAAAAATGAATTACAGAAAGCAGGGAAAAATGGTAAACTTGTGTGGAAATATATAACGGCGGCGGCGCGTGACATTATTAAATAATGAAAATCAGTTAATTTGGAGAATTATAATTTATGTTGTTATTTTTTAAACATTGGTCATTATTCTGTTATTTTAAAGATTAATTTTAATTAAGAGCGGGTAACACTGAATGGAGTTGCGTCTGTCTTGACGGGCGAACGTCATGTCAATACGTTTTGGAAAAAAATGGTTGTCAGCCGTTGCACGTTTTGAACATTCGCAAACCCATTGGCTCTAAATAGAAAATTATTACTGCAATCCTTAATTATTTAAGTAATTGAAGTGTGTGTATAATTAAAGTAGTGAGCAGTCAACGCTACAGTGTATTCTTTGAAACGTTTCCCCGAAGTTTAACGCCCACCATGAATTCTCGTGCTGACGAGGTTACGAATCAGCAGCCAGATGCAACAGCCCGGTCTCCCAATTTCCCGTTATCAGAAGTGGGATTACCAGGGAATTCCCAAGAACGTGAAACAGGTCAGAGTATTGTTTCTAACCTAAATAGTGAATGCGACCGTTGGAAAACTTTGTTTGAAATGCAACAACATAGCATGATGGAATTAATTCGTGCTATAAAGGACACGAATACGGTTGATACAAAGCTGGCATTCCCCGAATTCAATCCTGATTCTCGAGACGCTGATGCCAGGTCATGGTGTAATACTGTAGACTTATGCATGCAAGAAAAAAAAATAACCAGTGGTACTCTGATAATCGCCATGAGCAAAGCACTTAAGGGCGCAGCAGCTACGTGGTTGGCTCAAAATAGTTTTGCTGGTATAACCTGGCCTCAGTTAAAAGATTTATTTCTTGCTCGGTTTGACTACGTCGAGACTCCAGCTGCCACCATGTGTAGACTCTTTAATGAAAGTCCAAAAGACGGAGAGTGCATGTCAGCCTATACTACTCGATTCCTGAGTACATTAATGAACCAATGGCATTCTTTATCGACCGAACAAATTGCGATTGCTGTAACTTTGGCTCACGCAGTGAAAATCGAACCACGGTTGCAAAGATTAGTATACACTGAAAAAATTGATACTAGAATGAAATTGCAACAAGAACTAATGGCGTGTAGCTATCGAAAAAGAGGCCCTCCGATGCCAGAAAAGTCTAATATTTGCAGTGACGCTAAGAAACCGCGATTTGAACCGAAGAAATGTTACAATTGTGGCAGACTCGCACTAATACCAGCACTAATCTCAAACCTTAGTTTTCATCAACCAATAAACAGCAAGATACTCAAGATAGCAGTGTACTGTAGGGGGGTAGACAGAGGTGTACCGGTAATGAAAGATAAATTAGTTTTACTTATTATATTTTTGCCAATATGAGCCTGCCTTCAGGCGAACAATCTAGATCTGACATCAAGCTTAGCAAAAAACATCTTCACCTATTTTTATGTTCGAAATTTAATTACCTTTCAGAAGTTATCTGTTGCCAGTCTTAATATAGGCAAGTAGGTTGCCTTCTTAATATGCGAGTCCTCACATGAGCTACGCCCCTACGAATAGACGCGCAGAATCATATGAGAGCTTCTATTCCATCTTTTGAAAGGTAACATCAAACCTACCTTATCCTAACCCGAACATTTACCTAACTGAGGAACCATATTTACAATCGAGGTACGACCCTTAAAAGGGGAAGGCTTAAGTCATGACAAACGAGTTATCGGATGCTCCAATATGTGCTTTTAACTTCGGCTAACGTGCGCATACGCATTAACAAATCTACGCCGTCATGCTTGAACCTCCTTGCCCAAAACCCCAGGAAAAGGACCAAGGCGTCCTCCCGACACTAACAAAATGATGCGTCAACTCACATCGACCCGGATGGGGTTTAAATTTCTAAAAATTCAGATATGATACAATTTTTCGATCTCGTGCGTTTATCAGGCCAGAGAAGGAAAGGCTGGATCGCATCGAATTCAAATCCTATTCATAGAACTTGCACCAGGATTCAAATTGATAAATATATTTATATTTTTAATTAAACAACAGCCATCAACTGGACCAATGATGTCAACTCAACATCCTTTGCAAAGGCTATGCCCCGTTAGCAAAGTCGGTTTCAGTGATGACTATTACCTTAAGGAACCCATTGGGTTATACTATTATCCTGGTTTGAGCCTATGTAGCCCTAATCACTGAACACAATCACACATTTCTTCGATGCGTTGCTAATGTTGTCAGCCTCTTCTTCACCCAGCGGCATACAATCCATCAGTATATGCAAAAGAGAAAAAATGATATATATCGATAAGTCGACAAGAAAACTATCGATACATTTTCCTACTCAGGGGGGTAGACAGAGGTGTACCGGTAATGAAAGATAAATTAGTTTTACTTATTATATTTTTGCCAATATGAGCCTGCCTTCAGGCGAACAATCTAGATCTGACATCAAGCTTAGCAAAAAACATCTTCACCTATTTTTATGTTCGAAATTTAATTACCTTTCAGAAGTTATCTGTTGCCAGTCTTAATATAGGCAAGTAGGTTGCCTTCTTAATATGCGAGTCCTCACAGTACCAAACAAAACTTCGTTGCCTACGTGCTACTACTGCAACGAACCAGGTCACATCGCCACTCGCTGCCCGAAAAATGTCACCAAGATTGGCAGTGGCAACGTAGAGCACCGGGTGAATGCCTGCACTATGAAACCAGCCACCGATCACCTAGCAGTTGAATCCGGTGAGAAGTTTTTATTTTGTTTTGATTCCGGCGCCCAGTGCTCTCTAGTCAAAGAAAATTTAGCAAATAGTCTTCCAGGCAAGCGTCATCATACCTCAGTGACATTAATAGGTATAGGCCAATCAAACATTACGTTCAAATATTGACAACTGTAATTATTACATACATACATAAACTCACGCCTTTTTCCCATGGGGGTAGGCAGAAACTACAGAACGCCACCTGCTACGATCCTTACATACTTCTTTTGCTTCACTCACATTCATACATCTTGTCATACACACACGCCGGTTATGAGTACTGCGCACCTTGCCTTTCTGAAGAACATCACCTATAAGGTCTATATATGTCTTCCTAGGGCGTCCCCTCCCGGCGTTTCCATTCACGTCTGCCTTGTAAATACCTTTCGTTAGTCGCCTATCATTCATCCTCTCAACATGGCCAAACCATCTTAACATACTCTTTTCAATTTTAGTCACTACATCTTCTTTTAAACCACAACGTTGTCTTATTAACTCATTCCTCAATCTATCATTTAAGGTTACACCACACATACTTCGCAAGGACCGCATTTCTACTGCATTAATCCTACTTTCATGTCTTTTTTGCCATACCCAACTTTCACTTCCATACATAAGTGTAGGCACCAGCTCGCCGTTGTGAACGGCGAGTCGAGCTTCCGGAGACATCGATTTGCTGGTCACAACGGTATGTATAGCACCATTCACTTTATTCCCTGCATTCACTCTCCTTTCCACATCCTCTTCAATCTTTCCATCCCTTGTGAACATACTTCCGAGATATACAAACTCGTTCACTTGCTCCACACTCTTTATTTTCACTTCGCACTCCGATACATGTAATTATTACTTTATTAATAATTTTGGGCGCACGATTGGCGCAGTGGTTGAGCGATTGACTGCTGCGCTGCGTGACGCGGGTTCGATTCCCGCACGGAACAAATATTTGTATGATCCGGTTCTGGGTGTTTGTGTATGTGAGTTTATATGTTTGTAAACGCACCCACGATACAGGTAAAATTCCTAGTGTGGGGCAACGGTTTAAAAAAAAAGAAAAAAAATATATACAGGGTTACTCAATGCAGTTATTATTAATGTGCTAGACTATTGTATCTCTGATTCGATTATAATTGGAAGGGACTTGCTATCAATGGGATTTTCGGTTGAAGTTTGTGAAAGCCAAATTGTTTTGAGGAAAATTATAACAGTTTTAGCTTGTGATGTAGGCGTCAAAATTAGTAATATTTTGACAATATCAATACTGATATTCCTGTTGAATAATAAACGTCAATTACTTTCATTGCTCGAAGGTAGCTCGGATTAGTACAACGGCGTCCTTATCGTTTAAGCCCCGAAGAGAGAGTCATTGCTTACTAAAATCAAAGAACTTCTACAAGCTTCTATCATTCGGGAGAGTTGTTCACCCTTTGCGTCACCAATAATACTGGTTAAAAAAAAGACGGAACTAATCGACTTTGCGTCGACTACCGTGAATTGAATAGCAATACAGTACCCGACCGTTACCCATTGCCGCTAATTTCTGACCAGATAGGACGCTTGGTAGGGGCAAACTACTTTACATCGCTTGATATGGCTAGTGGCTATCATCAGATACCGGTTCAAGAAGAGTCTATAGAGCGTACAGCTTTTGTAACGCCGGACGGGCAGTTTGAATATTTGACCATGCCGTTTGGTCTTCGTAATGCTCCTTCGGTGTACCAACGTGCCATAAATAAGGCCCTAGGACCCTTAACTGAGTTACGGTTAGTACGGTGGTGAATTACGGTTTTCTAAACACAAAAGTATGAGTAAATAGTGTAAATAGTATAATAGTGAGTAAACTGTATAAATTTAAAATTGGAATTCCAAACCAAAGAGGAGATATTTGAGATCAAAGTGGTCAGTACGACAAAACGCCAATTTCATAGGTAAGGACCTAATATTACAATCACAAAACATGCGGGTGATGGTGTTTCAAATCCATCCTCACCTGTAGATATAATAATATAAAACAAACGTTTACCTAAACTTTGTAACATTGTAGGTAGATTTCAAACACAATACGTTTACATTTTGTCGAAAACATCGATCGCACTAACTCCCGTATTTTGCTATTCATCAAGAATCCCAGAGAGCGCGGTAGATAATCATTTACCTTTATTTTAGTTTGATAAGAATGAGGTATTTAATTTCATTGCTAAACATAAGCGTCTATCTGGCCTAGTGGTTAACACTGCTAGATAAACAACGATAAAACCTGGTTCAAATCTCATATCATACAAAAATAATATTATTTTATTTTTCATCTTTTATTTTTACTAAACACTTAAACGTAAATCTTTCTAACGGGGTAATAGGTAGGATACCCCTTTATGGAGTTTCCTCTCCATTCTTCTCCATAACAAGCTACTTTTCCGAATGGACGGTAGAATCAATTTTAATTGTAAATTAATAATGTAAATTTTTGACGTTCAAAAGTGCCGCTTAATGACCTAGTTGAAATAAGTATTTTTTTTATTTTGACTTTGGCAAGACAGGCGTCAGATTTCCTGGCGTATACAATCCGTAACAACTGTCAAAGAATGTCAAATGACAGCGGGGACCAACTTGGGGCTCATCGTGCTTCGAGGTTTGGAGGAATTTTTATTTTTATTGGAACGTTAAAATAGTCACCTACCCCCGAACTGACCTCAACAATCGTTGCTGAATCCCATGCTGCTTTTTTTATTTAGCTACGAGCAGCTCATGGACAGGCCTACTGCCACTTAATTGATTTTAGAGGAGAAAAATAAATTTCCAGTTTGCAGTCTATGAAACCAGCCTAACGTATACCTACTGCATTTCCTAAGTGCATCGTTTCGTTGCAAATTTGTTGCCGCGCCCCCAAATCTCGGGGACAATTAGCGGCTAATTTACACTGAAACAAAAACACGATCCGTACTGAATGATGGATACAGTGCACTTTTGTGTGGCTTCAACTGAACTGACGGATATCTTAAGTTTCTAAGGAGTTGTGAGGTATTGTAATGTAATTGAGTGTTGTTATTTTGGTCTAGACGATAATGTGATAATAATGTTCGTTTTAAATGAATTTGCAATGAATCACTTTAGGGTTAATATCAGACCTCGGCCGAAAAGCTGAAAATTCTCGTTTTCATTTTATTAATTTATGCTCGCACTGGAACGCCTTGTAGCATTACACCAATGGAGCACAATCTTATACCAACTATATAAGTCCAGCATCCAAATTGCGTATCTGTTTTAACAGCACAAAGCACACTCCTTCCCTTTCATTTTGATAAGGCAACAGGATTCATTGCGTGTTTTACGCTGTCGAGTAGACGGATATTTGAACACATGAAGCAATTAATGCATGGAAAGCATACCGCGCGCTTTTTTTTGTACTTAAAAATAAGAGGGGCAGAAAGCTAAGCTCTAGGAAATTCACGCTCGCTTGAACAGAATTAATGTAGCTCAGAGACTGCTGTTTGTGATTTTCTTAGATGAAGCAGTTCTTACTAAATTACAGAAACGGTTCTCGTTAACTGGCTCATCTCATTGGTGAATCGGGATTAGATGAATAAATTGTTTAGCATGGCAGGGTGGACAAAAGAACTAGATTAATCTTATCCTATGTATGTAGGTAAAGCATTAATAAGAGTTTTATCTAGATGGGCTAGTTAGGGCCCCTTCACACTAGCGTTCCTCCAGCGTAGACTTTCGATGAACGTATTCACGGCGTCTCTGCTGGGGCATACGAGTACGTTGCACTAGCGTCGCGGGCGCTCGACCCTGTTAAACGACAAAGAAATTGTTTGACGTCTGCGCCGCGCTAGCGCCGTGTTCAAGTAACTGCAGAGCAAACGCCGCGAGAATGCGACGCGCGCGTTGCGTTGTCGCGGCGTCTGCGCTGCGCATACGGGGTCTCTTTTAGTGGATTATAGTGCGGCGGGCCTGTATCATTTCTTCTAGTATTTTATTTTATCATCTCTTCCTAATCGCTCTCTCACTGCGGCACTGATCGGTATCTCCAGTTGCCCCGATATTTGATCCGACCACAATTCGGGGCTTCAACTTCTTAGTCTTTTACCCTCTATTTTATCAGTTACCATAAGTCGTTTCATGTTGTTGATTACTCTGCGTGCATTCTCACGAAGCTTTGCAGGCAGGTTGAGGACAGCTGTTGCGTTTTCTCTATTTGTAGTTCTTTGAGGATCGAGACATTTGTGCGGTGAACCGTCCATGATATTTTTCATAGGCGACGCCAGTCGGTAGATTTCATCGTCCAAATCTCTGTCTCATAAAGAAAGATGGAGAAGAGAAGTGTGCGGACCAGATGTTTCTTAGTCCGGTTTGTGACATTTTTGTCTCTGCAAAATTGCTGAACTGAGTCATTGTGGTTTTAGCCATGTCAATTCGTCTTCGAATTTCTAATTCACAGCTAACCTTATTTGCAATTATTGAACCAAGTTACTGAAACTGTTAGATGGTTTCATATTCCGTTACAAGGTCTGTTCGCTGGGTAGTTTCGAAACAATCAACAATTAGAAGATTGGTCTTGTTTTTCTTTATCGCCAGACCCATTCCCAGGCTAATGGTTGACAGACGACGCAGCATATCTGCCATTTCAGCTTCCGATGATGCAAAGAGAGTAGTATCATCTGCGTGACCCAATAATATTTCGACCCCACCCGCCTTGTGTCCACCTTCCCAGTTTTCGAGCGTTACTTGCCATATATGTTAAAAAGGATGGGTGAGATCACATATCCCTGCCTGACTCCTTTGTGAAAGCTGAAGTAGGTCAATGTTACATCACCTACAGTCACCGTGCCGTATCCTGACTCATACAGATTGCGTGTCAGCACTATAAGATGCACCGGAATTCCCGTTTCAATAAGCACCTACCATAGCTTTTCCAAATTGACGCAGTCGAATGCCTTCTGGTAATCAACCCAGCACACAATCGTTGGATTATTATATTTATAACATTTTTCAACGATAACACGGAGGCTTAAGATCTGCTCTCTCGTGCCTCGTCCTTTGATGGAACTGACTTGATCCTGAGGTATCTGCTAGTCTAAAAACGATCTTAGTCTGGTATTAATTATGTGCAGTAGAATTTGACATCAGGCCTATTGTTCGGTAGTTATTACAGCTATGCAATGAGCCTTTTTTATGCAGAGGAAGTATGGAGGAGTTTATCCAGTCGGTTGGCTAGTGTCCGGTTGCCCATATGGAATTACAGATGTTATGTAAACTGGGTACACCGTTCGGACCTAAACCTTTGAGTGCTACTGCTGTAATTCATTCTGGCCCCGGAGCTTTGTTAATTTCACCTTTCTGATTCAGTCTTCTACTTCTGAGCGGAGTATGTATAGCTCGGTATTACTCGCAGTTTCAGCTAGTTGGATTGACTAAGTCAACTGATCTTGATAGTCATACGTTGGAACGCAACGCACCCATTGATGTAATATATAATCTGCGCGCTGGCTGGGCTCTTCCCTTTTTTTACCTGCTGTGAGCTGTCAATCAATTTTGTTTACATCTGTATTTTATTAAGTAAAATCTTTTTAAAATTAAATTTTCGAAAAGTATTTCATTTAAACCACAAAATCCTTAAAAGAGATCCTCACAGTATTCTCTCCATCTTTCGGTGACTTTTTCAACATCGCGAATGGTGTTACCATCTTTATCATCTATTACCCAAGATGGTTAAAATTTTTGCGTAATTAGCTTGACCTTATTGAAAAGATCAGCGTTTGGTACTTCTCGCCATGACGTTAAATTTCAGTATAAATGTTTTCGAGGTATCTATTCCTGTCCCTTCTGCATTGCTTTTGAATTGTCGTGGTAAATTTAGAATGCTTTAACTCCTTCGGCAACTTTATATTTATCCATGCTTCGTTCGATATCCAGTCTTTTCAGGTCTTTTTAGTCATAGAGTCAAGTACTTTGATGACGTGATATTTGAGATCCTGCCTGCCTGAGCCTCTGGACATACTCACATTCTGGTTAGGATAATTGTTGACATTCTAATTGTTTGTTTTGAAATTTGCATCAAGTGCAACCCCATATCATGTCCAGGCTGTCACTTTCCATTCAAAGTTGCCTGGCAGAGATCGCAGAACGCGATAAAGCCACCTGCTGTATGTTTGTTTTAATGTTGAGGTTTCTTGTTGTATTATTCTATCTTGGTGTAAAATAAAGTATAATATATGTATAAATAAATAATCGTGTGCACTTTGCTCTTTTACGAAATGATTTTAGACGCATTCTTAGGTCTGCCACTAAGAGTTGGTGATTAGAGCCACAACCCGTGCCTGGAAAGGTACATTAGTTATCGACTATTTCCATCGTTTTGTAACAGTAGTATAGTCGATTTGGTCACGGTAGCGACTACTAGGAGATGTCCAAGTGTAAAGCCTGCGCTTGTGGTGTTCGTAGCTTGTGGTCGCTATCGCCAAATTGTTGCTCACACAGTAATCTATGCACCTTTCACTTCTTTCATTTCGGATGCCAAGACTGTATCTAAAAAAAATATGGCGGATGTGATCATCGTGTTCCTTGCTTTACGCCTTTGTATTTCAGTCGCTCTGCACGATCATAATTCGCGTCTGGAATATTGTCGATTGCTGTCTGTAACTGGCCATAAAATACGTCAATATTGTCTTATGATAATTGGGCAGTAAGTGCATAGACCTGTATGATGTTTAGTGGTAGTGGGTTGCAATCTATGCGGATGGTCATAATTCTATAATTAATAGTGTTGTATTCAGTGACAAATTTGGCTATCTTAAGAGATACTATTATACCTGTACCCTTCTTGCTATCAGACTCGTGACCTGAGGAAAACATTGTATTTCGATTCGAAGTTTTTTCATGTGAGTTTCACATAACAGCCTGTTGGTGATCAAACATTTCTTTTGCCACGAAAGCAAGCTTTTCTAGTTTAAGTAGACCTCTAACATTCCAGGTTCCATTCCAGTGTTTGGGACGTATGGATTGTTTATTTTTGCCTGCAGTAATATTTACTGTCTCGGCAGCCTGCTGACACACTGCTAAGAAGTCTTCGGTTGCTTATTACACACCCATTGACCCGGGAATCAATGGGCGCCAGGGGTCAGCCGGAGCGTCCGACAAAACAGCATATTTATCGTTGAATTACATCATGGAGTTCTTTTGGGATTTATATCGGTTCCCATTAGCTTCTGCGTAAGTTCTTTTGGGGAAATTTAGTCACTATTGCTCCCGTTGCTAGGAGTAAGTAGGTTAATTTACCGCCGTCTACTGCTCGGTGATGGCGTATTTTACGGCTGTCTTTATCCCAGGTGATATTGGGAGTACGCTATTCACAACCAACCTTCCTCCTTTCATAAAAGGGTTTAGGACCGGCTTAGGTTGAGTTAATTTTTGAACGTTCAATAATCAACAAACTGATGTTACCATCTTATTACGGTGAAGCATAAAGTTACAGTAAGTTTGTTTGCAGGAGGTAAAGAAATTTCTTCCAGTTATGGTTTCTTCCTACATTTTCGTTGAGTCTAAAGTCTATTTTTATACTGCAAGTGGTGCTTGCAAGAAAGGCAATGGGAGCGAAGTTTTGTTCCTTGATTACCCATTTTGAATCACCGAATAAACATAAATGTGGTATATGCTTCAACCTAAGTTTTATTGGTAATGTCCGAGTACCCCTTCATCAATGCCGTGATCTTAACACCCACGCCCTCACCGTCATGCTTATTTTCCTTCTTCTTCTTCTTCGAGTGTCGATGGCAAATAGAACAATTTTCCTGACAGTCGCCAATATACATATAATTCGTTGTGCTATTAATAGACAAATACTGTCCCGAGTAATAAACATAAGTACCAGGGTAACCACGCATTTCACGGTGGTTACAATATTAATTAACATGAAGCAGTGTCATAGCTAGTCGTTTGCGTGTGAACTGCTAAGAACGTACGACATAGATTACTTTACAGATGGCACACTTAATCTGTCGAATACCCCGCTTTGAAGTATGAAGTATGTTTTCTGATAGGCTATAAGCTAGGTCTTTAAGTCAAGAGTGGATATTTTACTTCTAGACAAGCTCCATCATTTACTTGATTGTAATAATAAATAAAAAAGAAAGACAAGCTCTATAAAGTGATAGCCTATCAGCGCCAACGAATAAAGAAAAAAAAATAAAGAAATCCTTTACATTATGCAATATCATTAGAATGTCAATTTATCTAGTGTTTCTCACTCTAGATCAGTATAGAACTCTTAACCAATCCTCCTCCGATTTCATCGATACTGTGTGTTCTCCCAACCCTGTGTTCGATTGCAAAATCATAATCGTACGTATGTGTTTTCGTTTTAACCAAATCTACATACACCTACATTTTCCACTCATTTATTTTATTTAAAGGAGACTGGGATTTCTGGGCCTTATTGTAATAAGATGAGGTATGGTTTAAAAAAGAGTTATATTTTTCTATTTCAAAATGTGAAAAATCAACTCAATTTACAATCCGGAAAATGAGAAATCCAACAATTAAGTTAAGGGCCTACATCCGCTTAAGTACCGTAAAACGGTTACTTTCTAAAGCATACTCCTTAGTAAGGGCTAGGTTAAAAGATTGGAAAAATATATATTTATTATTGATTCATTTACATTATTTTGAGCACAAGGTTTTTTCGTATAACTAATAGTTTTGCTTTAAAATAATAATTATCAACACGATTTGTTCGCGACGAAGCGTCATCAACCATACTAAATGGTTCATAGAAGTTTAAAGTATGTATGTGTAGACATGTCTGCTTACCACGGCGCGCCATCTAATACTAAAATAATTTTTAGAGGCACGTCTGTATTTATACTAAAAATTTACCTGCATTTTTTGAGATAGTAGCATAATGTTTTTAGTAGTTGTCAGTATGTTATAGGGTTCAATAGTTCACCCTTAATGGAGTAAAAGCATTAGAAAGCATACTGATAAGAGTTATCATAGCAAAAAACGTAAATTCCTGTCGTACGATACGTCATTGCTCGACGACGGATTAGTTCCAAATGAGCCGCGGGGTGGCACCACGCGATATTTATAGTTTTGAAGCTTTGGGAGAAAATTATAGTAATTAAAATCATGTTTTTAAGGGCTTATCCTATGTACTGGACATGAAATCGGTACATAATGATGAAACTATGTGAAAACCACATAGTTTCCGCTATATAAATGCGAATATTGACTTGATATCTCAAACACCAAATATATGGTTTTAGGTCATTTTAGGGTATATAGGGGACCTAGACCGAGACGGGAAACCTATATACACCTCATAGTTAGCGTAGTCTTTTATATAAAGCCCATTTACTTGAGATATCAAGTCGGTATATAGTAGGAACATGCTGTTTATCTGGTTTTCGGCAAATGCTTACGGTTTTAGGTGCCCTAAGTACCTAGAAAACATATAGGTGTACTGGTAAAAGTACTACCATTGGAAAGCTTGCCAAAAGGGCTTCCAGGCGGTTTCTAGATGGGAAGAATCGCTTGGATAGTCAGCGAGATGAACAGTCATGAAAAATGTAAACAACGTAAAACGTTGAAATTTGTAGACCCTTCAGGTGGAATAACTCCATGAAGGGAATAGATGTACTTATGGTGTAAGTACTTTCGGATGGCTTGCTGGACTAGCTACCAAGTCATCACTTTGGAGCGAAAATCGCTCAAGTAGTTTAAGTACAATTCCAGAAAATAGGTTTCTGGAAATGTAATTTTTAGTCCGTTTTTGGCATTCCCCGGGACTATACACCCCTGGGAATTCCGAAAATAAGGAATTTTTGGGGACCTCCCGATGGCCCGATAGGCGCGCTATCGTGTCGTCCCAATTTTATTAGGTTTTTATAAATAATTTCTCCGATAGCTGGGCGCAAAGAAAGTGACCAGCTATTGATTTTGTACATATCGAGGCACCTTATGTGCATATAGCCTAGATAGACTTATATAAACACTAGGAATGTAAGGTGTGGTCTATCGGCTGCCAGAATCCCCATAATAGGCGGTGATTGTCTGGTTAGCCTAAGTAGGAAATCCTTAAGTCGGTGAAATGACTTAGGATTTTATAGATTCAGTACATAAGGGATGATATCCCATAGAAGATGCCCGAAAATAAGCTTTTTCTAGACGTCAACAGACAGCCTGCTATTGGCACCAGCAGGTCAACCCAACCTATAGATATCCTTAGGCTAGGTTAAAAGCTATTAAGGTTTTAACCGGGAAATAAAGGAAATTGTCCCTTTGTTTCATAGAATTAGTCTAGGGAAGCTATCAATACCTGGAAATTTGGTATATGGATTAGATACAGAGATAGGGGGCGTTACTGTGTTACAGTACGAAGAAATCCAGCTATTGATAGCGCCGTGGAAGGGGTGCGGTAACCCTATTACCAAATATTGATAAGGGTTTTTTACAATAATAAAAATTATTTTCGGCGAGAATTTGCGGGGCTCTCAATAATGGCACGATCCGAGGGTATATAGTTACCCCGGCCCCAAATAGAATTTGTAGTCATCCAAAGCTAGTCGCTTGTACTTGTCTTAGTAAATAAGAAGTAATTCTTATATAGAATCGAGTCTCAGTAATTGTTGAGAGCCCTAGAATCGTGCCGTGTACTGAATAACTTAGTGTTTCATTTAATTCGTCGACTTCAACCCCAATGAAGACACCCCTTTCGATCCTGTCGAGCTGAACCTCGGGATCTGGACTCCAGGAGTGCTGATCCAGAAAAAGGGAACCCAGAACCTGGAAGTAACTCGAGTACAGCCAACACATTGTTGAATCGTTCGAGTCGATTTGCAACCTTACGTCGCTGCTGCAGCCAGGCATCCAAGAACCTTAATTCGTGTGTGATAGGGGCGTTCAGCGGCAATGGCCAGAAGGTTTACGCCCTTCTTTTCTCGGGGCCAGTGATCACGCTACGTCCAGCACACGATTTTTTCCGCAACTTTTGGAAACTCCTAAAAATGACTTGGATGTTTAAAAATATTTTTACACAGAATAATTGATGCCTGGATTTTCTTCATAACTAACATAGCATACATATTGTAAATCAAATAATATTTTGCAAACAAAACTGCTCAAAAGAAGCTTCAATATTAATATTTTGTATTTAATAAATGGAATATCGATTAAATTATAATCGAAACGTGAAAATGCTTTCATCAGATGATTAATTCAAATAAAATAATTAAATCTATTAGAATTAATATATTAAACAGTTTAAATCAATTAAACATCTACAAAATTAAGATAAATCGATTTACGTTTACTGATCGATTATTGTATGTTTTGTCTGTGCTAACTCTGACGTGACATGCATGGCATGACACTCTGTATAGCCTATGCTGACACTTACTCGTGGCAGAATTTATTGTAAAAAAACATTATAATAGGCGTAGGGCTATTAACACGCTTTTATTAGCTTGGTATGTATCTATGTAACTATGTATCTATGTATCAATGTAACGGAATCTTTGAACGTGATTTTCACCCACTTCAAAACGTCGGATTGATTTGAAACTTTGCACACCTATCAAGGACCGATGACAATGCAATAATTTAGTCAAAGTCAAAGTACTTTTGAATGTCACACAAAAATTAAAATTTGCAAGTAATAAAATGCCTTACCAAGATCTTCAGGATTAGCGACTTTTTAGTTCAATTTACCATTACAGCGTGTTTTTTAGTTTTTAGAACTACAATTTATTTTTCATAAAATAACTGTACAAAATGATAACTTTAATGTTTTTCCCCAGCTAACTGATAATGAGCTTATACTAATATCACTAGGCACATATCAAATAAAGCAGGCACGTTCCCATTTTGGCGAACATGTAAGGGGCAATGATGGCTATGTAATTTAAGTGTGCAGGAAGGTCAGCAGCAGCCTACTTCGAGAGCTGTCGGCTTCAAATACCTCATGGCTATTTATTCTATTTACTTTTTTCTTCTTTTTGTCATCGTGGAAATACACTTTTCCAAAAAAATCGACATTCATCATCAATAGAATTTCACTTTAGGATCTACACAGTGACATTCTACCGGCGGCGGCGATTGCAAGATTTGTGTAGTGCTTCAGGCGAACATCAGGGGACCGCATTAGTTTTTGCACCGTCTATCTTTTCTGGTTACTCTGTGTCAAAAGACTGTATGTACAAGTTCTGCTTAGTAACTAGGCTTCTTAAAGCTGACGTCACAAACTCGTAAACTTTGTTTCAGATTTACTCAGCAGCGTTCTTTTCAATTCAGACTTTGGTACTTTTTCGTGTTATTTAATAATACCCAGGTTGAGCATAATGTTATTGAGTTTCACCATTAAGAATTTCACAGAAGCTGCAGTTCTCGATATAAGTATGGAAGTAGTTGATGTGACACCTCCGTGTCTCGAAAAGCACCACCTGATCACTCCCTCGTCATGTTGAATCCCGTGAGAAAAGGAACAGAAAGTGCCCTTGTATTTGCGTACACAATCGTGCACTATAAAAGCTCCAGTGGAATCGTTGACGGATACAAGCCGTTGAGAATTGCCGTTGTGACCAAATTGGTCGGCATCTTTATTATTCAAAACCATAGTTGAGAAGGGCAAATAGAAAGTCACTTAAAAATATTACAAGACAGATGATTTTCAAGTGTTTACCTGCCGGGCTTAGTCAAGTTGACAATCTAGAATCGATAACGCTAATAGAAAACTAATCAAATGTATGGGAACGATAAGTCTGAACGAAAAGGTGTTCTTTTAGAGTTAGATCTAGAACAAAGGATTTGTTTAAACATGACATCCCTGGCAAGATTGACGTGATATTTTCCTATAAAATCATAAAGAATAAGATAGACAGTCCTTGTCTGCTTACGCTTTTAAATTTTCGGGATCCTGCTAGAATCCCGCGTAGTGACATCGCACCTCTTTGTCCGCCCTCAAGGAGAACCGTTTTGGGAACTAATTCGCTCTATGTGATGTGACTATAGTGATATTGTCGATTTTCTCTTTGACTAGACTGACATCCATCCTCAAATGTTTATCGAGTTAGTCTTTTTTAATGTTTTTTCCTAACTAATTATTGTAATTTATGTATTGATTTTTTTCCACTTTTGCATGTGATGCTTGTATTTTCTTTTATCGATCTTCACAAGCTCATAGAAAATATATGTTGTGTTAATTTTATCAAGTTTTAATTAATTTTTTGTGAATGTTTTCAAATTTTGTTAATTTAGTTAATTTATCAATTTTGTATATATTATTAATTTAATAAAATTGTATAATTTTTAATTTTTTTTATTAAATTTATGTTTTATAACTATCCACTTGTATCAATAATTAACGCTTATTACTAAGTTAGTTAGCTTTTTGAAACTTTGAGATTTGAATGTGGTGTTTGCCTTTAATTGTTGCACTGCACTATAAGATAATTGTAAGCATGTATTTTTTGTTTCAATTAAGTGTAAACAATTGTTGGTAAAACTTAATAAAATAAATAAATAAAATGCAAAAAATATATTTGGGCTTTTCCATCAAGAATTGCCCAATAGTAGATGAGAGTATGAAGACTTTGAAGAAAAGAAGCTCCCATTACATAGGACTTAAATTTAACTAGCGAAACATAGGATATCCTTGTGAGCGAATCGCGTATATACAACTCTGACTAATCCTTCTGGAAAGCAGGCGTGATGTTATGTTAGTTCATTTGTTATTTATAAAATGCAATAGCAGGAAGTTTGTTGTTTTTCAAGAGCACGCGTGATACAATGTAATTTAAACTTTATAACTATGTGCAATTGCGCTTTAAATCGCAATGCACAATGATTATGACGTTTTCTTCCTAACCCATTAACGCTGCGTTGTTTTGTACACAAGTGTGTAACGGGCAGATCAAGTGTAAAATTTACCAAAGTAATGCGCTCTATGCAGAGAGTTTTAAGACATTTAGTGCAACGCTAACGACACGTGCTCAGGCAAATAGGTGGAAACATACTACGAAAACGCGACGCCACGTGACGCCATCCGACGCATATCAATATCAAGCAATACATATAATAAATCTGTATAAAAGTCGTTTTTGTAAATCGAAAATAATACAAAAAAAATGCCAGGATGTTAAAGGATATAACTAACTGAACTCATTTCCAGCATTTTTGAATTTTTGTCTGTTTGTTTGTTTGTATGTTTACTTGTGCACGCATCACGTCAAATGTACGAAATTAATGTACATAACTTTTATACATAAAAAATATGCGTTTTTATACATAAAACTTGCAGGGTATAATGTCTTAAAAGGTAACGAAAGACCGATAATCAATAGCAATATATATATTCAGTATAATATATATTCATATAGGAATACAATTAATATATTCCAACTCAAATATAAAGAAGACTTGATAATAGTTTAGCAATGAATTGAAGAAACAAATGCAACATATTTTATTAAAACATACAAAAACATTAGCCGTTGGCATTCGTATTCGATCTTACGGCGGCGCGAGGGCCTAAGATATTATATACCGTACGCTCGACTAATGTGCCACGGAGACGATTATTACATTAGCTAATTTTATGCTACATACTCCCCACAAAATTAAAGTGACAAGAAATTGCAAGCAAACACTAATAAATAGAAGTCATATACCCGTTGGTTTTACGCGAACTAACATCTATTTCGGTATGCCCTGCAAACCTATCTGATTTGCTGTGTGTACCTTACTGCAAGTTTTATGCGATTAAACAGACCATTTTTAATTTAACCGGGTAATACAGTTTTTTTTAGTAACAACGGAGGTTTTATGCCGCTTATAATCAAATACATTTTTGGAATAAATAAATTGTACATTCTGAATAAAGTCAAACAAACATTAATTACTATCAAATTATTCATGATATCTCCAATGCTCAACCATGTCGATATTTTTGCTTTAGGTACATTTGCTCTCTGTACACGGGCGTGTACTCTTACAATGTGGAACAGTTTTAATCATGTAATGTGACAATATTTGGCATTGTTATAGCTTATTACAATAATAATAATGTAAACTTACCACATAATTCAATCAATTACTGCCCAAACTTATGAAATTTGGTTTATTCAACGACCCGCGTAAGTGACATTTATAATAACATAAAATGGCCGAATTTATTTTTATTTTCGCGCCTACCACTAACTTTTTGTATCATATAGCTGTTAGTAACATATAGTTTTACTTTTTTTAAATAAATCGATTGTACATTTATATTTATGTCCCGGAAAAAAAAGTGTACACGTGTGTGTACGGCAGGCGGTAATGGGTTATAAACAGCTATTGGTATAGAAAATTAAAATATCAGCTTGTTTACAGTATTCAAGTATAGTAGGTAAATTATGTATAATTATTTTATCAACATTCATGACATCACCCCTGTTCCCTAAAAGGTTAGGCAGAGGTAAACCTAGTAGTACCTACACACAAAACCCAGACAGAAGTGAGCGTTCAAACAGTGAACGGAAATAAACATGGAAGCATTCCTAGCTTTAAAAAATGACCCAACGCAAATTGTGCCCCGGTGGGCGGGGCTTACCGATCGTGCCGCTCACGCTTTTAGTTCGTCCGCAGTAGGCAACAGCGGCGGTCGACTAATATTTACTGTTTTTCGCGTGTTAATTATTTAAAAATGCCTTCTTGTGCAGTGAAGCGGTGCATAAATAAATCACATTTGCATAACAAGATTGTTGGAATTAGATTTCACGTGTAAATACATCGCTATTCATATTTCTATAAAAAATGAAGTATGCCACGAAATCTATAGGGATGATGTTATGCCAACCAAACAATTAACTTTTTTAACTGACAATAATGGCAAATATAATTTGATTACAACCTAAGGAACAATACACGCCATTTTTTTTTCTATGGGGACGGCACTATGCAAATATACCAAGTTATTGTAGGTACATAAAAGTTCCTTTAACAGCATGGAGAAAATAGATATCGTTGCTGTATCTTTATCTTTTCTAATATATTTTTGACCGTTCCAAAAAGATATATTTTTAATACAATAAAAGATGGTTCTTTAACACGAATTGCCGTAGGATTTGACTGGTAGAAATCATCACGCGAAAAAGCGTCCATACTTCTATTCGATATCCTTCTTTCGAATTTGGTCAAAATATAAATCCAAAATGGCAGCTGCGAAATCTTTCATATTTTTCATCATGGGTTTAGTTTTCGAGGATGCTAAAGTCGATTGTGAGGCTAAAATATTCCAAGATGGCAAAAATAAAAATAAAGTTTTTGTTTAAATCATACGTGAGAAGGAACTTTGTTCCTGACGGTGGTACCCTGATCACACACGTTTATTTATGCTTCTATATTTTCTTTTATATTACTTTAATACCATCACTATCATAATTAATAATTGCGTTGCACCATATTGCATAAAGAATCCCGGGCGACGCGATTGGTGGACGCAGTGGCGTCGTAGAAATGTCGTTAGCGGCCTATACGTTAGATGGTAATTTAAACCCAAAACTTAAGTAAATAAGGTCTATTTTTTACTGTGCATCATGAGTTGTAATAATATTGTTTGTGTACTTTGGCTAGTTTCGCGAATTAGTGGCGGGGCTTCGATGTGTGAGTTTGTTTGGGATTTTGTGTCAGGTTGCGCGTTAAGTTCCTTCGATGTAATGCTTCCATGTCTATTTCCGTTCACTGCGTTCAAAGACCAAAAACTCAGCTATATAAACTTCTCAAAATAAAATTGTAGCTCAGTCAGTCATTGAAATGGCGTCGATACAAGAGTTTGTGTTTGCCGCATAGAAAAGCTAAATGATATAAAGTTTGTGATAAAAAGTAGCACTATATGGTTAAAAGAGGTTTACCCAGCTTATCTATAAATCGACATTTATTATTATCGGCATTATAACAATAAACTATTTGATAATTTCAAAACAAAGTGATAACTGTGTGCATGTGAGCGTTCAAAGACAAAAAGTCTGTTATATAAAGCACTCGAAATCAAACAGTAGCTCAATCAGTATTAAAATGGTGCCGATAGAAGTGTTTGTGTTTATGGATTTTGCGTGTGTAAAAGGTAATTATAAAGACCCTACTGAAGTGAGCTTGTTAGCTGTTCCTCGCAGTCAATATAAAGATCCGGAAAACACAAATGAACCGCAGGACAAGATAACAATTAATATCAAGGAGATGACATATGAGGAAGCTTTAAAACAATTCGATGAATTTATTCGAAAATTTCAAAAACCCGTGTGCCTCGTTGCCCATAACGGAATCAGGTTTGATTTTCAAGTACTCAAGCGAATGCTAAAGATCTGTAATGTCAGTTTACCGAATGATCTCCTATGTGCTGATAGTATTTACGCTTTTTATGATATTCTTAAAGACAAATATAAAATAACTGATCGTGGTGACAAGTTGTTGTTGGAATTTGATACAAACCCATTAAATAATAATTTCTCCAAATCAAATAAGCAGGCTATGACCAAGAAAGACAATACGAACGATAAAGATATTAAAGGATATGAAGACAATAACAAGGAAAGCATAAGCCATGTAGTACCCGAAGAACAAGGAACTTCTGGTGTTTCAAAAATCAAAAGCTCAATACAAACTAATGATATCGCTTTCGATACACAAACTGATGCCAAACCTGAGACAAGTGACCAGATAGCTAATGATAAAGAAGTTACAGACGCACAATGCTATAAATCGAATGAAGATTTGGAAGACAATATACAAATGCAACTAAAAAACGAAAATACTCCTAAAAAGCGAACACTTGAAGCTACGAGTGAGCCTATTGATCATAAGAGACAAAAACTGGATTCTAAATCTGTAAATCTTCCTGATCCGGGAAACACTAAACGGAATCTATGGAAAGATGATGAATTAGATGAGGAATTCACAATTAAATATAAAGGGAGAGCTATAAGAAAACACTTTCACGATGGTCACGTTAAACCGAAATATGGACTATATACTCTAGAAGCAATATATAAACTAGTCGTGAAATACCCTCCCATAAAACCCCACCCGGTTGAAAACGACGTTTATATGAAGTTTCGAATATCACATAAATTAGGCAAAAGATTTTTAGCCTGGACAAACCAAATACAACTTAAGTTTACCGATGTGCCAGAAAAGGAAGTTTCCTTACATAGACTTTAAGTTCATTATACTATTGACTGTTCTTTGCGAGTAAACAAATAACAATAAAGCTGCAGTTCGTTTCAAGACGATTTTTTTCAAGGAACCGTTTCTATACCGATGTATATTTTCTTGAAAATCTTAATGAAGAAAATTACAAAAAAAATACTCTAGCGGTTAATTTAATGTTGTTGTTGTTGTAACATTTAAGTAATAATAGCAAAAATCCTTGTATTAGCTATAAAGGGGATTAAAAAGAATCTTAATCTATATGTTACTGTAAAAGCCCGAACTACGGTAATATCTAGGATTTACAGGTAAATCCTAAGCTTTACCAAGCAAGCAAAGGTAAACCTCAGAAATGTTGGGCCATTCCGGACGTTTTCCAGTAGGACTTGGACTTGGTAGCGATTATCGTGGACGATAATCGCTTATTTCGAGATTTTATCGGCAATCACAAGGTAAATTTTATGATTGCCCTCAGAGACTTGTAAATGTTGAAAAATTGTAGTGTCATTATCGAAACCAATAAAAAAAACAACATGATTTTTAAATGTTTCCTGTAAAAATCATTCAAATTTTTTTTTAAATTATGTTAGTATTTTAATTAAGTGAAGCTAATCAATCAGTCCTTAATCTCTTATCATTTCGTATTATAGTGTCATAGACACGAAAACTTTATGGAATCACTGAGGTAAATCTTAGGATTTACCGTTTGATTTGCTTATAAAAGCCCTAAATTAGAGATTATCATAGATAATTTCGGGCTTTTATCAGTAAGACTTGGTAAATCTTAGGTATTAGCGGTATATTCTAGGTTGGACCATAGTTCATGCTTTTACGGTAACATATACATGTCATCTATACAAATTAATCAAATTTAAGTATCTGTTTGCAATTTCTAAATAATAGCTGTTTAGTAGTAAATGCATGTGAAAGTTAAAACGTTTGTAAATATAACAAAAAAATAACTTGTTTTAAAATGTATGTCTGTCTGTCGGCTTGTTCTGGGCAATCTCCAAAACGGCTTTGCCGGAAACTGATTCAAATCGTACAAAATTGAAAAATTCTGAATGGAAATTAGAATTTGGCGAGTATACAATCTACACCAGCAGACCTGAAAAAAGTATATTGTACAATAGTTATAGAAAGCATTTTGTTTTGGACACATGTGTTTCGTATTTGTTTTTACTCATTTATTTGTTTATTTTATTTATAAATGGAACATGTTCGCTCCGTCACTTGCCCTTAAGGTTTCATTGTTTCGGCGTCACCCAGTCGACACCGGCTATCGCTGAAAACCAGCGCTGTGGCTCTGTCTTGCACGCGAGTCCCAGCATTAAATTCAAATTCAAATTATGCTGAGCGATGACCGTTTTGAGTGGTTGTGACGCATACTCTGTATTTGTATTTAAGCTTTCCTTTGTTTTTTTATGGTATGCGTCGTGCCTGGCGCAAATAAACGTTTTTCCTTTCTTTCTTTCTTTTCTTTCATTTATGTCGTTTTGTCACGAATAAACACTTTTTTATCTTTCTTCCATCAAACGTTCAGACGTTGCACGAAAATGATCTTTCTCAACAGTTGAAGCCTCACGATTTATTAAATCGAATTATATAAAAAAATCATATGTAAACATGATTTTTTCGGTTTCTGGTGACAAATTACAATTTATTCCCTTTCAAATTTTATTAAAGTGCTTAATATACTGTGTACTCATATTATAACAAATTGATATAAGATTGTTGAAAACATGACTAGTTTTATCACCGTAATTATAATGACCAAGAAAGACAGTTCATTTAACCTTGTCAAACGGCATTAGTTCGAAAGTACTGACATATTGTAGAAGGTAAGAAATAAATATCTATACTAAAAAGTGTTTTTATTAAAATGCCCATCAGAAATAGAAAGGACGATGCGTCATTTTGGGCCCACTTTTCAACATTGTTCAACAGTGATTAATTATATGTCATATGAAAGCTCTTAAACTGTACTCTATTTCATTATATGGCAGCTCAGTTCATATCCAGTTCGAAAATGGTGTTTTGGGTGTGTTTTAGAAAATCTTTTTGTTTTGATATAACATTATAATTAGCCGTCAGTCAGTAGCTCGGATTATAAATAGCTCTTATTTGACAAAAAATACAATAAAAAGATCGATATAATAGATTGAGAAGGCCCTGGTAGGAGGGTAGGTAAGGCAGGGAAGTTATGATAGGTAGCAGGGTATCTACCCTTTCTTGGTAGGTAGGATTGACGAGAGCGTCATGACATGTACAATTCTTGTGCCGACAGCTTCACGCCCGTCAGGTAGGGTGCCTACCTACCATACCTACCTACTCTACCTACCCTGCCTACCCTACCTACCCTACCTAACCTACTGAGCCTGGCTACCCAACCTACAGTAACTACCCTGCCTGCCCTTCCGTTTGTTTTTGTTCCAGGGCGGAAAATCGTCATTGAATGTCCTCCGGCCTGCGGGGCGGAACCATCTCACACCTACGCCGGGAGTCACGGGAACGTTAAATTTAAAGCCATTAAATTTAAAAAACGTAAGTAATTTAAAGGCGGACGGGCCCCACACGGGCGCCATATTATCGTAAGTGATAATGCGATATTTTGTTCGCACTATACCATCATTATTTCAGTTATATAGCTACACTAGTTGAGTGCCATAGACTATTTTTTATTCCCGAAATATCCACGGTTCTTATGGGTTTAAAGCACTTGAGCAAAACCGCAGAAAAGCGAAATTAGAATTTTATTTTCTACATCATGGCCATGGGGATGGTGAAACTTTTTACTTCCGTCACCATACGGTATTCGAGCGTAAATGTTACCAAACCTAGTTATTCTCAATTTCCTGGTGATGAGTTGAATCTACCTGTAACTAAGTTAAAAAATTTCAACTTCGGACCCATTTAGGGCTCGTAAGAAGGAGTTTCTGCTCTCCGCTATCGCCCGGTGCGTCTGCTGCGGATTGGATGAGTAAATAAAATCTCCATCTTCTGGGAGACGACTGTTTTGCAGAAGGATACCACCACATCCCAGGACTCCTCACTGCCGACCATAGACTCGACTACGGCCGGCAGCAGCAGGAAACTGCCTATTTCAGGGATGAGGGTACGACGCAGCTCTTCCCAAGTGGCACACTCTGCCAGCGTATGCCGCACCGTGTCCTCCCGGCAGTCGACGCAGTGGTGACACCGGGCGTCCAGCTCCCTATTTATGCGACACAGGTACTTGCCGAAGCAACCATGCCCCGAGAGCACCTGCGTCACCCAAAACGACAGGGAGCTGAGCCTCCTCCTGAGCCAGCGCTCAAGCACTGGCCGGACCGTCTCGATGGTACGGTATGAAAGCCTGTCCGCCACCAGGACCTCGCGGAGCTGAGACCGCCGCCGACACTGACGAACGGGACGAGACTCTTTAGCTTCCGTTTAATTATGTGCAAGTTATCAATATCTGTAATATACAACATGGCAACTTATTAAAAATCTTGGATGTCATACAATAAACACTGGAGCCCATTAAATAAGTTCTCCATGGTGCAATCTGTTAATAGTAATCTTTTATTTTTATATCTAACACTTCGGAATTTTTCATACATATGCATATTACTTTTGACAAAGACTGATATCTCATAAATGAAGAGGCTAGGTAAAGTTAGAATCTTAAGTTTTTTGAAATATGGTTCGCAGGTATCTGTGTTCTTAAGTCTAGACATTGCACATATGCATTTTTTGGGCTTTAAAAACAGACTCCCATTCTGTCGAGTTCCCTCGGAAAATTAAACCATATCTCAGCGTGGATACCACATATGCATGGTAGGTTGTCATTACCGTAGATATATTTACAATTTTCGTGAGCATGTATAGCTTATAGGAATACATATTTAATTACAGATTCTACATGTGATTTCCATACAGATTCTACATGTGATTTAGAAATTTAAATTACAATCTACATTTAAATCATTACAAGTTTTGCTTATCAAGCGGCAAATTTACGGCCAACTTTAAGTTAAATGCCGCTAGAATGCTTTTATATGCAGTAGTAATTTTATTATTTTTAATTATATCTATGTTTATTTCACCACATATTACTAGTTTTTTTTTTATTTGTAGCACAATTGACTCAAAATATCGTTTAATTTACCAAAAAACTTTTCGATATCTTCCAAATTGTTTTTTGGAGGTCTATAAATACATATAACTATTAATGTTTGATCTAAAAGCTCTATGGCACTGCACTCAATGATATTTAAAAGTGAGTGCTTTGCAATTTCGTCCAAAACTTTGAATTTATAACCATGTCGAGCCAATATACATGAACCTACGTGTCTGTTTTTTCTAAAACAGGAAGATGCAAGTGTGAAGGATGGTAGTGATGTGTCTGAATGAGTCATGTTGTGTTCAGTAATACAGATACTGTCTACATTTAGCTTTTTATCTATTAATGCATCTACATTGACACTTAAAAGATCCATTTTACTCAGCAGACCGTTTATATTTTGGTGCAAGATATAAATTGATTTACTCTCGAAAAAACTCATCCGATAATTCAGGTTCGTTGGGGTTAGGTATATCTACTAACTTGAGGTCACTCAACAACTCACGAAAAGTTGTAACGACACTTTTTGCTATGGTTGTGTGCGTGCGGCGTGCGCGTTTTTCGTGCGAGTTCTAACCTATACGCTGTTGTGTTTACGAAGTCGAGAGAGTATATATACATATATATACATATTTACATATATATATATATATATACATAATGATATATATATTTAGTTTCTTAACGCCAGATGTACAAAACCCTCCACCACAAGCCAACTCCAGCCAACACTACTCGAAAACTGACCCCGAGCCGCCACTAATAACGAACCGGCGATCAAATCAGAAAACCTAAAAACCTCCATATCTCGGAAACGGTTGGAGCTAGCTCAATACTGAGTAAAAATTTGCTCCCCTGCTTCCCGACGCTTCTGGCCGGAGAACAAGATAGGATTGGAGCTAGCTCAATTCTGAGTAAAAAATTGCCCCCCTGCTTCCCGACGCTTCGGCCGGAGAACAAGATAGGATAACCCCCCCCCCCCCCCCCTTAACTGTTCACCTTCCCCCCAGCATTTTTTTTTACCCCATTCTAAAATATCAATATGAAAAGTATAAAATCGTGCAACAAACCTCGCCCCCCCCTCACCCGCTCACATTTACTCGAAATCCTTTTCATAAAATAATTACCCGGCTACAAGGAAAGGGTTATGTTTTTTTTCGCGTGTAACTTGTATGTTTGTATGTATGTAATATTCTTTATTACCTCATATCTTTCAAACTACTTGGCGGATTTTTATAATTAAGACATCGTTAGATAAGTATTGATTGCCCAAGTGTTCTTAGCTAAATGGCATTAAAGAAAAAGTAACATGGCGAATTTGGGGCGCCATATTGTGGGGGTTGCAATTTTTTTTCTTCCATACCCATCGAGTGGGGTATCAAAATGAAGGGTTTTTAGAGGCGATTACAAAAATATAAACTACTTATATGTTTAAAAGTCATTCGAAAAAAAAATGATAACTAAAAAGTTGTAAATAAAAAAAGTTAATTTAAAAATCAAAAACGGCGGGTTTTTGATTTTTAAATTAACTATCGTTCAGGTACAGTCGGAGGATCAGGGGGTCAGCCAGTTTACGAATATGTATCCTCCGACTGCACAGCATGAATTTTTCTTGTTTACAGCTTTTTAGTTCGCTTCTTAAGCAGGCGGGTTTTGATTTTTAAATTAACTTTTTTTTTTTAATTATTTAGGTGAGATCGAAAATATACGAACGACCGAACCAACTATTTAAGTTGTAAAACCTAGCGCCATCTGTCGCCATCAGCTGGAATTAAAAAACATTAATTTAAGAAATAAATTGTATCTCGGAAACGGGAGGAGATAGGCCAAATCTGACAACAGATTAGAATCTACTATAAATATGTAATAAATATAGTATATTCTTATATATATATGTGTATGTATATGTATACACATATGTAAAGGAACTTCGTTCCATCCGGGTGTCCCTTGACACCTCTCAAGTTTATATTTATTTATCTACTCTCATATCGTAATATTCGAATTATAAACTTCAAAACGAGTTTATATTGACGTACTTTATAAACACAATACCGAAATTTAAAAATAGAATCTCATTATAACACTATTTCTCTAACAAAATAATGCTATAAAACAATTTTTTTTCTATTACGATACAGGACAAATCCAAGAGGTTAATCACTAAGGCGTTTTCATCAATATTTTTTTTGTAATGTCATTTTAGTACCTATTTTAAAAAGATTCAAAGTCAAAGTCAAAGTCAAAGCACTTTATTTCAAGTAGGCCAGTTACAGGCACTTTTAAATTGTCAAAAGACAAAATAAAATATTACAAAATTATGGTGCTACAGTCCCAGTCACAAGACATAATAACTGTGAAAGTAGGTACCGTAGATGCCCATTCCAAGGCGTAGATCTCTATGGAAAAGAACGGGCAAGAAACTCCATGGACACTCTTTTTCAATTAGGTAATTATTACAAATCATTTGTTACATCATTCATGTTGAGATTACACATTACGTGAGAACGATGTAGAAAGTTAAAAGTGTCCATAGTAAATATAAAAAGACAGATTAGACAGATTAGATTCTAATGTTAAATTGTCTGTGACAATGCCCGCTTTAGGCTAAGCACGCACTGCGATTTTTATTCGCGCGAATTCTGTCTCTTTCTACTTGTTCAAAGAGCTCAAAATATTCGCGCGAATTCTGTCTCTTTCTACTTGTTCAAAGAGCTCAAAATATTCGCGCGAATTAAATTCGCGCCGCGGTGCTGTGGATTCTGTTGCAAAACACGGATTTCATGCGGTATTATAGCCGCACGATTTTTTTACCGCAATGCGAGCAGCTTCATACAATTTCATAGGTCGCAGAATGGGCGGAAAAAATCGCGCGAATAAATATCGCAGTGCGTGTGCTAAGCCTTTGGATTGATGGCTTTTAGCGCATGCGCAGATAATGCGGTGATGTGCTGGGTTTTGGCGCCATTCATACGTTTTTTATGGCATGGAAAATGCAAAAAAAAATATTAAGTAGGTTGAATCCCAAAATGTATGAGTGTAGATAAAGTAGTGTATGAAACTGCACATAACTAGGTATTAAAACATTCGTGTGAATACTATTAAAAACCTCGCCTACGGCTCGGTTTTTAAACACACACTCATGTTTTAATACCCCTTATTATGCAACAGTATCATAAACTACTATTATATATACTTTATTGTACACCAAGATAAAACATGATTAGAATACTACGACAATTGTGTGCAAACCAGGGGATTGATCGCGAAAAACATCATCATCAGCCTATTAATGTTCCCACTGCTGGGACAGACCACAGGCCTCCTCTCTGTGAGAGGGAATGGGTGATGGGTACCACGCGGGCCCAGTGCGGGTTGGTGGATGTCACATATCTTCGAATTTTTGATTCTAGGACATGCCGGTTTCCTCACGATGTTTTCCTTCACCGTTTTGAGAGCAGTCGTGATGTAATAACTTACACAAAGTAAAGCGCCTGCCTGGGCTCGAACACACGACCTACAACTTGTAAGTCGCGGCCGATACCACTTGCCTACCACTGCTCTCTCGCGAAAAACGAGTAAAGTTTAGTTTACTCTTGATTATGATAGTTTAGAGAAAATACTTAATCATAATTAAAAATTAATCTCATTTATTTTATTTTTAACTAAGAAACATATTCAGTCATACACAAACACGCACTGACACACGCACACATATATACACACACTTACGCATTCACATAAATGCACCCACATACACATAGTCGCACAGCGTGACAAAGATTTTGTTTTAATTTCGTGTACGTTAATTCATTGTTTGTTATTTCATTCGAAAAAATATTTTAATAATAATTATTGCTTTTTCTATAATTTTTATAAAATTTGTGTTATTTATTTTCATTTATTTGTTATATTTACATATTTTTACATTTTTAAATATCATTCTATAGAAAATAAAATAAAAAAACATTTAAAAATACAAAAATAGTAGCCCACCGGTATCGGGAACAGGGTCCAAGCTACCGGTGGTCAGGGCTCCTGAGAGAGGAACCTCCTAACAATACGAGCCGTGTCCAGGAGTACCGCTTTCTGGATCAAGCCCTTGATCCAGCTGCCCAACGAGAGCCTCCTCAGATGTTCGTCGAGGCTCTTGGCTATTATACCATTGGCCGTCACGACTATCGGCACAATGACTGCTGTATTCACCTCCCACATGTCGACAACCTCGCGAGCCAGATCAAGATACTTACTTTTCTTATCTCTCTCCGCCTTCACGAGGTTCTCGTCATGGGGGACCGCAATATCAACAATCATTGCGCGACGCTCTAGTCGGTCTATCACCACTATGTCAGGCTTATTAGCAACAACAGTCCTGTCAGTGATGATAGACCGATCCCAATACAACGTGACATTGCCATTTTCGAGAACTGGGTCGGGCACATACTTATAGTAAGGCACTTCTGATTCCACAAGATTGTATTTAAGAGCAAGTTGCTGGTGGATAATCCTGGCTACAAGGTTGTGTCTATGCAAATAGTCTCCGTTAGCCAGACTAGAACAACCGGAAATAATGTGTCTGATTGATTCCCCCGGCCGGTGACATGCCCGACAAATGTCAACCGTGCCGTCCTTCACAATATATTTCCGGTAGTTGTTCGTCATCATAACTTCGTCCATAATCGCAAAGACAAAACCTTCGGTTTCCCCAAAAAGGTCACCAAATCGCAACCAGGCCACGGACGCCAAAAAATCTACATCGGGCCCATGTAGGACCCGGTAGAAGCGTCCGTGAAGCTCCTTGCTCTGCCATACCTCCATGCGGTCATTAGTATCTAATACTATAGGTTTGCGCCAGTTCTCGTTAGCCAAGGAGAGCGGGGTAAGGCCCTTGTCCACTGCTACCACATCTCGATGCATACCCACGTCAGCGGCCTGGAAGTATTCCCTAAGACTGCATACCTCGCGGTTGTGCAGGGTCTTAGCATTTAAAAAGCCACGACCCCCGCTCTTCCGAGGGATATACAGTCTCATAACCGATGACCGTGGGTGATGCATACGATTTGCGGTAAGCAATGTGCGGACTCTCCTATCCAGGGCGTCAAGTTAATGTTTCTTATTTTCATAATTATTAATGTGATTGAATACTTGATTAATTTTTAATTCAATATTTTATAGACTTTTTATTATTATAATTTCGCACTGGGCCCGCGTGGTACCCATTACCCATTCCCTCTCACAGAGAGGAGGCCTGTGGTCTGTCCCAGCAGTGGGAACATTAATAGGCTGATGATGATGTTTTTCGCGATCAATCCCCTGGTTTGCACACAATTGTCGTAGTATTCTAACACTAGCTGTTATTCGCAGCTTCGCCCGCGTTAACAAAATTTTTGTCAATCAAATCTGGTTGTCGACATCTGTATGTCGACAACATTGGATTTTCTCACCCTGTGGTGAGAAAATCCAATGTTGCAGTTTTAGTTTTAATCAAAATCGGCCCTGTGACTCCTTTGATTGTTTTGTGCTATTCTACATAGTGATGATTTGGCCATTCACGCACACTTGGAAAACTCAGCCTGTATAGGTACAGGAAACATTAAGGTTAAAACGAAACTTTTTTAATTGAATAAAATTGTATCTACAGTTAATTTACATTACTTAATTATTTCGTTAATCATGGGTAAAAAAAATTATGACGCTGCTTTATACTATTTTCTATGTCCTTTCATTTGATGCTAATACATACACATTCTGGGCCTTGGACATACGCGAATATCAGCAGCTACATGTAGCTGGTCATGGGTAAAGCATGGCTATTCCAAATGCACCCCTGCTATCCTTGAGCTTTGTTAATAGCTATAGCAAAAATAAGTTATGTTGGAAACTGGAGTCTTTTGAATTGAAATGATAGGTCAGTGGCGATTATTGGGATTCGATGTATGAACACGCTTTCCCCTTTTCTCATACCTGTTAATATATTGGCACCTATGTGTAATACGAAGCCTCATCCCATTACATAATATAAATTAATATGCAGATCTCAATCATTTGTTATCAAAAATATGCCTGCAAAGTTTCAACCAAATCGGAAGCCGCAATAAAAAGTTTGATTCAAAGTTCAGCTTGCCCCATTTACCCCCTTCAATTTCGAATATACAAAAATCCTTTCTTAACTAACGTTTTTAACACCCTTGCTCGTAAAGCTGATGTAATTCCACCGGTTTTAAATATGTAAAGCGGGTCATAAAAAACGCGTGTGTTACCAAAGCAAATAGTTAAGTTATAGTCCATATAGTCCATACTGTTGCTATTCAAATTTCGAACTAATCGCCGCGCGGCGCCAGTCAGTAGGCAGCGCTAGCGCGCTGTTAAAATGGCGGGAAAGCAACAGTGTGCATTCAGATTGAGTTTATTTAAAATAAAAAAAAACAGTTTATTCGGTAATTTAAAAACTTGGCTGCATGCTCTAGCGTCTTTGCCAACATTTTCACGCAGCCACGGCAGAAAATAATCCTCACGCCTTTTTTCTCAAATTTTCTTTTCTTTGTACTTGTTTTGTGAATATCTAAAAATGACAACTTTCAATAATGAAGATGAGCAATATATTACTTCAACTACACCGGATATACTAACAGAAGCGCGAACCGCATGCGACAGCTTGCTGCCGTCAATATCCAAGGACAGATACATAACCACGTATGAAAATTTCTTGAAGTGGAAAAACATGAAAAATGCCAAGTCATTTTCCGAAAATGTAGTTTTGGCGTATTTTAATGAACTAGCTAGTAAATATAAGCCTAGCTCGTTGTGGACAACATATTCAATGCTGAAAAGTACCCTCAAGATGAAAAATGGTGTCGATATTAATTTATATACAAATCTCATTGCATTTTTAAAGAGACGCTCTGATGGTTTTATAAAGAAAAAATCTAAGGTACTGTCATCAAATGACGTCGAAAAGTTTCTAAAAGATGCTCCAGATAGCCAGTACCTGGCAACAAAGGTCAGTTTGCCTCCTTATTTTATGTATTGATCTACCTACTGTACATACATACTCTTTTACATATTTTTTAACGACCGTCTGTAAGCTAAGTACCTATACCTTATCTAACACATTTTTATTTCTTTTCAGGTTGCGTTAATATTTGGTATTCATGGTGCATGTAGACGGCAAGAGCTTCACAATATTACCACAAAAGACATTGCAAATCAAGGCAAAATGCTTTTAGTTAAAATCCCAAACACTAAAAACAAAATACCCCGATCTTTTATTATCGACGGCCCATTTTATGACGTGGTCAAAAAATATGAAGGCAGAGCTTCATATTTTTTGACCACGTCATAAAATGGGTCATCATAAATGGTACGACTAAGACAAAAAATAATCATTTCTTTCAGAATTACCAAAAAGGTAAATGTACTGCGCAACCTATTGGCATAAATAAATTCGGTGCCATGCCAAAGGAAGTCGCCAAGTTTTTAGGATTGCCGGATGCTGATTGTTATACAGGGCACAGTTTCAGAAGAACGTCAGCTACATTACTTGCTGATTCGGGAGCTGATATATTGACTTTAAAGCGGCATGGCGGGTGGCGTTCTAACTCAGTAGCAGAATCTTATGTAGAAGATTCCATCCAAAACAAAGCAAATGTAAGTGCCAAAATAACTCAGGCAATAAATTTGGAGCCACAAACGAAGAAGTTTTGCCCTGAGCCGCGCCCCTCTACTTCTACTGATGATACTTTTTTATTTACAACTAATGACGAATTACAATGCTCTTCTGCCGCCTTTCAAGAAGTTTCGTCATCTCCAACATTTACCCTAACACAAAACAATGACATGAATAGTAATAATAATAATAACATAATTAAAAAACCAACTACAACTACGTATCATTTTAATAATTGTTACTTCACTAACTGTTTCAATAATTAAAAATGAACAAAATATAAAAAAAAAAAACTGTTTCCTCGCAAATGTGTTAAATAACGTCGTACGATATACGTGCGTATTGGTTATAACATGCTCGGCTCAATTACGCCCTCGCCTTCGGCTCGGGCTGAAATTCCGCCTCGCATGTTATAACCATCTTAACGCACTAATATCGTAATGTACTATTACTGTATTTATACTACCACCTGCCAAAATTCAGCTTCATGAAGAATATTTGTACATTTTATCTTTACATCCACAACCCCCTTTTAGGGGTAGTTAAAAAAAACAATATATTTTAATTATTTGTTATTAAAATACTTCCGGGATTTCCGCAAAGTTTAAAGTGAATCGATCTCTATATTATGAAGTTTTATACAAAACTAACCGCTCCCATTTCTCCCCCTTCGATTTTTATGCACAAAGAAGTAGCCCTTGTCCTTCCCAGGGTCTCAAAGTATCTCCATACCTAATTTCATCTAAATTGTTTCATAATAAGAAGAAGTTGCATGATAAAAAGTTACATACAAAATATGTTAATAGTCCCTCCCCTTCCTGTTTTATGCAAAAAGAAGTAGCCTATGTCCTTTTCATGGTCTTAAACTATCTCCATACCAAATTTCATCTAAATCGGTTATATCATAATAAGAAAGAATTGCTTGATAAGACGTTACAAAAATGATAAATAAATGATAAATGATTTATTTCTGTAAGTTGGTTTGTACAAAAACTTTTACATGTCGATCATATTTTTAAAACTAGATGAGGTCGGCGTTTCCTATCTGACTACTCTAAGAAGAAAGGCCGAAACAAACTCAGAGGTCACAGTCTCTTTTAAAGTCCAGACAAAAATCTTGGTTAGAACATGTGAAGACCATGTAGATTGATGTCTGAAATGGTCTTTTGAGGAAAGAACCAGCCAGATTGAGTGGATCTGTCCAGTCAGTGCACGCATTTGTCAATAACCGAATTTTGAACATTGTCAGCTCAACACAGAATTTAAGGAGCTCAACGATTCGACGAACAATACCAAAAAAAGGACATTCGGGTAGGCCGCATAAACTACTCAAACTGCCAGACCACGATTAAAAACTAAGATAAATTAGAAAAAAAAACAAAAAAAATAAAGAATGGTCCACATAGTCTTCACATTCACAATAATTAAAATAAAATAATATAATACTTTAAAAAAGTAAGTCTTGTCATTGCAAGAAAACCAAAAAAATAAATAAAACAAAATTCACGGTGGAAAATATAAAAAATCAAAATTAATTTTTAATTAATTTTGATTATAATATTGAGCATCTCAATCCCAAGCTTTTTTGTCCTCAACGTAATCTTTAATGGTATAAAACGCTTTCTGGCACAACTAACGTTTAATGAATGATTTGAATTTATTAAGACTTAGAACTTGTACGTGGCTTGGAAGCTAAATAAAAGCGCACACATTGACATCTAAACGAGCCACCTATTTTCTTGAGCCTTGTTGTTGGTACTACAAATTTGTGTTTGTTCCTAGTATTTACGTTAGGGATATCACTGTATTTTTTAAACAATTTTATATTTTTATGGGCATACAAAAGATTTTCATAAATATACTGAGAAGGCACAGTCATTACATTAATCTCCTTAAATTTATCTCTGAGAGAGTGTCTCGGGCTTAATTTATAAATTGAACGAACAGTTCTTTTCTGCAAAACAAAGATAGTCTGGATGTCGGCGGCGTTTCCCCACAACAGAATACCGTACGACATTACACTGTGAAAATAGCTAAAGTATACTAAACGGGCTGTCTCTATATCAGTTAAATTACGAATTTTTCTAACAGCATATGCTGCGGAGCTTAGCTTTTTTGACAATTTATCTATATGTGGGCCCAACTGAAGCTTAGCATCCAACGTTAAGCCTAAGAATACTGTGCTATTTTCAGGATTCAATTCTTCGCCCTTTATCAACACATCAGTTTTCACCTGCCTGACGTGAGGTAGGGTAGGGCATTTGGTTTTTTTTTCATTAAGAAGTAAATTGTTAACATTGAACCAGTGAACTACTTTTAAGATCGCACTATTTACATCGTCAGTAACTAGCTGCTGACGTTTAAGTTTAAAAAAAAGTGAAGTATCATCCGCAAACAACACTATATCATGGTTATCCTTTATGAGGTTAAGTCATTACTATAAATAAGAAACAAGAAAGGACCAAGAATCGAGCCCTGCGGGACTCCCATTGTTACTATAGATCCGGGAGATCTTTTTCCATTAACGTCAACGTTCTGAATCCTATTACTCAAGTATGAAGTAAGAAGATCCAGAGCGCTGTCCCGGATCCCGTAGTTGCGGAGTTTCCTGATTAGCGTTTCATGAAGAACACAATCAAATGCCTTGGACAAATCACAAAAGATTCCCAAGGCATCGCACCTATCTGCCCATGCATTATAAATATGTCCTAAAATCTCAACACCGGCATCAGTAGTTGAACGACCCCTTGTAAAACCAAACTGTTTGCTATGAAATAATTTATGTTTATTAAAAAATCTTTGCAATTGCTCTAACATTAATTTCTCAAATATTTTACTAAACGTAGGTAGTACTGATATAGGTCTATAATTTGTAGGGTCTGATGTACTACCTGATTTAAACAAAGGTATTATTTTACTATTTTTCATTAGGTCAGGAAACTCCCCACAGTCCATACAATTATTAAAGATAATAGCTAAACTAGGTGCGACAATGTCAATAATAGACCTAGCTACTTCTACAGAATGACTCCACAGATCTCCAGTCTTGTTAACATTTAAAGTGAGAAAGGTTTTAATTATGTCTCGACAAGTAATATGTTCAAAAATAAATTCCGAATCGCAAACATTAACATTTTCTTTTAGCAAAGACTCAGCAACAGAAGGTTTTGAGTATTTAGTAGTTGAAATGGGAATATCTGAAAATAAATTTTCAAAGGCCACTGCGACTTGTGAGTCTGATTTTATGATGTTGTCATTAATAGACAGGCTGTAGTCATTATATCGGTTACCAGATCTTCCCGTTTCACTATTAATAATATTCCAAGTCGTTTTAATAACATTACTACTATTTTTAATCTTAGAACTCAAATAACGCGACTTGGCCAAACAACAAACATTTTTAAATAATTTTGAATAATTTCTAACATATAAATTAAATTCAGCACTGTTTACATAAGTCCTTTCATCGTACAGCTTATAAAGCCGTGTTCTATTTTTATGAATACCAACGGTAGCCCAATCACTGAATGATGCGTTTATTAACGGAGATAGTCTTGTGAATAAATGTGGAATTATATTGTTTACAGTATATACTAAAAAACTCATCATATAGATGATTAGGATCAGCATGAATTGACAAAATTGGTAATTTATTAATGAGTTCACCTTTAAAAGCTGCCAAGCGACTTGCAGTTTTGGGGTTAGCAGTGATATCTTTTTTAGCCACTTTGTTGTTTTGGTTAGGTATAGTAATCCTCTGTCCGCAATGATCAGAATCTATTAAATTTATAATTTCTTTGCGGACTGGTATAACATTAGTATAAATATTATCTAAGCATGTGGCACTAGTAGGAGTTATTCTTGTGGGCTCCAAAAATAGGTTTACAAGATTGTAGGACTGAAACAGACTTATTATTTTACTACAAGAACCCGAGTTTTCTAATAAGTTAACGTTAAAATCACCACAAATTATGATGGATTTACTGGGGTTACAAATCTTGTGTAACACTTCATCCATTACCTTTTCAAAGCAGTCATACAATCCTGAAGGGGGTCTGTACACACTTAATACAATAAACTGCTCCAATTCTATACAAGCTATTTCAACTGTCCGCTCAACAGATAGGCTCACAATATCCTTACGATCTTTGAATTTAAGCTGGTTACTTACTAAAATCAATGAGCCACCAAGTATAGCATTAACTCTGCTGAACGAACTACCAACCTGGTGATTATTAAAATTACATAATAAATTAATCAATACAAAATTAACCCACCCCCATTTCTCACCCTTAGTGTTTTATGAAAAAAAGTTGCCTATGTCCTTTCCCGGGTCTCAAACTATCTCCATACCAAGTTTCATTTAAATCGGTTCAGCGGTTTAAGCGTGAAAAGGTAACAGACAGACGTACAGACAGACAGAGTTACTTTCGCATTTATAATATTAGTATGGCTGATTTAGTAAAAGTACTTTGCTGACAAAAAATCCAGTTTAGCATGGTCTTTAATCCCTTGAGTGCCTGAATCGTGTATCCACGCGATACACAATGGCTTTTCTGTTATTTCGGTAAATACGGGCAATTCTTCGGTTAATTCTACTTTCTGGATTAAATCCGACTATACTATCCAACTTTTTAGACCGCCCATTGTACACTTGTTTTTGTAAATGTTTGTCCTATATGTATTTTGTGGTGTACAATAAAATTTATTATAAATAAATAAATGCTAGGTATTTTTTCTGCTTGTTCATCAAACGTCTTTTTACTGCAAAAATTAATTAATTTGAATGAAGGCGACGTTTTTTCTAAAACAACAGAATTTTCGTTTGCTTCGCATGTCCTTACTTTATGCAGCATTTTAATAAAATATTTACTACAAATACAGCAAAAATATCAATCACATTTAAATATTTCAAATTCGGGCTGCATGAAACATGACAGTCAATTACAGCTTGCAGTTTAATAAATCCCCGAATACAAATGTTCAACAATCTCAGCTATCAACAATGGGGCTATGGCGTAAGTCAAGGCCAATTAGCTTGCTGCAAATATCTGCTGCATTTTGGCGGAAATATTTGGTTAACAATACAATATTAAGTTATGGTCTCTGTTTTGCTGTTAAAGATTTAAAAGAGCGAACGAACATTTTGAACATAACTTTGTTTTTTTTTTTAAATTAAACATAGCACTGAACTAAGTTATCGAATCTGTTTTACTGTTAAATATTTCAGAAACCAGGCTGTATCTCATGAACCGTGATAGCTAGGCAGTTGAAATTGATCACAGATGATGTATTTCTGTTGCCGCTATATCAACAAATACTAAAAACAGAATACAATAAATATTTGAGTGGGGTTCCCATACAAAAAACGTGATTGTTTGCCGTTTTTTGCGATAATGGTACGGTACACTTCGTGAGCGAGTCCAACTCGCACTTGGCCGGTTTTATTTTTATATACCTTAATGCACACTATACTACATTACTCCCTACAGAACTATTTCGAACTCACGCAGATTCTCTACTATGTGTTAATGATTTCATCACCACTGCTTCAAAACGATACTACACCAAACGTTAGTCTTCTCTAGAAACAATAATTCGAAGACATGTGACATCCACCAGTTCTCACTGAGCAGGGTGGTGGATTATGGACCAATATCTCTCCCAAATAGGAGGCATGTGTGGCTGTGTCCCATTGAGAACATTATACACTGATTAAGTTGATACTTTGAGGCGTGTCGTTAAACGGCCAAATCCAAACCTTGCTGAACATTATGTTAAGCCTCAGAAACCTTGCATGTTGCTTCTGCTGAATGCACAATTTTAGATTTTTTTACCAGAAATAAGTCACGTCAACAAAATTTTTATTTGCCTCACAAAAGTCCTTCAAGGTGCAGGTGTAGAGGTTGCACAGAGAGCATGATAGGAGGTGAGGCACTGTTTGGGATATAGCTCCGCAATCGCACTGCGGTTAATTGGAGTACCCCCATCTAACTAAGTTGTGCCTGCAGCGACCCAGTTTGCTTCGAAGTCGATTTAAAAAAAAAACCAGGTGGGCCACGGAAGTTGATGGCCTGCAGGAAGTTTTTCTGCATGCTCAATATAGTCAGTTTGGGGGGGGGGGATGTTTGAGGAGCCACTGTCTCTCCTTTACCTCACTAGACCTGCTGTCATTAAATGGCTTAGTTGACCTCAGAAAGCTTTTCAGACTCTTCAATTTACTCCTTGGGTTGTCCACATTGTATAAAGAGTGTCGCCTATCTGTCATCTGCTTGTGTTTATCATATAGCCATGAAACACAAGTGTTTCATTTAAATTTATTTTCTAAGATGTTTATGTTTTGTTAACTTCAGAAGGTGTTCAGCCAGGGCCGACTGTTCGGTCAGGGCCGATTGTTCGGTCAGTGTCGCTTGTTCGGCTAGGGCTGACTGCCCGCCTGGCTGCGGCTGTTCTTCGTGGTGTGAAGCGTTAGGCATCCCGTTATCATTTTGTTCTTGAACCCTCACCGTAAAGATATAAATTTACCAGCCAACAGCAACCAGCAAACCTATTTTACTTTTAATATTTATCATTATGACGTGTTTTTTTCATTATGATTTTGCGCTTTATTTACCCGAACCCAATCCAACGTTACATAGGGAAGTTAAAACTAAACAATCATGGCTAATAATAAAGTTGTTTCCCGAACCCAATCCAACGTTACATAGGGAAGTTAAAACTAAACAATCATGGCTAATAATAAAGTTGTTTTGTATAAGTCTATTTGCAGTATCAAATGTTGCGGTTAAATACCACGCTATTTACTTATAAATTAATACCTATTCATTCCAAAATATGCTGCTTTGTGTGGTATGACATTCTATAATTAAGAGTATTATATTATTATCACTTGTTTACATTTAAAATGTGAACGAATATATGAATCATAGCAATATATATATAAGCTATTTAAATATATATATATATTTTAGATTATTTTCAACAGATTGCTACAAAAATAAAATTTTTAACTAAAACATAACATACTTATATAGGTAAAAACTATATACAAACATGTATAAAAAGGGGAGGGCTCATTAAGCGTTTAAAAATCGTTCACATCGGTCTCGACGGGAAACCTGGACCAGAACACTAACAGCATTTCCACGTTGTATGGCAATGCTGATTCTCTGGCCGAAGAAAAGACTAGATCTCAGGTCAAGTGAACAGCCGACTAACCATTTACATGGATCTTGAAATACTCGATGAACACTCGGACCCCATGGACCTAATGTGTCAATCCCAAACGTATCAAACATTAACTTGCAATGAGGTTTTTGTATTTGCGCTGAAACGATCTTACGTAACAATAAATCAAGATCGTTTCGAATTTTTTAACATCATTCTCAAAAGTTCTCCAGATTGGAATCTTGCTTCAACCTAACGATTTTATAAAAGAAAAACTGGCCAAGTGCGAGTCGGACTCGCGCACGAAGGGTTCCGCACCATTATCGCAAAAAACGGCAAAAAATCACGTTTGTACTATGGGAACCTAAGGGGGTTCCCATAGTACAAACGTGAGTTCAACCAAATTGGAAGCTGCAATAAAAAGTTTTATACAAAGTTCAGCTTTCCCCATTTACCCCCTTAAGTTCGAATTTACAAAAATCTTTCCTTAACTAACGTTTACTATCTTTATACTACCACCAGCCAAAATTCAGCTTCATGCTGAATATTTGTATATCTTATCTTTACAACCCCAACCCCCTTTTAGGGGTAGTTAAAAAAAACAATACATTTTAATTATTTGTTACGGAAGTATTTCCGCAAAGTTTGAAGTGAATCGATCTCTATAATCACATCACATCACATCATCAGCCTATTAATGTTCACATTGCTGGGACACAGGCCTCCTCTCTGTAAGAGGGAATGGGCCGTATTCCACCACGCGGGCCCAGTGCGGGTTGGTGGATGTCACATGTCTTCGATTTTTTTGGTTCTAGGACATGCCGGTTTCCTCACGATGTTTTCCTTCACCGTTTTGAGAGCAGTGGTGATTAAATAAAGCGCCTGCCTGGGCTCGAACCCACGACTTACAACTTGTAAGTCGCGGCCGATACCACTGGGCCACCACTGCTCTCTATAATAAGATTTTTTATACAAAATTCCGCTACAATTCCTCCTCCTTCGTGTTTTATGCAAAAAGAAATAGCCTATGTCCTTCTCAGGGATTTAAACTATCTCCATACCGAATTTCATCTAAATTTGTTCATAATAAAAAGAATTTGCATGATAAGAAGTTACATACAAAATTAACAAACCCCAATTCTCCCCCTTCATGTTTTATGCAAACAAAGTAGTCTATGTCCTTCCCAGGCTCTCAAACTATATCCATACCAAAATCCATCTAGATCGGTTCAACGGTTTAAGCCCATTTAAGAAGTTTCACATAAACTAACGCCACATTTCTCCCCCATCGTTATTTATTCAAGTATCCTATGTCCTTGTCATGGTATCAAACTATCTCCATACCAAATTTCATCTAAATCGGTTCATAATAAGAAGAAGTTGCATGATAAAAAATTATATACAAAATTAACCATCCCTCGCCTTCGTGTTTTATGCAAAAAGAAGTAGTGTATGTCCTTCTCAGGGATTTAAACTATCTCTATACCTAATTTCATCGAAATCTGTTCATAATAAAAAAAAACTTGCATGATACATACAAAATGAACCCTCGCTCTCATTTCTCCACCTTTCGTGTTTTAGGCAAAATGAAGTAGCCTGTATGTCCTTCCCAAGGTCTCAAACTATATCCATACCAAAATCCATCTAAATCGGTTCATCGGTTTAAGCCCTATTAAGAAGTTTCAAATAAACTAACGCCCCATTTCTCCCCATAGTGTTTTATGCAAGTAGCCTATGTCCTTTTCATGGTCTCAAACTATCTCTGTACCAAATTTCATCTAAATCGGTTCAGCAGTTTAAGCCATGATAAGAAGTTTCATACAAAACCACCCCACAGCCCATTTCTTCCCCTTCGTGATTTATGAAAAAAAATGTAGTTTATGTCCTTTCCCGGGTCTCTATCTCCAGAAAGTTGGTATGGACCAACTTTCATCTAAATCGGTTCAGCGGTTGTAGCGTGAAAAGGTAACAGACAGACAGACAGACAGAGTTACTTATTAGTATGGATGATGAGGCTTTTTTTTTGTTTATTTGTACCGAATCCGTAATCTGTAATTTTGAGAAATTGCCATGTTTAGATTCTGCAATTGTCTGGATCTGTTTTTTTTAATATGCCATATTTATACACACCTTTAAACTTCCATAAATTTCCTTTTTATTGACAAGTCTGGCAACTTTTTTTTTCTGATATTGATACATAGTAGGTCTTCAAGAAATCAATATTTTTTTATAAGAATGCCGGTTAACAAAAATAGGAGCTTCTAAACTACAAAAAGAGGTCAAAAAAATATTTGAAGACGAACTTTGCATTGCAATGAAAAAAAAACTACAAGAGATCGATGGCTTCAGATTTTATGGAGACATCTCTACTGTATGCCCTTTCTAACAGTATGCGATTTTATGTTTTTTTTCAAGAATCCTGCAGTTATTCGTAAATTTTGTCAAATTTTTTAAGACATCAAATAGCTCGGCTATTATCTTATACAATAAACTCAGACATAAGTAGTATGTCGAAGTATCCAGTTATTATTGATATTAGTAATAGTACTAATTTAAATATGGTCAATACCTTGAATAACGTTAGCAAAAATGCTATTAATATTTATTCTTTAAACTAGTTGATAGGAAAAGGGAGGACACCAATAACGGAGTAGTTACGAGTATATCCACCATCAAAAAGGTACCTTCTTGCTCGCAAAAAATTAATTTGAAAAAAAGGTCTGAGCAGAATTCTCTGAAATTATTCCATCAGAATATTCAGGGTTTTTCTTCGAAGGAATTGGAAATCGAACTGTTTTTAGAAAAATCAATGTTTGAAATTGTTTGTTTCACTGAGCATTGGCTGAAAGATTATGCAATGTTAATCAATTATGAAAATTATACAGTGGGCAGTTGTTTTAACAGAAATATTATGTTGCGTGGGGGTTCACTTATATTAATTAAAAATGGTATTAAATCAAAACCTCGTAAAGATATAGTAGACCTATCAGTTGAACATAGTGTTGAACTGTCCTGTGTTGAGCTGGATAAGCATGTCATAGTGTGCGTTTACAGACCCCCAAATTATAAGAACTACTCTATATTCGAGTCAGTGATGGAAGATGTTTTGGCAAAACTTGCAATGGGTAATAAACTAATAATTGTCTGTGGTGACTTTAATATTAATATTCTAGAAGATAATTCAGACAGCAGTAGGTTATTAAATCTCTTTAAATCATTTAATTTGTCACATGTGTTTATGGAACCAACCCGAACTACACTGACTTCTGCTACATGTATTGATAATGTTTTTTGTAGCTGCAACTACTTGGACAAGGCCATTATAAATTCTCTGCCTTCGGATCATAGTGGGCTACTGGTAGCCTTTGAGTCCATTATGCTAATAAAACAAGTGCAGATTCAATCCAGACCAATAACATCCGGTAAATTAAATAAATTTAACAGCACTTTAATCAGTAAGTTAAGCATCCAGGACCTCACAGTGAATGATGGTAATATTTTGTATGATGAAGTTTTCTCAGTGGTTCAAAAAGAGTTCAATAACACTTTTAAGAAGAAAACTAAAACTATATGCCCTAAGTTTTTATTCAGTGACTGGGCGACTACAGGACTTAGAAAAAGTAGGGAAAGACTTTACGAGCTATATGGGCTTAAGCCTTGTATTAACACTGAAACGTTTAATAAGTATGTTGCTACTTACTCAAGAATTTTTAAAAATTCCTGCAAGGCAGCTAAGGTCTTGTACATTAGCAATAAGGTTAAATTAGCAGAAAATAAAATCAAGACGGTTTGGAAAATCATAAACAATGAAACGAATAGGAATAAAAGAAATAGTAGTTACACGCTTGAGACCACACACGGACTTATTAGACATAACAAAAAAGTTGCGCAAGAATTTGTTAATTTATTTACCAACATCCCAATTAAAACTACTGAAACTTTAAATTCTTCGCCCTCGCTTGCTTTTGGATTATTAAACGCGAACGTTTCATCCTGCCCGATTGTATTTAATTTTTCAAATATAAACCCCATGACAGTAATAAAAGCTTTTAAGCAAATCAAGATCAAACCGACTGAAGATCTGTGGGGAATGTCCATCAAAGCTTGTACCTCCATTATTCAGACTATAGCGCCGTACTTAGCGTTGATTTTCAATTTGTGTGTGGATCAAGGAGTTTTTCCGGATCTAATGAAATATAGTAAGGTTATACCACTTTTTAAATCCGGGGACAGTAAAGACACAAATAATTATAGACCAGTATCCGTGTTGCCGGTTTTCAGCAAGGTATTTGAGAGGATAATGCTAAATCAAATGCTCATTCATTTTAATACGAATAACATCTTGCATGATAGACAGTATGGTTTCACCAGAGGACGTTGTACAACTGACGCTGGTGTCGCTCTATTAAAACACATCTTTGATGCGTGGGAAGATTCGCAGGATGCCATAGGTATCTTCTGCGACCTGTCGAAGGCGTTTGATTGCGTTTATCATGAAACATTACTTCTGAAACTTGAGCATTACGGGCTAGGTCAATCAGCGTTAAGTTTAGTTAAATCTTATTTGAATGATAGACAGCAATTAGTTCAAATAAACGGTGTGAATTCGTCCGGGTTAAACGTTAAAATGGGGGTACCCCAGGGCTCAATTTTAGGTCCTTTCTTATTTTTAGTGTATACTACAAGTAACGATTTACCCCGTTTATTGGAAAACAAACTTAACATGGTGTTATTTGCTGATGACACATCTTTAATTTTTAAAATAAATAGACGTACTTGTCAGGTCGCTACGGCAGGTTCAGGATTGGTTCACTGCCAATAATTTAGTTTTAAATGGTAAAAAAACCAAGTGCGTAAAATTTTCCTTGCCGAATGTCAAAAGTACTGATTGTGACATTATATTAAACAAGGAGAAGCTTGAATTCGTCGAGAAAACGGTTTTTCTGGGGATCACGCTAGACTCAAGGTTGCAATGGGGTCCTCATTTGGTATCCCTTGCAGGGCGGCTGAGTTCGGCGGCTTATGCTGTTGGAAAGATTCGTCGGTTAACGGATGTGGATACCGCCAGACTAGTCTATTTTAGTTATTTTCATAGTATAATGTCTTACGGTATCTTACTATGGGGAAGGGCTGCAGACATTGAGTCAATTTTTATTCTGCAAAAACGATCCATCAGAGCGTTATAAAATCTTCGCCGGCGCGATTCTCTAAGGGAACTGTTTAAGGACATTAACATCATGACGGTTCCTTGTCAATATATTTATGAAAACATCATGTACGTGAGAAAGAATTTACATCTTTTTAGTAAAAACGGCGACAGACATAATTATGTTACTAGAAATAGGGACCAATTAGTTCAACCAGGTTTCAAACTGGCTAAAGTAGCCTCATCTTTCATGGGGTACTGTACAAAATGTTACAATAAAATTCCGCCCCACATTCTTGAACTGAATAAGACAAAATTTAAAACTTGTATTAAACGCACACTATGCAGGCTGGCATATTATAAGTTGGGGGATTACATCAATGATAAAAATGCTTGGCTAAATGCTAGTCCTGCTCCACAGCCACTAGGGTGCAAAAACAAGTGATATGCAGAACATTATTGTTTTGAATTATTGTTGGACCTTCTGAAGACTGTATGAATATATTTGTATTGTATAAACTCAATTTCATTCATCAAGGTATGTACTTATGTACCTAAATATTGTAAAAAGTTTTTTTTTAAAAGAATAAGTATGGAGTTTCTTGTGCATTCTTCTCCATTACAAGCTGCTTTCCGAATGCACGGTAGAATCAACTATTATTATTTGTAAAATATAACGTTCAAAAGTGCCGCTTGGTGGCCTACTTGAAATAAAATATCTTTGTCTTTGTCTTTGTCGGACGATTTTGACGAAACTCTACTTTTGGAGAAAATTAATTGTTTGACAAAAACTAAGAACAGGAAGCATTATTAAACAAAAGTAGGACGTTAGCAAATTCAAAGTTGTTAAATTTAACTCTCTTATGGATACCTAAGTAAAGTAAATAATGGAAACACAAACTTATGTAGTTGACTACCATTTACTAGCAATAATCACAATAATTGTTAATGTTTGGGCTGAAGTTATTGGAAATCGGCTTATCGGGCTTCACTTTACGCCTGACAATATTAATGAAGAAAACCTACCTGAATTTCCTGGAAAATGACCTTCCCGCCTTAGTCGAAGAAGTTTTCAAGAGGAATGACCTATTGAATTCCAACACGATGGCTGTCTATCCCACTGGAGTTTACTAGTCCGGGAACATTTGAATAATTATTTCCCTAACTCGTGGATTGGCCGAGGTGGACCCATTCCTTGGCCTCCGCGAACCCCAGACCTCACCCCGCTCGACTTTTACGTCTGGGGAAGGGCCAAAGATTTGGTATATGTAACAGAAGTGGCCAATCGTGAAGAATTAATAAACCGAATAAATGCCGCTTTTGATATCATGAGATGGGAAATGTTATTAAGAACAACCACATATATGATATGGCCCTGTACGGGGACCGAAGACAAGTACTAATAAATCATTTCGCCCCACCCCATCATGTGTGGTATCATTGAACAGGTGTTTTAAAATGAAGGTAGGGTTTGGTACATCATACTTTTGCCAAGCATACCGTTTGCGAGTCGTATCCCGTTAAAATCATGAAAATTAATCTTTACCCGACTACGGAGCTGCGTCGCTAAGTGTTTTTTGATCGGTATGTAAGTGTGTATGTATGCATTTATGTTAATTTGTTCGCTCAGGCTTTGCAAAAACGCCAAAATATTTTAATAAATATATAGTTCAAAAACTTAAAACTGAAAAATAATCTACTGAAAAGTACGAAACGATGTACAATTTTCTTGTTACGTCCTTTTTAGTAAATTGGATAGGTACGTCTTTAATTAAAACGAGTAATAAAACGTGACGTTGCGCGACATACCAACGCATTGTATCGTCGTGATTTTTGCACGGACTCAAATAACATTAGTGGTCGTATCCCTATTGTCTCGTAGCATTCATCAATCTGTTCCATCCTTGATGATACTTAATTGAACCAAACTGGGGATTCAAAGTCTTTCGAGCCTCACAAGACGTGACAAACGGATTAAGCCAGGTGGATGGGCAACGATGTGTATCTACCATATACCGGTACACTAGGCCCCTTTACTTTGAAATGACGGTTGACCCACATGGGATTAGAAACATGGGGATCTTAATTATTTGCCTAACTAACACTATACACACAAAATTATTATTTTTGTAGAGACTTGAATTTTTTCACGTTTTGTGCCCCGATTTACCTCACTATTACTCCATTGGAAATAACATTAGAAACAACAATCTTCTTTACAGTCACTTCAATTGAATTTGAATTTGTTCTTTTCCGTAATCATTACGCTGCAAAATAACCTCCGTTTGGGAAGAAACCAACATTATAAAAACAAACCCATAAGGTGTTTTAACAACAGACATCTTCAAGATGATGCATATTGAAAACAATACCTACACTTGTACTTATGAAGTTTGTTTATAATTATTTAAGTTAGACAATAATTTTAGGTACTATAAGGATGATATATAAATGCGGAAACTTCCAAAAACCTGCATCACTGTTTAATAATAAAGTTATTAATTAGTTTGCTTAAACAGGAAAATGCATAACGATTTGTCATCGACAACAACAGATACATACGAAGTTTATTTATAACTATTCACCTCAGACAGGACTTTTTGATACTATGAGGATGATATATAAATGTGGAAAATTCCAGAAACCTAAATCTCTGTTTAATAATATATCATTAATTAAATTGCACAAACAGGAAATGCATAACGGTTTGTCATTGTCAATAACTATTGTGTTCGTGTTCACCGATCTAGATTCAATACCTATCTAAAAATAATGCTTAAAGGCTTGTAGCCTAGTTTAGGCACCAGTCTCCCACAATATTAATAAGCTTGTTAAAACATTCTAAATTATGTAGTCTGTAATATTGTGGTGAGAAATAAACATATTTTATTATTATTATATACAATGATGTCACGTTTTATCATTAAGTGCGCGCTAAAAGGAACATATGGTACCTAAAATAATTGTTTATCTATTGTGTCTGCTAATTAGCACTCAAGCGGTTAATAATATAGAAAATGTATGAAAGAAGGTTATGAAATTGTCAGATAGTCCTAACTGATATTGTAGCATGTTAATTTTATAGGCCCCAGACAAGTGACATTCTGTAATTGATAGGGTGGCGATTGTCAATAAGGCAAAAATGTATGGGATTGACAAACGTTATCGAAAAAGCACGTGATCAATCCCTTACATTTTAACATTTCGACTTTCACCTTCGCTGACATCGAATGCCACTTGTCTAGAACCTATGGCCCGGTTTCTGATTTATTTAGTACTAGCTGTTACCCGCAGCTTCGCCCGCGTTAACATAAGTCTTGTCAATCAATTCTGGTTGTCGACATACAGGGTGAGAAAATCCAATGCCACAGTTTTAGTTTTAATCAAAATCGGCTCCATGACTCCTTTGATTGTTTTATGCTAGTCTTCATAGTGATGATTTGGACATCCACGCCCACTTCGAAAACTCAGCCTGTATAGGTACAGTAATAACGATTAATTTATTTAATTGAAGACGTTGGACAATACAGATACAGGTTAAATAGTTACAAAAGGAAACAAATAAACTACAGAATCATAGGTTCTGCTTTGCTAAGAATTGAAGATACCACTCTATCATAAATTGTATCTGCAGTTAGTTAACATTTCTTAATTATGCCGTTAATCATGGGTACAACATTTTTAATGCTGCTATATTCTATGTTCTATGTCCTTTCATTTGATGCTAATACATACATACATATATACATACATACATATTCTGGGCCTTGGGCATACGCGAATAACAGCAGTTAGATGTAGCTGGTCATGGCTTTTCCAAATGCACCCCTCCAGGATAGCTCCTTGAGCTTTGTTAATAGTAACAGCAAAACTAAGTTTGATTGGAAACTGGAGTCTTTTGAATTGAAATGATAGGTCAGTGGCGATTATTGGGATTCGAAGTATGAACACGCTTTCCCCTTTTCTCATACCTGTTAATATATTGCCACCTATGTGTAATTCGAAGCCTCATCCCATTACATAATCTAAATAAATATGTGATCTCAATCATTTGTTATCAAAAACATGCCTGCAAAGTTTCAACCAAATCGGAAGCCGCAACAAAAAGTTTCATACTAAGTGCATCTTTCCCCATTTACCCCCTTAAAAGCCGAATTTACAAAAATCCTTTCTTAATTACGTTTACTGTCTTTATTCTACCACCTGCCAAAATTCAGCTTCATGAAGAATATTTGTACATTTTATCTTTACATCCACAACCCTCTTTTAGAGGTAGTTAAAAAAAATACATTTTAATTATTTGTTACGGAAGTATTTCCGCAAAGTTTGAAGTGAATCGATCTCTATAATAAGAAGTTATATACAAAACTAACCGCTCACATTTCTCCCCCTTCAATTTTTTGCATAAAGAACCCTATGTCCACCACCCTGTGTATCTCATGTGTCTATGAGAGGCATAAGTCCTTCTCAGGGTCTCAAAGTATCTCCATACCTAATTTCACGTGAATGGGTTTATTGGTTTAAGCCCTATTAAGACGTTTCAAATAAACTAACGCCCCGTTTCTCCTCCTTCGTGTTTTATGCATAAAGAAGTAGCCTATGACCTCCCCAAGATCTCAAACTATCTCCATACCAAATTCAGTCTAAATAGGTTTATCGGTTTAAGCCCTATTAAGAAGTTTCATAAAAAACTAACGCCCCATCCCCCATGTCTCCCCCTGCGTGTTTAATGCAAGTAGCTTATGTCCTTCTCAGGGTCTCAAACTATCTCCATACAAAATTTCATCTAAATCGGTCCATAATAAGAAGGAGTTGCATGATGAGAAGTTGCACACAAAATTAACCCTCTCTTCCATTTCCCCTCTTTCGTGTTTTATGCAAAAAGAAGTAGCTAATGCCCTTTCCAAGATCTCAAACAATCTCCATACCAAATTCCGTATAAATCGGTTCAAGCCCTATTAAGAAGTTTCATAAATAATTGACGCCCCATCCCCCATTTCTCCCCCTTCGTGTTTTATGCAAATAGCCTATGCCTTTCTAACTATCTCCATACCAAATTTCATCTAAATCGGTTCATAATAGGAAGAAGTTTCATGATACGAAGTTACATGATTCAAAATTAACCCCCATTTCTGCCCCATCTTGTTTTATGCAAATAAAAGTAACCTATGTCCTTCTTAGGGTCTCAAACTATCTCCAAATCTAATTTCATCTAAATCGGTTCAGCGGTTTAAGCGTGATAAGGTAACAGACAGACAGACAGACAGACAGAGTTACTTTCACATTTATAATATTAGTATGGATGTGCTGATCTCGATTTTAGCATCTGTCACTCTTGATTATCATTCTGCCATTACTTGTTCGTCTCCTTGTTTGAGGTCTTGAAAACCCATTAAAAATTGCATCACAAAAGTCAACATTTGTTGGTAAATCACAATTACAATCAGTGTCCAATGCATATGCACAAATTCTGTGTGTGTTGGTTCTGTTCTGGTTCTGTTCGCTATTGACAGATCTTGTGAAATTCTGAGTAAAATATTCTGTAGTTCTAAGAGGTATCACAAGAACCAGCAACTACCCTCTCTGAACACATTCATTTCTAGTAATTATAAGCTTCAATTCTTGATTTTGGCAACAACAAATTATATCACACTAATATTATATAGGCGAAAGTCTGTCAGTGTGTTCGTATTTTTTTTTAATATATTTGATAGGTTCGCGCTTTACCACTATCTCACCTGATAGTAAGCGATGATGTGTTCGACGCTGTAGCACGCTTACCTATAAGAAACCTATTCACTCTAGACTTAAAGGCTCTTGGCTTAAAGGTTGTAGCTATCAGGCAATACCTACAGACTCTGGCAGGGAATTCCACTCCTTAGCTATACGCATAATGAAAGTATTCCCAAAAAGTTTGGTGCGTATGGGTGGGATGTCCACCATGTATCGATGACGCATTGCCGTACGTCTTGTAGTCCGATGTTGGAACGGGCTAGGAGGAATTAGTTCATGCAATTCCATCGCACACTCTCCGAAATGTAACCGTATGTGTGTTTGTTTGTTTGGTACTTCTTCACACTCAAACGGCTAGACGGATCTGGATGATATTTGGTACAATAATAGATTATAGTCAGGCATAGCCATAGGGTACTTTTTATCCCGGGAATATGTTCCTTCGGGATAATTTTCGACTTCCACGCGGGCGAAGCCGCTGGCAGAAGCTAGTTATATATAATTTTCTTACGATAAGACATCATTGTCAAAATAAATACGGTTGCCATGAGAATCTTGGGATAAGAAGTAGAAGTAATAGGGAACAATCTGCAAAGCTGAGCTCAGGGGGGTGACCATTAAGCTCTTAGAGTAAGATTATTTTAAGTGTGCGTAAGGGACAGATGTATATGACTTGTAAACATCTGTCCCTTTCAACACGCTTTTATTAGCTTGGTATGTATGTATCTATGTTTCTATGTATCAATGTAACGGAATCTTTGAACGTGATTTTCACCCTCTTCAAAACGTCGGATTGTTTTGAAACTTTGCACACTTATCAAGGAAGGACCGATGACAATGCAATAATTAAGTCAAAGTCAAATATATTTATTCAACTAGGCCAAAAAGCGGCACTCTTGAAAGTCATACTAAAATTTAAATCTACAAGTAATAAAAGTTGATTCCACCGTGCGCATTTAAATAGTTTGTCCCATTAGCCTTACCAAGATCGTCAGTATTAGCGACTTTTTAGTTCAAATTACCATTAAAGCGTGTTTTTTAGTTTTTAGAACTACAATTTATTTACAGTTGAACTGTGATAGTTTTATGTCCGTAAGAATTGAGGAGCCACTTTTCGTATCTTAATGAAATTAATATACTTATTTAGTAGTAGGTTTAGAAATTTTGTAGGTTCGATCCTCGATTTTGTAGTATAATACTTCAAAAGTTACATGAACATAAAGGTGGCTCCTCAATCTAAATGTTTGGATTGAGGAGCCACGTCAGAACAAGGAACATCATGGATTAATATTTACCATCATTTGGTATGATTTTGTAGCATTTGCGAGTATTAAGTAGACAAAATCTGAGCTCGATTGCATTCAAATCAAAAAAGTTACCATACATTATATGTGGCTCCTCAGACCATACATACGATTCGTCAGTTTTCAAAGAAGCAGTAGTTCAATTAATGCGCAATTTCTTTGTCATTTAGTAGTAAGTATAAAAGATTTGTAGGACAAAAATCAGTAAATAAAAATGAATGAATTGGGAGATATGGCACATTTTAACTGGCTCCTCAATTGAGATGCTTCGGTAAATAGATTTGCCTGTAATCTACTTATATTTGTGACGAAATTTGGAACAAAAAAGCATCTTATTTTGTATAAATTTATACTAATATTACGTATAATCTGCCTTAAAAAAAATTAAAATCTACGAAGTTATTTACTATTCTTTAATTTCCTAACATTTAGTTTTGAAGGGTGTCCATGAATAAAGTACATTAAAAAAATCCTTTAGTCTCTTTCAAAACAAACAAATATATTTTATTATTTTAACATTTAAAACATAATTCAATTTTTCTACACATCTCCCACATTGTTATAAATAAATTTTAACGTAAATTTTTTATTTATTATATATAACTTACAGTTCCACTAGTGAACTAATATTAATCACGTCACAATTGAAGAATTTTGGGGGTACTATTTGCTACTGCATAATTGTTGACTTTTGGGGGTACTATTTGCTACTGGAAGGATGAGATATTTTGTTACGACGACTATGAGTCTTACTTTTTATCGTATGAGGATGTATAGCCACATCTGGTATCAGATTTAATTTAGCCACCTCTGGGCACCCAACAGGCCTCTGACTTGGCTATTTCAGGTTCTCACTAACTATATAAGCCACACTGCAAAATATGCTCACTGTAAAATTCGTTAAAACAACAATAATAACAAATTCATTCTTTGATTTATGTCGATCTTGACTACTAAATACTTAAAACATGTGGAGAATCTCTGTACATACCTTTTTTTTTTTTTTTTTTAAATGCTCATGCATACTGCACTACCACGGGGAGATAGTGCAGTTATGTGGGACTCTAACCCACTAAAACTCCACGGTGTCCTCCAGTGCCGCTTATGGCGGGAACACGGGCACGCGTTAACACTCACCGCGAACCCGCCGCGGCTGTCCGTCACCGGACCCTCCTCGGGGGAATATCCCCAACACCGGCGCACCAGAACACACTGTACGCCGTGACCACCCCAGGGACCAATTCAGCACATGGGTGCCAGATGACCCCGTGTATGGCACCCTTGGTCCCACTGTGACGGGTCAAGGTAAATGGCCCCGCCACCTACCATTTTGCGGCCACAGGGGATAGGGAGAGCGGCTAACGCTATACCGACACTCCTCTTCCCCTGCGGCCCCACCGCGTCCGCCATCATACGGTGGCGACCCCGTCTAGGCCGCGGAAGGTAGGGAGAGCGGCGCACCGCAATACCGGCCTCCCTCAGCCGCGATATCGTATGGGACCTGGGAATCTCCATAAGACATCGCGGCCCGCCTCAGTTGCGATGTCGCCTGTTACCAAGCGGCACCGCAACCTACTAGTTGGCCGCTACGTCGTCGGCTTAATCGCCAAAACCCACCGGGGGGATCTCTGTACATACCTATATTTCGATATTGTCAATTTGTTAAATATTAAATTTCAAAAACTAGTCATCCTGGTTTCATTCATATAACATGATCACCCTTAATAGCGAATTCTAAAGGAATATCGAAAAGTAATTTGTTTTTCAGATACCGAATATATACAATGTTGATCTCTACTTAAGTATTTAGTAGACATTCATACTAAATTTTAGTGTCTCTGGTTTTTGATTCCGTTGTGATCTCAGGAAGGTACAGTAACATTGTGATCTCAGGTTGGTACAGTAACGTCAGGATTGAGGAGCCAAATAAAATGCGTTTATTTACTAAATTCACTCAGTTAAATTACTTTGTCCATATGCTACAAATTCGAACACACTAACTACTAAATGACGAAGAAATCTCGCATTAATGAAACTACTGCTTCTTTGAAAAATAACGAGTCGTATGTATGGTCTGAGGAGCCACATATAATGTATGGTAACTTTTTTGATTTGAATGCAACCGAGCTCAGATTTTGTCTACTAAATACTCTCAAATGCTACAAAATCATACCAAATGATGGTAAATATTAATCCATGATGTTCCTTGTTCTGACGTGGCTCCTCAATCCAAACATTTAGATTGAGGAGCCACCTTTATGTTCATGTAGCTTTTGAAGTATTATACTACAAAATCGAGGATCGAACCTACAAAATTTCTAAACCTACTACTAAATAAGTATATTAATTTCATTAAGATACGAAAAGTGGCTCCTCAATCCTTACGGACATATAGTTTTGACACGTCAGGGTCCGGGGGCAGATGACACCACAGGACACACGACAAAATTTCGCAGTTTAAGCTACAAAATATAAAAACTATTAGTGAAAGAAAAATGGAACTAACTAAGAATTGAAAAAATCAGACCACACTGCAACTAAAAACCCGGCTTCGAGAGCGTGGTGCATCAGTAAAAGGAAAAAAAAACGGATTTAGTTGAAAGATACGAATATGAATGCGAACATTGAAAGTCTAGTGTAACTTGCAGATATTATCTTAATTTACTATGTAATGAGATGAATGTACAGCCAATTAATATTCTAAACAATACTTCCAGGTTGATTTTATATGACTCGCATAATTACTTCGCAGTGGAACTGTCTTGTACACGGTCACATTATGATGATGGACAGCAGTCCAAATGTACCATGTATGGCAAAATCCTTGCCAAAGCCTAAATGCTGACTCTTCCTTACCATCCTTAAAATATTCAATTAAATATAGAATTTTTTAGAAAGGTGAGTTGTAAAAGCAGATATTAAATATCTTTGTTTTAATAATTCTTACTCAAAATTTAGGAATCTGGTCATTGAATGTTATTTAAGTTTATTGGCTCTTGATATTATTTCATTTCATTTACAACCTAAAGCCTTCATTCTTTCGGATTAGATCCAAACATAGAAAACTGGATAGGACTGAAAATTTACATCAATGCGTATATTTATTTATTTTTTTAAATCTTCATGCAACATACAGATACATAGGCGGACTTAATGCCTGAGGCATTCTCTACCAATCAACCAAGGGTGGTGGAGAGATAACATGGTAGGTGCATGGTTTCTGCTGCACGTTAGAATGGCATATGCAGCTAATGCATATTATAATGTTTTATTGCACCACCCGGTCTAAGGCCTCCATGAAAATATCAATACCTATCTTTACAACATCAATAAAATAGATATTTTTTTTATTTTTTATGTGTCATCTGGATGAAAACAGAATTAAACATCTAGAACACAGACACAAAATTTGTTTGGAGTGGTGTTATTTGCCTTAACATAGAATCAAACCTATTTTCAAGAAGTATCAAGGGTATATAGTTGTATATTTAGTTGTGTCGCCGAGTTGCTAGCTTGTCGGTTTTTATCGGTTACATTTTGGGGAGTGTGTGATGGAATTGCATGATTTAATTCCGCACAGCCCGTTCCGTCATCGGTACATGGTGGACATCCCACCCATACGCACAAAACGTTTTGGGGACACTTTTATTATGCGTACAGCTAAGGAGTGGAATTCCCTGCCGGAGTCTGTGTTTCCCGATAGCTACAATCTAGGGGTCTTTAAGTCAAGAGTGCCGCATATTTCCAAACTCGCAACTACTCGCAAGGGAATCAAAACCTAAAGGGTACTTCCAGTAGACCTAGAATCATGAAATTTTTCATGAAGCAATGTTTTATAGCACATAAAAAGGAAAAATTCCGAAAACCTTAAATTTTTAGTTACATCACATTTTTTTTTTTTAATAATTATATAATTATTACCAAGATATCAAGTTGAAACTCATATCAAATACTTAGGTCTAATGGCCTTTAAGCTTTGAAAATAAAACAAATAACAATGGTGAAATCTTAGCTGACTTAAATTTGTGCGTCTGAAAGTGAGTTACATAAAAAAGAAATTCTATTAATTGTCTACGTTTTTTAAAGTATAATTGGGCTGGTTCAAAACGGATAAAACGTGTTGCCATTATATATTTTATCTGCTAAGTGACAAGTCATCATCATCTTCCTGCCCTTGTCCCATGTTACTTGGGGTCGGCACAACACGTTTTCTTCTTCCATACCGTCCTATCCCCCGTCACGCTATCACTGACTCCCTTTTCTTTCATATCACTCCTCACACAGTCCGTCCATCTTTTCTTTGGCCGTCCCCGCCCTCTTCATCCATCCACATTTATATTCATAACTCTTCTAGTAACATGCGTTTCATCCCTCCTCATCAGATGACCATACCAGGACAAACGGTTTCCTTTGCTAAGTGACAAGTAGTAACTATATTTAGTTATAATATCATTATTGTATTTATTGCCGTAAATGAGTTAACAATACAGTTTATGTCTACGTGTAGATATTCCTTGCAGGTAGGTAAGAATATTGTAGTGTAGTTGAAATAAATAAATTACTTTCAATTAACGATTGGCAAAAATACTAGTATCCAAATCTAAAAAAAATATAGCTTGGATGTTTGAAACACGTCAGGAGTTTTTGGCGGGATTTTTTCGAGTGTTGTTCAGCGGCTGTTAATATTATTTGCAAATTGATTCCTAGTGGATATTGTGATCTAAAATTGGTGTAGTTTTGTGTCTCAACTGTCTACGCAACTGGACAATATGTGAAATCATTGACAGAAGCGATCTCAGGATAGTGGAGCGGAGAATTTTATTGTAGTATTGACTACTTCCGCTAAGCTTACTGGGAAGGCTGACTCAATACAATTTGCTGCTAAATACTCCAAGAAAAACATTAGAATCGTTACATCCGTATTCTAATGCATACTAAAAAATGTTAAAAGAAAATAAAATAAGACTTGACTTAAAGGTCCATGTGACCAGGTCATAAAAATACAAAAAAAATGATACACGTCAAAGTCGCTTAGTTTAAATAAATATACTCTTTCCAAAGAGTATAATATACATTGCATGCTGAAATAACTAGGTGAGGGAAATACTAAAGCGATATTGTCCTTTTACTGCCACGAAATTGAATAATATTACCTATTAAACACATTATTAAGTTACCCAGACATAACCTACAAAAGTTTATGACTGAATATCTATTATTCTCGGCATTCTGAGTTAAACCAGATATTTTTCATTTAATGACGTAGGAATTTAATCTAAATTAAAGCTAAAACAATGTATGGGCACCTACCATTGATCTTTCTAAGTCAACGCAAAACACAAAGGTACAACCATTATATGGGGTCAAATTAAAAACCAAGATGGCGGCGGCGAAATTCTCGGACCTATCGTCATGGATGTCATTTTCGGGGTTTTTGGGGTAGCTAATAATGAAAATGGGGTCAAAATCAAAATATAGGATGGCCCTGACGAAATTCTCGGACTTATCATGATGGTCTTATTTTTATGGTCTTTAGGGTAGCTAATAATGAACAAAGAGGTACCTACTAAGAGGAGTAAGAGGAAAGGAACTTACATTAATAAAATAAAAGAACAATGTTTTTTTTTTTTTTTATATTTACTTAGTTACTTTAATCACAGCCTATGTATTAAAACTTATGGTTGATGATAACATGACGCCTCCCAAAAGTTTAGTGTAATTTATGGGAAATATGATTGATTATGGGAAATATGATTGATTATTTGTCCATGTCTTTATTAACCATTATAATTATACATGTCGCCGCGGAGGCGTGGATTTGCTAATTCGTTAACCGAATTAATAATTTTAATTGTCAATTAACACAAACTCCATAATCCTGTCATCTCTGAGATTTCGCTAGAACTATTAAATGTCTATTTAAGTTGGTTTTTAGGTTCAGCGCCATCTATTGCCTTATTGTGGCATTAGTTATTGATTTGTTTGAATGAAGATCATTTGATAAGCTAATTTTCAATGTTTAATTAATACGAGATGATTAAATAAAACGGGAACACTTATTGTAGGACTTGTAGATTTGTTCTCATTTTAACTATTGCACATTTGACGAAGTAAATATGTTTGATTATGACCTAATGATATTCTTATTACGAAAAGTTGTCAACAATGGCGGATGTTATAATTTTAATGACCAATAACTAGATTTAATAATTTAATACGAGAACTAAACAAATTTGAGTAATTGATTAAATACTATAAAGTAATAAGACTATTTTACACAGCTATGTAATAATGAGAAACCTTCTGATTAGTAAGATATTCAGATCACCGGAAACTTGGATAGTTTTGAGTTGAGGTGATTATTTTTAGTAATAATCTACGAACAACCTTGTATTTGTGAGTATTGGGATTGTTTAATGTTAAAATAATTAACTGAGCAGCATTTTAGTATTGTTTGTTAGCTTTATTCAACTATCCAAGTAATTAGTGTCTAAACAAAAACAATATGGAAGTCCCGCGCACTTGCAACGCGCATCGCGCGTATGGCGTGTGTAAAATAATAACTTTAATAAATCTGATTGATTAGATGTTTGAAAACCTAATAAACATGTAACGCCAATTGTCTTAAAATGATTGTATAAACTATAAAAAGATTTAAAAAGAGTATCCTAGAGTTTCTTGCTAGGTCTTCTCTAGAGATCGACAAGGGATTGCGACCTAGCGAGCCACCATGTGGTTTTAACTTCAAGTTCGAATGAAAACTCAAAGTGCCTGTACCTCGACGTGACATACATATTAGTTACAATAAGTTCGTATATACGTTGTATGTAGTAATTTAAAGGCGGACGGGCCCCACACGGGCGACATATTATCGCAAGTGATAATGCGATATTTTGTTCGCACTATACCATCATTATTGCAGTTATATAGCTACACTAGCTGAGTGCCATAGACTATTTTTTATTCCCGAAATATCCACGGTTCTTATGGGTTTAAAGCACTTGAGCAAAACCGCAGAAAAGCGAAAGTAGAATTTTATTTTCTATATCATGGCCATGGGGATGGTGAAACTTTTTACTTCCGTCACCATACGGTATTCGAGCGTAAATGTTACCAAATCTAGTTATTCTCAATTTCCTGGTGATGAGTTGAATCTACCTGGAACTAAGTTAGCTGACTTAATTTCGACCGTGGCTGAAGGGGAAGAAACAGAATGGCATCGTTGCAATATATATTAAATATATAACAGAAAGAGGAGCAGTGGTGGCCCAGTGGTATCGGCAGCGACTTACAAGTTGTGGGTCGTCTGGCACCCATGTGCTGAATTGGTTCCTTGGGTGGTCACGGCGTACAGTGCATTCTGGTGCGCCAGTGATGGGGGGTACTCCCCCGAGGAGGGTCCGGTGACGGACAGCCGCGGCGGGTTCGCGGCGAGTGCTAACGCGTGCCCGTGTTCCCGCCATAAGCGGCACTGGAGGACACCGTGGAGTTTTAGTGGGAAAGAGTCCCACATAACTGCACTATCTCCCCGTGGTAGTGCATTATGCATGAGCATTACCACACGCAAAAAAAAAAGAAAAAAAAAAGTTCGTGGGTTCGAGCCCAGGGAGGCGCTTTAGTTTGTGTAAATTGTTTCATCACCACTGCTCTCAAAACTGTGGAGGAAAAAATCGTGAGGAAACGGGCATGTCCAAAAAATCGAAGACATGTGACATCCACCAACCCGCAATGGGCCCGCGTGATGGATTACGGCCCATTCTCTTTCACAGAGAGGAGGCCTGTGTCCCAGCAGTGGTAACAATTTTTAAAAAGACTTTAATATTTAAAATTACGCCTATAATAAATAATATCTTTTAAATTACGCCTATAATAGATAATAACTGTCTTACAAAATGATTCTTACGATGGATATATAGTTTAGGACAAATTGTGAAAAACGCCATCTATTGCACAGCAATCAAAACAAAACGAAAAGTCGATAGGTACATTCAACTGTGGTGGATTACGGCCCATTCTCTCTCACAGAGAGTAGGCCTGTGTCCCAACAGAGGGAACATTTTTTTTTTCTTAACTCTGATCCCCACCAACAGAATTGGCGCCTATTGAGTGCAAACACTTCCATTCCGGTCAATCTTTTATGCCTCTCGTACATTCATTCCATGAGGAATGAACTAGTATGAACTGTGAACTAGTTCTTTCTTATATTCATCATCTTGCATTCTGTGGGTAGGACTTCCACTTTTGTTTAATCTAATCTAATGGGCATAATTTATTTATTAAAAAGGTTCACAATAAAATACAATGGTGCTATTATAATCATTAAGCAAAATGTGCCATTATAAACATTGAGCAAAAAGGTGCTATTGTAAACATTGAGCAAAAAGGTGCTCTTATAACATAATTATGGTGCAAAAATGCTGTTTATCAAATATACAAGAATGGTTATCACATCAAAATTAGTTACAAGAATTACAGCTAGGGATAGAAACACAATAGTGCCATCTATCACACAATTACACAGAAATTAACATTCAATAAACTTAGGTACTAATTTGATACATTGTAGTCACTGCAGTTTTGTGCGTGTTGCCTATGCTTCTAAGCTGTTATTGTTGCAAAATAATAGTGAAACATAGTGACGCTTCAACTTTTGTTTCGTGCTATGACTACGTTCGCGACATTAACGCAGTATATCAAAAACTTTTCCCTTGTCTTTTTGTCAATGAGCCCATGCAGGCTCACCCTTGATATTTTCCTGTCCAGCTCACATTCGAGTTGGTAGCGCTCCCTGATAAATAACGGGCATTCTACAAGTATGTGCTGGACAGTCTCTGCCACGCCTGGATTGCAGACGTACGATGGGCTCTCCATACACTTGAAGCGATTCAAGTATTTAGAGAACCCACCGTGCCCCGTCAAAACTTGCGTGAGGACGCCGGTTGGCCGCAGCTGTTGTACAATACGGAAAGCCACTATTGCGTCCGGAAGAAACATTTTCGTCAACGAGGCCGTCTCGCCCGACACATATTTTCTATGTTATGGGGTTTGGTTTCCGCACTTAGTCCTTCAGGTAGACCATTGTGCGTGGGCCATGGCGGCCGTTGGGTGGATTATTCCAACCAGCCCACCTCCCTCCAGAAGCTTATTAGGGTTCCTGGTTACCTTAGAACGTCCGTGTAAGATCTGGGTGACCCGAGGGTTTGTGTTCTTATCTGTGTGACTCCTGTGCATTCAAAGAGAAAGTTTAGTATTTAGTTTTATAGAAAGTTTTTGTGGGTAAAATCAGCCTGAGCTGCAGTTGTCCCTTTCGCACTTTACGGGGGGAGGTTGGAGGTGAGAGAGGGTAAGGCTTACGAAGTGGTAATTGTCGATATTTTTATTGATAGTCTAGTGATATACACCGATGTCGATATTTACACTATACAATGATTTTATTTGTTAAATCGTATGATTGTAAGTATTACTTTTAAAGGCACTTGTCGAATGATTATGCATGCATAAGAACTGCAAAAGTGCAGTTGCGATTGCACTATCACAAGTTGTTAGGAAAATTAAGCCAGGGTCCAGAATAACGCTAGGTACAGATCAACCGAACGAACTAACGAATGTTGTTGAAAAGAAATCGCTGATTTTTGTTATTATAGATTGGCTCGCGCTTGACCTCTACTCACCTGATGGTAAGCGATGATGTGGTCGATGGTGTAGCACACTTGCCTAGAAGTAACTTCACTCTTTTCTTAAAGATCCCGAGGTTGTAGCTATCGGGCAACACAGACTCTGGCAGAAAATTCCATTTCTTATAAAAAAGTAGAAAGTAAGCATTTCCAAAATGTATAGTGCGAATGGGCGGGATGTCCACCTTGTACCGATGGCGCATCGCCGTACGTCTTGTACTTCGATGATGAAACGGGCTAGACGGAATTAGATCATGCACTTCCATTGCAAAATCCCCGAAATAAAACCGATAAAAAAACTGACAAGCTGGCAACTCTGCGACGATGTTCAAGGCTTTGACTTTAGCTTTGACTCGACCAGTGTCTCATTGCCGTTGAGCCTCTTGGCCCGTTTTTTTTATCAATTCTAGTGCATGAAGCTGGTATTTGGCAGATCCGTCCCAGGTATGAGAACAGTACTCCATGCAAAATCGAACTTGCGCTTGTTACAAGTTAAGTTCTGTTCTGGCGTAAAGAACCCTATCACCTTAGCAAGGATCCACAACTTTTTAGCAGCATGTTGAGGCTTTACCTCAAAATATGGTCAAAAATTGAGTGTCAATTTCAACGTTACGCCAAGAAAATTGAGTGTCAATTTCAACGTTACGCCAAGAAGCTCAATATGGTCTGTAATCGGCACGGTTATACCTCGGAAAGATGGAGCCGGGTGAAATTGGCTCTTTTTAGCGGAGAAAAGACACGCCTGACCCCACGCCAGATTGGCATCGCCCCATTCGGAGACTTACTCCAAGGACAAGCTCAACCGCTCCACCATGGCCTCACTCCAGATATGAATGGCATAGGTACGCTAGAAGATCCCCAGTAGACCAATAATGGATGCCAATAACAGATGTCGTCACGACGGACATGCATGCACGCGATCGTGGCTTGAACTTGAGATCCAGGGTAAACTCTGGGTAAGAAAGGCATTCCATGTCTGACGGACATCCGATCTGCGTCTTCAAAAGGAACAAAAATGCTATGAAAGTGGTATGTCAATCTCTAGGTGATGGTAGATTGCATCAAGGTTTGACCTCTGATGTTACAGAGGCGCACCTTATGTGACAGTGAGTGCTGCCGCTGTACAGCCTTTTTTTCTTCTGTTCCTTGCCATGGTTGAAAGTGAAGGTAGGAAAGGAGAAGGAAGTGAGGTGAGGTTCCACGCTAGCCACCCACAGACACACGCCGACAGGACGTCATCTTTGGGGGACTGGTCTGGAGACTGTGGGGACGCCCGAGCTCCATCGTAAATGTCTATCGGGCACTGTCTTCCGGTCGCCAACCAGCACGATGGCGCATTACAGGCTTTTTCGATAGTTATTGCCGGAGCAGCCTTTCATGTGTGGCTGGCACACTACTTGGGCATCCAACTACCTGCGGTCGGCCAACGGCGCACCGTGCTTCGGATCCCACTACCCTCCGCGACCAGTCTCCCGATAGATCCTGTAATAGCGCGAGTCTCGCCGGCCTGCCTTCAGTGGAACAGCTATCTCGACCTAACTCCTCTAATGGCTGCACCGGGCATCGTAATTGGAACACAGCTAGGCCACTTGGCGATATGTCTTTGCCCGGTATGTGGTCACAAGCCTTCGATCGAAACCTACCACCAGTATGTCACCTGATTAGCACATCCGGGGACCACGTGTAGGCAATCAAAACGCTTATTTTCCTACGGCTCTCAAAATGATGGCTTGGATGTACTGAATCGTTCACTCACCTTACGTCCTGTCTTCTGATTTGCATTATTGCGGTTGGTCTTATACCAAGTATCATGCAAACTAATTTTTTATTTCTTATAAAGCAGATACTTTTAAAAATGTTTATGAATTTTGGGGAAGTGGGGTTTGTGGGTATTTAAATTAAAACATAGAATTTTAAATTAAAACAATAAAATAATATTTAAAACACACCCACCTTGTCAAAAAGTGAATTATTAAATTGAACAAAAATATTAAAAACAAGCTATATGATTTTAGTGTTGAATGGGCTCAACTGAAAAGCAATATTTTCAGCAAAGTCGGGGGACCTGTAAAAAACTGTTCCATGGAACCGTCCCCCGACTGCAAGGCAGGAGTGTTTTTAATGATTTATTTTTTATTTCATACGTCTTAGTGATAAAACGATATTATTGCAAACTCACACATTTTTAGGGTTCCGTACCCAAAGGGTAAAAACGGGACCCTATTACTGAGACTCCACGATCCGTCTGTCTGTCCGTCTGTCACCAGGCTGTATCTCATGAACCCTGATAGCTAGACAATTGAAATTTTGACAGATGATGTATTTTTGTTGCCGCTATAACAACAAATACTAAAAACATAATAAAATAAATATTTAAGTAGGGCTCCCATACAATGAACGTGATTTTTCGGCTGTTTTTTGCGATAATGGTACGGAACCCTTCGTGCGCGAGTCCGACTCGCACTTGACCGGTTTTTTTATAGTTTTCTATGGGATATTGAATATTACCTACTTTTATATTTATTTAATAAATTTTGTTATGTTATTAGGGAACGAATGCTTATTGAATACTACTGTTACATATTTTTATTTATGTACTAAGCAAGCTCTAGACTAGCTAGACGATGATAGTCAAAGGGTCTGGATGATCCTTTTTTACATGAACCATGGCTCGTCCATTATATATTTTCTTTAATTTTCAACAACTACGTTTCTAAAGATACCACATAAATTGATATTGGTTAATAAGCCGTTTAGAAGTTATGGTGGAATAAAGATACAAACATACATGAGCACTAAAAACATAACACTCCTCTTTTGGGCAGTCATGTAAAAATGTGCATTTATTCTGTCTTAATTTCAATTATTTCAGTTACAGGTACATTTTGTCGTATACGACCATCAATTATATCTGGCGGTAGGCATTAAAAAAAAAACTTATTTTGGTTTGACATTTCTCCAAAATTCATAGTCTCTTAATTTTTTTCGTAAAGTCAAAAGCGAGTCGGTTCTCGGGGCAAGGGCGCGAGCACCGGAATCGGTCGGCCGCGCTCTTACGCACACAAATAAACTACTCGTTCACACTTTGATAGCTCGCTTGGACGGGCGCAGCGCGACGGCAATTGTTTCTTCAAATACCTATTTTTCAAAATCCTATTGACTAGAGTCCCCTCTTAAGCAATTGCATTTTTATTAATTTAAGAAAACACTTAGAAAGCTGCTTTCTGATAAGTGCTACTATAACATTGTTGATTTTTAAATGGTACATTATGAATTTTATTTTGAATTAATTTTATTCTTTTGTAACGGATGTGACGTTAGCCTACGTGCAACCGACCAATGCCCGCCGAGCCCACCGAAGCTATTGTATTGGTTATTGAAGCCTCCCCTCCAGTCAAGCCAAGTCAGCAGCGAGGATTGTGTTAATATAAGCGATTGCCCATCATTTATTAGTTTCTTTCGATTGTGAATACAAGATCTGAACAAAGTTCTGCCCGGTTTTTATTTATCCGTTTCACTCACAAGTGGTATACAAAAAAGTAAGCTTCGTTTTAAAAACATATCCACGCCACAACCGCAAGATTCACACTACGAGTTTCACGGCGTGTGCTGCCATCGACCCCACTGCACGCCGAGCAAGACTACATCAAACTCTTGAACATGTGCTGCGTGTGACTGCAAGGAGAGGACCTAACAAGGTCCGAGAGCTACCAGGAGCCACAGCCAGTCTACCAGGAGCCACCGCCAGTCTGCCAGGAGCCACTGCCAGTCTGCCAGGAGACACTGCCAGTCTGCCACAGCCACTTTGCCAGGTGCGTTGTCTTTCTCATTTCTATATTCGCAATACCAATAACTCTATTTCTAGCCAGGCCATAGCTACTTGTCTTACTCGTCGCTATATTCTCAATAAAAAGGATAAAACAATTCGCATAACCAGCATCCGTGTATGACTATGTTTTTACGTAAACGAAACAAAAGGTAAGGATAGTAACAGATGGCGTTCTGTAGTTTGTCTACCCTCGTGGGAAAAAGGCGTGCCTTCATATGTGCTTATAATTAACTCTTATTCTAGCCGGGCCATAGCCATTTACTCTAGCAGTGCGAATAAATAGATTAACCAAATACAAACATTGTTTAGCTTCGGGTGCACACTAATGATATTATAATAATTACGCAGATCAAAATTAAGCTTACCACTGATCAACCCGTATATAGACATTAGACATCCTTAGACTACAATCTGAATCCAGTTACGCTTATCCAGTAATCTAAAATTGTGGCTCTGTGTTGATTACCGCGCCTTAAATGTCCCTGTAAAATGAAAGATTTCCGTTACCTTTAGATGATCAAGTTTCTCGAGTTATCTGGCAAAGATTACTTTAACTGTTACGTATCATTATGGTCCAAAGATAGCAATTAATCTAGATGACACTCGTAAAACAGATTTTAGAACTAGCAAAGGTAGTAGGGGTTCCATTTAGTTTAGAAAAGAGACCTTCGGTTTGAGATTTAATAATATAGTACCTAGCATAATCTGTCGGTAGATCTGTCGATACCCAAAACGAAGTAGGTATTGGCATTTTTAGAAGATTTATTTCTACCCTCAACTGATTTAAATTCTGGTGTTATTATTTTATAAAATGTCTGACAAAAAAAGGACTTCATACCGAAAGTTAAATATGAATACTCGATAATCTCTTCCTTTTCGTTGACTTCATTACTGAAGGTCGTGCCCGTCTTGGAAAGCTTTCACGGAGTCATTGACGAGCTGCTTCCAAGCCACTCTGTCTTCGGCTCTTCTCAGGGCAGTGGTAACCGTGAGTCCCGTAATCGCCCTGATCTGGTCTGACCACCAAGTGGGTGAGCGTCCGCGTGGCCTTTTCCCATCCACTTTTCCTACAACAACCAGTTTTTCCAGGTTATCTGGCTGTCTCCGGGCGATGTGACCAAAATAATTTAGGACTCTTTGGTAGCAAATCGTGGAATTCCCTGCCGGAGTCTGTGTTTCCAGATAGCTAAAACCTCGGGGTCTTTAAGTCAAGAGTGAGGTTACTTCTAGGCAAGCGTGTTAAACCTTCGACATTGAAACTGTGTTGGGGTATGTGGTTATGGGTTCCGTACCTACAGCACATGCTTCACACTGTACGAGTACAACGTCATATTGTTCTGTTCTTCAAGATCCCAGTTTAGATTCGCTTCTCAAGCGATTCTGGGAGCTTAAAGAAATTTCCGCCTCGCCCTTGCAGAGCCGTAAGGATCTCGAGTGCGAAGAACATTTTTGCGCTACCACTGTTCGCGATGACAGTGGTAGATATATTGTGTCGTTGCCATTTTGCGACGACCTTTATTCGCTAGGCGACTCATATGCTGCCGCACTTAGGCGTTTCCATTATTTAGAGCGCAGACTTGATGCATCCTTCGGGTTACGCAGCGCTTATAATGACGTCATGCGAGACTACATAAATAAAGAATATTTGAGTCCGGTTTTAAAAGATGATAACGTTTCTAATCTGTCGTAGCGGAAATACTTCCGTAACAAATAATTAAAGTATATTGTTTTTTTTAATTACCACTTAAAGGTGGTTGGGGTTGTAAAAATAAGATGCGCAAATTTTCTTAATGAAGTTAAGTTTTGGCAGGTGTTAGTATAAAGATAATATACGTTAGTTAAGAAAGGATTTTTGAAAATGATATTTTTTAGTGTTTAACTGCCGCACTCAGAGACATTTAACGGTTACTTAAGGCGCTCCTTAGTATAGATTTTGTACTAAAAATCTTTACTAAGGACAGCTTTAAGTAATCGTTAACGTCTCTGAGTCTGGCAGTAAATGAGGAAAGCTGAACTTAGTATGCAACTTTTTATTTTTAACTTTGTATTGATTTGGTTGAAACGTTGCACGAATGATTATGATAACAAATGATTGAGATCTGAATATTTATTTAGATTATGTTATAGGATGAGGCTTCGTTTTACACAATATGGGCTACATATAATAGTAATCCTCACTGATCTATCATTTCAATTCAAAATACTCCAGTCAAACTTAGATGTGCTATAACTTTTAACAAATCTTAAGGGTAGTAGGCATGCTTTATCCACGGCCAGCTACATGTAGTTGCTGATGTTCGCGTATGTATTAGCATCAAATGGATGGACATACAACATAGTTATAGCAGCGTCCTAAAATGTTGTACCCATGATTAACGGCATAATTAAGGAATGCCAATTAACTGTAGATAAAATTGATGATAAAGTGGTATCTTCAATTTGCAGCAAAGCAGAACTACACACACTACAAACTACAGAGTCATAACTCTGTAGTTTATTTGTTTCCTTTTGTAACTATTTAACCTATACCTTCGAATAAATAAGTTAATCATTTTTACTCTAATGCTGCCTGTCCCTATACAGGCTGAGTTTTCCAAGTGCGCGTGTATGGCCAAATCATCACTATGAAGAATAGCACAAACAATCAAAAGAGTCACGGGGGAGTGTCGGGGTGCCCTAAGTTCCCGAGCTCGCTTCGCTCGCTCTTGGACTAATGACTTCTTGAAAATTAGGACAAATGTGATGAACAGGTTTTGTTGTACTTACTGGTTAATATGCGACTGAGATAGTTATTTTGCTACGAAATATGGAAAATTTGCTGTGCAGTTAGTATTTCTGCTATGATACGTAGTATTTTTGTACAAAAATAAATTTAACTGTATTGCATTATGAGGAAAAAAGTAATGTCATATTGATGTATAATTTCGAATTATCTGCAGTTTGAGTTTTGCTAAACATTTAGTAAGTTATTTGATGTAAAAAAGAATATAAATGATGAGTATGTATTGATAGACGATTATTTTATTTGATATGCAATTTATAATATCCCTTTACTTTATATGTACAGACATCAACAGAGATTTGAATTGATTTGAGATTTGTATGCACCTAATTGCATTGTAATAAGGGTTCATTTCAAGAACAGAAACATTGTTATATCTAGTGAATCTCGCAAAATATTTTTTTTTTTTCTATTTATGAATATAACGTGTTTTTTCTACAATATACAACCAAATTCATCAAGATACAACCATTTTTTCAAAAGGGCCCAAGTTCCCTTACAAAATGGGCAATTCCCTTTGGCAGAAAGGTTCCTCAAGTGACGTGAGTGAGCACTAAGAAAGGATTTTTGGAAATTCCACTCCCAAGGGGGCAAAAAGGGGGTTGAAAGTTTGTATGTAATTTCTAGAGTTAGTAAGTTGGACATGTGAAATTGAAAAACATTAGATCTTAGCTCTTGGTTGTTAAAAAGAATTCACGGATTTGTTAGTTTTTGGAAATTCTACCCCTAAGTGGATAAAATAGGGGTGGAAACTTTCTACGAAATTTCTTCGGTTTGAAAAGTAAAACATCTAAACACTGAAAAGTCTAACCCTGAGAGGGAAAAAACGGGTTGAAAGTTTGTGTGTAATTTCTACAGTTTGTATGTTAATAATATTATATATTTTACAAATTTATTACTTTTTGGAATTTTTGGCTCGGGGTTTTAAATAAAACAAAAAAAATCTTTCATAAATACAATCCCGACTTTTACTAATCATGATTATTGTTGTTTGACATAGTTATGTCATTTTGGTAGCGTCTTTATTCTGACAATGACTAATATTAAAGTGTTCATCGTTTTGGTACCGTAAGAAATGTAGATGCGTGTCTATGTTTGCGTGCATTTTTACTCGTTGTGTGGAACAGAGGCTCTACACAAACTGTCATTGCAAAAGCAAATGTGACTGTTGAAATACCAACATGTCAGAGACTGATCACGACACATTTTAATAGCGTTTAACCCTAACGCATCATAATCATCATTTTATCAGCCAAAAGAAGTCCACTACAGGACAAACCCCAGCTCACTAACCTTAATTTCGAATAACGTTATCACTAACCATTCGCAAATTTAATGACGGAATAAAACATTAATATTAATTTAATCAACTTTATTTATATACTGATAGTTAAGATCGTTTTGTGTCCAAAGTCACCTTAATTAGCAGAAAAATAATATTATCTGTTTTAGATAACAAATTATTATGAATAATTCATAGATAAAGTTTATTTAAGGAATAACTTGATAATAATAAATGATTGTTTGACGTTATTAAGGATGTACACATTTATTTATTCCAAAAAGGTATATGGATTTTCAGCGGCATAAAACCTCTTTTTTGTTAAAAAAGAAGAAGTTTTACCCGGTTAAATTGATAATGCTCTGTTTACTCGCATATAACTTGCAGAAAGGTACTAATTTAACTTTTTAGGGTAAATTCTATTACGCACTAGTGTGTAATAGCTCGGTTTATGGCCCTAAAATAAATGTAATAAGACTCACTTTACGAGCAAGTGTGTTGAAATAGTACATTATGGTACAAGTGTGTAATGTTGGTGATTACCGCTGAGGTGCCATTGAGACCCGAGCCGTTAGGTGAGGGTCTTAAGAAAGCCGAGGACGGTGATCATCAATACACACGTGTATCATACGAAACTTTACGAGAAAGCTAAAAACTGTTTGACTCACTTTACGAGCAAGTGTGTTGAAATAGTACATTATGGTACAAGTGTGTAATGTTGGTGATTACCACTGAGGCGCCATTGAGATTGTCTTAAGAAAGCCGAGGACGGTAATCTTCAATACACACGTATATCATATGAAATTTTTCAGCACACTTGTGAAGAAAATAATACTTAAATATCATTTTATTTAGTAGATAAAAAGTTTATTTAGAGAAACAATTAGTAAATGTGCAGTTAGTAAAATTATAATTAACTGTTTTTGGTAGCATAGCGGTCTTATCAGATAGATTATTTACTGAAAGACTTTCATGTTCTATTGTTATTCGAGATGGTTCATTATTCGTGTAGGTAGGTGAAATCCAATCATTGGATGTACTTGGTGTTTCGCCAGTAGGAAGCGCCTCAGAATCAAGTATAATTCTTTTTGTGATTTTTGTACAAATTTCCTTTTTGTTTAGTATGGAACCTTCTACGTATATTCTGCTACATTGCTAGATAGCCACCCACTATGACGCTTCAAAGTCATTATATCAGCTCCTGAATCAGCCAGCAATGTAGCTGAAGTTCTTCTGAAACTATGCCCAAAAAACTTAGCAATTTCTTTAGACATAGAACCAAATTTGTTTACACCTATAGGCTAATAGGTATATTTAAGACACATTTACCAATCCGGTAATTTGGAAAGATACGGTAATTTTTTGCTTTTGGTGAACGCAATCTTTCATATTTCTTAACAATTTAATAGAATGTACCGTGTATGGTGAATGACCTCGGTATTTTATTTTTCGTGATAGGTATCTTCACTAAAAGCATCTAGCCATGGTTCTCTATGTCTTTTAGAGTTATATTTGTTAATTCTTGTATCCTACAAGCACCAGTTACACCAAATATTAAACCAACCTGGAAAAAAGAAACAATTATTAAGTTCAACACACAACACAGGCTAAAGTCGCGTAGATATTTAAAACTATTTTAACTAACCTTAGAAGCCAGATATTGGTTATCTGGAGCATCTTTTATAATTTTTCAATATCGTCAGACGATAAAACCTTTGATTTCTTGCTTTTAAATCCATTGGATAGTCTCTTCAGATACGCTGAAAAATTAGAATATGTTTTTAAGTCCACTCCATTCTTTGTTCGGACTGTACTTTTTAACATTGAGTATATACCACAATGAGTTAGGTTTGTACTTAGAAGAAAATTCTTTAAAGTACGCCATGAACACATTTTCTGAAAAATACTGCGTATTCTTGTTGTTTTGCCATTGTATGCAATTTTGGTACGCTAATAGAGATTTTTCCTTGCAGCTTTCAGGTAGTAAACTACCATAACGTTAAGGACTTCACATCTTATATCAGGCGGTATACAACATAAATCATTTTCTTCATAATCAGTACTTTTTAATGAATAAATAACTGTAATTTCAACAGTGAAAACGAGTTGTGAAATTTTTTTCTTGCTAATATAATGCGCGCGCATCTAGCAATGGCGATCGGCCATATACAAAAATAATGAGGTAATTTTTTTTTGGCTTTTCGTGGCCACGTACAAAATGGGGAATTTCAAGTTTTCTTTATTACAGAGAAAACAAAAGTTATATTTAAGTGAAACTTTTATTTATTACACACGTATAAATTGAAATTAACTATTAAAATACTAAGTTGCATGAAATAAGCAAGCAATAGGTACATCATTTTATTTGGACTATTGAGCACGATCTTTTTTGTATCAAAACTTTTTTAAGGAGGAGTGGCAACACTGATAGCACTGACATTGTTTACGTTACGGTCCGAGTTTAATTTACGAAAAAGTGGTAATGTCGCTTGAAAACTCTGATATTTTACTGCAGTCTCAAAAGCTCGAAAGCTCAAATCGATAGTGTATGTAATAAAATCAATAAATTCGTTTACGCTCTTAGACGGATTAAAAATGTCACAAGTATTAAAACAGCTGTAATGGCCTATCGTGCATATGTGGAGTCCTTGCTGCGATATGGACTAATTGTATGGGGAAATAGTACCGACCATAACAGAGCATTTATCGCTCAAAAGAAATGTGTTCGAGCTATTCAGGGCATTCCACCGGACGAATCTTGTCGACCAATATTTAAAAAACTCGGTTTGCTACCACTACCCTCACTATATCTATATGAAACATGTATGTTTGTACGGAAACACAAAGAGCTTTTCAGAACAGCAGCAGATGTATGCTCTAGGAATCGGCGTGACAAATTTAGACTTGTTTTAGATGAAACCCCTCGATTAACAAAATATAGTAAAAGCTGTTTAGCTATGGCTGTACAAATATATAATAAATTACCATGTAAACTTAAAATACTTAATAGCAGACTGTTTAAAGTTCATTTGTTTAAGTGGCTGAATGATTATAATTTTTATAGCATTAAGGAATATTTTGAACACAAGTTGTGTTAATCATTTTGCATGCTTTAGTCTTAAGCAAAACATGTATGATCTCACCCTTAACTCATGTAACACCTTTATATACCATGTTTTATGCAATAAAATAAATAAATAAATAAACAATATCGCAGCAAGCCCTATCATAGTTATCTCCGAAGAACACAGCCGTTTTTGGGAGAAAACAACCGCAAGTACTGCATTATTTTATGTACCCATCAAACTTAAAAGTGGAAAATTGTCCAAGTACCCACATTGAGATTCCTGTTTTGCTGTCAATACCAAATGACAGCTGTCATTTCAATACTTAGACATTGACATCTGCCACCTGTCTAAAAAAGGGTTGCCAGCTAATCGCAATCTCCCTAAAAATTGGAATTGGCTGTTTATTAATATTAAGCATTGTATTTGCTAATTTAAATAAAGCTTTAGTTGTCAAAACATAGCCATGGAAGAAATTATAATAGAACTCCGAAATATTCAAAATGAGATTGCAGAACAAAAAATTAAGATCGTGCATAGCGCAGAAAAAGTGACTGAACAAGTTACGCAGAATATGAATGACATATTGGGGAAAAGTTTGAAGCTTTGGAAGGAAAATATGGAAGTCTCAAAGAAAGACTGGAAAACCTGGAGAAAAGACTTTACTACCTAGAGAAGAATGCCAGGCAGAGAAATGTGGTCTTTTTCGGTATAGAAAAAAAGGAAACGTCATATTCAAATTTGGAGAAGACTTATAAACAATTTCTTATCTATAGAACTCGAACGAAGAGACATACAGGAAATAAGGAGACTAGGAAAGAAAGGAGAAAAACCCCGACCAATAACCGTACTAATAATACTTTTTCTACACTTTGAATAAAAATAGATATTTTAAAACAAAAAAGGCACTCAATGGCAGTGGCATTCTACATGAAAGAAGATTATCCACACTACATTATAGAAAAAAGAAAAAAATTGCAAGAACAAGTGAAACTAGAGCGAGAGAAGGGAAATTTAGCAATACTGAAATACGACAAAATTATAATACTGGGTAAAAACACAAATACAACAAACAACATTAGGAGAATGCTCTCAATATCCCCGGAAAATAACCGTCTTGCAGTAACTGAAAAAGAAACGCAAGTTAGAAGAAAGTTAGTAAGAAGAATAAAATCTCGACTAAAAATAAAAGGAGTTCCAGTTTGTCTGAAGGAGTTTTAAAACCGGGTATTTTAAATTTCCTTTCTACTTGTAATGTATGTATCTAGTAATAAGTTATGGTGGGTAAGTTGATATTGTTATTTTTTAGAATTGTAGGTAATCCGGTTGATGTAACTTTTCACCAGTCATTATACCTGTGCCTCTAAGTTGCTACGTATTGTTACATATGAGATTTTGTCGGGGTACCTACACAAAATCCCAGATGTAGGGTGGGTGAATATTTCAATAGAAGGAAACAACAATCTGTTCAAAACTAAATAAGTTTATTAATTTAAAACAATTTCCGTTACCTCTGAGATTCGGTTCCTCTCGGGGTAATGGAACCGAGTCCCAGATGCAAGATGAGATGGTTTCAACAACCATTAGGTTTATTATTTTACAAATAAAGCACCTGTGTGATTTTGTCCCTCTCGGGGTAATGAAACAAAATCCCACAGGTTCAAAACACCCTAAGCTTTTGGACAAGGACAAATAGTCCTGAAACGCTTAAGTCTATAATCTTAGAATGTAACTTAAAGGTATCACCTTTATAAAGCCAGCCAGCGATAAATTCAGTCGGTAAAACTAAGGTGGTGGGGGGTGGAAGATAAGCCGAGCACTGATTCCTGATTTTATCTTTAAAGTTTAAATTAATTATTGTTAATTAAATGTGGGTAAGATAATATTAATAAAATATCTAGGTACAACCTTCCAGTTATATTTAAAAGTAAATTATTATTAAATGGGCGCCAGGGACATGAACTGTCCCAGATCCCGGAGTCGACAGAGAAGTTCAATATCGTTCCAGTTAAAGGTAGGCGTCAAACTCTGGGTTCATTTAACCCTTTGCCGGGACAACAAAACGGAGGATCCCCTACGGGGCGTGTAATACTCACGGTTGGTCTATAGAAAGAACGCTTGCTTGCAAGATTCGACTGGCTTCGGCACGCAGTCCGCTAAATGGCGTCCGTGAGTTCCTCAAAACATTGAATCCTGTAACGAATAAGCGGGGATCACTATAAGCACTTATTTAACGACCGGGGAGTAGCACAAAGAGTAGTTTCCAACCCTGATTCACATAAACCCTTACCTTTTAATATGTGGGAGAAGACTTACTGCTGACCCGAGCAGGACGTAAAGTGAAACGGATGCCCGCCATGGTCACAGACAATCCCCTCATCTCGACGCCCGTAGGGGGGGGTGACACTCGCAGAAAGTCTCCCTAGCTCCAGGTAAAACTTATGACTGCACGGGCGACAAAATCATTTACACTAACATATTCAATTCTTGTAAATCACTGACACTGGTCCCACAAGGCGCTTACACTTGGTAACTATAAAAACCCACACAATCCATACCGGCAACTCCCGATTTATTAGTTATAACACCCAAATCTGCCATGAGTGGGGAATTTATTATTAGAAAAATACTAAAGTGAAACGATGTTTACGGTCTCTCAACACTGACATTCCTCCGACCACAGATTAAAAACTGGGTCGTCTATGCGCCGAATCTTCTGGAACAAAATCTGTAATAAATAAAATATGTGACTTCTATTTACCAAAAGCCGAAAATTATTAAGAATCGGTCTATACGATATTAATTTAATAATTACGAAGGAACCTAATAAAATCGATAATCGATTAGGATCATAACTATGCGCCAGAGGGCGCCTCCGACTGACAGTGACATTTGACCATAAGAGATTTCGAGTGTAAACAAGTATTTTATGTGTCCAATTTATTGTAAAAACCTGTGATAGTAGTGTTTTGGAAAGTGATTTATCGTCAGAAAGCGTTTCTTAAGAGTCTAGTGACGAAATTCTGATGAAGGGATGACAGCAAATACGCTTCATCGACCGAGATCAATGGCAAGAATAACACTATACATTTCCCTTGAAAACAACCTTATTTAACAGCCGTATGTTTCCAGGCAAGTGTTTTAATCAAAAAATAAACGTAACAGTTTTTTTTTTTTTTTTTTGTTTTTTTATAAATCTCCTCCCCAACCACCTAATCGATTAGGATCATAACTATGCGCCAGAGGGCGCCTCCAACTGACAGTGACATTTGACCATAAGAGATTTCGAGTGTAAACAAGTATTTTTATGTGTCCAATTTATTGTAAAAACCTGTGATAGTAGTGTTTTGGAAAGTGATTTATCGTCAGAAAGCGTTTCTTAAGAGTCTAGTGACGAAATTCCGATGAAGCGTATTTGCTGTCATCCCTTCATCAATAACTGTCTTACAAAATGATTCTTACGATGGATATATAGTTTAGGACAAATTGTGAAAAACGCCATCTATTGCACAGCAATCAAAACAAAACGAAAAGTCGATAGGTACATTCAACTGTGGTGGATTACGGCCCATTCTCTCTCACAGAGAGTAGGCCTGTGTCCCAACAGAGGGAACATTTTTTTTTTCTTAACTCTGATCCCCACCAACAGAATTGGCGCCTATTGAGTGCAAACACTTCCATTCCGGTCAATCTTTTATGCCTCTCGTACATTCATTCCATGAGGAATGAACTAGTATGAACTGTGAACTAGTTCTTTCTTATATTCATCATCTTGCATTCTGTGGGTAGGACTTCCACTTTTGTTTAATCTAATCTAATGGGCATAATTTATTTATTAAAAAGGTTCACAATAAAATACAATGGTGCTATTATAATCATTAAGCAAAATGTGCCATTAAAAACATTGAGCAAAAAGGTGCTATTGTAAACATTGAGCAAAAAGGTGCTCTTATAACATAATTATGGTGCAAAAATGCTGTTTATCAAATATACAAGAATGGTTATCACATCAAAATTAGTTACAAGAATTACAGCTAGGGATAGAAACACAATAGTGCCATCTATCACACAATTACACAGAAATTAACATTCAATAAACTTAGGTACTAATTTGATACATTGTAGTCACTGCAGTTTTGTGCGTGTTGCCTATGCTTCTAAGCTGTTATTGTTGCAAAATAATAGTGAAACATAGTGACGCTTCAACTTTTGTTTCGTGCTATGACTACGTTCGCGACATTAACGCAGTATATCAAAAACTTTTCCCTTGTCTTTTTGTCAATGAGCCCATGCAGGCTCACCCTTGATATTTTCCTATCCAGCTCACATTCGAGTTGGTAGCGCTCCCTGATAAATAACGGGCATTCTACAAGTATGTGCTGGACAGTCTCTGCCACGCCTGGATTGCAGACGTACGATGGGCTCTCCATACACTTGAAGCGATTCAAGTATTTAGAGAACCCACCGTGCCCCGTCAAAACTTGCGTGAGGACGCCGGTTGGCCGCAGCTGTTGTACAATACGGAAAGCCACTATTGCGTCCGGAAGAAACATTTTCGTCAACGAGGCCGTCTCGCCCGACACATATTTTCTATGTTATGGGGTTTGGTTTCCGCACTTAGTCCTTCAGGTAGACCATTGTGCGTGGGCCATGGCGGCCGTTGGGTGGATTATTCCAACCAGCCCACCTCCCTCCAGAAGCTTATTAGGGTTCCTGGTTACCTTAGAACGTCCGTGTAAGATCTGGGTGACCCGAGGGTTTGTGTTCTTATCTGTGTGACTCCTGTGCATTCAAAGAGAAAGTTTAGTATTTAGTTTTATAGAAAGTTTTTGTGGGTAAAATCAGCCTGAGCTGCAGTTGTCCCTTTCGCACTTTACGGGGGGAGGTTGGAGGTGAGAGAGGGTAAGGCTTACGAAGTGGTAATTGTCGATATTTTTATTGATAGTCTAGTGATATACACCGATGTCGATATTTACACTATACAATGATTTTATTTGTTAAATCGTATGATTGTAAGTATTACTTTTAAAGGCACTTGTCGAATGATTATGCATGCATAAGAACTGCAAAAGTGCAGTTGCGATTGCACTATCACAAGTTGTTAGGAAAATTAAGCCAGGGTCCAGAATAACGCTAGGTACAGATCAACCGAACGAACTAACGAATGTTGTTGAAAAGAAATCGCTGATTTTTGTTATTATAGATTGGCTCGCGCTTGACCTCTACTCACCTGATGGTAAGCGATGATGTGGTCGATGGTGTAGCACACTTGCCTAGAAGTAACTTCACTCTTTTCTTAAAGATCCCGAGGTTGTAGCTATCGGGCAACACAGACTCTGGCAGAAAATTCCATTTCTTATAAAAAAGTAGAAAGTAAGCATTTCCAAAATGTATAGTGCGAATGGGCGGGATGTCCACCTTGTACCGATGGCGCATCGCCGTACGTCTTGTACTTCGATGATGAAACGGGCTAGACGGAATTAGATCATGCACTTCCATTGCAAAATCCCCGAAATAAAACCGATAAAAAAACTGACAAGCTGGCAACTCTGCGACGATGTTCAAGGCTTTGACTTTAGCTTTGACTCGACCAGTGTCTCATTGCCGTTGAGCCTCTTGGCCCGTTTTTTTTATCAATTCTAGTGCATGAAGCTGGTATTTGGCAGATCCGTCCCAGGTATGAGAACAGTACTCCATGCAAAATCGAACTTGCGCTTGTTACAAGTTAAGTTCTGTTCTGGCGTAAAGAACCCTATCACCTTAGCAAGGATCCACAACTTTTTAGCAGCATGTTGAGGCTTTACCTCAAAATATGGTCAAAAATTGAGTGTCAATTTCAACGTTACGCCAAGAAAATTGAGTGTCAATTTCAACGTTACGCCAAGAAGCTCAATATGGTCTGTAATCGGCACGGTTATACCTCGGAAAGATGGAGCCGGGTGAAATTGGCTCTTTTTAGCGGAGAAAAGACACGCCTGACCCCACGCCAGATTGGCATCGCCCCATTCGGAGACTTACTCCAAGGACAAGCTCAACCGCTCCACCATGGCCTCACTCCAGATATGAATGGCATAGGTACGCTAGAAGATCCCCAGTAGACCAATAATGGATGCCAATAACAGATGTCGTCACGACGGACATGCATGCACGCGATCGTGGCTTGAACTTGAGATCCAGGGTAAACTCTGGGTAAGAAAGGCATTCCATGTCTGACGGACATCCGATCTGCGTCTTCAAAAGGAACAAAAATGCTATGAAAGTGGTATGTCAATCTCTAGGTGATGGTAGATTGCATCAAGGTTTGACCTCTGATGTTACAGAGGCGCACCTTATGTGACAGTGAGTGCTGCCGCTGTACAGCCTTTTTTTCTTCTGTTCCTTGCCATGGTTGAAAGTGAAGGTAGGAAAGGAGAAGGAAGTGAGGTGAGGTTCCACGCTAGCCACCCACAGACACACGCCGACAGGACGTCATCTTTGGGGGACTGGTCTGGAGACTGTGGGGACGCCCGAGCTCCATCGTAAATGTCTATCGGGCACTGTCTTCCGGTCGCCAACCAGCACGATGGCGCATTACAGGCTTTTTCGATAGTTATTGCCGGAGCAGCCTTTCATGTGTGGCTGGCACACTACTTGGGCATCCAACTACCTGCGGTCGGCCAACGGCGCACCGTGCTTCGGATCCCACTACCCTCCGCGACCAGTCTCCCGATAGATCCTGTAATAGCGCGAGTCTCGCCGGCCTGCCTTCAGTGGAACAGCTATCTCGACCTAACTCCTCTAATGGCTGCACCGGGCATCGTAATTGGAACACAGCTAGGCCACTTGGCGATATGTCTTTGCCCGGTATGTGGTCACAAGCCTTCGATCGAAACCTACCACCAGTATGTCACCTGATTAGCACATCCGGGGACCACGTGTAGGCAATCAAAACGCTTATTTTCCTACGGCTCTCAAAATGATGGCTTGGATGTACTGAATCGTTCACTCACCTTACGTCCTGTCTTCTGATTTGCATTATTGCGGTTGGTCTTATACCAATGTCGGGGTGCCCTAAGTTCCCGAGCTCGCTTCGCTCGCTCTTGGACTAATGACTTCTTGAAAATTAGGACAAATGTGATGAACAGGTTTTGTTGTACTTACTGGTTAATATGCGACTGAGATAGTTATTTTGCTACGAAATATGGAAAATTTGCTGTGCAGTTAGTATTTCTGCTATGATACGTAGTATTTTTGTACAAAAATAAATTTAACTGTATTGCATTATGAGGAAAAAAGTAATGTCATATTGATGTATAATTTCGAATTATCTGCAGTTTGAGTTTTGCTAAACATTTAGTAAGTTATTTGATGTAAAAAAGAATATAAATGATGAGTATGTATTGATAGACGATTATTTTATTTGATATGCAATTTATAATATCCCTTTACTTTATATGTACAGACATCAACAGAGATTTGAATTGATTTGAGATTTGTATGCACCTAATTGCATTGTAATAAGGGTTCATTTCAAGAACAGAAACATTGTTATATCTAGTGAATCTCGCAAAATATTTTTTTTTTTTCTATTTATGAATATAACGTGTTTTTTCTACAATATACAACCAAATTCATCAAGATACAACCATTTTTTCAAAAGGGCCCAAGTTCCCTTACAAAATGGGCAATTCCCTTTGGCAGAAAGGTTCCTCAAGTGACGTGAGTGAGCACTAAGAAAGGATTTTTGGAAATTCCACTCCCAAGGGGGCAAAAAGGGGGTTGAAAGTTTGTATGTAATTTCTAGAGTTAGTAAGTTGGACATGTGAAATTGAAAAACATTAGATCTTAGCTCTTGGTTGTTAAAAAGAATTCACGGATTTGTTAGTTTTTGGAAATTCTACCCCTAAGTGGATAAAATAGGGGTGGAAACTTTCTACGAAATTTCTTCGGTTTGAAAAGTAAAACATCTAAACACTGAAAAGTCTAACCCTGAGAGGGAAAAAACGGGTTGAAAGTTTGTGTGTAATTTCTACAGTTTGTATGTTAATAATATTATATATTTTACAAATTTATTACTTTTTGGAATTTTTGGCTCGGGGTTTTAAATAAAACAAAAAAAATCTTTCATAAATACAATCCCGACTTTTACTAATCATGATTATTGTTGTTTGACATAGTTATGTCATTTTGGTAGCGTCTTTATTCTGACAATGACTAATATTAAAGTGTTCATCGTTTTGGTACCGTAAGAAATGTAGATGCGTGTCTATGTTTGCGTGCATTTTTACTCGTTGTGTGGAACAGAGGCTCTACACAAACTGTCATTGCAAAAGCAAATGTGACTGTTGAAATACCAACATGTCAGAGACTGATCACGACACATTTTAATAGCGTTTAACCCTAACGCATCATAATCATCATTTTATCAGCCAAAAGAAGTCCACTACAGGACAAACCCCAGCTCACTAACCTTAATTTCGAATAACGTTATCACTAACCATTCGCAAATTTAATGACGGAATAAAACATTAATATTAATTTAATCAACTTTATTTATATACTGATAGTTAAGATCGTTTTGTGTCCAAAGTCACCTTAATTAGCAGAAAAATAATATTATCTGTTTTAGATAACAAATTATTATGAATAATTCATAGATAAAGTTTATTTAAGGAATAACTTGATAATAATAAATGATTGTTTGACGTTATTAAGGATGTACACATTTATTTATTCCAAAAAGGTATATGGATTTTCAGCGGCATAAAACCTCTTTTTTGTTAAAAAAGAAGAAGTTTTACCCGGTTAAATTGATAATGCTCTGTTTACTCGCATATAACTTGCAGAAAGGTACTAATTTAACTTTTTAGGGTAAATTCTATTACGCACTAGTGTGTAATAGCTCGGTTTATGGCCCTAAAATAAATGTAATAAGACTCACTTTACGAGCAAGTGTGTTGAAATAGTACATTATGGTACAAGTGTGTAATGTTGGTGATTACCGCTGAGGTGCCATTGAGACCCGAGCCGTTAGGTGAGGGTCTTAAGAAAGCCGAGGACGGTGATCATCAATACACACGTGTATCATACGAAACTTTACGAGAAAGCTAAAAACTGTTTGACTCACTTTACGAGCAAGTGTGTTGAAATAGTACATTATGGTACAAGTGTGTAATGTTGGTGATTACCACTGAGGCGCCATTGAGATTGTCTTAAGAAAGCCGAGGACGGTAATCTTCAATACACACGTATATCATATGAAATTTTTCAGCACACTTGTGAAGAAAATAATACTTAAATATCATTTTATTTAGTAGATAAAAAGTTTATTTAGAGAAACAATTAGTAAATGTGCAGTTAGTAAAATTATAATTAACTGTTTTTGGTAGCATAGCGGTCTTATCAGATAGATTATTTACTGAAAGACTTTCATGTTCTATTGTTATTCGAGATGGTTCATTATTCGTGTAGGTAGGTGAAATCCAATCATTGGATGTACTTGGTGTTTCGCCAGTAGGAAGCGCCTCAGAATCAAGTATAATTCTTTTTGTGATTTTTGTACAAATTTCCTTTTTGTTTAGTATGGAACCTTCTACGTATATTCTGCTACATTGCTAGATAGCCACCCACTATGACGCTTCAAAGTCATTATATCAGCTCCTGAATCAGCCAGCAATGTAGCTGAAGTTCTTCTGAAACTATGCCCAAAAAACTTAGCAATTTCTTTAGACATAGAACCAAATTTGTTTACACCTATAGGCTAATAGGTATATTTAAGACACATTTACCAATCCGGTAATTTGGAAAGATACGGTAATTTTTTGCTTTTGGTGAACGCAATCTTTCATATTTCTTAACAATTTAATAGAATGTACCGTGTATGGTGAATGACCTCGGTATTTTATTTTTCGTGATAGGTATCTTCACTAAAAGCATCTAGCCATGGTTCTCTATGTCTTTTAGAGTTATATTTGTTAATTCTTGTATCCTACAAGCACCAGTTACACCAAATATTAAACCAACCTGGAAAAAAGAAACAATTATTAAGTTCAACACACAACACAGGCTAAAGTCGCGTAGATATTTAAAACTATTTTAACTAACCTTAGAAGCCAGATATTGGTTATCTGGAGCATCTTTTATAATTTTTCAATATCGTCAGACGATAAAACCTTTGATTTCTTGCTTTTAAATCCATTGGATAGTCTCTTCAGATACGCTGAAAAATTAGAATATGTTTTTAAGTCCACTCCATTCTTTGTTCGGACTGTACTTTTTAACATTGAGTATATACCACAATGAGTTAGGTTTGTACTTAGAAGAAAATTCTTTAAAGTACGCCATGAACACATTTTCTGAAAAATACTGCGTATTCTTGTTGTTTTGCCATTGTATGCAATTTTGGTACGCTAATAGAGATTTTTCCTTGGAGCTTTCAGGTAGTAAACTACCATAACGTTAAGGACTTCACATCTTATATCAGGCGGTATACAACATAAATCATTTTCTTCATAATCAGTACTTTTTAATGAATAAATAACTGTAATTTCAACAGTGAAAACGAGTTGTGAAATTTTTTTCTTGCTAATATAATGCGCGCGCATCTAGCAATGGCGATCGGCCATATACAAAAATAATGAGGTAATTTTTTTTTGGCTTTTCGTGGCCACGTACAAAATGGGGAATTTCAAGTTTTCTTTATTACAGAGAAAACAAAAGTTATATTTAAGTGAAACTTTTATTTATTACACACGTATAAATTGAAATTAACTATTAAAATACTAAGTTGCATGAAATAAGCAAGCAATAGGTACATCATTTTATTTGGACTATTGAGCACGATCTTTTTTGTATCAAAACTTTTTTAAGGAGGAGTGGCAACACTGATAGCACTGACATTGTTTACGTTACGGTCCGAGTTTAATTTACGAAAAAGTGGTAATGTCGCTTGAAAACTCTGATATTTTACTGCAGTCTCAAAAGCTCGAAAGCTCAAATCGATAGTGTATGTAATAAAATCAATAAATTCGTTTACGCTCTTAGACGGATTAAAAATGTCACAAGTATTAAAACAGCTGTAATGGCCTATCGTGCATATGTGGAGTCCTTGCTGCGATATGGACTAATTGTATGGGGAAATAGTACCGACCATAACAGAGCATTTATCGCTCAAAAGAAATGTGTTCGAGCTATTCAGGGCATTCCACCGGACGAATCTTGTCGACCAATATTTAAAAAACTCGGTTTGCTACCACTACCCTCACTATATCTATATGAAACATGTATGTTTGTACGGAAACACAAAGAGCTTTTCAGAACAGCAGCAGATGTATGCTCTAGGAATCGGCGTGACAAATTTAGACTTGTTTTAGATGAAACCCCTCGATTAACAAAATATAGTAAAAGCTGTTTAGCTATGGCTGTACAAATATATAATAAATTACCATGTAAACTTAAAATACTTAATAGCAGACTGTTTAAAGTTCATTTGTTTAAGTGGCTGAATGATTATAATTTTTATAGCATTAAGGAATATTTTGAACACAAGTTGTGTTAATCATTTTGCATGCTTTAGTCTTAAGCAAAACATGTATGATCTCACCCTTAACTCATGTAACACCTTTATATACCATGTTTTATGCAATAAAATAAATAAATAAATAAACAATATCGCAGCAAGCCCTATCATAGTTATCTCCGAAGAACACAGCCGTTTTTGGGAGAAAACAACCGCAAGTACTGCATTATTTTATGTACCCATCAAACTTAAAAGTGGAAAATTGTCCAAGTACCCACATTGAGATTCCTGTTTTGCTGTCAATACCAAATGACAGCTGTCATTTCAATACTTAGACATTGACATCTGCCACCTGTCTAAAAAAGGGTTGCCAGCTAATCGCAATCTCCCTAAAAATTGGAATTGGCTGTTTATTAATATTAAGCATTGTATTTGCTAATTTAAATAAAGCTTTAGTTGTCAAAACATAGCCATGGAAGAAATTATAATAGAACTCCGAAATATTCAAAATGAGATTGCAGAACAAAAAATTAAGATCGTGCATAGCGCAGAAAAAGTGACTGAACAAGTTACGCAGAATATGAATGACATATTGGGGAAAAGTTTGAAGCTTTGGAAGGAAAATATGGAAGTCTCAAAGAAAGACTGGAAAACCTGGAGAAAAGACTTTACTACCTAGAGAAGAATGCCAGGCAGAGAAATGTGGTCTTTTTCGGTATAGAAAAAAAGGAAACGTCATATTCAAATTTGGAGAAGACTTATAAACAATTTCTTATCTATAGAACTCGAACGAAGAGACATACAGGAAATAAGGAGACTAGGAAAGAAAGGAGAAAAACCCCGACCAATAACCGTACTAATAATACTTTTTCTACACTTTGAATAAAAATAGATATTTTAAAACAAAAAAGGCACTCAATGGCAGTGGCATTCTACATGAAAGAAGATTATCCACACTACATTATAGAAAAAAGAAAAAAATTGCAAGAACAAGTGAAACTAGAGCGAGAGAAGGGAAATTTAGCAATACTGAAATACGACAAAATTATAATACTGGGTAAAAACACAAATACAACAAACAACATTAGGAGAATGCTCTCAATATCCCCGGAAAATAACCGTCTTGCAGTAACTGAAAAAGAAACGCAAGTTAGAAGAAAGTTAGTAAGAAGAATAAAATCTCGACTAAAAATAAAAGGAGTTCCAGTTTGTCTGAAGGAGTTTTAAAACCGGGTATTTTAAATTTCCTTTCTACTTGTAATGTATGTATCTAGTAATAAGTTATGGTGGGTAAGTTGATATTGTTATTTTTTAGAATTGTAGGTAATCCGGTTGATGTAACTTTTCACCAGTCATTATACCTGTGCCTCTAAGTTGCTACGTATTGTTACATATGAGATTTTGTCGGGGTACCTACACAAAATCCCAGATGTAGGGTGGGTGAATATTTCAATAGAAGGAAACAACAATCTGTTCAAAACTAAATAAGTTTATTAATTTAAAACAATTTCCGTTACCTCTGAGATTCGGTTCCTCTCGGGGTAATGGAACCGAGTCCCAGATGCAAGATGAGATGGTTTCAACAACCATTAGGTTTATTATTTTACAAATAAAGCACCTGTGTGATTTTGTCCCTCTCGGGGTAATGAAACAAAATCCCACAGGTTCAAAACACCCTAAGCTTTTGGACAAGGACAAATAGTCCTGAAACGCTTAAGTCTATAATCTTAGAATGTAACTTAAAGGTATCACCTTTATAAAGCCAGCCAGCGATAAATTCAGTCGGTAAAACTAAGGTGGTGGGGGGTGGAAGATAAGCCGAGCACTGATTCCTGATTTTATCTTTAAAGTTTAAATTAATTATTGTTAATTAAATGTGGGTAAGATAATATTAATAAAATATCTAGGTACAACCTTCCAGTTATATTTAAAAGTAAATTATTATTAAATGGGCGCCAGGGACATGAACTGTCCCAGATCCCGGAGTCGACAGAGAAGTTCAATATCGTTCCAGTTAAAGGTAGGCGTCAAACTCTGGGTTCATTTAACCCTTTGCCGGGACAACAAAACGGAGGATCCCCTACGGGGCGTGTAATACTCACGGTTGGTCTATAGAAAGAACGCTTGCTTGCAAGATTCGACTGGCTTCGGCACGCAGTCCGCTAAATGGCGTCCGTGAGTTCCTCAAAACATTGAATCCTGTAACGAATAAGCGGGGATCACTATAAGCACTTATTTAACGACCGGGGAGTAGCACAAAGAGTAGTTTCCAACCCTGATTCACATAAACCCTTACCTTTTAATATGTGGGAGAAGACTTACTGCTGACCCGAGCAGGACGTAAAGTGAAACGGATGCCCGCCATGGTCACAGACAATCCCCTCATCTCGACGCCCGTAGGGGGGGGTGACACTCGCAGAAAGTCTCCCTAGCTCCAGGTAAAACTTATGACTGCACGGGCGACAAAATCATTTACACTAACATATTCAATTCTTGTAAATCACTGACACTGGTCCCACAAGGCGCTTACACTTGGTAACTATAAAAACCCACACAATCCATACCGGCAACTCCCGATTTATTAGTTATAACACCCAAATCTGCCATGAGTGGGGAATTTATTATTAGAAAAATACTAAAGTGAAACGATGTTTACGGTCTCTCAACACTGACATTCCTCCGACCACAGATTAAAAACTGGGTCGTCTATGCGCCGAATCTTCTGGAACAAAATCTGTAATAAATAAAATATGTGACTTCTATTTACCAAAAGCCGAAAATTATTAAGAATCGGTCTATACGATATTAATTTAATAATTACGAAGGAACCTAATAAAATCGATAATCGATTAGGATCATAACTATGCGCCAGAGGGCGCCTCCGACTGACAGTGACATTTGACCATAAGAGATTTCGAGTGTAAACAAGTATTTTATGTGTCCAATTTATTGTAAAAACCTGTGATAGTAGTGTTTTGGAAAGTGATTTATCGTCAGAAAGCGTTTCTTAAGAGTCTAGTGACGAAATTCTGATGAAGGGATGACAGCAAATACGCTTCATCGACCGAGATCAATGGCAAGAATAACACTATACATTTCCCTTGAAAACAACCTTATTTAACAGCGTATGTTTCCAGGCAAGTGTTTTAATCAAAAAATAAACGTAACAGTTTTTTTTTTTTTTTTTTGTTTTTTTATAAATCTCCTCCCCAACCACCTAATTGATTAGGATCATAACTATGCGCCAGAGGGCGCCTCCAACTGACAGTGACATTTGACCATAAGAGATTTCGAGTGTAAACAAGTATTTTTATGTGTCCAATTTATTGTAAAAACCTGTGATAGTAGTGTTTTGGAAAGTGATTTATCGTCAGAAAGCGTTTCTTAAGAGTCTAGTGACGAAATTCCGATGAAGCGTATTTGCTGTCATCCCTTCATCAATAACTGTCTTACAAAATGATTCTTACGATGGATATATAGTTTAGGACAAATTGTGAAAAACGCCATCTATTGCACAGCAATCAAAACAAAACGAAAAGTCGATAGGTACATTCAACTGTGGTGGATTACGGCCCATTCTCTCTCACAGAGAGTAGGCCTGTGTCCCAACAGAGGGAACATTTTTTTTTTCTTAACTCTGATCCCCACCAACAGAATTGGCGCCTATTGAGTGCAAACACTTCCATTCCGGTCAATCTTTTATGCCTCTCGTACATTCATTCCATGAGGAATGAACTAGTATGAACTGTGAACTAGTTCTTTCTTATATTCATCATCTTGCATTCTGTGGGTAGGACTTCCACTTTTGTTTAATCTAATCTAATGGGCATAATTTATTTATTAAAAAGGTTCACAATAAAATACAATGGTGCTATTATAATCATTAAGCAAAATGTGCCATTATAAACATTGAGCAAAAAGGTGCTATTGTAAACATTGAGCAAAAAGGTGCTCTTATAACATAATTATGGTGCAAAAATGCTGTTTATCAAATATACAAGAATGGTTATCACATCAAAATTAGTTACAAGAATTACAGCTAGGGATAGAAACACAATAGTGCCATCTATCACACAATTACACAGAAATTAACATTCAATAAACTTAGGTACTAATTTGATACATTGTAGTCACTGCAGTTTTGTGCGTGTTGCCTATGCTTCTAAGCTGTTATTGTTGCAAAATAATAGTGAAACATAGTGACGCTTCAACTTTTGTTTCGTGCTATGACTACGTTCGCGACATTAACGCAGTATATCAAAAACTTTTCCCTTGTCTTTTTGTCAATGAGCCCATGCAGGCTCACCCTTGATATTTTCCTGTCCAGCTCACATTCGAGTTGGTAGCGCTCCCTGATAAATAACGGGCATTCTACAAGTATGTGCTGGACAGTCTCTGCCACGCCTGGATTGCAGACGTACGATGGGCTCTCCATACACTTGAAGCGATTCAAGTATTTAGAGAACCCACCGTGCCCCGTCAAAACTTGCGTGAGGACGCCGGTTGGCCGCAGCTGTTGTACAATACGGAAAGCCACTATTGCGTCCGGAAGAAACATTTTCGTCAACGAGGCCGTCTCGCCCGACACATATTTTCTATGTTATGGGGTTTGGTTTCCGCACTTAGTCCTTCAGGTAGACCATTGTGCGTGGGCCATGGCGGCCGTTGGGTGGATTATTCCAACCAGCCCACCTCCCTCCAGAAGCTTATTAGGGTTCCTGGTTACCTTAGAACGTCCGTGTAAGATCTGGGTGACCCGAGGGTTTGTGTTCTTATCTGTGTGACTCCTGTGCATTCAAAGAGAAAGTTTAGTATTTAGTTTTATAGAAAGTTTTTGTGGGTAAAATCAGCCTGAGCTGCAGTTGTCCCTTTCGCACTTTACGGGGGGAGGTTGGAGGTGAGAGAGGGTAAGGCTTACGAAGTGGTAATTGTCGATATTTTTATTGATAGTCTAGTGATATACACCGATGTCGATATTTACACTATACAATGATTTTATTTGTTAAATCGTATGATTGTAAGTATTACTTTTAAAGGCACTTGTCGAATGATTATGCATGCATAAGAACTGCAAAAGTGCAGTTGCGATTGCACTATCACAAGTTGTTAGGAAAATTAAGCCAGGGTCCAGAATAACGCTAGGTACAGATCAACCGAACGAACTAACGAATGTTGTTGAAAAGAAATCGCTGATTTTTGTTATTATAGATTGGCTCGCGCTTGACCTCTACTCACCTGATGGTAAGCGATGATGTGGTCGATGGTGTAGCACACTTGCCTAGAAGTAACTTCACTCTTTTCTTAAAGATCCCGAGGTTGTAGCTATCGGGCAACACAGACTCTGGCAGAAAATTCCATTTCTTATAAAAAAGTAGAAAGTAAGCATTTCCAAAATGTATAGTGCGAATGGGCGGGATGTCCACCTTGTACCGATGGCGCATCGCCGTACGTCTTGTACTTCGATGATGAAACGGGCTAGACGGAATTAGATCATGCACTTCCATTGCAAAATCCCCGAAATAAAACCGATAAAAAAACTGACAAGCTGGCAACTCTGCGACGATGTTCAAGGCTTTGACTTTAGCTTTGACTCGACCAGTGTCTCATTGCCGTTGAGCCTCTTGGCCCGTTTTTTTTATCAATTCTAGTGCATGAAGCTGGTATTTGGCAGATCCGTCCCAGGTATGAGAACAGTACTCCATGCAAAATCGAACTTGCGCTTGTTACAAGTTAAGTTCTGTTCTGGCGTAAAGAACCCTATCACCTTAGCAAGGATCCACAACTTTTTAGCAGCATGTTGAGGCTTTACCTCAAAATATGGTCAAAAATTGAGTGTCAATTTCAACGTTACGCCAAGAAAATTGAGTGTCAATTTCAACGTTACGCCAAGAAGCTCAATATGGTCTGTAATCGGCACGGTTATACCTCGGAAAGATGGAGCCGGGTGAAATTGGCTCTTTTTAGCGGAGAAAAGACACGCCTGACCCCACGCCAGATTGGCATCGCCCCATTCGGAGACTTACTCCAAGGACAAGCTCAACCGCTCCACCATGGCCTCACTCCAGATATGAATGGCATAGGTACGCTAGAAGATCCCCAGTAGACCAATAATGGATGCCAATAACAGATGTCGTCACGACGGACATGCATGCACGCGATCGTGGCTTGAACTTGAGATCCAGGGTAAACTCTGGGTAAGAAAGGCATTCCATGTCTGACGGACATCCGATCTGCGTCTTCAAAAGGAACAAAAATGCTATGAAAGTGGTATGTCAATCTCTAGGTGATGGTAGATTGCATCAAGGTTTGACCTCTGATGTTACAGAGGCGCACCTTATGTGACAGTGAGTGCTGCCGCTGTACAGCCTTTTTTTCTTCTGTTCCTTGCCATGGTTGAAAGTGAAGGTAGGAAAGGAGAAGGAAGTGAGGTGAGGTTCCACGCTAGCCACCCACAGACACACGCCGACAGGACGTCATCTTTGGGGGACTGGTCTGGAGACTGTGGGGACGCCCGAGCTCCATCGTAAATGTCTATCGGGCACTGTCTTCCGGTCGCCAACCAGCACGATGGCGCATTACAGGCTTTTTCGATAGTTATTGCCGGAGCAGCCTTTCATGTGTGGCTGGCACACTACTTGGGCATCCAACTACCTGCGGTCGGCCAACGGCGCACCGTGCTTCGGATCCCACTACCCTCCGCGACCAGTCTCCCGATAGATCCTGTAATAGCGCGAGTCTCGCCGGCCTGCCTTCAGTGGAACAGCTATCTCGACCTAACTCCTCTAATGGCTGCACCGGGCATCGTAATTGGAACACAGCTAGGCCACTTGGCGATATGTCTTTGCCCGGTATGTGGTCACAAGCCTTCGATCGAAACCTACCACCAGTATGTCACCTGATTAGCACATCCGGGGACCACGTGTAGGCAATCAAAACGCTTATTTTCCTACGGCTCTCAAAATGATGGCTTGGATGTACTGAATCGTTCACTCACCTTACGTCCTGTCTTCTGATTTGCATTATTGCGGTTGGTCTTATACCAATGTCGGGGTGCCCTAAGTTCCCGAGCTCGCTTCGCTCGCTCTTGGACTAATGACTTCTTGAAAATTAGGACAAATGTGATGAACAGGTTTTGTTGTACTTACTGGTTAATATGCGACTGAGATAGTTATTTTGCTACGAAATATGGAAAATTTGCTGTGCAGTTAGTATTTCTGCTATGATACGTAGTATTTTTGTACAAAAATAAATTTAACTGTATTGCATTATGAGGAAAAAAGTAATGTCATATTGATGTATAATTTCGAATTATCTGCAGTTTGAGTTTTGCTAAACATTTAGTAAGTTATTTGATGTAAAAAAGAATATAAATGATGAGTATGTATTGATAGACGATTATTTTATTTGATATGCAATTTATAATATCCCTTTACTTTATATGTACAGACATCAACAGAGATTTGAATTGATTTGAGATTTGTATGCACCTAATTGCATTGTAATAAGGGTTCATTTCAAGAACAGAAACATTGTTATATCTAGTGAATCTCGCAAAATATTTTTTTTTTTTCTATTTATGAATATAACGTGTTTTTTCTACAATATACAACCAAATTCATCAAGATACAACCATTTTTTCAAAAGGGCCCAAGTTCCCTTACAAAATGGGCAATTCCCTTTGGCAGAAAGGTTCCTCAAGTGACGTGAGTGAGCACTAAGAAAGGATTTTTGGAAATTCCACTCCCAAGGGGGCAAAAAGGGGGTTGAAAGTTTGTATGTAATTTCTAGAGTTAGTAAGTTGGACATGTGAAATTGAAAAACATTAGATCTTAGCTCTTGGTTGTTAAAAAGAATTCACGGATTTGTTAGTTTTTGGAAATTCTACCCCTAAGTGGATAAAATAGGGGTGGAAACTTTCTACGAAATTTCTTCGGTTTGAAAAGTAAAACATCTAAACACTGAAAAGTCTAACCCTGAGAGGGAAAAAACGGGTTGAAAGTTTGTGTGTAATTTCTACAGTTTGTATGTTAATAATATTATATATTTTACAAATTTATTACTTTTTGGAATTTTTGGCTCGGGGTTTTAAATAAAACAAAAAAAATCTTTCATAAATACAATCCCGACTTTTACTAATCATGATTATTGTTGTTTGACATAGTTATGTCATTTTGGTAGCGTCTTTATTCTGACAATGACTAATATTAAAGTGTTCATCGTTTTGGTACCGTAAGAAATGTAGATGCGTGTCTATGTTTGCGTGCATTTTTACTCGTTGTGTGGAACAGAGGCTCTACACAAACTGTCATTGCAAAAGCAAATGTGACTGTTGAAATACCAACATGTCAGAGACTGATCACGACACATTTTAATAGCGTTTAACCCTAACGCATCATAATCATCATTTTATCAGCCAAAAGAAGTCCACTACAGGACAAACCCCAGCTCACTAACCTTAATTTCGAATAACGTTATCACTAACCATTCGCAAATTTAATGACGGAATAAAACATTAATATTAATTTAATCAACTTTATTTATATACTGATAGTTAAGATCGTTTTGTGTCCAAAGTCACCTTAATTAGCAGAAAAATAATATTATCTGTTTTAGATAACAAATTATTATGAATAATTCATAGATAAAGTTTATTTAAGGAATAACTTGATAATAATAAATGATTGTTTGACGTTATTAAGGATGTACACATTTATTTATTCCAAAAAGGTATATGGATTTTCAGCGGCATAAAACCTCTTTTTTGTTAAAAAAGAAGAAGTTTTACCCGGTTAAATTGATAATGCTCTGTTTACTCGCATATAACTTGCAGAAAGGTACTAATTTAACTTTTTAGGGTAAATTCTATTACGCACTAGTGTGTAATAGCTCGGTTTATGGCCCTAAAATAAATGTAATAAGACTCACTTTACGAGCAAGTGTGTTGAAATAGTACATTATGGTACAAGTGTGTAATGTTGGTGATTACCGCTGAGGTGCCATTGAGACCCGAGCCGTTAGGTGAGGGTCTTAAGAAAGCCGAGGACGGTGATCATCAATACACACGTGTATCATACGAAACTTTACGAGAAAGCTAAAAACTGTTTGACTCACTTTACGAGCAAGTGTGTTGAAATAGTACATTATGGTACAAGTGTGTAATGTTGGTGATTACCACTGAGGCGCCATTGAGATTGTCTTAAGAAAGCCGAGGACGGTAATCTTCAATACACACGTATATCATATGAAATTTTTCAGCACACTTGTGAAGAAAATAATACTTAAATATCATTTTATTTAGTAGATAAAAAGTTTATTTAGAGAAACAATTAGTAAATGTGCAGTTAGTAAAATTATAATTAACTGTTTTTGGTAGCATAGCGGTCTTATCAGATAGATTATTTACTGAAAGACTTTCATGTTCTATTGTTATTCGAGATGGTTCATTATTCGTGTAGGTAGGTGAAATCCAATCATTGGATGTACTTGGTGTTTCGCCAGTAGGAAGCGCCTCAGAATCAAGTATAATTCTTTTTGTGATTTTTGTACAAATTTCCTTTTTGTTTAGTATGGAACCTTCTACGTATATTCTGCTACATTGCTAGATAGCCACCCACTATGACGCTTCAAAGTCATTATATCAGCTCCTGAATCAGCCAGCAATGTAGCTGAAGTTCTTCTGAAACTATGCCCAAAAAACTTAGCAATTTCTTTAGACATAGAACCAAATTTGTTTACACCTATAGGCTAATAGGTATATTTAAGACACATTTACCAATCCGGTAATTTGGAAAGATACGGTAATTTTTTGCTTTTGGTGAACGCAATCTTTCATATTTCTTAACAATTTAATAGAATGTACCGTGTATGGTGAATGACCTCGGTATTTTATTTTTCGTGATAGGTATCTTCACTAAAAGCATCTAGCCATGGTTCTCTATGTCTTTTAGAGTTATATTTGTTAATTCTTGTATCCTACAAGCACCAGTTACACCAAATATTAAACCAACCTGGAAAAAAGAAACAATTATTAAGTTCAACACACAACACAGGCTAAAGTCGCGTAGATATTTAAAACTATTTTAACTAACCTTAGAAGCCAGATATTGGTTATCTGGAGCATCTTTTATAATTTTTCAATATCGTCAGACGATAAAACCTTTGATTTCTTGCTTTTAAATCCATTGGATAGTCTCTTCAGATACGCTGAAAAATTAGAATATGTTTTTAAGTCCACTCCATTCTTTGTTCGGACTGTACTTTTTAACATTGAGTATATACCACAATGAGTTAGGTTTGTACTTAGAAGAAAATTCTTTAAAGTACGCCATGAACACATTTTCTGAAAAATACTGCGTATTCTTGTTGTTTTGCCATTGTATGCAATTTTGGTACGCTAATAGAGATTTTTCCTTGGAGCTTTCAGGTAGTAAACTACCATAACGTTAAGGACTTCACATCTTATATCAGGCGGTATACAACATAAATCATTTTCTTCATAATCAGTACTTTTTAATGAATAAATAACTGTAATTTCAACAGTGAAAACGAGTTGTGAAATTTTTTTCTTGCTAATATAATGCGCGCGCATCTAGCAATGGCGATCGGCCATATACAAAAATAATGAGGTAATTTTTTTTTGGCTTTTCGTGGCCACGTACAAAATGGGGAATTTCAAGTTTTCTTTATTACAGAGAAAACAAAAGTTATATTTAAGTGAAACTTTTATTTATTACACACGTATAAATTGAAATTAACTATTAAAATACTAAGTTGCATGAAATAAGCAAGCAATAGGTACATCATTTTATTTGGACTATTGAGCACGATCTTTTTTGTATCAAAACTTTTTTAAGGAGGAGTGGCAACACTGATAGCACTGACATTGTTTACGTTACGGTCCGAGTTTAATTTACGAAAAAGTGGTAATGTCGCTTGAAAACTCTGATATTTTACTGCAGTCTCAAAAGCTCGAAAGCTCAAATCGATAGTGTATGTAATAAAATCAATAAATTCGTTTACGCTCTTAGACGGATTAAAAATGTCACAAGTATTAAAACAGCTGTAATGGCCTATCGTGCATATGTGGAGTCCTTGCTGCGATATGGACTAATTGTATGGGGAAATAGTACCGACCATAACAGAGCATTTATCGCTCAAAAGAAATGTGTTCGAGCTATTCAGGGCATTCCACCGGACGAATCTTGTCGACCAATATTTAAAAAACTCGGTTTGCTACCACTACCCTCACTATATCTATATGAAACATGTATGTTTGTACGGAAACACAAAGAGCTTTTCAGAACAGCAGCAGATGTATGCTCTAGGAATCGGCGTGACAAATTTAGACTTGTTTTAGATGAAACCCCTCGATTAACAAAATATAGTAAAAGCTGTTTAGCTATGGCTGTACAAATATATAATAAATTACCATGTAAACTTAAAATACTTAATAGCAGACTGTTTAAAGTTCATTTGTTTAAGTGGCTGAATGATTATAATTTTTATAGCATTAAGGAATATTTTGAACACAAGTTGTGTTAATCATTTTGCATGCTTTAGTCTTAAGCAAAACATGTATGATCTCACCCTTAACTCATGTAACACCTTTATATACCATGTTTTATGCAATAAAATAAATAAATAAATAAACAATATCGCAGCAAGCCCTATCATAGTTATCTCCGAAGAACACAGCCGTTTTTGGGAGAAAACAACCGCAAGTACTGCATTATTTTATGTACCCATCAAACTTAAAAGTGGAAAATTGTCCAAGTACCCACATTGAGATTCCTGTTTTGCTGTCAATACCAAATGACAGCTGTCATTTCAATACTTAGACATTGACATCTGCCACCTGTCTAAAAAAGGGTTGCCAGCTAATCGCAATCTCCCTAAAAATTGGAATTGGCTGTTTATTAATATTAAGCATTGTATTTGCTAATTTAAATAAAGCTTTAGTTGTCAAAACATAGCCATGGAAGAAATTATAATAGAACTCCGAAATATTCAAAATGAGATTGCAGAACAAAAAATTAAGATCGTGCATAGCGCAGAAAAAGTGACTGAACAAGTTACGCAGAATATGAATGACATATTGGGGAAAAGTTTGAAGCTTTGGAAGGAAAATATGGAAGTCTCAAAGAAAGACTGGAAAACCTGGAGAAAAGACTTTACTACCTAGAGAAGAATGCCAGGCAGAGAAATGTGGTCTTTTTCGGTATAGAAAAAAAGGAAACGTCATATTCAAATTTGGAGAAGACTTATAAACAATTTCTTATCTATAGAACTCGAACGAAGAGACATACAGGAAATAAGGAGACTAGGAAAGAAAGGAGAAAAACCCCGACCAATAACCGTACTAATAATACTTTTTCTACACTTTGAATAAAAATAGATATTTTAAAACAAAAAAGGCACTCAATGGCAGTGGCATTCTACATGAAAGAAGATTATCCACACTACATTATAGAAAAAAGAAAAAAATTGCAAGAACAAGTGAAACTAGAGCGAGAGAAGGGAAATTTAGCAATACTGAAATACGACAAAATTATAATACTGGGTAAAAACACAAATACAACAAACAACATTAGGATAATGCTCTCAATATCCCCGGAAAATAACCGTCTTGCAGTAACTGAAAAAGAAACGCAAGTTAGAAGAAAGTTAGTAAGAAGAATAAAATCTCGACTAAAAATAAAAGGAGTTCCAGTTTGTCTGAAGGAGTTTTAAAACCGGGTATTTTAAATTTCCTTTCTACTTGTAATGTATGTATCTAGTAATAAGTTATGGTGGGTAAGTTGATATTGTTATTTTTTAGAATTGTAGGTAATCCGGTTGATGTAACTTTTCACCAGTCATTATACCTGTGCCTCTAAGTTGCTACGTATTGTTACATATGAGATTTTGTCGGGGTACCTACACAAAATCCCAGATGTAGGGTGGGTGAATATTTCAATAGAAGGAAACAACAATCTGTTCAAAACTAAATAAGTTTATTAATTTAAAACAATTTCCGTTACCTCTGAGATTCGGTTCCTCTCGGGGTAATGGAACCGAGTCCCAGATGCAAGATGAGATGGTTTCAACAACCATTAGGTTTATTATTTTACAAATAAAGCACCTGTGTGATTTTGTCCCTCTCGGGGTAATGAAACAAAATCCCACAGGTTCAAAACACCCTAAGCTTTTGGACAAGGACAAATAGTCCTGAAACGCTTAAGTCTATAATCTTAGAATGTAACTTAAAGGTATCACCTTTATAAAGCCAGCCAGCGATAAATTCAGTCGGTAAAACTAAGGTGGTGGGGGGTGGAAGATAAGCCGAGCACTGATTCCTGATTTTATCTTTAAAGTTTAAATTAATTATTGTTAATTAAATGTGGGTAAGATAATATTAATAAAATATCTAGGTACAACCTTCCAGTTATATTTAAAAGTAAATTATTATTAAATGGGCGCCAGGGACATGAACTGTCCCAGATCCCGGAGTCGACAGAGAAGTTCAATATCGTTCCAGTTAAAGGTAGGCGTCAAACTCTGGGTTCATTGATAGATTATAGTTGCAGACCGGCTTCTTATATTGAAAACCGGACCAGTATTTAAGTGGTTCTTATAAGACCCCGTAGTAAATTAATTCTCGTAGTTATGTAGGTAGAAATAAATAAAGAAAAAAAAAACCGTCCCGCCTGCTATAAAAGCTAGGCGGATCTGGACACCGCACAGTCGTCTCCGCAGCAGGCTTTAATTGAGCTGAGGGACGGGTCTCGCGTCCAGGCTCTAGGGACCTCTCGATCCTGGCGGCGGAAAGAATCTCTCGAGCTGCCTCTTTCTGGAATCGACAATACGAGAACCCTATTATATAAGGGAAAAGCAGGGAACAATGCTTGTGCCGGAGAGGACCGATCTAACTGCCGACCAATATAGATTTTCGCGAACACGCACGTGGCGTGTGCAACGTCACTCCCTTCGGGGTCTAACCCTTTGCCGGGACAACAAAACGGAGGATCCCCTACGGGGCGTGTAATACTCACGGTTGGTCTATAGAAAGAACGCTTGCTTGCAAGATTCGACTGGCTTCGGCACGCAGTCCGCTAAATGGCGTCCGTGAGTTCCTCAAAACATTGAATCCTGTAACGAATAAGCGGGGATCACTATAAGCACTTATTTAACGACCGGGGAGTAGCACAAAGAGTAGTTTCCAACCCTGATTCACATAAACCCTTACCTTTTAATATGTGGGAGAAGACTTACTGCTGACCCGAGCAGGACGTAAAGTGAAACGGATGCCCGCCATGGTCACAGACAATCCCCTCATCTCGACGCCCGTAGGGGGGGGTGACACTCGCAGAAAGTCTCCCTAGCTCCAGGTAAAACTTATGACTGCACGGGCGACAAAATCATTTACACTAACATATTCAATTCTTGTAAATCACTGACACTGGTCCCACAAGGCGCTTACACTTGGTAACTATAAAAACCCACACAATCCATACCGGCAACTCCCGATTTATTAGTTATAACACCCAAATCTGCCATGAGTGGGGAATTTATTATTAGAAAAATACTAAAGTGAAACGATGTTTACGGTCTCTCAACACTGACATTCCTCCGACCACAGATTAAAAACTGGGTCGTCTATGCGCCGAATCTTCTGGAACAAAATCTGTAATAAATAAAATATGTGACTTCTATTTACCAAAAGCCGAAAATTATTAAGAATCGGTCTATACGATATTAATTTAATAATTACGAAGGAACCTAATAAAATCGATAATCGATTAGGATCATAACTATGCGCCAGAGGGCGCCTCCAACTGACAGTGACATTTGACCATAAGAGATTTCGAGTGTAAACAAGTATTTTATGTGTCCAATTTATAAAAACCTGTGATAGTAGTGTTTTGGAAAGTGATTTATCGTCAGAAAGCGTTTCTTAAGAGTCTAGTGACGAAATTCTGATGAAGGGATGACAGCAAATACGCTTCATCGACCGAGATCAATGGCAAGAATAACACTATACATTTCCCTTGAAAACAACCTTATTTAACAGCCGTATGTTTCCAGGCAAGTGTTTTAATCAAAAAATAAACGTAACAGTTTTTTTTTTTTTTTTTTGTTTTTTTATAAATCTCCTCCCCAACCACCTAATTGATTAGGATCATAACTATGCGCCAGAGGGCGCCTCCAACTGACAGTGACATTTGACCATAAGAGATTTCGAGTGTAAACAAGTATTTTTATGTGTCCAATTTATTGTAAAAACCTGTGATAGTAGTGTTTTGGAAAGTGATTTATCGTCAGAAAGCGTTTCTTAAGAGTCTAGTGACGAAATTCCGATGAAGCGTATTTGCTGTCATCCCTTCATCAGAATTTCGTCACTAGACTCTTAAGAAACGCTTTCTGACGATAAATCACTTTCCAAAACACTACTATCACAGGTTTTTACAATAAATTGGACACATAAAAATACTTGTTTACACTCGAAATCTCTTATGGTCAAATGTCACTGTCAGTTGGAGGCGCCCTCTGGCGCATAGTTATGATCCTAATCGATTATCGATTTTATTAGGTTCCTTCGTAATTATTAAATTTATATCGTATAGACCGATTCTTAATAATTTTCGGCTTTTGGTAATAATTTCAATTTCGTTTCTTTCTTGCAGGCAATAATCAATTCCTTTGGCTGCAAGTCTGACCCTACCTTCGGTGTCTCTTCGGCGGACGTAAATGATTGGTGGAAGCTCGCGTTAGCTGAATCAATTCTAGATAAGTACCCGCTAAGTTGCTTGTCAACGGCTGCGTAATCGGAACTAAGATTAGTTGATGGTGTAATCCTACTCAGGCGATGATACAAATGAAAACTTAAAGCCTTAACGCGGTTAAATTTTTTGAAACTGGAAGGATATTTATCTAGTACTTCACTAATTTCTGGGAGTTTGGCCTTGATTGTTAATAATTCGCTTTCCGGATCCAAGTTGGTCTCCACAATATCGTCGGAACATACCAATTTATTAAGTTCCCTAATCTGAACACGTAGTTCCTCTACGGTTGAAGTGGGTTTCGCGTCTCGAACCAGTACTTCATAAATGAGCTCGTCCTTGCGAAGTAAATTAAATGTAATGGGACGTTCCATTTTGTAAAATAAAGAAAAGAAAAATTTAAGCGAACTGATTTAAAACTGGCTGTTACAACGTACAATCTTAAAGAATTTGTAAATATTATCTATAGTAATGGCAGTTATACAATTAGCAGACTTTTGGAGTAAGCATTATTTTATGACCAGGTTTGACTTTCCACAGACAAAAGTCCTGGTATTATGTTCTGGGACACAGGTAAATATAATATTAAAGTGTATATAGCAGCAAGAAGCTTAAAAAATTGTAAAAGGTAAAAGTAAAAGTGTATAACACAGTACAAACATAAAAACAAGGACAATGTTAAGAAGGACCCTGCGTGACGGTTTTTCTTTCTTAAAAACTAGGATAACTGGAAGGTTAGAAACAGTACTCTGGCTTGTAAGGTACAGCAATAGACGTAACCTCTATCTCCCACCAATACACACGTTGGTCGCCACTGTTACATATGAGATTTTGTCGGGGTACCTACACAAAATCCCAGATGTAGGGTGGGTGAATATTTCAATAGAAGGAAACAACAATCTGTTCAAAACTAAATAAGTTTATTAATTTAAAACAATTTCCGTTACCTCTGAGATTCGGTTCCTCTCGGGGTAATGGAACCGAGTCCCAGATGCAAGATGAGATGGTTTCAACAACCATTAGGTTTATTATTTTACAAATAAAGCACCTGTGTGATTTTGTCCCTCTCGGGGTAATGAAACAAAATCCCACAGGTTCAAAACACCCTAAGCTTTTGGACTAGGACAAATAGTCCTGAACCGCTTAAGTCTATAATCTTAGAATGTAACTTAAAGGTATCACCTTTATAAAGCCAGCCAGCGATAAATTCAGTCGGTAAACTAAGGTGGTGGGGGGTGGAAGATAAGCCGAGCACTGATTCCTGATTTTATCTTTAAAGTTTAAATTAATTATTGTTAATTAAATGTGGGTAAGATAATATTAATAAAATATCTAGGTACAACCTTCCAGTTATATTTAAAAGTAAATTATTATTAAATGGGCGCCAGGGACATGAACTGTCCCAGATCCCGGAGTCGACAGAGAAGTTCAATATCGTTCCAGTTAAAGGTAGGCGTCAAACTTTGGGTTCATTGATAGATTATAGTTGCAGACCGGCTTCTTATATTGAAAACCGGACCAGTATTTAAGTGGTTCTTATAAGAACCCGTAGTAAATTAATTCCCGTAGTTATGTAGGTAGAAATAAATAAAGAAAAAAAAAACCGTCCCGCCTGCTATAAAAGCTAGGCGGATCTGGACACCGCACAGTCGTCTCCGCAGCAGGCTTTAATTGAGCTGAGGGACGGGTCTCGCGTCCAGGCTCTAGGGACCTCTCGATCCTGGCGGCGGGACGAATCTCTCGAGCTGCCTCTTTCTGGAATCGACAATACGAGAACCCTATTATATAAGGGAAAAGCAGGGAACAATGCTTGTGCCGGAGAGGACCGATCTAACTGCCGACCAATATAGATTTTCTCGAACACGCACGTGGCGTGTGCAACGTCACTCCCTTCGGGGTCTAACCCTTGGCCGGGACAACAAAACGGAGGATCCCCTACGGGGCGTGTAATACTCACGGTTGGTCTATAGAAAGAACGCTTGCTTGCAAGATTCGACTGGCTTCGGCACGCAGTCCGCTAAATGGCGTCCGTGAGTTCCTCAAAACATTGAATCCTGTAACGAATAAGCGGGGATCACTATAAGCACTTATTTAACGACCGGGGAGTAGCACAAAGAGTAGTTTCCAACCCTGATTCACATAAACCCTTACCTTTTAATATGTGGGAGAAGACTTACTGCTGACCCGAGCAGGACGTAAAGTGAAACGGATGCCCGCCATGGTCACAGACAATCCCCTCATCTCGACGCCGTAGGGGGGGGGGGTGACACTCGCAGAAAGTCTCCCTAGCTCCAGGTAAAACTTATGACTGCACGGGCGACAAAATCATTTACACTAACATATTAAATTCTTGTAAATCACTGACACTGATCCCACAAGGCGCTTACACTTGGTAACTATAAAAACCCACGCAATCCATACCGGCAACTCCCGATTTATTAGTTATAACACCCAAATCTGCCATGAGTGGGGAATTTATTATTAGAAAAATACTAAAGCGAAACGATGTTTACGGTCTCTCAACACTGACATTCCTCCGACCACAGATTAAAAACTGGGTCGTCTATGCGCCGAATCTTCTGGAACAAAATCTGTAATAAATAAAATATGTGACTTCTATTTACCAAAAGCCGAAAATTATTAAGAATCGGTCTATACGATATTAATTTAATAATTACGAAGGAATCTAATAAAATCGATAATCGATTAGGATCATAACTATACGCCAGAGGGCGCCTCCAACTGACAGTGACATTTGACCATAAGAGATTTCGAGTGTAAACAAGTATTTTATGTGTCCAATTTATTGTAAAAACCTGTGATAGTAGTGTTTTGGAAAGTGATTTATCGTCAGAAAGCGTTTCTTAAGAGTCTAGTGACGAAATTCTGATGAAGGGATGACAGCAAATACGCTTCATCGACCGAGATCAATGGCAAGAATAACAATATTTATTTCCCTTGAAAACAACCTTATTTAACAGCCGTATGTTTCCAGGCAAGTGTTTTAATCAAAAAATAAACGTAACAGTATTTTATTTGTTCCCGCATCCAGAATTCTCCCAACCTAAGAATTCTTCAGTGGCGACGAGGATAAACTAACAGATAAGGTGATCCAGCGTTAAAAAAAAAAAACAGAAAATTTCACTCGGTAGAATTAACGAGTTCGACATACATAAGGACGATTGGAGGTTATACGTCGAGCAGCTTGAGCAGTACTTTATAGTAAATAAGGTATCGAGCGAGTTACAAGTGCCGACGTTAATCACCGTTATGGGTGCAGCTAGGTACGAGTTGTTGGTGAATTTATGTACTCCGGCGAAACCGAAGACTAAATTTGAACAGATAACGGTTATTATGGAGAAACATCTTCAGCTGAAACCGAGTGAATTGGCTGAGCGTGAATTTCGTAATCGCAAACAACTACCCAGTGAAAATATATCAGATTATATAGCGGTTTTTAAAAAAAAACAAAAACATGTGAGTACGGAACGTGGTTCGAAGAAAGTTTAAGAGACCAGTTGGTTTGCGGGATTAAAAGCGAGATCATCAGACAAAGACTGTTTGCAGAACCAAAGTTAGATTTTATGAAGGCATATAATCTGGCCGTAAGCATGGAGGCGGCAGAGAAAGATGCAGCAGCAGTGGTGGAAGGTTCTGTTAGTGCAACAAGTGAGGCGGGGCCGGTGGACTGTCAGCTGATGATGAGTATGCGGCGGAGCGGCGCCGGCAGATCGGGCAGAGGCCGCTCGTCGGTAGGCGAGCACGTGCAGCGCAGGTGGCCGCAGATAGGCCGGGCGGCGTCTTCGGTGATTCACTGGTGGTAAGGTGGGCATACAATACACTTGCGGCCAGGCGCACGGCCTGTGTTCATGCGTGCGCGCCCGCTTGCGTATGCGCTGCGCGAGCCGGTGGAACGCACGCTGGACCAGTTGGTGCGGGACAACATTCTCACTCCGGTCGAGCGTTCTGACTGGGCAGCATAAGGATTTGTGCCGATTATAAGCTCACATTAAATAAGGTAATAGAAGTCGATCGCTATCCGCTACCTAGGGTTTAAAACTTACTAGTTCGGTTAAACGGTGGGGAACATTACAGTAAGATACCTTCCCAAGCTTATGCTCAATTTGAACTAAACGATTCACGGAAGTATACGGTTATTAACACCCACAAAGGTTTGAGATATAATAGATTAGTATATGGACTTGCGTCAAGCCCGGCCATATTCCAGAGACGACTGGAACAGATGAACAGTATGGTTTGCGAGTGAGGAGGGACAAATGTTCATTCTTTGCTAAATCTGTTGTTTACTTGGGGAATGTTATCAGTAAAGATGGTGTACATACTTGTTCGGATAAGGTCAAGGCGATAATAAATACGCCGGCACCGTCGAACATATCGGAGCTGAGGGCATTTATTTAGGTTATGTATTATGCTAAGTTTATAAAGAATGTCAGTACAACTTTAGCCCCAATGTACAATTTATTGAGATTAGGAGTGAAATATGATTAGAGTGATGCATGTAAACATGCGTTTGGTAAGGTTAAAGCTTTGTTAGCTAGTAGTGGGGTACTATAACACACTACTCGGTCGAGTTGCCACTCGTGCTGACTACCGACGCGAGCAGCGTGGGGGTCGGCACCGTACTGTGAAGTCCCATATCACGCCGAGCGGCGAGCGGCCGATAGTTTACGCCTCGCGGTCACTTAGTGTAGCTGAGCGATCATATTCACAGATTGATCGAGAAGCGCTGGCGATAGTTTTCGGAGTCAGGAAATATCATCAGTATTTATACGGTTGTAAGTTTGTGCTGAAAACGGACCATAAACCGTTGACTTATATTTTTGGGAATAAAGTTGGAATACCAATTGTGGCTGCATCTCGTTTACAGAGATGGGCAGTGCTGTTGTCCGCATATAATTATAGCATAGAATATGTAGGATCAAAAAAAAAATTGCGCAGACCCATTGTCACGTCTACCTAATACGACAAACTATAAAACACTCGGATAGGAAAGACAGTACGTATGTACATTTTGTAGAAGAATTTTTACCCATCACGCACACTGATGTTAAGGAGGCGACACAAAAAGATATCGAGTTGTGTATGTTACCCCAACAGGAAAGTGGCTCCTGGAATGATATGAGTGGAACGTATAATTAGAGCATAATTTGCTGTGAATGTGCGCTACATAAAAAACTTGTGCATGTCGTCGTTTTTGAAAAAAACGTAAAAAACGTTTCCTGCTAGGGTAACGTTGTTCCAGCAGTAAAATTCTAAACGAATGATCGGAGTGAGAAATATTGTGCATGGGCAGAGAGCTTATAGTTGTGCAAGAATGTGCGCCGAAAACATAATAGGTGCGTAATCAGGTTTTCGAGATATTGCATTTCCTGCTGGGGTAACGTTTTGCAGAATCATGTATCTCTGAAACCATTGTATGTGCACCTGTAGAATAAACATACACGAGTAGCTCTTGATTTGTGCGTATTTGTGCCGGAATTAGATTTAAGAAAATAGTTATAGTTTCCAAGTTATCGCACTTTTTTGAAAACCCGAAAAATATTCGCAGCGCCTAATTGAGAAGACTTATAAGCTCGCTGAAAACTGTATTCAGCCCATCTTGACGCTTGTATTAACCATAAAAAGTTTCAAAAGTATACATGCTTGCGTTATCGAATAATATTGCTAAAAGTCAAAACGATGGTGTCATAACTTTGACGGCAAAATACGAGAAACCTTCTCAACCCAAGTAGGTAGGTGTAAAGCACAAATAAGAGCATTTAATCAAAAATATATAGTGAAAATATTCAGCTTGGAATGTTTCGCATTAAGTAGATTTAAACAAAAAACTAAGCATGTAAAAACAACGGCTGGTTATCTGAACAAATTCGAATGACTACAAAAAAGCGACGGATTCATACATATTGATGACCTTCTTAATTGGACGTATTAAACCTAAGCTGTTGTCCGTACAGTCGCGTTTAAACGTTTGTCGGTTTGACCTAATTTTGGGGGATAATTAAAAAAACATTAAATGCACCTTGTGACCATAACAAATGAAAGAGCTTGTTGAAGTAGAAATTATTATTTTCTTCTCTTAATTATGTTTGTTAAAGTAATTACGGCATCAAATCACAGATCAAATAACAAACCTATTAAACTCAAATTAATTAACTTGAACAATTTTTAGGGATCCGTACCCAAAGGGTAAAAACGGGATCCTATTACTAAGACTCCGCGATCCGTCTGTCACCAGGCTGTATCTCATGAACCGTGATAGTTACATAGTTGAAATTTTCACAGATGATGTATTTCTGTTGCCGCTATAACAAAAACTACAAAAAACAGAATAAAAAAATTATTTAAGTGGGGCTCCCATACAACAAACGTGATATTTTTGCCGTTTTTTGCGATAATGGTACGGAACCCTTCGTGCGCGAGTGCGACTCGCACTTGGCCGGTTTTTAATAAAAACAACCACCATCAAATTTTTGGTCTTTAAAGTACTTCTTTTTATTAATATTATAAAGGCAAATTAAAATGTCTGGATGATTGTGTCCACAAAATTCTGAATGTATTTTAATGAAAGTTGGAATAAAGAAGATAGCTTATACCTTGGCACTACTTTTCTACCTAATCAAGTCAAAATCACGGAAAAAGCTAGTAGAATGTAATCCAATAGGTAACAAGTAAATTATTTTACTACTTTTCTACCTCAGTGTACTCAGGCACAACACGTTTCAACCTATTCGTGAGTAAAGTTAAGAAGGTCATTGTTATGTATGAATCCGTCGCTTTTTTGTAGTCATTCGAATTTGGTCGGATAACCAGCCGTTGTTTACATGCTTAGTTTTTTGTTTAAATCTACTTAATGCGAAACATTCTAAGCTGAATATTTTCACTATATATTTTTGATTAAATGCTCTTATTTGTGCTTTACACCTACCTACTTGGGTTGAGCCGGTTTCTCGTATTTTGCCGTCAAAGTTATGACACCATCGTTTTGACTTTTAGCAATATTATTCGATAACGCAAGCATGTATACTTTTGAAACTTTTTATGGTTAATACAAGCGTCAAGATGGGCTGAATACAGTTTTCAGCGAGCTTATAAGTCTTCTCATTTAGGCGCTGCGAATATTTTTCGGGTTTTAAAAAAAGTGCGATAACTTGAAAACTATAACTATTTTCTTAAATCTAATTCCGGCACAAATACGCACAAATCAAGAGCTACTCATGTATGTTTATTCTACAGGCGCACATACAATGGTTTCAGAGATACACGATTCTGCAAAACGTTACCCCAGCAGGAAATGCAATATCTCGAAAACCTGATTACGCACCTATTATATTTTCGGCGCACATTCTTGCACAACTATAAGCTCTCTGCCCATGCACAATATTTCTCACTCCGAACATTCGTTTAGAATTTTCCTGCTGGAACAACGTTACCCTAGCAGGAAACGTTTTTTACGTTTTTTTCAAAAACGACGACACGCCCAAGTTTTTTATGTAGCGCACATTCACAGCAGATTATGCTCTAATTATACGTTCCACTCATATCACTCCAGGAGCCTTTCCTGTTGGGGTAACGTACACTATCGAGTTATGCAGAATAATGTCTTACGTACAGTCTGGCTGGCCAAATGTGTGTACAGTTATGGCGGAAATACAACCATATTTCCATAGACGTCGCGAATTATATTCGGAATTCGGGTGCCTTATGTTGGGGTACAGAATAGTAATACCCTCAAAATTAAGAAATCTTGTCTTAAGACAGGTACACAGTGGGCATTTGGGTATCGTGAAGATGAAAGGGCTAGCTCGAAGTTATGTCTGGTGGCCCAACGTAGATGCGGATATAGAAGCAATGTGTAAGCAGTGCGAGACATGCGCCGCGGAGGCCGACGCACCACCACGGGCGCCTCCGCAGCCGTGGCCTTATACCGCGCAACCGTGGACTAGATTGCATATTGATTTCTTAGGGCCATATAAGGGGTACAATTTTTTTTAGTGTTGGTTGATTCTAGTTCAAAGTGGATAGAGATTTTTGAAATGAAACACACAAATGCTTTAAGCGTAATTAAGGTCTTAAGAGCCACATTTGCTAGATTCGGTTTACCCGAGGAGTTAGTTTCAGATCAAGGACCTCCGTTCACTAGTGCAGAGTTATGTTCATTCCTAAAAAAATAATGGCATACGCCAAAAATTAAACATATTATCTTATCAAAACTTCTCACCTGCCTACCACCCGACATCGAATGGTGCGGCAGAAAACGTAGTCAAACTTTGCAAACGGGCCATTAAAAAGGCGTATAAGGATAGTGTTGATGTGGATACTGCTTTACAAACATTCCTGTTAGCGTACCGTAATTCAGTGCACAGCACTACAGGCGAGACACCTGCGTCAATGCTACAAAGGCGCTCACTTCGTTCTCGACTCGACTTGTTACGGGGGCAGCGGTCAATAGAAAATAAGGTACGGGAGGTACAGGGGCGCCAGACAGACAGTGAGGAGCTTAAGGCACGAACTCTGTGCGAAGGTGATAAGGTTTGGGCGAGACTGTACGGTTCGTCAGACAAGTGGGTGAAAGGAACTGTGAGAGTGGTAGAAGGTACTCGTAGGTACGTAGTGGATAGCGGTGATGGTAGACTTCTCAAAAGACACATTGACCAAATCAGGCGCCGTTCTCGGCTGTCAGATGTTCCTTGTCTAGGAAATGAAGCTAACAAAGAACCAGGCGACTGAAGTGAGACTGTTATGCCGTTACAAACTGGTGGTATTACAAAAGAGGATAGTATGGAAGGCGAAAGAAGTAGTGATCCAAAAATTAATATTGTGCCTCCGATACCTCCGACCATCGATCCACCTAGTTGTGATACTGAGCTGATGGCGACACCACCAGGGACGCGCTCCAAACGAATACGCAGACCGGTCGTGCGAATTGAAATAGATTAATTGTATAAGTAGCTGATAAGTCTAGTATATATAAATATTTATGTAATATACTTAAGTATCCTAAGAATAAGAAGGGGGGTGTAATGTATGTATCTAGTAATAAGTTGTTGTGGGTAAGTTGATATTGTTATTATTTAGAATTGTAGGTAGTCCGGTTGATGTAACTTTTCACCAGTCATTATACCTGTGCCTCTAAGTTGCTACGTATTTTATTTGTTCCCGCATCCAAAGTTCTCCCAACCTAAGAATTCTTCACTACTAAGCACCCAAACAGTGTGTCTAAACAACAGGACAAGAAAAAAATAAATGAATAGCAACTACCGCCCCCCTCTCACACTACCACACACAGAAACCATTATCAAAAAACGAAACACATCTTCCAAGCCGGTTGATCACCGTGGAAGAATATGACCAGAACCCTCCAAAGATATCAAAAAGTGAACATGAAATTTTATTAGATCGAAATAATTATCAACTCTATATACTAACTTATAATGTGAGAACCCTGATGTCATATGGGCGACTAATAGAGATAGAAAAGGTATTAACACATATAAAATACGACTTAATAGGCATATCAGAAGTTCGGCGTATTGGGAATAACATACTCAATACTCAATACATTTATTGCTTCCACATGTGAACTTAGATGGTAGGTACAAATTTAGACCATTGTGGACCCTGTCGGGCACTGCAAAAGTAGGAGAGAGGAAGAGGGCTTTTATTTGACAAAGTATATATGTATTTAGTAGATTAAAATTAGTTAAATTGAAAATTTGTTATTTAAATATTCACTAACATAATATAAGAGCATTTAATTGACCGTTTTTTATTTATTTGTTATTTTAATTTTCCAATATTTTATTTTTGCAATTATTTAAATTTAGAATTTATCGTTTAAATATTCATTTACGTTGTAATAGCATTTAGCTAATAGAAATTGTTTTAATTTATTAAAGAATGAATTTAATTTTTGTTCTCCTTTAATTATTTCTGGTAATTTATTATATATTTTCATTGACATTACTAATGTACTTGTTGAGTGCATTTTTAGCTTAGAGCTTGGTAGATTTAACCTATTTTTATGTCGTAATGTATATCTTGACTGTATATTTTCTCTTGTCGTGTAAAAGTGTTGGTTATTTCGAACGAATTTGCACATTTCTAAAATGTATAGGCAGGGGAGGGTAAGTAATTTATGTTCTTGGAAATGAGGTTTGCAGCTATCGGTATCGTCTATATTTACTAGGATTCTAATAAGTCTTTTTTGCAATGTGAAAAGTGTTGGTGCATCTGTGCTGTTTCCCCACAATATCACGCCGTAACTGAGCCACGCATATGCATAGGTATAGTAGGTAATAAGTGCAGTTTTTAGGTTAGTGGTTTTTTTTTACTTAACGAAGGGCGTATGCAAATTTGGATAGTTTTGATTTTATCTTTCTAATATGTGATTTCCAATTAATGTTTGTATCTATAGATAGGCCAAGTAGGGTAAATTCATGAACGACTTCTATTGTTTTGCCGTTGTAAGTGAAATTTATACCTAATGGGGTTTTTTGACGGGGGTGAAAGGGTATTATTTTGGTTTTAGAGAAATTTATTTCGAGATTATGGTCATTCATCCAAGTCATTGTTTTTTTAAGGGTATTTGTTAGGTCTTCGCTCAAATCATCGTTGTTTCGGCATGAAGTAAGGATCGAAATATCGTCGGCAAACAAAACGCATGGCCCCTCAATGGTTTTTGGTAGGTCGTTTATATAAATAAGGAATAGGAGACATCCTATTACACTCCCTTGGGGAATATAGGGATTAATTGTTTTGCTGTTTGATCGAATATTTTGTATTTCCTTAGTATTTTCATTATAAAATTCTATTTCGACATAGAAGAACACAAACACAGGGCAAATACGGAGTCGGTTTTATAATACGATAATACTTGAAACAATATGTGGAAAGTTACCGCAGATTATCTGAACGTGTTGCCATGCTTAATCTAAAAATACCAGGAAAGAATATCACCATCATATAAGTATATGGCCTACAGAATCAGCAGACGAAGAGGAAATAAATAATTTCAATGAAACCGTCTACGAGGCAATGGACAAAGCACACAAAGATTATATCCTAATGGGCGATTTCAATGCAAAAATTGGTATGCCTCAAAAGGAAGAATTCTTAGTAATGAAACAGTATGGTTATGGATCAAAAAATGCACGAGGTCAAAGACTTGTTGACTTTGCCATGGAAAACAAACTAGCTATCATTAACACCCTTTACAAGAAAAAAGTGAAAAGGAAGTGAACATGGCAGTCCCCGAATTGTCAATATAAAAACGAAATAGATTTCGTACTATCTAACCGTCCTCATCTATTTCAAAATATTGAGACACTAAGTATTAATTTTGCATCAGACCATAGACCGCTCAGAGCCAAAATATCACTTACTAAACCGGTGCTAACCCGATCCAGGTTAGTAAATAAGCAAAATAGTACACTCAAAAACGAAGAAGAAATACAAAAATATAAGGAGAACTTAAAAACCCATATGACACCACTCCACATAGAGCCAAATGAGATAGTACGAAATTATCACGATAAAATCATATATTATATTACAGACAGTTTACAAACTGCAAGAACTATGAACACAACAAAAACTCGCAGTGTGCTCTCAGAAAAAACAAATAAACTTTTAAAACGAAGACAAGTTCTACAAAAATCCAAACATAAAACACGAGCAATGAGGAATTCCTATACAAACTAACAAGCAAATATATAAAAAAGGACTATAAGAACCATAGAACCAATATATTTTAAAAACATCTACAACAAAAGGGTAATCTGAAAAAAGGATACAAAGAACTACGGACAAATAATACCATTTTTTGGCAACGACACTACCAGCCGCACTACCAGTAGTGTCGTTGCCAATTAACGACACTACTGAGCCTATTTTGGATTGATTTGTACAGTCAACACCGCAAAGTTTCGTAACATAATTCTTTAATAAGTAAATCATGAAATATCAGTAAAAGCAAACTTCAAAAATGTAACTCTTTATTTTTTACCAAATAAAAGCAAACTTATTTGAAAAATAAAATTTTTCTCCGTAACTGTAGTACTTACAAATAAAACTCAATATTGAAACACAGATAATAAAAATCCGCGTGAAAATTTCAAGTGACCGACTGTATCTGTATCTCCTTATCTTAATTTAACAAGTGCATGCCTAAGGTTATTTCATTGCCCATGAGTTGCATTTGCGCATAGGCAATAAAATAATCGTTAGTGATAACTCGTTTAATTCTTTAAGTATTTTTAGGACTATTTTGAAGTTTTGTTTTTGTGATGTTCTGAAACTTTTGTAGAACATTGAGTAAGCGTAACAGTATTTTTGTTTAAGGCCTTATTCAATTTGGAATTCCAGCCTTCGGAGATGTTGTTTGTGCGATGGTGTTCTCCAAATACATATAACATGGCACTAAAATATGGCTTCATCCAAAAATTCAAAAATACATGGATAGACAGTCTGAAAACCCTAGGAGAATCTGCTTATAACCGAACAGATATTATAAACATAGCCACAAATTTCTACAAAAAACTATATAGTCAGTCAGACCTAACCAGAGTCACCAACCATACTGAATACGAACACATCGGACTTGATACTCTGCATCCCGACATAGAACGGATGTTAATGCTTTTTTTCTAGCTTCTATTATATAACTGCACAGTGCATGTGTGAGTACTTTTATTACTTTATGCCTGTACGTAGTATAGTGTGTAGTGCTATTCTGGGTGCATTGTCCTCACATATATGAATTTATTAATTAATGTACTTATGTAACTAAATATTGTGTTTTTTTTTTTTTTTTTTAAATATGGTGTTTCTTGTGCATTCTTCTCCATAACAAGCTACTTTCCAAATGCACGGTAGAATCAAATTTTATAACTTGTAAATTTTAATTTTCTTAACGTTCAAAAGTGCCGCTTGGTGGTCATACTTGAAATAAAATATCTTTGTCTTTGTCTTTGAACCAATAGACTGCACAGAAACTATTGAAACAATAAAAAGATTAAAATCAGACAAATGCCCAGGATCGGATAAAATTACAAACGACGCCATAAAAACCGCATGTTTTAAACTAGCAGCTCCATTAATAAATGTATTTAACTTGGTACTTGAAACCGAGGTCATGCCGTCTCAATGGTCTGAATCCAATAATAAGCTACTATATAAGAAAGGAGACCCAAAAGAAATCAACAACTACCGGCCGATAAGCCTTCTGCCGAGCATATATAAACTTTTCTCTACGATAATAAATCAAAGAATAAGTTACAACACTAGAAAAAAGTCAACCTATTGAACAAGCGGGATTTAGAAAGATTTTTCTACCATAGACCACATCCACACATTAGAGCTGATCATAGAAAAATACCAGGAACAAGTGAGACCACTCTACATTATATTCATCGATTACCAAAGAGCCTTCGACACGGTCTCACATGAAAGTATATGGGACACTCTAAAAGCTCAAAACGTAGAGCAAAAATACATAACAGTACTTCAACATCTGCATAGTAATATGTCAAGCAGGGTCAAACTAGAAACTTTAGGCCCAAAATTCCCAGTAAAGAGAGGAGTCAGACAAGGCGACCACTTATCCCCAAAGATTTTTATAGCGATATTAGAATCCATAATAAGTAAATTAGACTGGAAAAACCGGGGTCTGTACATCCAAGGTACCTAAGCCATTTAAGATTCGCTGACGACTTGGTTTTGCTAGCGGAATCGAGCCACCAACTACAATACATTTCATACAAACTTTCATGCTCTTTTTTACCCCTTTAGAGGTAGAATTTCCAAAAACCAATAAATGCATAAATTATAAAGGAATTGAAGCAGTCTTCAATATGAAGTAATTTATTTTGATAAGGATTGATACCAAGATACAAATAAACAGCCTTTTCTAGCGGTGGCTTATTGTGACATTACTAAAATAGTTAGACATAATTATGCTGTCGCCACACTTTTTGTAAATAATAACGTGTCCTGCAAAGTCGTAGTACATTATTTTATTCTATCATCAATAGTTTTCGCAGCGCACGCGATGTAAAGAATATTTAAGGTATTTTTTTACACCTTGGGTTTTTTGAAAATATAATATAGGCTATGTCTCCCGGGGATAGTGTAGCTTCTCAAAAGAGAAAGAATTTTTCAAACCGTTTCAGTAGTTTCGGTGCCTATTCAATGCAAACAAACAAACAATCAAATCGTTTCTCTTTCTAATGCAATTTTTGCAGATGGCCAGGAGTTCCGCCTGGTAGACTCTGCAGTACGCGGCTAAGCCAAGTTTGAGCTTCCGGACTTTGCCTTCGTTATCCCATATGAGAAATGCGGCTCCGACCTTCCCCTCAATCTTGCTGCCGTCGGTGAAAATTCGCACCGCCTGCACGTTGTTGCTGTCTAGCAACTGTTGGTCTGCCAGGCACATGAACTCCAAATCATATTTGCAGTGGCCTACTTGGGTACGCAATCAAATAATCTTTATTGACATCTAGACATGCGGCAGCGTGTCAAGCAAAGATCAAGCAAAATATATTTTTTACAGCAGTCAATGAAGCCTCTGACGCCCAAACTAGGCGGACTTGTATGACAGGAGTCAGCACCCTCCTCATTTTATATAGTCCTAATGTCAAATTACAATTTAAATTTTATAGGAAAAAAGTCTATAAAATATTAAATTAAAAATTAATCAAGTATTCAATCACTTAATTAAATTAATAATTATGAAAATAAATAACACAAATTTTATAAAAAAGAATAGAAAATTCAATAATTATTATTAAAATATTCATTCATCACACATCACATCATCAGCCTATTAATGTTCACACTGCTGGGACACAGGCCTCCTCTCTGTGAGAGGGAATGGGCCGTAATCCACCACGCGGACCCAGTGCGGGTTGGTGTATGTCACATATCAAGTTATATTGGAAACTGGAGTCTTTTGAATTGAAATGATATAGGTCAGTGGCGATTATTGGGATTCGATGTATGAACACGTTTTCCCCTTTTCTCATACCTGTTAATATACTGGCACCTATGTGTAATACGAAGCCTCATCCCATTACATAATATAAATTAATATGCAGATCTCAATCATTTGTTATCAAAAACATGCCTGCAAAGTTTCAACCAAATCGGAAGCCGCAACATAAAGTTTCATACAAAGTTCAGCTTGCCCCATTTACCCCCTTCCGTTTACTGTATTTATACTACCAGCTGCCAAAATTCAGCTTAATGAAGAATATTTGTACATTTTATCTTTACATCCACAACCCCCTTTTAGGGGTAGTGAAAAAAAACAATTATTTGTTATTAAAATACTTCCGGGATTTCCGCAAAGTTTGAAGTGAATCGATCTCTATATTATGAAGTTTTATACAAAACTAACCGCTCCCATTTCTCCCCCTTCGATTTTTATGCACAAAGAAGTAGCCTTTGTCCTTCCCAGGGTCTCAAAGTATCTCCATACCTAATTTCGGGGAGTGTGCGTTGGAATTGCATGAACTAATTCCTCCTAGCCCGTTCCATCATCGGACTACAAGACGTACGGCGACGCGTCATCGGTACATGGATATCCCATCCATACGCACCAAACGTTTTTGGGCATACTTTTATTATGCGGCGTACAGCAAAAGAGTGGAATTCCCTGCCAGAAACTTTATTGCCTGATAGCTACAACCTGGGAGTCTTCAAGTCAAGAGTGAATAGGTTTCTTCTAGGCGAGTGTGCTTCATCGTCGAACACATCATCGCTTAGCATCCGATGAGATAGTGGTCAAGCGCATACCTATCAACAATAAAAAAAATAAAAAATATTGCCGGATCGCGGTCGCCACTCACTAACTAACCAAACATTTTCTGTTTTCTAATCTAAAAAACTACATCACTACATAGTACAAGGTATCCGCCGCGTCTGTCTGTCTATTCATGATACATTCAAAAACTAATATACGGATTTTCATGCGGTTTTCACCAATAGACAGATTGATTCATGAGGCAGATTTAGGTGTATAATTGGTCAAGGTTTAATGTAAATTTGTACAAATATGATGATAATTATTGATAAAAATGTCGGAAAAAGTCTAGCCGCCTGGAAGCTTTAATTAAAAACGCTGCCTAATTCCTTTGAGATATAATAGAACAATGTATGGTGAAATTGTTCCTCTATTATAGTTCTACAGAAGAAAAGAAGAAAGAATTCCGAGATGGTATAATATGTCTATCTTTATATGATACCCATTTTAACTTCTTAAAGAATGGTCACGTACAATGCGGTAATAGTAAATCTGTTAAGACGGATACAGTATTAATACTTATCAACTTCAATACGCTATAGTTACGTTAATTACGCATTTCATGCACATTATGATCATATTTTACACATTATAATTTAAATGAAACATAATATCTTAGGTGTTATCGCAAAATAAAACAAACGCACGTGTTAGAATCATGAATGGAACTCTATTTTTATTATTATAGCTTTATTTATCCATACAATTAAAACGAAATACATTCTTATATAGTGATGTACAACAAAATATTATATTATATAAAACTGCATTACCACTGACTGACTGACTGACTCACTCACTCATTGACATAATTGTTCTCCCAGATGGTGGAGGGGGAGGTGGGTATATTTTGACAGATTCGTAAACAAGTAACTCCCGTGAGTATGGGAAAAGTGCCAAACCTCCCCTTTTCCCCCCCCCTCCTCCCCCCCTCTATCGTTTCTCGGAAACTAAGGTACCCGTATTTTTTTTTTTTTACGGATTCGTTTAGAGGAGGCTCGGAAAAGTAAAAACCATTTCTCAAAAATGACCCCCTCGCCCCCCTTTTCCCCCCCTTTAAGCGGATCTCGAAAGTTGAGAGACTTGGAACATTTCTTTTTTCAGATTCATATAAAGGAGCAATGCTATAGTCACAAACGAACCAAATTTCAAAGTTGACCCCATTGCCCCTCTTCTCCCCCTCCCCCCCCCCCCCTTTCGGCGAATCTTTTTTTCGTGTTTTTTTTACGGATTCGTTTAGAGGAGGCTCGGAAAAGTAAAAACCATTTTTCAAAGTTGACCCCCTCGCCCCCCTTCTCCCCCCCTTTAAGCGGATCTCTGAAGTTGAGAGGCTTTGAACATTTCTTTTTTCAGATTCATATAAAGGGGCAATGCTATAGTCACAAACAAACCATTTTTCAAAGTTGACCCCTTGCCCCCCTTCTCCCCCCCCCCCCCCGTTTTGGCGAATCTTTTTTTTTCAGTTTTTTTTACGGATTCGTTTAGAGGAGGCTCGGAAAAGTAAAAAGCATTTTTCAAAGTTGACCCCCTCGCCCCCCTTCTCCCCCCATTTAAGCGGATCTCGGAAGTTGAGAGACTTGGAACATTTCTTTTTTCATTTCAGATTCATATAAAGGGGCAATGCTATAGTCACAAACAAACCATTTTTCAAAGTTGACCCCCTTGCCCCCCATCTCCCCCCTCCCCCCCCCCCCCCCCCCCGTTTTGGCGAATCTTTTTTTTCGTTTTTTTTACGGATTCAGCGTAGGGATCCCGAGTGGAGCGAACCTACGAGACCGAGTGCAGCACAGGGGGGAGGTGGCGAGCGAAGCGAGCCGGCGACCTCCGTAGCGTAACGAAGGTTGAGTGGGTGAAGCGAAACTCAGTCCCTGGCGACGACAAGCAAACATTAGGGTTATGTTTTTTGGAACAAAGTTTAGGGTAAGTGTAGGGTAGGTGTAGGGTAGGTGTAGGGTAGGTGTAGGGTAGGTGTAGGGTAGGTGTAGGGTAGGTGTAGGGTAGGTGTAGGGTAGGTGTAGGGTAGGTGTAGGGTAGGTGTCGGGTAGGTGTAGGGTAGGTGTAGGGTAGGTGTAGGGTAGGTGTAGGGTAGGTGTAGGGTAGGTGTAGGGTAGGTGTAGGGTAGGTGTAGGGTAGGTGTAGGGTAGGTGTAGGGTAGGTGTAGGGTAGGTGTAGGGTAGGTGTAGGGTAGGTGTAGGGTAGGTGTAGGGTAGGTGTAGGGACAACAACACGCGAGCTGCTTGCAGCTCGCGCACCAAGCAAATACTAGTTATATTATATAAAACTGCATTACCACTCACTCACTCACTCATTGACATAATTGTTCTCCCAGATGGTGGAGGGGGAGGTGGGTATATTTTGACAGATTCGTAAACAAGTAACTCCCGTGAGTATGGGAAAAGTCCCAAACCTCCCCTTTTCCTCCCCCCTCCTTCCCCCCTCTATCGTATCTCGGAAACTAAGGTACCCGTATTCTGTTTTTTTTACGGATTCGTTTAGAGGAGGCTGGGAAAAGTAAAAACCATTTTTCAAAAACTCCCCACTCTCCCTCCCTTCATCCCTCCTCTCCCCAACCTCCCCTACCTAATATCGATCGTCGAAACCTGTCCGGTGGGAGTGGACCAGGCAGCGTAGGGACACCGAGTGGAGCGAACCTACGAGACCGAGTGCAGCGCAGGGGGAGGTGGCGAGCGAAGCGAGCCGGCGACCTCCGTAGCGTAACGAAGGTTGAGTGGGTGAAGCGAAACTCAGTGCCTGGCGACGACAAGCAAATATTAGGGTTATGTTTTTTGGAACAAATTGTAGGGTAGGTGTAGGGTAGGTGTAGGGTAGGTGTAGGGTAGGTGTAGGGTAGGGTTAGGGTAGGTGTAGAGTAGGTGTAGGGTAGGTGTAGGGTAGGTGTAGGGTAGGTGTAGGGTAGGTGTAGGGTAGGTGTAGGGTAGGTGTAGGGTAGGTGTAGGGTAGGTGTAGGGTAGGTGTAGGGTAGGTGTATGGTAGGTGTAGGGTAAGTGTAGGGTAGGTGTAGGGTAGGTGTAGGGTAGGTGTAGGGTAGGTGTAGGGTAGGTGTAGGGTAGGTGTAGGGTAGGTGTAGGGTAGGTGTAGGGTAGGTGTAGGGTAGGTGTAGGGTAGGTGTAGGGTAGGTGTAGGGTAGGTGTAGGGTAGGTGTAGGGTAGGTGTAGGGTAGGTGTAGGGTAGGTGTAGGGTAGGTGTAGGGTAGGTGTAGGGTAGGTGTAGGGTAGGTTAAGGAATACTTCCCAAAAACACGACAAAGCCGCGAGCTGCTTGCAGCTCGCGCACCAAGCAAATACTAGTTATATTATACTATATAAAACTGCATTACCACTGACTCACTGACTCACTCACTCATTGACATAATTGTTCTCCCAGATGGTGGATGGGGAGGTGGGTATATTTTGACAGATTCGTATACAAGTAACTCTCGCGAGTATGGGAAAAGTCCCAAACCTCCCCTTTTCCTCCCCCCTCCTCCCCCCCTCTATCGTATCTCGGAAACTAAGGTACCCGTAGAATGTTTTTTTTACGGATTCGTTTAGAGGAGGCTCGCAAAAGTAAAAACCATTTTTCAAAGTTGACCCCCTCGCCCCCCTTCTTCCCCCCTTTAAGCGGATCTCGAAAGTTGGAACATTTGGAACATTTCTTTTTTCAGGTTCATATAAAGGGGCAATGCTATAGTCACAAACAAACCATTTTTCATAGTTGACCCCCTTGCCCCCCTTCTCCCCCCTCCCCCCCCGTTTTGGCGAATCTTTTTTTTTCGTTTTTTTTACGGATTCGTTTAAAGGAGGCTCGGAAAAGTAAAAACCATTTTTCAAAGTTGGCCCCCTCGCCCCCCTTCTCCCCCCCTTTAAGCGGATCTCGGAAGTTGAGAGACTTGGAACATTTCTTTTTTCAGATTCATATAAAGGGGCAATGCTATAGTCACAAACAAACCATTTTTCAAAGTTGACCCCCTTGCCCCCCTTCTCCCCCCTCCCCCCCCCGTTTTGGCGAATCATTTTTTTTTGTTTTTTTTACGGATTCAGCGTAGGGATCCCGAGTGGAGCGAACCTACGAGACCGAGTGCAGCGCAGGGGGGAGGTGGCGAGCGAAGCGAGCCGGCGACCTCCGTAGCGTAACGAAGGTTGAGTGGGTGAAGCGAAACTGAGTGCCTGGCGACGACAAGCAAACATTAGGGTTATGTTTTTTGGTACAAAGTGTAGGGTAGGTGTAGGGTAGGTGTAGGGTAGGTGTAGGGTAGGTGTAGGGTAGGTGTAGGGTAGGTGTAGGGTAGGTGTAGGGTAGGTGTAGGGTAGGTGTAGGGTAGGTGTAGGGTAGGTGTAGGGTAGGTGTAGGGTAGGTGTAGGGTAGGTGTAGGGTAGGTGTAGGGTAGGTGTAGGGTAGGTGTAGGGTAGGTGTAGGGTAGGTGTAGGGTAGGTGTAGGGTAGGTGTAGGGTAGGTGTAGGGTAGGTGTAGGGTAGGTGTAGGGTAGGTGTAGGGTAGGTGTAGGGTAGGTGTAGGGTAGGTGTAGGGTAGGTGTAGGGTAGGTGTAGGGTAGGTGTAGGGTAGGTGTAGGGTAGGTGTAGGGTAGGTGTAGGGTAGGTGTAAGGTAGGTGTAGGGTAGGTGTAGGGTAGGTGTAGGGTAGGTGTAAAGTAGGTTTAGGGTAGGTGTAGGGTAGGTGTAGGTTAGGTGTAGGGTAGGTGTAGGGTAGGTGTAGGGTAGGTGTAGGGTAGGTGTAGGGTAGGTGTAGGGTAGGTGTAGGGTAGGTGTAGGGTAGGTGTAGGGTAGGTGTAGGGTAGGTGTAGGGTAGGTGTAGGGTAGGTGTAGGGTAGGTGTAGGGTAGGTGTAGGGTAGGTGTAGGGTAGGTGTAGGGACAACAACACGCGGGTGTAGGGACAACAACACGCGAGCTGCTTGCAGCTCGCGCACCAAGCAAATACTAGTTATAATATATAAAACTGCATTACCACTGACTGACTGACTCACTGACTGACTCATTGACATAATTGTTCTCCCAGATGGTGGATGGGGAGGTGGGTATATTTTGACAGATTCGTAAACAAGTAACTCCCGTGAGTATGGGAAAAGTCCCAAACCTCCCCTTTCCCCCCCCCCCTCCTCCCCCCCTCTATCGTATCTCGGAAACTAAGGTACCCGTATTTTTTGTTTTTTACGGATTCGTTTAGAGGAGGCTCGGAAAAGTAAAAACCATTTTTCAAAGTTGACCCCCTCGCCCCCCTTCTCCCCCCCTTTAAGCGGATCTCGAAAGTTGAGAGACTTGGAACATTTCTTTTTTCAGATTCATATAAAGGGGCAATGCTTTATTAAAAAACAAACCATTTTTCAAAGTTGATCCCTTGCCCCCCTTCTCCCCCCTCCCCCCCCGTTTTAGCTAATCTTTTTTTTTTGTTTTTTTTTCGGAATCGGTTAGAGGAGGCTCGGAAAAGTAAAATCCATTTTCAAAGTTGACCCCCTCGCCCCCCTTCTCCCCCCCTTTAAGCGGATCTCGGAAGTTGAGAGACTTGGAACATTTCTTTTTTCAGATTCATATAAAGGGGCAATGCTATAGTCACAAACGAACCATTTTTCAAAGTTGACCCCCTTGCCCCCCTTCTCCCCCTCCCCCCCCCCGTTTTGGCGCATCTTTTTTTTTTGTTTTTTTTACGGATTCAGCGTAGGGGGAGGTGGCGAGCGAAGCGAGCCGGCGACCTCCGTAGCGTAACGAAGGTTGAGTGGGTGAAGCGAAACTCAGTGCCTGGCGACGACAAGCAAACATTAGGGTTATGTTTTTTGGAACAAAGTTAGTAGGGTAGGTGTAGGGTAGGTGTAGGGTAGGTGTAGGGTAGGTGTAGGGTAGGTGTAGGGACAACAACACGCGGGTGTAGGGACAACAACACGCGGGTGTAGGGACAACAACACGCGAGCTGCTTGCAGCTCGCGCACCAAGCAAATACTAGTTATATTATATAAAACTGCATTACCACTGACTGACTCACTCACTCATTGACATAATTGTTCTCCCAGATGGTGGATGGGGAGGTGGGTATATTTTGACAGATTCGTAAACAAGTAACTCCCGTGAGTATGGGAAAAGTCCCAAACCTCCCCTTTTCCTCCCCCCTCCTCCCCCCCTCTATCGTATCTCGGAAACTAAGGTACCCGTAGTATGTTTTTTTTACGGATTCGTTTAGAGGAGGCTCGGAAAAGCAAAAACCATTTTTCAAATTTGACCCGCTCGCCCCCCTTCTCTCCCCCTTTAAGCGGATCTCGGAAGTTGAGAGACTTGGAACATTTCTTTTTTCAGATTCATATAAAGGGGCAATGCTATAGTCACAAACATACCATTTTTCAAAGTTGACCCCCTTGCTCCCCTTCTCCCCCCTCCCCCCCGTTTTGGCAAATCTTTTTTTTTCGTTTTTTTTACGGATTCGTTTAGAGGAGGCTCGGAAAAGTAAAAACCATTTTTCAAAGTTGGCCCCCTCGCCCCCATTCTCCCCCCCTTTAAGCGGATCCCGGAAGTTGAGAGACTTGGAACATTTCCTTTTTCAGATTCATATAAAGGGGCAATGCTATAGTCACAAACAAACCATTTTTCAAAGTTTCCCCCTTGCCCCCCATCTCCCCCCTCCCCCCCCCCGTTTTGGCGATTTTTTTTTTCAGTTTTTTTTACGGATTCGTTTCGAGGAGGCTCGGCAAAGTAAAAACCAGTATTCAAAGTTGACCCCCTCGCCCCCCCTTTTCCCCCCCCTTTAAGCGGATCTCGGAAGTTGAGAGACTTGGAACATTTCTTTTTTCAGATTCATATAAAGGGGCAATGCTTGAGTCGGAATCATTTTTCAAAACTCCCCACTCTCCCTCCCTTCATCCCTCCTCTCCCCAACCTCCCCTACCTAATATCGGTCGTCGGGTGGGAGTGGACCAGGAGGCGTAGGGACCCCGAATGGAGCGAACCTACGAGACCGAGTGCAGCGCAGGGGGGAGGTGGCGAGCGAAGCGAGCCGGCGACCTCCGTAGCGTAACGAAGGTTGAGTGGGTGAAGCGAAACTCAGTGCCTGGCGACGAATGCAAACATTAGGGTTATGTTTTTTGGAAAAAAGTGTAGGGTAGGTGTAGGGTAGGTGTAGGGTAGGTGTAGGGTAGGTGTAGGGTAGGTGTAGGGTAGGTGTAGGGTAGGTGTAGGGTAGGTGTAGGGTAGGTGTAGGGTAGGTGTAGGGTAGGTGTAGGGTAGGTGTAGGGTAGGTGTAGGGTAGGTGTAGGGTAGGTGTAGGGTAGGTGTAGGGTAGGTGTAGGGTAGGTGTAGGGTAGGTGTAGGGTAGGTGTAGGGTAGGTGTAGGGTAGGTGTAGGGTAGGTGTAGGGTAGGTGTAGGGTAGGTGTAGGGTAGGTGTAGGGTAGGTGTAGGGTAGGTGTAGGGTAGGTGTAGGGTAGGTGTAGGGTAGGTGTAGGGTAGGTGTAGGGTAGGTGTAGGGTAGGTGTAGGGTAGGTGTAGGGTAGGTGTAGGGTAGGTGTAGGGTAGGTGTAGGGTAGGTGTAGGGTAGGTGTAGGGTAGGTGTAGGGTAAGTGTAGGGTAGGTGTAGGGTAGGTGTAGGGTAGGTGTAGGGTAGGTGTAGGGTAGGTGTAGGGTAGGTGTAGGGTAGGTGTAGGGTAGGTGTAGGGTAGGTGTAGGGTAGGTGTAGGGTAGGTGTAGGGAGGTGTAGGGTAGGTGTAGGGTAGGTGTAGGGTAGGTGTAGGGTAGGTGTAGGGTAGGTGTAGGGTAGGTGTAGGGTAGGTGTAGGGTAGGTGTAGGGTAGGTGTAGGGTAGGTGTAGGGTAGGTGTAGGGTAGGTGTAGGGTAGGTGTAGGGTAGGTGTAGGGTAGGTGTAGGGTAGGTGTAGGGTAGGTGTAGGGTAGGTGTAGGGTAGGTGTAGGGTAGGTGTAGGGTAGGTGTAGGGTAGGTGTAGGGTAGGTGTAGGGTAGGTGTAGGGTAGGTGTAGGGTAGGTGTAGGGTAGGTGTAGGGTAGGTGTAGGGTAGGTGTAGGGTAGGTGTAGGGTAGGTGTAGGGTAGGTGTAGGGTAGGTGTAGGGTAGGTGTAGGGTAGGTGTAGGGTAGGTGTAGGGTAGGTGTAGGGTAGGTGTAGGGTAGGTGTAGGGTAGGTGTAGGGTAGGTGTAGGGTAGGTGTAGGGTAGGTGTAGGGTAGGTGTAGGGTAGGTGTAGGGTAGGTGTAGGGTAGGTGTAGGGTAGGTGTAGGGTAGGTGTAGGGTAGGTGTAGGGTAGGTGTAGGGTAGGTGTAGGGTAGGTGTAGGGTAGGTGTAGGGTAGGTGTAGGGTAGGTGTAGGGTAGGTGTAGGGTAGGTGTAGGGTAGGTGTAGGGTAGGTGTAGGGTAGGTGTAGGGTAGGTGTAGGGTAGGTGTAGGGTAGGTGTAGGGTAGGTGTAGGGTAGGTGTAGGGTAGGTGTAGGGTAGGTGTAGGGTAGGTGTAGGGTAGGTGTAGGGTAGTTTAAGGAATACTTCTCAAAAACACGACAAAGCCGCGAGCTGCTTGCAGCTCGCGCACCAAGCAAATACTAGTTTATGTATATTATTGTATGGCCCCTGTAGGGTAAAAAGCCTCCTCCATCCTTTTCCACTTTTCTTTGTCTTGGGCGGTGGTCATCCAGTTTTTTCCAGCCGATTCTATGATATCATCGACCCATCGTTTCTTTTGCCGTCCTCTTTGTCTTTTTCCAGTGGGACCTTGCCATTTCGTTGTTTGTAATGTCCATCTGTTATCCTGGTACCTAGCTATGTGGCCTGCCCACTTCCACTTCAGTGTCATGGCTTGTTGCAGTGCATCGGTGAGTTTTGTTTTCTTGCGTATGTCAACATTTCGTGTTTTATCTATTCTTCTTAGTTTCAGGATACTTCTTTCCATAGAGTGCTGGCACGAGAGGATCTTGTTCTTTGTCTTGTTAGTGAAAGTCCAAGTCTGACTTGCATATGTTAAGGAGGGCAAGATACATGAATCCATTATGATCTTCTTTAGCTTCAGACTGTAATTTCCTTTGAGAATTTCTTTCTGTGCCCAATACTTTTTCCATGTTGTGTTTATTCTTCTGTCTACTTCATTTTCGTTTCTGTTAGTGTCGAATAACATTAGTTTCCCGAGGTATATATATTCGTTGACATATTCTATTGTGCTTCCTTCTATATTTATTGGTGTTTGGATGTTGTTGGTCATTATTTTTGTTTTGCTGGTATTCATTTCTTGTCCTACTTTTTTGCTTTCCTTGTCGAGGTTTTGAAGCATATTTTTCAGTTCAGTGGCAGTTTCGCTAAAAAGAGCTATATCGTCAGCAAACCTTAAATGACTTAGACGTCTATTAATTATCCACACTCCCTTGTTTGTCCAATCAATTTTTAGGAAAATATCCTGAAGGACTGCTATGAATAGCTTCGGCGAGAGCGGATCTCCCTGCTTTACGCCTCTTTCCATAGGGAACTCTTCTCCTTTCCTCTCTAGTTTTATTCTACCCACGCTTTTGGAATACACATTTTTTATGATGTTTGTGTATTTTTCATGTATGTCGATATTTTTAAGTGCTTCCCATATAGATGTATGTGCAATACTGTCGAATGCTTTTGAGCAGTCAACAAATGCTACGTAAAGTGGTTTCTTGAATTCCTGATACTTCTCTATTAGTTGGTCTACTGAGTGGATATGGTCACTGGTGCAATAGTTCGAATGGAACTCTATATAAAAGTATTAATATCTGCTAAGATAGCAGGCTTTGAATGTCAAGATGGTTGTTTACTGTGTATCAGAGTTCCAATGTATGTGGTGTGTAAGGGAAGAGTTTTATGAATAAAAGCACAGAAAGATAAGACTAGGTGTTTATTTAAAAAGCCTTATTTAAATATTTCATATTTAGAAGGCTCATTGAAGGCACCGCCTGTTCGCTAGACTAATTCTCGTGGAGAAAAAGGGCAACAAACTCCACGGAAGCTCTTTCATAGTATTTATCGATACCTTTTACAACCACATAAAGTATTCACAATATTATAGAATCAAAATAACAAGGATAATGCAAAGAATATAGACTAGCCCTTAAATCAATTTAACATATTAGGAATAAAGGTCATAATACGATATAGATGCAGTTTAACACAAGCATTAGCAATAATAAAGTTATAATATCGAACAACTTACGTTAGTCTTGTGTAATAGATCTTACACCAAGTATAAATGATTCAGGAAATATAATAATATATTTTATTTATTTATTTCAACCTTATCACATTAATCTTTACAGGATTACACCCAATACGATAAATGCGCTTATCCTAAGTAATCTAATTACATATTAAATATCTAAACTAATTTTATGTTAGTTTACAAACAAATTTTATCCATAACAAATTTTAAACAATGCACTCCTTGTGAATTCACCCAGAGTACAGCAGAATAGATCCGTCCCAATAGCCACAAGGTTGAGCGTGCGGAATGCACGCGTCAGCGGCGCCTCTCTTAAAAGGTTGGTTCGACTGCGCGGCTCAACTAGCAAGCTCGGCCGCCGGCGTCGCCATACGTAACTGTCCGGAACACACAGACACACCTGTCCTAAAACAGTTGCATTATGCACCTTCCCTCTCAACATTTTGAAATATATGAGGTGAGTGCCAGTTCCCTTCTAACCCTCAACTCATTGTATCCTACCATACCTAAAATAAATAATGTTGGATACATTAAGGGATAAAATGGGTAAACACCGTAATACCTCATATACAAATATCTAATAAATTTGTTTTGAACTTATATCTGGCCTGTCAGTATACAATATTTTATAATAACGGGTCTGTCTGTGTCACAATACGTCCAATATGAGAAAATGCCGCGCCATTTTCTATATTGCTTTAAATAATCTCACAATTAGGTGAACATAATCAATTATCATATTGTAATGAAACAGTTTTAAAACGTAATAAGACAATCAATATTCGAAAGTCGGTTAGTATCAATATATTGATACTAACCGACCTATTGTAGGTACTAATTGTTTCAAAGGACTTATAATACTAAAATAAATAAATAAAATAAAAAAATAAAAAAGCCTTTTATTCCATGAGTTACAGTAATTTTTCGTAAAAAAAAACATGCAAATATACAATTTTATAAATAAAAAAATCAATTTAATTCTAAATAGGTAGTTAAAATCAATTCTAAGTATATAAATCAATTCAATTCTACATAGATAATTCATTTCAATTTTAATAAATAATTAAAATCAACTCCAATTAAATCACTCAATTCATTTCTAGATAATTTAATTCCAAACAAATAATTCAACTCAATTCCCAATAGCAATTTAATAAGATTACTATCAATATTCAATTCAATTCCAAATAGTAATTTAATAATATCACTATTACCATTCAATTCAATTCAATTAAAATTCGTTTACTGTAATTTAATTAATTAATAATTATTTAATTAGATAATTTTATTTACAAGATTCCAATTATTTTTATTTATCATGGACCCCTCTCAGGTAAAGGCCTCCTCCAAGGATCGCCATTTATCTCTATCTTGTGCTGTTAGTAGCCAATTCTTTCCTGCGACCTTCTTTATGTCATCTTCCCATCTCATGTAGGGCCTTCCTACTCGGCGTATACCGGGTGGGCCCTTCCATGTAGTGACATTTATGGTCCACCTGTTGTCCAGATATCGAGCTACATGGCCGGCCCATCTGAATTTTAATGTTTGGGCATAAGTCAGCGCGTCTATTGCTTTAGTGTATTTCCTTATCTTTGTGTGACGTATTTTGTGTATTTTCTTTACATTTACCATACTACGCTCCATTCCTCTCTGGCACGACCTAATCTTATCTGCCATTTTTTTCGTGAATTTCCACGTCTGGCATCCGTAAGTCAGAGACGGCAGGATGCAAGAGTTCATAGTTTTCTTCTTTAGTTTTATTGGCATGTTGCTTTTGAATACTTCTTTGAGACTCCAGTATTTGTTCCACGCGTTTTTAATTCTACGCTCTATCTCCATTTCGTTGCTGTTGTTTTTTAAACTTATTTGTTTGCCAAGATAAATATACTGGTCTACGTACTCTAGCGGCTCATTCTCTATCCTAATACACTTCTTAATGCTGTTTGTCATGGCTTTCGTCTTCGACAGGTTCATCTCTAATCCCACTCGTTTGCTGCTTACGTGAAGCGTCTCTAACATATATTGCAGGCCATAGCTAGTTTCTGCCAATATTACAATATCGTCTGCGAATCTTAGATGGCTCAAGTATTTGCCATCAACGTTCAAACCGCATTTTTTCCAATCCAGCCTGCTTATGATCGCTTCCAGTACAGCTATAAAAAGTTTTGGCGATAATGGATCGCCCTGCCTTACTCCTCTCTTTATGGGAAAGCTTTGGCCAGTTGTTTCCAATTTAACTTTGCTAGTACTGTTTCTATATACATTTCTTATCACCTCTATGTATTCCTTAGCGACTTTTTGATCTCTCAACGTATCCCAGATAGTTGTGTGAGATATTGTGTCAAATGCTTTTTGATAGTCGACGAAGGCGATGTAGAGCGGTCTCTGTCTTTCCTGGTACTTTTCCATAACTAACTCCAAGGACACATGTGGTCTATTGTAGAGAATCCTTTGCGAAAGCCTGCTTGCTCCACGGGCTGCCATATGTCTAGCGTTTCGCTCATTCTCTTGTCGATGATCGAAGAAAACAGTTTATATAGAGAAGGCAAAAGACTAATAGGTCTGTAATTACCAATGTAATGTGGGTCGCCTTTTTTATAGAGTAAGATTATGTTTGATTCGGACCATTGCGTAGGTATAATCGACGTTGCTAAGATGAGATTAAATAGGTGCGCCAGTGGTTTAGCTAGCAGAGTTCCACCGTACATTATAGCTTCGTTAGTGACTTTATCTGGGCCTGGGCTCTTGTCCGATTTTAACCTCCTCGTTGCTTGCAGAATTTCTACTTCGTCAATCGGTTGAACTTTGTTTTCAATATTCGCTTGCGGTGTCTTTACAATAGCCTGATTTTCTTCGCGGGTTATATGTTGTGCAACTGGTTTGGCACTGTACAAGTCCCTGTAGAATTGTGTTGCAATGTCGATGATTTCTTTACGTTTATAAGATGTTTTCCCCAGCTGTTTTAGACCCTCGATCCAGGCTCTATTAGTACGAAGTTCTTTAATGGCTTTTTTCAGACTCCCTTCATGCTCGAGGTGCTTTTCTATAGTTTTAGCCCTGTGGTTTTTATAATCAAGTTTGATATATTTGCTCGTTAGTTTATAAAGAGCGCTAAGTTCGTTTTTTAGAGTGCGGGATTTGTTTTTGGTTTTTTGAAGTACTTGTCTTCTCTTCATAAGGGATTGAGTCTTTTCTGATAAAACTTTATGTTTCGTAGTTAATTGATTGGTAGATTTTGTTGTTTCCAGGCTTTGTATTATAGCATGTATCAGTGAATCGTAGCAACTCTGAACAGAATCTGTTTTTGTCCAGTGCAACAGTTGATTTTTTAATTTGTTTTTGTATTCTTCTATGTCTAGGTCGTTCTTTAGAGTACTTTTTTGTTTGTTTGTATATGCCACTCTACTCTTTTGTGTTTTTGATAGTGTAATTGTGCTTCTGACTAATCTATGGTTTGATGAATAATTTAAATTTAATATTTCTATATTTTGGAACATTTTTGGTTGATTAGTTATAATGTAGTCTATTTCATTTTTATGCTGTCCGTTTGGAGATCGCCACGTCCATCGACGACTAGGTTTTTTGATAAAGTAAGTGTTGATAATAGATAGTTTATTTTCAAAAGCAAAGTTTATCAGTCTCTGTCCTCTCTCGTTCCTTTGACCATAACCATATCTCCCTGTTATTAAATATTCATCTTTTAGGGGTTGTCCAATCTTGGCATTGAAGTCTCCCATTATAATTAAGTTTTTGTGAGCGAAATCTGTGGCTTTATCTATAGATTTGTAGAATTCAATGATCTCCTCCTCATCCGCTGACTCGGTAGGCGCGTAAACTTGTATTAGGCTTACGCTGTGTCCTTGAATATTGAGGTTCAGTAATGCAACTCTTTCTGTGACTCCTGTAAAGCTTTCTATGCTTTCTTTAAGAGATATATTTATCAGAAAGCCGACGCCGTGTTTTCCTGGGGTCTGTCCCATATGACAAAGGATGAAATCCTCGTATTCTTCTATTTTACTGCCAAGTCGTCTGACCTCTGATATGCCAATAATGTCGTATTTCACACCATTTAAGGCTTCCTGCAGTTCGATCAGTCGTTCGTATGAGGATAGTGTTCTGACATTATATGTTGCCACGAAGAGCTTTTTCCAAAGACTATTGTTTTGTTGGGTATTCGAAGATATATTCCTTGAAGGGTGGTGGTCATAATCTTCCACGGTGACCAACCGGGTTGGAAGATGTATTGTGTTGTCTCCTTCTTTACTTGCTTTTTCTGTTTTTTTGAGAGGGGTTCTTGATTGCTAATTGGAGTGCTTTTTGTTGTGATATGTTTGGTTAATTGTAGGTGTTTTAGGTACTAAATAATTTAGAAGGCCCGGCTTCACTATTCTTTCAGATCGATTGGACAACGGTGGAGGAGGAGAGTTCACAAGAGTTGTTTTATTTTTCTTGTTAGCTTGAGTACTAGGGGTTGGATGGTCTTGACTGGCCTGCTTTTCTTGAGGGGACGCGGAAAGGTGTCTCTTTTTCTTGTTTTCGGTTGTAGGCTCGTGTTCTGAATGTTTTAGTATTACCAATTTATCATATTTTATTATTACTTTATTTCCTTTATTTCTTTCCGTTTGTAATACATCTTGTAGCTCTCTTCTCTTTTCCAAAACATGTTGCGGGTAATCTTCTTTTATATAGTAGTTGGTATCCCTCAGTAACTTTTTTTGTTTGAAGATCTCGATTTTTTTCCCCATAGTTGTGAGCGTTAATATAATCGGGCGAGGATTGACAGATTTTTTCCCTATTCTTCTTAGCTCTTGGATATCGTTAACTGATAACTGTATTGATAGATATTTATTTATAAAATCAATAACGACATTTTCTAACTCTGAATAGAGATGCTCTTGTTCTTCAAGGCCAAATATAACCACATTTCTTTTTCTCGCCTGTTTTTCCAATTGGTCCAATCTTTGTTCTTGTTTGTCTAATTTATGTTTTAAGTCTTCATACTTTTCTTCCCAAACTTTAAATTTAGCATCAAGTATGTTATTTATGTTTTCTGTAATTTCTTGTGTAACCTTTACTCCGCTTTCCTTGATTGTGTTTTTTTGTTCATCTAATTCCTCCCTGATTAAGCCTAAATGAACTAAAACTTCTTCCATATTTATTTGTTTCCGTTCAAGCTAGTTTCGAAATCCTTAGTGATTGATAATAATGTTTACATACATGTATCGCCCTCTATTGGTGAGTTTATTGTTGAGATGTATGTTGGTTGGACTACTCGAAGCTAGATGGCGCTGCTAGTTGTTGCGCAGTCGCAATAACAGCGAGTTATTTAAATATTTTCGTTTGTTTTGTTATGGAACAAAAAATCTCAGAACTGACCTTCTTCTATTTTTATTTGTTTCCGTTCAAGCTAGTTTCGAAATCCTTAGTGATTGATAATAATGTTTACATACATGTATCGCCCTCTATTGGTGAGTTTATTGTTGAGATGTATGTTGGTTGGACTACTCGAAGCTAGATGGCGCTGCTAGTTGTTGTGCAGTCGCAATAACAGCGAGTTATTTAAATATTTTCGTTATGTTTTGTTATGGAACAAAAAAATCTCAGTACTGACCTGCCTGTTATTTCTTTATGCTGACTTTCATCCCTTAGTTCGTTGATTTGTTGTTTTCACCCTCTGCTATGCATATAATTCAACGATTTCTTGAAAACAGTCATGGGTTGGTGAGAACTGTTAACGTTAACTTTTGCACTAAATAACGTATTTTTCAACTGCACTTTCAGTAGTCCATGGATATTAAGATAAACACCAAACTATGAAATTCTTTTTATAGTTCAATTCGCTTTATTTGCTATAATAGCACAATAGAATTACGGAGCCGATGTAAACAGTTTTTTGTTGAAGTACCCTCTCAATAATACTAAAATAGCAATATAAAATCCAGGATACATCACAATGATCATTACAATTACGTAATAATTTATAGGAATATCATCAATTTGGCTTAAATGTAAATTCAGGGTTATATCTGTACTTAGGTGGGTACTCTTTTACATTTGTAGGTAGTTGACAACACAATTATAATTTAGGTAGGTACTAAGAAATTTGTCACCCTCTGCGCATGCGGCTTCCCTGGTAACTCATAAACGGCACAAATATATGGATATCTCTAACTATTCTCAATATCATTTTTTTTCTCTTTTAATTAGACTTTTTACAATATTTTTCATTCATCATTATAGCCCTTTGCTAAGAATAGTTACAGCACTGATTACAGTATTTGTGCCACATGTTAAATTTAGTGTTGTGTTTTTTTTTACCTTTGTATAGATTCTTTTACCTATTGTGAATGTGTGAACATTGTAGGCTTTCTAGATTTCTAGATGATTGTTAACATTTGTTAACTTTTTATTTCGTGCATTATTTTTTTTGTTTGTTTTTTTTGTTTCAATTTCGTACGACTTATTGTCGGGCCTACGTTGTCCCCCCATATCCAAGTACTAATGCTGTAACATGGAAATATTGTAAACAAAAAAATTTTAAAGAGTAACCATGGAGTTTCTGGCCGGTTCTTCTCCATAGGAAACGACTAACCCGAACCGTGCACCTTTTGTCGACGTTTTATAAGTGCCCATGTAGGCCTATGTAAAATAAAAATATTTGATTTTGATTTTGTCGGTAGGGGCTTAATAAATATAACAGGTATGTATTATGTATCAAATCATTGTGAATAGAAAATGAAAATTCATGATTTAATGACGTCACACATGCATCAAATTCTAACACGCGCGAAAATAAAATTCAGCGCAGGTCTCAAACCAATGACGGGGCCTTACTACAGAAAATAAATGTAGGTACAATACTAATATGCTCTACTAACCGTGCGAAGCCGGGACGGGTCGTAAGTACAAATTATTTTAAAGTTTACCAAAGCTTTACATGATTGTAATCATTTCATCACTGGGTAATCATACTGGCTATTGTAACAAAGGCACTATTTCCCCTAAGATGCTATAGTGCATGATCCTTCACACAATTTCATTTGGTACCCTTTAAGCGAAATTACAATCACAACATAGTGCAGTGTGGGCAAAAATAATACATTTCATGACCTCATTGAGCAGTTTTACCAACAGAAAAGTCGGGCATATTTTAACAAGCTTTTACATTCTGCTTTGTACATATAACACAAAGAGTTTTTAATCCATTACACGCTTTATGTGATCATCATCAGGACGGGTAGGCGTTTGTGGAGGGAAAAATTGTGTGGCTATGAAATGACAATTTTTATATTTCAGTCAACAGAAAATGCCTATCACACTAAGCAATATTTTTTAAGGCACCAATTAGAAAAATATACAGTATCACAAAATTCTTTCTTAGCTTATGTCTCCTACTCATCTTTCTTAGCTTATGTCTCCTACTCATAAACTCTAGACTTGCTAAATTTCAGGACGGTAGTACAGAAAAAAAACCGAGCTTTCATGCAAACTTGCGAGAGTGCTTAGACTTCTTTAATCCAGCCCTGACATAAAATCCGATCATAGTGGACGTCTACCAACTATTAAATACCTCCCTACCCAATCTCAAGTTTGTAGCACAAAAAATGAAGAACTTTCATACAAACTTGCGAGAGCCCTTAGAGCCCTAAATACGGCCCTTTCGAAAATCCATTCTGAACGGACGTCTACTAACTGTAAACTACCTCCCTGCCAAATTTTAAGTTAGAGGAATTTCATACAAACTTGCGGGAGCCCTTAGAACCCCTAAATCCGGCCCTGTCGCAAAATCCGTTCTGAACCGACGTCTACTAACTATAAACTACCTCTTTGCCAAATTTTAAGTTTGTAGCTCATAAAATTAAAGACTTTCATACAAACTTGCGAGAGCCCTTAGACCCCCTAAATCCGGCTCTGTCGCAAAATCCGTTCTGAACGGACGTCTTCTAACTATAAACTACTTTTTGCCAAATCTCAAGTTTGTAGCACAAAAAATGAAGAACTTTCATACAAACTTGCGAGAGCCCTTAGTGCCCAGGCCCTTTCGAAAATCCGTTCTTAGTGGACATCTACTAACTATAAACTACCACCCTGCCAAATTTTAAGTTAGAGGAATTTCATACAAACTTGCGGGAGCCCTTAGAACCCCTAAATCCGGCCCTGTCGCAAAATCCGTTCTGAACGGACGTCTACAAACTATAAACTACTTTTTTGCCAAATCTCAAGTTTGTAGCACAAACAATTGAAACGGGTAAAAATTGCCAGTGCATATATTAGCGACATCTGGCGTCATCCGTCAGACACATGTTCGATATTGAAGTGTCCCAAGTTGAGTATCATGTCACCAGATGGCGTTGATGTATGTTTGACACTATTTAAAATGTTAATAATAAAATATATATCTTATTTGTGTGAAATCATTTAATACAACAAACACACAAATTCAATACATATAATAATTAATTATAAAGTCTTTTCGCATTGGTTACAAAAAAAAAATGATAATTTAGTAAAAGGCCTATGGCTTAAAAGCAAAGTATTCAAGGTCGGTAGTTGCAATGACTTGAGCCTTTACTACGAGTGAACTTGCGTTGAGAGGACGGTGTCCAAAAATAACCTCAAAGGCAAGGATCCAAAAAGATACGTGATGTTATATGGGGCAAGGCTGGCTAGCGTCAAGATGAAAAGCTTATCATAATCAATGTTTTAGTAGGCGCTGTGAGTATTAGTTTGAATTTGTCTGAATGCCCATTTTCATGACACATGTGCGTTTGATCTTAACATGCAATTTTCTTCTCCTTGGCAGGGCTCCAAATGCCTCTTTAGCTATAATTTTTATCTACATAATAAAGCTAATGGTCAACTAGCTGTTCAAGCTACAGCAGTCTCCTCTTGCAAAAGGTTCCGAGCATTATTGTTATCATCTGGTATCCAGCAAGCTCACGGACAGCTACACAGAGAACGATGCTGTTTGAGGAATCACATCTCCAGCATTGAATATTGTGAGTAAACTATATCCCTTCAGAAAGTGAGTGGTTCATACTTTGTTAACCTCAAGATATTGTATTGATGGAATGTGTGCTTGAGGAATTAAATTAGTTGACCAAACATAAATGTGTTTTACTTCAGTCAGCTTCATGTGAGTTAGTCCCTGCAATTGTCTCAAGCTACTTGCTACCCATGAGTTAGCCGGTTGGGTAAGGAAAAGCTGCCTTACAAAATGAAGAACTTTCATACAAACTTGCGAGAGCCCTTAGTGCCCTAAATAAGGCCCTTTCGAAAATCCGTTCTTAGCGGACATCTACTAACTATAAACTACCACCCTGCCAAATTTTAAGTTAGAGGAATTTCATACAAACTTGCGGGAGCCCTTAGAACCCCTAAATCCGGCCCTGTCGCAAAACCCGTTCCGAACCGACCGACGTCTACTAACTATAAACTACCACTTTGCCAAATTTTAAGTTTGTAGCTCATAAAATTAAGGACTTCCATACAAACTTGCGAGAGCCCTTAGACCCCCTAAATCCGGCCCTGTCTCAAAATCCGTTCTGCACGGACGTCTACTAACTATAAACTACATCTTTGCCAAATCTCAAGTTTGTAGCACAAAAAATTAAGAACTTGGTGCAAAGTATGTATGTATTTATGCATCTATTATTTAGCATATGTATGTATTTTTGTTTTTAGTTAGTACTAGCTGTGCCCGCGGCTTCGCTCCCGTCAATCGTCATCTGTCTGCCAACCCTACCTTACTTACCTTCTTGCCTACCCTACATAACCATATACATATATATACTACATACCAATATTATTTTTTTTGGGTTCATTCTGTCGCGTAAAACCTTAACACCGTGATTCAGAAAATGACTTTAAATGCACAACGCCATCTATCGAATAGCGAGTTCAACTGTCCGAGTAACTGAATTGCGTGAGCTGTGATAATTTTACTTCTTGAACACTTTAAATTCATATAACTTTTGATAGAGTGAACCGATTGCGATGAAAGAAAAACTAAGTAATTTTTCAAGTTACGCACAATTTTTATGTGTAAAAGTTATCAACATTGGTTTCGTACATTTCACGTGATGCGTGCACAAATAAACAGACAAACAGACAAAAATTCCAAAAATGCTAGAAATGGGTTCTGTTGGTTCTTTAACACCCTGGCTATTTTTTTTGGAATTTTTTTCAATGTACAAAAAATATTTTTCTACAGATTTATTATATGTATTGATTATTGTATCTATATTATGTTCATTGTTGGTATTGTCGTACTACTGACAACCCCATGTTATGTCCAAGGGGGTGACCTTAAGCTCTTAGAGTAAGGTTATTTTGAGTGTGTGTAAGGAACAGATGTATATCACTTGTGAGTATAACCTTACTCTAAGAGCTTATGGTCACCCCCCTGGTTATCCCTGTCCATTGCCAGGTTGCCTGGAAGAGATCGCAGAATGCGATAAGGCCACCCATTGTATGTCTTTAGTATTAAGTTTCTTTTTCATGTATATTATGGTGTACAATAAAGTGTATATAAATAAATAAAATAAATAACACACATTCTTGCGAAGTTCGGTGACTTTACAGAAGAAGGTATTTATCGAATCCGACTCAGTTGGGTGGCATTTGAGAAGGTAAGCAATACATTATCGTCTCACTAACCTCAGTGTTTCAAGTTAAATTATTTGACCAGTGCATGATACCAGTGATGACATAATATGGGACTGAAACGTAGTCACTCACAATGGGCTCCATCAGAAGATTGAATATCCGATGATTTTACGGGCGTGTCCGAATTAAAAATACAGGAAAACTGAAGTAACTGTCATAGCCCCAAGAATGAGGCCCGATTGTTCGCTGAACAGATGGCCTATGTGACTAAAAGGTTTTGAAGTGGCGAGTTCGTTACAGTGAGACGCAACATTGCAAGTCATGGACAAGTTGGACTGATGTCCTGGCGAGGGCCGCAAGTCTGCTGGATCCTAAGAGCAGAAGACTGGTCGGGTTTCTTGAGACGCATAATTTCAGGTGGACCATAAATTTCTTTATTATGAAAACGAATGCTGCGTAAATTACGCGACACAACACAAAAATATAATACAGCGTCAATTACGCGACACTAAAAAGTCACTCACTACTATGTTTATCTGAGACTAACGGTCCAGGTCGGTTGTTCCAAATCGATGTAGCCCCGTCTTATTGCCATTTGATTCTTCATAAAAACTTTGACACCCTTAAATAGTCTTCCTTAGAGTAATTCCGGAAAACTAATGATGCCAACCTTTAATATTTTGCCAAAGGAATAAGATTTTTCATACAAATAAATCTCTCTTTAAACCCCTTATAAAGTTGAATTTCCAAAATCTCTCCTAAGTGTTCCCCTACATCAGAAAAGAAGCTATGTGCAATAAAAGTAATTAAAACTCTTTACCACCTCGAAATCGTATTTTAAGGGTAGTTTGGAAAAACTAATAATGAAAACCTTTATTGTTTATTTAGGTTAGTATTTGTGGCAAGTTTCAAGTTTATTGACCCAAGAAATCAGATTTACCATACAAACTTCAACACCCCCTAAATCTTTGGGGGTAGTTTCGAAAAATTTATAATGTTAATCTTTATCATTTACTAAGAATACTATTTGTGTTAAGTTTCAAGAATTTTGGCCGAAGGAATTAGATTTTTCATACAAAATTTCAGCCCCCTTTTTACCCCAGGGGTGGAATTTCCAAAAATCCTTTCTTAGTGCACACTTACGTCACTTGAGGAACCTTTCTGCCAAATTTCATGCTTCTAGGCTTAGCAGTTTTGGCTGTGCATTGATTGATCAGTCAGTCAGTCAGTCAGTCGCCTTTCGCTTTTATAGATAGTTTAAATGTAATGTCTTGTTGTACAGTAAAGAATAAAAAAAATGAGTATATATTTGTAATATATATTATGACATTTATTTACTGTTTTTATTTTCTATTATTTTTATATCTAATAATATATTACTAGCACTCCACCCGCGACTTCGTTTGCGTGATTTCGTATTTTACAGATTAATTTCTTATGTGCGTTAATGAGGCGACCAAAATAAGCTATTGTTAAATGAATAAACAATGGGGTATCGTAGATATATAAAGTTTAAGTAAAATCCTCCCCTAAAACTTGATAGGCAGGCACATTGCTCGCAGAACAGATGGCCGATGGGGCAGAAAGGTTCTGGAGTGGCGACCGCGAACCGGAAGACTTTGCGTTGGAAGGCATCTCACCAGGTGGACCGATGACCTGGTGAAGGTTGCGGGGATCCACTGGTTGCGGGACGTACGAGACCGGTCAATGTGGCGACGCTTGGGGGAGGCCTATGTCCAGCATTGGACGTCTTTCGGCTGATATGATGATGATAAAAACTTGGTAACCCCTTTTTGCCCCGTTGAGGGTCGAGTTTTTAACAACCGAAATATGTTATTCACTCCTTTCGTCTCTTTTTATATTTCGTTTATGTTAAAATTAAGACATTAAGATTCCTCAACAAAACTTAAATACCCCTTAAATGGAGGGTTAAGGGGTATATAAGAAAAAAATATATAATGTAAGTTAATTTATGTATATAACAAAATCTGTTACATAGTTTTTATGGGCAATATAGAATGTGGAATAATGTTAATTAACTCCAGTTAATTACATCAGATCATTATGGTTTGTTTTGTGGTAATTATCCAATATTGCTTGTTGTTGAGGACAGCGCCATCTACCAACGGCGGGAGGAGTGACCAAGCGGTTGCTGAGCACACAGTGCTCGAGCTACCACAACACCGAGGTGCGCCTGCGCCATCGCCCAGTTGCGAGTTCGACGGCCTGCCGGGAGAGGGCGGTGAACGAAGCCTGTATAAAGAACGGCTACGTCGAACCACTCTCTTATAGAGAGCCTGGATCAATTTTGCGCCCGCTTAGCGACCAACAAGTTCGCGCGTGCCGACGCCTCTGCACTACCTCACATAAAACAGATAGCGCCATGGCACGCGCGCCCCCCTGATGCCCGTCGCTTTCCGCGCGACCTGTGCAATACATAGGCCCCGCCCTTGCTCCCCACCGCAGCCTCATTTCCGGATTGACGCTTGAGTGAGCCGCACATCACTACACGCGTCTCGCTCATACAATAATACTCTACTGTTTACATACATTTGGTGTATATATTGTTCTAAGTTAATATAGGCACTATATACACTGTAAGTCACACAAACATGACTCCACATACGCACAAACTCACGTAACAAGCATAAGCCGCGCGCGGTGCGTACTTCGTTACATACATGAACGGTGTTACACAATACAATACCGTTCAATCATACATAATCAGTCCCTTAGCCTGGGACGTAACCGGCTAGCTCTGGAAGCGTGTCAGGCGGGGACCATACACCCTCAGTTGGGCGCGCCTACATAGTCGGGGTTAAAATTTCCTTTATGGGCCGCTGATTTTTGGCGCAGGGAGGGTGGGGGGGAGGGGTTCCGTGGGGTAGGGATGGTACAGTGGGGTAGCCCCCCTACCCAATTCACTGCCGCCGCGCCCCCTGACGGGGGCGCAGCGACCTTTCAACTGACCACTCTCTTTTTCCATCACTGCCAACCTACACTAAACTTCTCTGTCTTGCTGTACCTACTTTCTGTAATAATAAATATAATTTACAAAAGGAAATAAAGGAGTCATTCGCTGCCATCACCTCCCTTGATTATCCCGAAACACGAGGACACACCTCAACATTGGACCTTCGAAGCCGCATCATCATCACACTACCAGTGAAAGACTTCAGGGGTGCCTGGCAATCCTTTCTCCTCACTTCATTCCGTGTGTGCTAAAATCGTGCTTTGTGTTAAAATTAATTAAAATGTTGTGGTAGCAATGAGTTTGTCTGAGGATTTTAAAAAGCTAGCAGATTTAAAAAAGAAACGAGGTACCATTAAAGGTATGCTCACCCAGTTCGAAAAATGTGTAAATTTGTTAGTAGGTAACGAAATTAATCCTAAGCAAAAGACAGAATTAGAATTACGTATAAAGTCTGCTCAAGGTTTGCATCAGGAGTTTAGTAGAATTCAATCTTTAATCGAAGCATTGGTGCCGGAAATACATGTCAGAACAATTAGAGTATAGAGTCTTTTGATAATTCGTATTATGGTTCAGTCGCTAAAGCTAATTGTTTTGTAGCGGCACCAGCGCCGCCACTTACGAACCAAAGACATGACGTCACACAAATCCTGCAACGCGCAAGCAAAGTTTTCGGCGCGATTAGAACACATACAACAGTCCGACAACAACCGTTGGGCAGTTGCCCGGACCAGACACAACACCCGTCTGGTCGGAGGATCCTCCCTTTTCAATGGAGGTTTGTGGGACTTTACACCCTGTTCCATCTACCCCCAAACTGGTGACCCCGATGTGATGTCATTGGTTCGTACCCCCAAAGTTTAATAAATAATAGTAGTGATAAGCACAAGTGCAATTCCAATGATTCAGAACACACGTGGAATTCCAATACTTTAATAAAATTGCCAGCTATTTCGCTTCCAAGCTTTGACGGTAGTTACGATAATTGGTTGGAATTTAGAGATACATTTTTATCAATGATTCACAATTCGAAACAACTTGATAATAACCAAAAGTTTCATTATTTAAGATCATCTCTGTCCGGAAATGCGTTGCAGGTTATTAAGTTTTTGGTGTTTTCTTCAGACAGTTATAGAGTTGCGTGGGAATTGATTGAGAATAGATACAATAATAATAAATTGTTGATACACAATCATGTCAAAGCGTTATTTTCTATGTCAGCCGTTATTAAGGAATCGCCTGCACAAATCAGAAAACTAATAGATACGGCACTTAAGAACTTACGACCTTTGAAAACTTTTGGTGAACCTTTTGAATGGTGGGACACTTTGCTGATTTATCTCATAACTAAAAAGTTAGATGTAACCATTGAAACAGAATGGGAGCAATTTAAAAATACCAGTGCAAGCAATTCAAATAAAATATTTAACTTAAATTCACTCTTACAGTTTTTAAAGGATAAGGCTGATACTTTGGAAATGGTTAAAGTTATTACTTCTCGGTATTATCAAGCAAGTCAGAGTTCTGTTAAAAAACAAACTCACAGTTATGCAGCTACTCAAAACAATAAAAAGTTTTTAAGTTGTAGCGTCGACCTCAACTGAAAATAGTCGAGTGATACTAAATATCATAATCGGTTAGTTGTTACGTTTCATAGCCGCGCGCTGCCCAGGTCTTGGCCTGCCTGACTGCGGCCTACAGCCACGCTGGCCGGGGCCGGCGCTGCCTACCCTGCGCAGACCCGAGCAACTGCAGTTCCAGCGGCCGATCGCAGAGCCTGTGCTGACAAGCCCCCGCGTCTGCCGCGTGCTGCCAAGGGACGGTACCTTTCCTACCCATCAACAGTGTGTGTTAGCTATCTACTCAGACTCTTAGTGACTTTAATTATTCACGACCTAGCTGTAGACTATTTTGATTATATGTATTAACTTGTCCAGCTGTTTTCTTTACAACTAACTATTACCAATTAGTTAGCGAGCGCGAACGCGAGCTTACCTAGCGCAGGACCTAGCCGTAACAAAGTCTACCCGCACATGTCTTCACATCACATCACATCATCAGCCTATTAATTTTCCCACTGCTGGGACACAGACGTCCTCTGTGAGAGGCACGTCTTAAATGTAACGAAAAACATTCGTTGTACGGGTGTCAACAATTTTTGGATTTAAGTTAAAAAAAGATAAGCTTCAGTTCGTTAAAGCAAGCGCGAACGCGAGCTTACCTAGCGCAGGACCTAGCCGTAACAAAGTCTACCCGCACATGTCTTCACATCACATCACATCATCAGCCTATTAATGTTCCCACTGCTGGGACACAGGCCTCCTCTCTGAGAGGCATGTCTTAAATGTAACGAAAAAAAATCGTTTTACGGGTGTCAACAGTTTTTGGATTTAAGTTCAAAAGATAAGCTTCAGTTCGTTAAGAATAAGAATCTCTGTATTAATTGTGTATGGACAGGGCATTCAGTCAGTGATTGTCGGGCCGGTCCTTGCAAGCAATGCTATATCAAACATAAGTCTTTTACACAATGAGTTTAATACAGATAGCCCTGTGCCCTCTGTAGATCAAGCGCTTCAGTCTAAGACAACAAATTCGCAAAATAGTTCGTCGTCATAGTTCAGACTTTTAACACAGTCTTAAATTCACACAATAACAATTGTAGAAGTTAACTGAGTAAACACGCTTTACAATCTGTATTACTGTCGACCGCTATAGTTGAAATCGTTGGAAAAGACAATAAATATTATAAAGCTCGTGCATTGTTGGATAACGGCAGTCAACTTTGATTTATCACAGAATCTTTATGTAGGAAAATAAATACACAACGTAAACAGTCCACTTGCCAAATTAGCGGAATAGAACATTCAGTCACACAGGCAGTCCATCCCTGCGAAATTAATCTTAGATCGATATACGGCGATCATGATATGCACATTAAATGTCTGGTTTTACCTAGCATTACGTCGACTATACCGGCCATAAGTATAGAAATTATCAATATTTCTTTACCAAAAGATAATATTAGGTTAGCCGATCCAAATTTCTGTACAACCTCGCACATTGAATTATTAATCGGTGCAGATTGTTTGTTCACGGTAAAATTCGTTTATTTTCTAGACCATATTTGGTTAATACCAAACTAGGGTGGATCATTTTGGGTCCTTTAAACACTGAAAACTTACACACAAATAAAGTTCAGTGTCATCTTATTCAAATAACACAAAATATTAATACTTCAAAGTATTTGTCACTGGGTGAAAATGTATCTAGTAAAACATTAGGCCTTGGCTGGTACAACAGCAAGGATGAATTTCATTTTACTTCCAAAATAATTATTCATTTCTCCATTGTGACTAAACGTTCTTCTTCAAAAACTGTGGCTTAGTAAAGTAGGTTGGGACGACGCTCTGCCGCACGATATAATGTCGCTTTGGAAGAAATTCGTTGAGTCAATATCTAACTTACATAAATTGCGTACTCCTAGATTTGTTATGTGTAATTCACCTAATGTAACAGAGTTACACATAATTACCGACGCAAGTCAAACTGCGTATGGTGCTTGCGCATATATTCGTACCCGTAACGCGAATGGTGACATCACGGTGAAGTTGCTATGCGCTAAAAGCCGTGTAGCTCCGGTCAAGCCAGTTAGCAGGTATACCTCGGCTTGTGGCGCGCTAGTCGGAGCGAAACTACTAAATAAAAAAAAATGGACAGACTCCACAATAGTTTTAGAATGGCTTAGAATGTCTCCTAATCAGCTCAAAACCTTTGTACAGAACCGTGTTGTTGAGAGGAATGAGTTAACAAGTGATGTGTGTTGGTTGCATATCAGCGGAATAAATAACCCGGCAGACCTGTTATCACGCGGTACACGATTAGAAGAACTGAGTATATCACCCTTGTGGTGGAACGGACCGTTACTTTACAAGATAAGGTAAACAATTGGTCACACAAACAAAACCACTTATGTCAGATTCCTTCCGTTAAACTACCCGAACTAAAATCGAATATTGTTAGTGTACCAAACTTTTTTTTTTTTTTTTAGTATCGGTCGCGGAATTTAAAAGATTTTCTTCGTACAATAGACTTCAACGCGCTTGCGCATTTGTGTGTCACTTCATAAACAATGCACGAACAGTCAGTATCAGGTTGACGAGTTGAAGAATGCAACAATATTACTCGTAAGGTTAGTACAAAAGGAATCGTTTCCTAATGAATTAAAAGTGTTAATGAATAACTTACCTAATAAACCATAACGTAGTTTGTCAAGTTTAAACATATTTTAAGATAAAAATAAAATAATACGTGTGGGTGGTAGGTTAGGAAATTCAGATTTTACGTAGGTACAATAAAAAACACCCAATATTATTATGTAGCAAACATCACTTTACTTTATTGTTATTTAACTTTCAACATAAAAAAATTACTGCATGCGGGACCACAGCTGTTCTTATCGCACATTAGGGACACTTGGTGGCCGCTTGGTGGCAGGAATTTAGCAAAACAAGTTGTACATCGATGCATTATCGTATGAAAATAATCACAACACAACCAATTATGGGTAATTTACCTAACGAGCGGTTGCAGCCTTTTTTTTTTTTTTTTTTTTTTTTTGCTTGGAGAAATGCTCATGCATACTGCACTACCACGGGGAGATAGTGCAGTTATGTGGGACTCTAACCCACTAAAACTCCACGGTGTCCTCCAGTGCCGCTTATGGCGGGAACACGGGCACGCGTTAGCACTCACCGCGAACCCGCCGTGGCAGTCCGTCGCCGGACCCTCCTCGGGGGAGTACCCCCCATCACCGGCGCACCAGAACACACTGTACGCCGTGACCACCCCAGGGACCAATTCAGCACATGGGTGCCAGACGACTCCGTGTATGGCACCCTTGGTCCCACTGTGACGGGTCGAGGTCAATGGCCCCGCCACCTACCATTTTGCGGCCGCAGGGGATAGGGAGAGCGGCTAACGCTATACCGACACTCCTCTTCCCCTGCGGCCCCACCGCGTCCGCCATCAGACGGTGGCGACCCCGTCTAGGCCGCGGAAGGTAGGGAGAGCGGCGCACCGCAATACCGGCACTCTTCGCCCGCCGCGGCCTCCAACCCTCAGCCGCGATATCGTATGGGACCTGGGAATCTCCATAAGACATCGCGGCCCGCCTCAGTTGCGATGTCGCCTGTTACCAAGCGGCACCGCAACCTACTAGTTGGCCGCTACGTCGTCAGCTTAATCGGCAAAAGCCCTGACGAGCGGCCCCTCCTCGGGTTCCTCTTCGCTTCACCGTGGGTGACCAAGCCACGGTTACTGAGCCCCCCCGCCTCGACAAAGCGGGAACCCACCGGGGGGGAGCGGTTGCAGCCTGGATTTCCTTTTCTACGGTGTGGAGTGGACTAAGCCGGGCCTATGTACAATCGTAAGGGTAGGGGCGCGAAATTGGAAAAGCTAGGGCTATTTGTGTTTGTTTGTTTGTTTTTCAACTAAGGCTTTGCACTTGGAACTTGTTACTTCATTATCATCTGAGGGTTTTATTCAGGCACTAAAAATATTTATTTCGCGACGAGATAAACCTATACAAATCTTTTCTGATAACGCTAGGAATTTCGTAGGTGCAGCTAAGGAATTTACACATTTCTTAAATAAATGTTCTGATGACATACAAAACTTTAATCCAGAAAATCATATTGAGTGGGGGCTGAGTCACCCGCGTCCGTAGGTGAGTACCCCTTCTGTTACCCTACACGTGGTCCCCGGGTGGTGCTAATCAGGTGACACTAACTGGTGGTAGGTTTCGGCTCCGAAGGCTTGCGACCACCTACCGAGCAAAGTCGTACCGCCAAGCGGCCTAGCCGTGTTCCGGCACGATGCTCGGTGTAGCCACAAGAGGAGTTGGGTCGAGATAGTTGTTCCACTGCAGGCTGACCAGCCTGACTCGCTTTGTTATGGGCCTATCGGGTGACTAGTCGCGGAGGGTAGCGGGATCCGAGTCACGGTGCGCCGCTGGCCGACCGCAGGTAGTTGGGGGCCCAAGTAGTGTGCCAGCCACACACGAAAGGCTGCCCCGCCTTCTGTGAAACCCCGGGAACTGTCGAAAAATCCCGGGATGCGCCATCATGCTGGTTGGCGACCAGGCGAGAGTGCCCGATGGATAATCCCGGGGGGGCTCGGGCGTCCCCGCAGTCTCCAGACTAGACCCCCAATGATGGCGTCTGGACTCCGCGTGTCTGAAGGTCGCCAGCGTGGAACCTCATCTCACTTCCTTCTCCTCACCTTACTTCACTCACAGCAATAATGTCAGGGAACAAAAAGAGAAAAGCTGAACAGCGGCAGCACTCACTCTCACATAAGGTGCACCTCAGTAACATCTGAGGTCTGCACTCGAACCTTGTCGCAGTCCATCACCACCTTGAGACTGAGAAACCGGCACTTTTGTTCCTTACGGAGACGCAGATCGGATGTCCGTCGGACGTAGCGTACCTATCTTACCCAGGATACACCCTGGAGCACAAATTCAAGCCACATGCGGGTGTATGCATGTACGCCCGTGACGAAATCTGCTATCGGCGTCTCCGTGACCTTGAAGACTCTAACTACTCAGTGCTATGGGCCCTGGTGGACACAGGTCTGGATATGATTATCTATGCCTGTGTCTACCGATCGCATAGCGGCGATCTGGAGACAACCAGGATCACACAGTACCTGAGTGAGGCGGCTGATGTGGCCCAGCAACGGTACCCTTCCGCCCAATTAGTGTTAATGGTGTTTGCATCATACAGCAAATAAAACACAAAAATAAATTGTAGTTCTAAAAACTAAAAAAACACGCTTTAATGGTAAGGATAATGAGACAAACTGTTTAAATTATTGCATTGTCATCGGTCCTTGATAAGTGTGCAAAGTTTCAAATCAATCCATCGTTTTGAAGTGGGTGAAAATCACGTTCAAAGATTCCGTTACATTGATACATTGTTACATTGATACATTGTTACATTGATACATAGATACATAGATACATACATACCAAGCTAATAAAAGCGTGTTAAAAATGTGTTCAATCAATCTTTTAATATGGTAAAAAATATAAAATTACTCTAACTATGAATTATCTGTAATGTGATAGATGAGTATTTCAATTAATATGGATATGAAATGTATGCCAAAAGACGAATCTGACTGTGAACTTTCTACGATATGATGGTTCTGCGTTTTAATGACTATTGATATGAAATTTATGCCTAAAGATGATTCTAACTTACAAGATTATGAGTTTGAATGTATGATAAATGAGTGTAAGCCAAACGATTTTCTGTGAAATGATGTTTATGCTATCCATTCTTATGCATAATAATATTATGATATAAAAAGTTCTGCTATAAAATGTAGACCCGACTATCAGTGGTACTTGGACTTTGTAATCACGAAGATTAGGTGCTTTTAGGTACCAAATCGATGAATAAGATGCTATTTTCTTTAAATTGGAATAGTTGTATCTTGTGAGATTGCCAGGACGGAGTGGACTAAGAGGACGTGTGGCACAACACGACATGAGGTGGCATGGAACAAGGACAAGATGGTGATGCCTACGGGTGATAGATTTGGGGAGTCTGTCACCTGAGAGAGGCCAGAGAAGGCGACGTGCTGTGTTTCACGCTCGCCTCTCAAGAGGAACTACCTACAGAACACCATGTGGTTTTAAGCAGTAGGAGTCTGACAGACCCCTCAGCTTTCCCCAAGGGCTGAGGATATACATTGAGGATTTCCACATGATTGGATACACTGTTAAAACCTGACAATGAGGCACAGACGAGGACGCCTGTCTCGCAGGATGGCCGTGTCGGGTGTAGTAATAGTACGGACGTCAAAACAAATCAGAAGCACACCACCTGTCGGTAAATCAAGAACAACTACACTTTGGCGCGCTTTCTCGAACCACTTGCGTGGTACAGCAGAATATGGCAGTTGACTACTGACCGCCTTAGAACTAAGACGTCGTAGAATCACTGTCGATCTGTAATATTAGTAGGCAAGATTGTAACTGTGAGTTGTGACATTTTAATAAACCCAGTGCATCAAATAACTTGTTCAAATTTTACCCAACCCAATTTTGGGTAAAATTATGAACAATGAAAACACGATGTCTTAACCTAATGGAATACATCCTGATTTCCCGATGTTTTACATCTATCGGCCACCCTTGATGCGACATATGTTAGTATACACATAGTTTTTTTGTCACTATGTTCCTTCACACTTGTCGAATACTAGTTAATTATTTTGCTAAACTTGTTTAACTATGGAGCCAATGTAAACAGTGGCACAGTAGTGCCCTCTCCTCCCTAATTAATTACATTAATTCCCATACTCCTAGTTACATTTATTTCAAATAATTCCATTGTCCTTTCAAATCTGTTCTTTGCCATGGTTTTGTATATCGATATAACACACTTTTTAGTAAAAGGTTTTTGGTATCATAGTGACAGCAGAACCCTGACTCCTAAGTCACAGGATCTCCTAGTTTGGGAGTCAGAGTTTACCCTATTGGTATGACCTTTATTCATTGAAATTCATGCGACCTAGTATTTAAGCTTGTTGAAGGGTTTTTTTATCAATATGGTTTTTTTTTTTCTTATTTACATATATGCATTTTTGCAACAAGAATAATGTAACCAAGTACTTGTAATTAAAACTGATGGAAAAGGGTGTCCGTGGAGTTTCTTGCACATTCTTCTCAATAGAGATTTACTGACGCTTGCGAATGTGCAACTTGATTTATCTTTTGATTGACAATTCAAAAGTACCATATACGGTTTGGTAGAAATAAAAATACTTTGATTCATAGTTTTCTTAATTGAATACCTTACCACTGAAACTCGTCTTGAAACTTGAAACAGTAGAATGCAAAGTTACGGACACGTTTTCTTTTTGTATTCTTGTTCTTCTATTGTATTTTATTGCCGGTAAACGTGCAGAATATTTAAAATTCGTATCTACATTGTCATTTATCCTTCAACCACGCTCTGCTACCATGAAGTATTTTGTTCAAAATAGTGATAATTTAGTAATAATTGTATAATGCTAATAAAATAAAATAAAAAAATAAATAGACTCGCTACTTAAAAAACTTAATACCGGACCATTCTACACAGTAGGCTATGCAGATGACATAGCCATAGTGGTCAATGGTAAATTCCCGAACACAGTGTCTGGATTATTACAACAGGCATTGAGGATGACAGAAGAATGGTGTACAAAGAACCACCTCTCTATCAACCCAAGCAAAGCAGTCATTATTCCATTCACGAGGAAGAGACAACTAGGAAACCTAGGAGAGCCCTCCCTCAATGGAATGAAACTGCCCTGATCCACCGAAGTTAAATATCTTGGGGTCACGCTTGATAAAGAACTCAGGTGGAAAACTCATGTGGAAAATATTACGACAAAGGCCTTACGAGTGTTCGGAATGTGTCGTTCCACCTACGGTAAAACTTGGGGGCTTAAGCCCAAAGTTCTACGATGGCTGTACCGGACACTGATAATACCTATTATCACATACGGCAGCATAGTGTGGTGGCCAAGAACAAAGCTTGCCTCGTGCAAAGCGCCACTCACCAGGTTACAAAGAACAGTGTGTCGAGGCATCACGGGTGCTTTTAGGACAACACCTACGGCAGCGATTGAGAGATACCTCAATATCCCTCCTCTGCATATGATGGTTGAATTCGAGGCAAAGAAGACATTACATCGTCTCGCTGTTGCTGGACTATGGGATGCCTCTAAGCCAAAGACTAACCATACAAAGTTCGATGAGAATGAAGACCTGGATCGGGTAACAAGCATGTTATCCGATAAAATGCAAACTATGTATGTGTTTGAAAGGTCTTTTAAGGTCCAAATCCCTACAATAGAGGACTGGACGAAGGGACTAGATCCACCAGAACAAGATAGTCTGGCGTGGTACACTGATGGATCCAAAATGGAATCAGGTACAGGAGCGGGAATATACGCAAAAGGCTACAAGTGTAGTAATAATTTACGTCCATTGGCGTGCGGCTCCAAAAATATAAAGAGAGCGCCGTCAGCGCACTAGAGAAGTGGCACAGAAATAACTTACTACGGTTCCGTTCAATATTACTTACAGAACCCCTAATGTGATAATTTCTGATATTTTCCTGTTTATAATGTACGTCCAATACCTCGAAATCAATTTTTAACTATCAGTCTCCTGGAAGTAATCTTAACTTACTTTAAATGAGTGTGGGAGTCAGTGACAAAAATGCCGTATTTTGGATGTCATTATCTCGTGACTGAGAAAACGTTTATTTTTGAATTTGGGGTTTGGTAATTAGAAAGGGATTTTACTAGACACACAAAAGAAAGAAAGAAGAAAACTGAAAATAAACTAGTTCTTTTTGTTTCTTGCTTTCAAAATTGCAAGCGTGTATGTCTATTAGATTTGAAGTTAAGGGGACGACGGGGGTTTGAAAGTAGTTTGGCCCGTGTTTCGCCTCGTGCTTCGCGAAGTTGACTGACACACTGATGCGTGTCTATAACAAAAGGTAAAAAAAAATCGCCTTTACTTTACACTTAAAAGAAACACCATCTTTTTTATTGGTATGTCACCTTACGAACTCACGTTTCATGTTTGCTAAGGCCGTGAATTCAAACCTATTTTACCCAATCTGTCTTTTTCAATTTATGTCCCTACACTTACTAAACTGATGAAGGAAAACACATGAGGAAACCGAACTGCCGAATTATTACTGAATTGTATGTCTGTTTAGGCAATTAAGATATGTGGCAAACCACAAAGCAGTTATCGCGCACCTAACTGAGGTCAGAGTTTTGAATAAAATAAAATATAGAATTAAAAATATGTAAACAAGAAAATCATGATAAGCAGTCAGAGGATACATATTCAGGAGCTGGCTGACCAAAATCATATGTACCTATCCTCCGATTTTTCATGTTTAACACCCGACGGCAAAAAGAGGGGTATTATAAGTTTGAAGTGTGTACCTGTGTGTTTGTGGATTTGTTTATTTGTGTATCTGTCTGTGGCATCATATATCCTAAACGGATCAACCGATTTAGATTTACTGTTTTTTGTTTGAAAGGCTTTATCGAGATTATTATTATTAATGAAAATCGTTTCAGCCGTTCTAAAGTTATGGGCGTTTTACTGTTTGAATCGGGGTGTTTTCGCAAGATATCGTGTCATAATGACGTGTTTAATATATTGTCGATCGAAGCATGTTATTAGATAAATTATGTAAGTTGAAATGAAAATGAGTCCGGGGTTTTAAAATTTTACTTGGTTTTTTAACCGACTACCCAAAAAGGAGGAGGTTTTTAATTCGATAGGTATTTTTTTTATGTATGTACACCGATAACTCAAAGACGCCTGGACTGGTTAATGTCCTTAAACAGTTCCCTTAGAGAATCGCGCCGGCGAAGATTGTATATCGCTCTGATGGCTCGTTTTTGCAGAATAAAAATTGACTCAATGTCTGCAGCCCTTCCCCATAGTAACATACCGTAAGACATTATACTATGAAAATAACTAAAATAGACTAGTCCGGCGGTATCCACATCCGTTAATCGATGAATCTTTCCAACATCATAAGCCGCCGAACTCTGCCGCCTCGCAAGGGATAACAAACGAGGACCCCATCGCAACCTTGAGTCCAGCGTGATCCCCAGGAAAACCGTTTTATCGACGAATTCTAGCTTCTCCTTGTTTAATATAATGTCACAATCAGTACTTTTGACATTCGGCAAGGAAAATTTTACGCACTTGGTTTTTTTACCATTTAAAACTAAATTATTGGCAGTGAACCAATCCTGAACCTGCAGTAGCGCGTTATTTACGTCGTCAACCTGACAAGTACGTCTATTTATTTAAAAAATTAAAGATGTGTCATCAGCAAATAACACCATGTTTAGTTTGTTTTCCAATAAACGGGGTAAATCGTTTATGTATACTAAAAATAAGAAAGGACCGAAAATTGAGCCCTGGGGTAGCCCCATTTTAACGTTTAACCCGGACGAATTCACACCGTTTACTTGAACTAAATGCTGTCTATCATTCAAATAAGATTTAACCAAACTTAATGCTGATTGACCTAGCCCGTAATGCTCAAGTTTCAGAAGTAATGTTTCATGATTAACGCAATCAAACGCCTTCGAAAGGTCGCAGAAGATTCCTATGGCATCCTGCGACTCTTCGTACGCATCAAAGATGAATTTTAATAGAGTTACACCAGCGTCAGTTGTACAACGTCCTCTGGTGAAACCATGCTGTCTATCATGCAACATTTCATTCGTATTAAAATGAATGAGTATTTGATTTAGCAATATCCTCTCAAATACCTTGCTGAAAACCGGCAACACGGATACTGGTCTATAATTATTTGTGTCTTTACTGTCCCCGGATTTAAAAAGTGGTATAACCTTACTTTATTTCATTAGATCCGGAAAGACTACTTGATTCACAAACAAATTGAAAATTAAAGCTAAGTACGGCGCTATAGTCTGAATAATGGAGGTACAAGCTTTGATGGACATTCCCCACAGATCTTCAGTCGGTTTGATCTTGATTTGCTTAAAAGCTTTTATTACTGTCATGGGGTTTATTTGTGAAAAGTTAAATACAATCGGGCAGGCTGAAACGTTCGCGTTTAATAATCCAAAAGCAAGCGAGGGCGAAGAATTTAAGAGGGTACTCTATTGGGCCTTTCTCCATACAAAAACATTCCGCTGTTTTCTTCGTGGATAATGCGTCCAGAGCAATGATTTTTTCCCATAAAATCAAGGTCTAATTAATACGTGCCCCTGTCATTTCCTTTTTTCGAAAACATAATCACTAAAAGAAATATGACAATCCAAAAACCCAAAAAAAATGCCCGTATTTATCGCCATGTTCAGACGACTTTCAGACAAAATTGATAAGTTTTTAACAAAAAAGAAAATGATAGAAGCATAGATATACTTTTCCTCTAAATTTTGATATAAGAATTTTTAAGATTAGGCGAGTTTTGAAGAAGTAAACGGCGGAATACGAAACGCCTTTTAGCCAAGGTTTTTGTAGGTAAAATCAGCCTGAGCTGCAGTTGTCCCTTTCGCACTTTACGGAGGGAGGTTGGAGGCGAGGGAGGGTAAGGCTTACACGTACACTAATAGGGAAGTGGCGGTTGTCGATATTTTTATCGATTTTCTAGTGATATACACCGATGTCGATATTAACACTATACAAAGATTTTATTTAATAAATCGTGTGATTGTGAGTATTACTTATTATTGTTGAAGGCACTTGTCGAATGATTAACTTTGGCATGCATAAGATCTGAAAAGTGCAGTTGCGAATACACGATCGAAAGTTGTTTAGAAAATTATTCCAGGATCCAGAATAAAGCTCGGTACAGACCAACCGAACGAACTAACAAATGTTGTTGAAAAGAAATAGCTGATTTTTGTTATTATAGATAGGCTCTCTCTTGACCACTATCTCATCTGATGGTAAGCGATGTTGTGGTCTACGGTGTAGCAAACTTGCCCAGAAGTAACTTCACTCTTGACTTAAAGACCCCGAGGTTGTAGCTATCGGGCAACACAGACGCAAGGAATTCCACTCCTTGATGTACGCAAAATTAAAGTATTTCCAAAATGTTTAGTGCCTATGGGCGGGATGTCTACCTTGTACCGATGGCGCATCGCCGTAAGTCTTGTAGTCCGATGATGAAACAGGCTATATGGAATTATATCTAGCAATTCCATCGCAAAATCCCCGAAATGCAACCGATAAAAACCGTCAAGCTGGCACCTCTGCGACGATGTTCAAGGTTCTGGAGCTTTAACTCGACCTCATTGCCGATGAGCCTCCTGACCCGTTTTTCGTTCAAATCTAGTGCATGAAGCTGGTATTTGGCAGATCCTTCCCAGAGATGAGAACAGTATTTCATGCAAGATTGAACTTGCGTTTGATACAATTTGAGCAGCTGTTCTGGCTTGAAGTACCGTCTCAACTTCTAAGAAGTTGAGACGGTATGCTGCTAACAGCATGTTGAGGCATTCCTCAATATAATGGTCAAAAATTGAGTGTCGATGACAACGTTACGCCAAGAAGCTCCTCAATATGGTCCGTTATCGGCACGGTTACACCTCGGAAAGATGGAGCCGGATGAAATTGGCTCTTTGTAGTGAACAAAAGACGCTCGTTGTATAATATAAATATAATAAATTTATTTTTCCAAAGGTTCCCTTCTAGAAATGGTATTTGACCTTTTTCGGTGCAATAACTTGCAAATAAAATGTTACTTTAAAATTGCAATATAAAACAAATTTATAATACGAATGGTATATTGCATATTATTTTTTAAAGTGGCTGCATACGTGCTCACTGCCCTCTGCGACCAGTCTCCCGATACATCCATAACAGCGTGAGTCTGGCCAGCCTGCCATCAGTGGAACAGCTATCTCGACCCAACTCCTCTAATGGCTGCACCGGGCATCGTAACCGGATCAAGGCTAGGCCACGTGGCGGTATGTCTTTGCCCGCTGTGTGGTCACAAGCCCTTCGGTCGAAACCTACCACCAGTACTTCACATGATTAGCACCATCCGGGGACCACGTGTAGGGATTCAAAACGCTTATTTTCCTACGGACGCGGGTGACCCGGCCCTCAAAATGATGGCTCAGATCTTCTGAATCGTTCGCTCACCTTACGTCCTGTCTGCTGATTTGCAGTCTTTCGGTTGGTCTTACACCCAGTATTATGCATACTAAATTTTGTTTTCTTATAAAGCAGATACTTATAAAAATGATTTATGAAATTTGGAGAAGTGGGGTTTGTGGGTATTTAAATTAAAATATAGAATTTTAAATTAAAATAATAAAAAAAGAATTAAAAACACGCTTATTAATTAAAAGCACTTTTTGACAAGGCAGCTTGTCGAAAAGTGAATGAAAAAATTTAACAAAAAATTAAAAACAAGCGAAATTATTTTTGTGTTGAATGGGCTCAACTGAAAACCAATATTTTCAACGAAGTCGGGGGACCTGTAAAAAACTGATCCAAGGAACCATCCCCCGACTGCAAGGCAGGCGTGATTTTAATTGTTTTTAATGATTTATTTTTTATATCATACCTCTTTTAGTAATAAAACGATATTTTTGCAAAAACAATTTATTTTATACGTTTTCTATGGGATGTTGAATAGTACCTACTGTTATATTTAGTTAATTTCTTTTGGTATGTTATTAGGGAAAGAATGATTATTTAATACTACTGTTATATTTATTTATATACTAAATAAGCTCTAGAATAGCTAGACAATGATAGAATAGGTAGTAATTATTTTATGAAATCCTTTTTTTTCCCATTAGTTTTTTTTTTAATTTTTGATAACGTTACGCTTCTAAAGATACCACATAAATATATACCGGTTGAGCCGTTGAGAATTTATGGTGGAATAAAGAAACTCACAAACATACATGAGCCCTATAAACATAACACTCCTCTTTTGGGCAGTCGTGTAAAAATGTGCATTTATCTATCGTAATTTCAATCCTTTCACTTGCAGGTAAATTTCGTGGTATACGACCAACAATAATTTCTGGCGGAAGGCATTTAAAAAAACCGGCCAAGTGCGAGTCGGACTCGCGCACGAAAGGTTCCGTACCATTATCGCAAAAAACGGCCAAAAAATCACGTTTGTTGTATGGGAGCCCCACTTAAATATTTATTTTATTCTGTTTTTAGTATTTGTTGTTATAGCGGCAATAGAAATACATCATCTGTGTAAATTTCAACTGCCTAGCTATCACGGTTCATGAGATACAGGCTGGTGACAGACGGACAGACAGACAGACAGACGGATCGCGGAGTCTCAGTAATAGGGTCCCGTTTTTACACTTTGGGTACGGAACCCTAAAAAAACTACATTTCTCCAAAATTCATCGTCTCTTTAATTTTTTTCGTAAAGTGTAAAGCGGCTCGGTACTCGCGGCGAGGGCGCGTGCACCGGCGGAGTCGGTCGGCCGCTCGGCCCGCTCTTATACACACAAATACACTACTCGTTCACACATTGATAGCTCGCTTGGTCGGGCGCTGCGCGACGGCAATAGTTTCTTCAAATACCTATTTTCAAATTCTTGTTGACTAGAGTCCGCTCTTAAGGTTGCAGTAGTTTTAATTGGGATGTTGGTAAAGAAATTTACAAATTCTTGCGCAACTTTTTTGTTATCTCTGATAAGTCCATGTGTGGTCTCAAGCGTGTAATCACTACTATTTCTTTTATTTCTATTCGTTTCATTGTTTATAATTTTCCAAACCATCTTGATTTTATTTTCTGGTAATTTAACCTTATTGCTAATGTACAAGACCTTAGCTGCCTTGCAAGTATTTTTAGAAATTCTTGAGTAAGTAGCAACATACTTATTAAACGTTTCAGTGTTAATACAAGGCTTAAGGCCATATAGCTCGTAAAGTCTTTTCCTAGTTTTTCTAAATCCTGTAGTCGCCCAGTCACTGAATAAAAACTTAGGGCATATAGTTTTAGTTTTCTTCTTAAAAGTGTTATTGAACTCTTTTTAAACCACTGAGAAAACTTCTTCATACAAAATATTACCATCATTCACTGTGAGGTCCTGGTCGCTTAAGTTACTGATTAAAGTGCTGTTAATTTTATTTAATTAACCGGATGTTGTGGGTCTGGATTGAATCAGCACTTGTTTTATTAGCATAATGGACTCAAAGGCTACCAGTAGCTCACTATGATCCGAAGGCAGATAATTTATTATGGTTTTGTCCAAGTAGTTGCAGCTACAAAAAAACATTATCAATACATGTAGCAGAAGTAGTTCGGGTTGGTTCCATAAATACATGTGACTAATTAAATGATTTAAAGAGATTTAATAACCTACTGCTGTCTGAATTATCTTCTAGAATGTTAATATTAAAGTCACCACAGATAATTACTAGTTTATTACCCATTCCAAGTTTTGCCAAAACATCTTCCATCACTGACTCGAATATAGAGTAGTTCTTATAATTAGGGGGTCTGTAAACGAACACTATTACATGCTTATCCAGCTCAACACAGGTTATTTCAACACTATGTTCAACTGATAGGTCTACTATATCTTTACGAGGTTTTGATTTAATACCATTTTTAAATAGTATAAGTGAACCCCCACGCAACATAATATTTCTGTTAAAACAACTGCCCTCAGTATAATTTTCATAATTGATTAGCATTGCATAATCTTTCAGCCAATGCTCAGTGAAAAAAACAATTTCAAACATTGTTTTTTCTAAAAACAGTCCGATTTCCATTTCCTCCGAAGAAAAACCCTGAATATTCTGGTGGAATAATTGCAGATAATTCTGCTCAGACCTTTTTTTTATTAAATTTTTGCGATCAAGAAGGTACCTTTTTGATGGTGGATATACTCGTAACTACTCCGTTAGTGGTACCCTCCCTTGTCCTATCAACTAGTTTAAAGAATAAATATTAATAGCATTTTTGCTAACGTTATTCAAGGTATTGACCACATTTAGATTAGTACTATTACTAATAAATAATAACTGGATACTTCGACATACTACTTATGTCTGAGTTTATTGTATAAGATAATAGCCGAGCTATTTGATGTCTTACCCTAAGAGGCAGATACAAAGTATCGCCTGTCGACTTTAATTAACAAACAAAAATGTTGATGTCAAAAAAAACTAGGTTATCACTATAGTGTCTCACAAGAAAGTCCAGATGCTTATTAAGTATGTTAATGTGATTATTTTGTCTATTTGACTATTTATCCAAGTAAGGGAAGGCACACAAAATAATTTTATTGTAATTTAACTTTAACATCTCTTTTACACACTCAGTGATGTCATCTTTTTTTACTTTAAACTATTACCTACAAATACAGTTATATTGGTATCTGGTTTATACATATTCTTTGTCACAGATTCCATTATTTGCTTGTAAGATGACCCGGGCATGCAATAATTAAAAGTGGAATGACTCTGATTGCCATTTATTAATTTACTTAAACCTTTTCCAACAACATCCGAATGAAAACCTTCATTTCTATGACTAGATGAAAAGCCAGCACTTTCAGGCCGGTCTAATTGAGGCAAATCCTGTGCTACATTAGAACTGTCTTGCACGAAGACAGTGTCTTGAGACACCCTCTCAGCTTGGACCGGGTCCTCCGCAGCATCAGGCAGGACTGCAATTTGATTTGAAACTGTCTGGCAGTTACATTTACACATCACTAACTAATTTGCGGCCAAAATGTGTTCTTTAATTTTGAATTTTTCATATTTATTGTAAAGAGAACTGTGTCTGTTCTTAAGTACCTGGATTTCTGCCTGTAAGCTGTGTGTGTCAATCTCATAGATATTTTTGCTGTCTTCTAATTTAATTTGGTATTATTTAATTTATGAACTAAGTCAACACGTTCTTTCCTGAGTGAAATTTTTTTAATAAAGAATTTGTGTTGTTTCCTAAACTTGTTACAATTTCTAATTATTTTATTTAGATTTGCATATTTTTTGAGTTTGACTTACTTTGGAACAATTTCTCTGGTTTATTAAAATATCTTCAGTTATGTCAATTGTAGGTATTGAATCAGGTTTAAAATTTAATTTAATAAGTTGATCATACAAATGGCGACGATGTTTTAATTATGTAAATCCGTCTAGCGGCTTGAAGTAATTAGCGAGTATGGTTTTTTTATTGGGACAATCCCACCGCACTATTCCCAAACCACTGTAACTCCTGAAAGCCAGAATCAACAGTGCCGACCACCAGAAAAGCGCCGAGGCAATGAAGCTCGACGAAGTCCTGGAGAATGAATTTAACTGTCTTGGATCTCGCAACGAAATTAATCAGAAAATAATAACGGAGGAGTAGGAAAAAGTACAAATTTCCACTTCCCTCTATATCAAGCAGGAGACAGAACAAACAAGGCCAATAGGCACAAAGGGTCGTATACAACTGGGATAAGCCCAGTTGCTTAGCACCACGGATAAAAATTTGCATTAATATTAAGAAGTCCTACATTGTGAGCATATTTGTTTCCAATAATAGGTATGGCAAAAATGCTTGAACGCACGGAAATTTGTTCTAGTTTCCACAAGGTCCGTATAGTAAACAACTCCAGATGCAGCCTGTACATTATTCAACATAAAATTGCGCTCATTCTGCCAAAGAATACACTCCCATAAGATATGATGTGCAGATTGAACATATTCGCAGTCAGACGTAGAACACTGACATAAAGGTGAGGCAACGAGCTTGAAGGAAAATAATTTACTTTTAAAGTTACCATGCCCTGTGAGAAATTGGGCAACACAGTGATCTACCTCCAGCCACGTTCTGGCTAGCCGCACGCGAACGGATGGAAAGAATTGGTGGAGGTGTCGGCCCTTGATGGAATTATCCCACCTACATTGCCATTCGGACAAAAGTTCCTCCCAGACGTCAATATGTGGTTTAAATAACCTAGAGATTTTCTCACGGTCACACCGAGTTAAAAAGTCCGCGTCCATGGTCTCTCGTGCGGAATAGTACATTGCAGCGCGTCGCTGCACTTCAAGGTCGACCGGAAGTACGCCAGCAAATACCGGTAAGGCTTCAGTACTAACCGTCCTGTATGCTTTGCATAAGAATATCAAAGCCAAACGCTGGCTTTGAAGTAATTTACGTCGTACCGCCCCTATTGTGGCCCTATCAGCCCAAACAGGCGCACCATAGCACATACAACCCAAGTAAGTAGCCCCATAATAGTCTTTAAGGTTAAAAAAGACAGACCCCACGTAGATTTAGATATTCTCGTTAAGGCATAGAAGTTCTTTTTTGCTTATTCACCGACTATTTTAATATGATCTATAAATGCAAAATTCCTCTCTAACACTAGACCAAGATAGCACACGGACTGCTTCCTTTTTACGGGAACGTTATTAAATTTTATAGTAGGACACGATTTGAGATTACCTTTCAAAATGAGTTGATAAGTTTTGTGCGGAGCAAAGGTCAGGCGGTTTCGATCACCCCACTGAGATATTAATCGTAGGCAAGTGTCAGCCAAGTTCTCGAGTCCAGCTCGAGTACTTGATTGAATGAGCAGAAGACCGTCGTCCGCGTAACCGGTTAATGAACAGCCGCTTGGAAGCGGAATCGCGAGGAAATCATCAAAGCCTAAGTTCCATAAAGGTGGACCAATAACCGAACCCTGAGGACATCCCATGGTGAGAGACTTCGACATGGAATGATGACCGAGTTTAAGTTTTGCGGAACCATTTAAAAAGTAAGAGTAAACTAAATTGTATATATTTCTACAGCAGTTTTCATTTTAAGTAATAGCATTGGCCACCATGCGTTATCAAAGGCCCCAGAAATATCTAGAAAAATCCCAATTACGTACTTATGTTCAGATGTATTAACAATTTTCCTAACAGTAAGAGCCGCGTCTACGGTAGATTTTCCCATAGTGAAACCGAATTGATTGTTATGAAACTTTGGTCCGTCCGGTAGCAAACGTGGAACGATAAGGCGCTCCAGGAGTTTTCCCAAAGATGGAAGTAATGTTATGGGCCGGTATGACTTTGGGTCGTCCGGGGGTTTGTCGCCACTTTTCGGGATGATTCGTATAAATCCACGTCGCCAAATACGAGGAAATACGCCCTCTGCAATACAACGGTTGTAAACGATTAAAATCGCATCACCGGCTGTTTTACACGCTTCTATAATCTTCCGATTAGATATTTTATCTTCACCTGACGACTTGTTGAGTGGTAACCTCTTGACAACGTTAGTAAATTCGTTAGTGGATGGAAGGTCTGACGCTGGTGATTCAGGTGGTACAGCTGCCCACGCTCTGATCTGTTGATGGTAGCCGTTGTCATTAGAAAGTAAGTCATCAGGTATAAGAGTGTTCAGCAAAGCTTCAGTTGTCTCCTCAATACCGGCGGTGTGTTTATTATTTACTTTAATGTTCTGAACAAACGCGAGGTCGACTGATCGATTGGCTTTAAACTCATGATATAAAGGAGACCACGGACCCCTTTATCTAATTTTTCTACTATTTTACGCAATAAATTACCCTTAGATTTTTCCACCGATGCTCTGTAGCGGGACCTGGCAACTCTAAAAGCATTCAACGCAATGGAAAAAGGGTCACCGGTGACCTTACGTTTTTTAAGCTTGTTAAGATGTTTACGCGCTCGGCGATAACCCTTACGCTGTTCAGTTAGGTAGTCACACCACCAATCGCATCTACGTACAATGGTCATAGATCCACGACCAATGGCAATGTCAGCACAGTAAGTAAAGGTGTCTGACATAATTTCAGCACTTTCCTCAGCTGACAGCCCATCACGAGTGAAATCTTTGGCGTGAGACGCAAGAAGCGAGCTAAGGAATTCCCAATTCGCACCCTTACATTTATACCTAAAGTTACCAATTGCATGTGTCGTACCCTGAGTAAAAACCGGAACAAATTCGTACACGATCAAGCGATGATCACTACAAGACGCGTCCGGTAGGACAGGCCAACTATCCAAGCATACGTCTGCACTAGACAGTGTGACGTCAATACAAGATTCGCCCATTTGGCTGCAAAAAGTTGGTGGTGCGTCAGGGGTATTATGAATAGTCAGATTCATTTCAGCAATGAAATCTTCAACAGCGCAGCGTCGTTCACAATCCGTAGACCGAACTTTGCCATACCATAAAGTCGAAGACGCATTAACATCAGCGCCAACGATAACTTTGCAGCCCGCGAGCCACTGCAAGACGTGACGGAGATTATGTATATGAGGAGCAACAGGGTCTGAATATTGAAAGTAGCAGCTCACAACGTAAACTTTAAAAGAAGACGATGAGACCTCCGCAACGGCACAATGGGGTGTCATAAGGTTACGCAAAGACGTTACTGTGAAGTTAGAAGAACGGGCCACGTAAATTCCGGCTCGTGCTTTGCCATCCAACTGTACTACTTTGTGACGTAAACACGCGTTTTGATATTGTTCTTGAACAAGCACTATATCTAAGTTATAATCGATAGTAAGTTTGTCTAGTTCAGAAGTCGCCACCCTATCGTTGTGGAGATTTAATTGTCCTATGGTTAATCTATCCATTATTTTAGTAGTTGGTGTTGAGGATAAGTTGTTCGAGCTTAAGTTTATAAGTTGCACACTCGTGCGATCCACAGCGATGGTCATATGATTTCTTGGAACGTTTACAAGCAACGCAAGACGGTAAATAATTTAAATTGTCCTTATGCGGGCAGTCTTTGGTTTCATGTGCCTCAGAGCAATTAGCGCAGGTAGGTGATTTAATAGTGCAGTGTTTCTTAACATGACCGAACTGTTGACAATGTGCACAACGTACTATCTCGACATCATCAATGAAACGGCAAGTCGCCGAATCAATAAACAGTTTATCCTTAGTTGAGACTAAATGTTTCCGGACCGCGGACTCGAGTTCAATGCCTATACATTTCCGACCGTTGTCTAGCGAACGCCTACGTATAATTTTTGTTGATTTAATAAAGTCGGCTTCATTTAATGGCAACTCGTCTTTAATGTTTTGACAGTAAAATGCATGCAAAAAGGCAGTGTCCTCCATTGACGACGGGAAGTCTTTAACCAAAATACGAGGCCTACGGCCTTTTGGTTTCTCAAGTCGTAAGCCAGCGGACCTAATGGCATCGACCGATTGCAATTTTTTGATTTGGTAATCGTTTGCGACACGTAACACGACGCCAGATTTCGCAGCTTTTTTGACACCTACAATTTGAAAGCCATCACTAGGATTTACAGCTTTCATGAGCGCTTGTTTAGTCGCGGAAGACGTTGCGTAATCAGTTGATCGCTCATCAGTGGGGTAGGCCACAAGACACGGAAGTTTGGCACGTGAATCCACCACGGGTACGACTTTAGGTAAACGAAGTTTTAATTTCTCAGCATATGACATATTATTGACATCAGACTTGGCAATATCGACACCGGAATTATGTTTCATTTTATCCAATTTGCGTTCAGTATTGGCCAACTTAGTCTCGTTAGCGGATGATTTTATGGCTAGCAATGAGACAATAACCGTTACGCGCTGAGTCATATCCATAATAGCGGATTTGTTAGCAACATTCATCCGGGACCCTTGGTCATTGACAAGGTCGTTAATTTTGGCCAGATACGCAGACGCCTGAGAAACCAAATCACAATAGTCGTCATTGCCTGCGTTAGTGACATTTAATATCGGCGAGCTTACAATTGACTCTGATGTCTGCATTCGCTTTGATCTGTCTTCGGGTGAAATATATGAAGGAGACATTTCAATAAATAAACGTTTTGCATTAGCGGAGGTCGTCGGCGACCTTGGTTTATTATTTCGGCGGAATAATATTTCTCCACCACGATCAGGTGGGTCATCATTATTAGACAACATAATTAAATATGGAAATTAAACGAACAAGCGTGAAAAAAAAGAAAGAATAACGGACGATAAAATTATTTCAATATACCCGCACGTCAAGAAAAGTAAATGTACTCACCGATAGCTGACTAAATTTACTGATTACAAGTAAAAAACGGATGTATACGTTTAAAAACTTACGATATCAGCACTTATCACAACACAAAACAATCTTTTAAGCAACTCACAAGCCGGAAATTAATTTCGGTACACAAAAATAGCAATTTCAAACAGGGAGAAAACAGATCACCGCCAACCAAAGCGATCGCGCGAAGGGAAGTGTGTGCGAGTATGGTTGTTAACCAACTGTAAATCGTTATGTTATATCCCTAACTGTTATATAAAATGATGAAAGGAACCTTTAAATACCTATTCAAACATTCCCCACTTGACATAGTTCGACGACATTTTTTTCGATTTGATTATATGGCGTCTGGTTGTCGCTGTGATTAACTTTGGTTACTGTCATGTCTTTAGTTTGCAAGGTTAACCAAGGCTAAAAAAATCCATTGACATAAAAATCATCAAAATCGGCCCAAGCGTTTTGTCCCTAGAACGTTACATAGGTACAAACATACCTATAAACATACCGATGGGGGTTCCCTCGTAAATTGTTGTATGCCACAAAGATGCCGTTTTGCTTTTTTACTGAAAACTATCTCAATTTGCTTTATTTAATGCATTCAAAGTGAAAAATAACGAAAACACCAGTTTTCAAGGATCTTGAAGTATTTTGTTGTAAATTTCGAACGGGAATGGACTAACACATTGTAAAGACCTTTGCAATGGTTATACCGCGCTTTTAGAGGTATTTGTTATATACAACAGACTTTCAACCGGCCGCACAAATGTATAGAAATTACTTAAAATATGTTACAAATAGCTTTTTGCCCGCGGCTTCGTTCGCTTGGAATTTGTCCTGCCACATAAAGTTTCGTGACAAACCATTTTTTTTTAACTTTGTGTTCTACTCGTATCCGAAATTTCAGATGTCTAACTTCAAAATAGGAAAGCCATTTGAATAAGTCTTCGGTCTCATACCGAACAAATTTGATGACAAGTACTTTCACGAACATTCTTTGAATACAGACATACCACTAGTAATTAGTTACATCTCGCGCCTAACTGTGGTAAGAGTTTTGAAAAAAAAAAAATAGAATTAAAAATATGTAAACAAGAAAATCATGCTGTGCAGTCAGGGGATACATATTAGCGAGCTGGCTGACCAAAACCATATGTACCTTTCCTCCGACTTTTGATGGCTTTTTTTTGATTTTTGACCTCCGACGGAAAAAGAGGGGTGTTATAAGTTTGGCGTGTGGCGTGGCATCATACCTTCTAAACGGATGAATCGATTTTGATTTCGTTTGTTTTCGTTCGAAAGGCTTTATCAAGAGTGTTCTTAGCTATGTTTAATGAATATCGGATCAGCCGTTCTAAATTTATGGCCGTTTTTCTGTTTGAATCGGGGTGTTTTCGCAAGATATCGTGTCATAATTACGTTTTCAATATTTTGCAACATTCGGCAGCATTTGGCAGTTCTCTCAAAATTAACTAACGTAATTAAATTACTTAAAATATGTTACAAATAGCTTTTTGCCCGCGGCTTCGTTCGCTTGGAATTTGTTCTGCCACATAAAGTTTAGTGACAAACCATTTTTTTTTTTTTTTACTTTTGTTCTACTCGTATCAGAAATTTCAGATGACTAACTTCAAAACTCATGGATTACATACAATCTTTGAACCCCTTTTATATTAAAGGGGAAACCCTTGGAGGTGAAACTATCAAAATTCCTTTCTTTGTGCTCACACACAACGTAAACACTCGCCATAAAAAGAGGTTATGCGGTCCATCCTCAAGAATCAAAATGTTAAGTGATAGTCCATATTATATGGCAATAAAAATATATAATAAGTTGCCCAACACATTTAAAACTGAAAAATCAGTAATAATTTTCCAAAAAAGGCTAAAACTATACCTAATCCAAAAGTGTTTCTACTCAGTAAAAGAATATTTAGAGTCTAGCTTAAAATGACGACTTTATCTCAAGTGGCGATCTGTCCTATACAAACAATAAGATTTAGTCTATCCTATTTAACTTCATACAAAATTATAATTATAATTTGTACTAGGTACCTGTAAAAGATGACATTAATATTGCTGATTATTTGTATTAGATTCACTATTTTTGACATTTAATTTTTGACATAACTATATTTTTCTCAATTTAATTATAATAATGTTAAATAAAATAATTATTTAATAATAATGTTAAATGCATGCTAATTTTGGATGATAAGGACAGTGGAATGATAATTGCAATGCTTGTAAAAGGCTGCTAAGTCTTGCACTAATATAACAAAACACCAACTATACACTTAGTTCGCAATAAACGTTTTGACTTTGACTTTGACTTTGACATTTAAGCTCAGTGGTTTTGGTTGTGCGTCGACCGCTGGGTGTGTTAGTCAATCAAGTTACAGAATCTAATCACTTGATCCAAACAAAAAAACTTATCTTAATAACTAAAACTACAATCCTCCAATAAACAAACAAAAAAAAACAATTCTAATACGACTGAAATTAAAATAAAAGTAATCTAGGTTTATTGGGATTTATGGGTAGAGGTGGACACCAATGAAATACCGTTTTATAAGGGTTTCAATAATATAGTTTAATTACCCTTTACTTCTTAAATTGGAAGGTGTGTTTCAGTAATACTTTATGATACATGTTTTCCCTAGCGAGGCTGACGCGATTGTGTATTGTGACCAGGGTGGTGACCATAAGCTCTTAGAGCGGTATCAATTTGAGATCGAGTAAGTGACAGATGTATACACGTCAGATACATCTGTCCCTTATTCGATCTCAAATTGATACCGCTCTAAGAGCTTATGGTCACCCCTCAGATAGGATTTCGGTCTCGAGTACCTGTCAAGGATTCGAAGTCAAACCAAATAATAAAAGGTTAGACAGAGACAGACATAGAGCATTTTAGATTTGTTTTTGTTAAACTCCAACTCGCCCCGTCAAAAATAAATCCTTTTCTCTTTAATTACGACATATTCGTAATAATACCTATCTCATACCATCTTTATACAATAATAAAAACACACACCTTCCTTTCTCTCTCTTTGGGGAAAACAATATCATCATGGCGCAACATTCATTGCGCAGGATTAGGGAAACCCAGAAAAAACCTAAAATAAAGTTATTCATCTACTTTTATAACCAAGGTATTATAATTAAAACATCCTTAATTATAACCGAGCTTTTATAATTAACTTATCTGTAGCATTACAATCAAGCTATTATATTAAGCTTATTTTGTAATCATCCATGTAATTATAACCAAGCCTTTTAACCAGCTTCACTTTTATGTTATTTGTTATTATCAGAGCAGTGGTGGCCCAGTGGTATCGGCCGCGACTTACAAGTTGTAGGTCGCGGGTTCGAACCCAGGCAGGCGCTTTACTTTGTGTAAATTATTTCACCACCACTGCTCTCAAAACGGTGAAGGAAAACATCGTGAGGAAACCGGCATGTCTTAGATCCAAAAGTTCGAAGACATGTGACATCCACCAATCCGCACTGGGCCCGCGTGGTGGATTACGGCCCATCCCCTCTCATAGAGAGGAGGCCTGTGTCCCAGCAGTGGGAACATTAATAGGCTGATGATGTGATGTGTGTGTGTTATTATCATAGTTTACTGCCCATTTGTGGCATAAAAATCACATTGTGCAATGATCGAATACTTTAAAGTTAAACAAGTAATTCGTAGTACTTTTTCTATTTATTATGTCAGCCTATTCACAATGAACAAAGCCACTTCCTATAATTTCGTTTCAAAACCAACTTTAGATTTATGTTTCTTTAAATTTTGTTAAGACCCTTTTAAGTCTGACCATAATACATTATTGTTTTTGCTTGCATACTGACTAGAAAGATTACAATAATAATCTGATTTTACAAAAAAAAAAAAAAAACTTGGGACAGGTCGGGTGCACAGCATGGCATCAAGCACACATCAAAATTTCTAGAAAGTCACTACTAAGTTATCACGAATTTAATACTTTGTAATTTAGTTATTGACTAATTTACTCAAGAGCTGTTTACATATTCTAAACAAAATTAACTTTGTTTACCAGTTTTCTCGCATTTCAGTCGTTCATAATAACAGTATGTTTTACAACTATTTATAGAACATATTTAAATGACCGATCATTACAACATCGTTCACATGTAAAACTTCAATAAAAGTTAAAATATGACTAACATACCTACATAATATCGCACCTGTATTCCCAAAAGGGTTAGATAGAGGCTCAGTACACTATATTATATTACAACCACATTTCGTCAGTTACATAAATACTCTTTAAAACATGACTTAACATAACATCTCGCCTGTGTTCCCCGAAGGGTTAGGCATAAGCATAGTACACTATAGTACACCCATAAATCACCAGTTATGTTTAGATCCCATATTATGGGGGGACTACCTTCAATCCTTTCACTCCTTCTTATCTGGCAAGAATTATCGATATTTTAATTATTATTAATACAAGTTTTATTACAACTGTGTTTATTAACATCGTATGGCTTTAGTATCTTACTACTTTTAATACATTCACCAGATTTCAAATTATCTGTTTTTAATTCTACTGATTTAAATAAATAAAAATAAATAAATCGTTTATTTTGGATCAAAAATTTTACACATTTAAGTAAACCCACCAAACTGCGTAACAGTTTGTCGGCGGGATAATTTGAACCATCCAAGTTTGTATTTAGTTACATCAGTTTACACCAGATTTAGGATTGTCATAACTGTGAGAATTAATTGACACTGATTTTAATGGCATTTCAATACAATCAGTTTGTTATGGAATTGTTCGGTTTTATTTTATTCAAATTGTATCTGACGCAGCCCTCGACTGCTTATGACACTTCATTATGACATTCCCAACTGTTTCATATTTTTTTACTCTTTATATTTCATACTTTATAGCCATATGGTAGGTCCTTACTTACCAGAATATCAATTTAGGTCTTTTCATTGAATTTGATTTTAGTGGTTTTATAATGTACATACACGGTAGGACCGAAAACCTTTTAAAATATAGTAGCAGGTTTTTTTAAAATTAGTTTTCCACAATTCATATGGTGTTCAGTTTCTTTCAAATATTTGTAACTAACAGCTAGCAGACTGCTTTAATCCATATAATGACATATACGAATATAATTGAATATGACTTCTTTTACATTTGTAAATAATATATTTTCAACCAGGATATGCTATGGAAATATTCATATACTTACATTTCCTTGGTCAATTTCCCGTTCAAAATGATTTAACATCTATATGATGCACTATCCAATTAAACTAACTCGCTGAATATATTAATCGTAATTTTGTGTTTCTTGCAACTAATGCAAAAGTTTCTGACAAAATCAATGCCTCTTCCTGTATGTCCGACGTCAGGGCGTCCATTATCATCAGAAAGAGGTTAAGGACTGAGAGCCGAGTCGACCCTTGGTGCAAGGCGACTGCCACACTGAAGCTGCCAGTAGTGCCTACTATAGATCGGACTTCTTAAAGTTACACTAGTCGAAAATTATTCCATACAAACGTAGTCTAGGGATTATTCCACTGTTTGACTATGTACGTTCAAAATAAAAAGTTATATCAATTTGTCTCATCATTATCTAGCCCTGAGTGGAAGCGAAAAAGTAAAAAAATATAATATTTGAAAGTTATGAGCGTCGAAAGTTCCACATTTCGACACTAATTTAAACGCATTTTTGGGCACAAATAAATACCATAAGAAGACGGACAATTGCAAAACGGCCTCCATACAGGGATAGATTAGTAGTTCAACAATGCAAATAATTTTATTTTGAACGTACATAGTCAAACAGTGGAATAATCCCTAGACTACGTTTGTATGGAATAATTTTCGACTAGTGTAACTTTAAGAAGTCCGATCTATAGTAGGCACTACTGGCAGCTTCAGTGTGGCAGTCGCCTTGCACCAAGGGTCGACTCGGCTCTCAGTCCTTAACCTCTTTCTGATGATAATGGACGCCCTGACGTCGGACATACAGGAAGAGGCATTGATTTTGTCAGAAACTTTTGCATTAGTTGCAAGAAACACAAAATTACGATTAATATATTCAGCGAGTTAGTTTAATTGGATAGTGCATCATATAGATGTTAAATCATTTTGAACGGGAAATTGACCAAGGAAATGTAAGTATATGAATATTTCCATAGCATATCCTGGTTGAAAATATATTATTTACAAATGTAAAAGAAGTCATATTCAATTACATTCGTTTAAGTCATTATATGGATTAAAGCAGTCTGCTAGCTGTTAGTTACAAATATTTGAAAGAAACTGAACACCATATGAATTGTGGAAAACTAATTTAAAAAAAACCTGCTACTATATTTTAAAAGGTTTTCGGTCCTACCGTGTATGTACATTATAAAACCACTAAAATCAAATTCAATGAAAAGACCTAAATTGATATTCTGGTAAGTAAGGACCTACCATATGGCTATAAAGTATGAAATATAAAGAGTAAAAAAATATGAAACAGTTGGGAATGTCATAATGAAGTGTCATAAGCAGTCGAGGGCTGCGTCAGATACAATTTGAATAAAATAAAACCGAACAATTCCATAACAAACTGATTGTATTGAAATGCCATTAAAATCAGTGTCAATTAATTCTCACAGTTATGACAATCCTAAATCTGGTGTAAACTGATGTAACTAAATACAAACTTGGATGGTTCAAATTATCCCGCCGACAAACTGTTACGCAGTTTGGTGGGTTTACTTAAATGTGTAAAATGTTTGATCCAAAATAAACGATTTATTTATTTTTATTTATTTAAATCAGTAGAATTAAAAACAGATAATTTGAAATCTGGTGAATGTATTAAAAGTAGTAAGATACTAAAGCCATACGATGTTAATAAACACAGTTGTAATAAAACTTGTATTAATAATAATTAAAATATCGATAATTCTTGCCAGATAAGAAGGAGTGAAAGGATTGAAGGTAGTCCCCCCATAATATGGGATCTAAACATAACTGGTGATTTGTGGGTGTACTATAGTGTACTATGCTTATGCCTAACCCTTCGGGGAACACAGGCGAGATGTTATGTTAAGTCATGTTTTAAAGAGTATTTATGTAACTGACGAAATGTGGTTGTAATATAATATAGTGTACTGAGCCTCTATCTAACCTTTTTGGGAATACAGGTGCGATATTATGTAGGTATGTTAGTCATATTTTAACTTTTATTGAAGTTTTACATGTGAACGATCTTGTAATGATCGGTAATTTAAATATGTTCTATAAATAGTTGTAAAACATACTGTTATTATGAACGACTGAAATGCGAGAAAACTGGTAAACAAAGTTAATTTTGTTTAGAATATGTAAACAGCTCTTGAGTAAATTAGTCAATAACTAAATTACAAAGTATTAAATTCGTGATAACATAGTAGTGCCTTTGTAGAAATTTTGATGTGTGCTTGATGCCATGCTGTGCACCCGACCTGTCCCAAGTTTTTTTTTTGTAATCTTTCTAGTCAGTATGCAAGCAAAAACAATACTGTATTATGGTCAGACTTAAAAGGGTCTTAACAAAATTTAAAGAAACATAAATCTAAAGTTGGTTTTGAAATGAAATTATAGGAAGTGGCTTTGTTCATTGTGAATAGGCTGACATAATAAATAGAAAAAGTACTACGAATTACTTGTTTAACTTTAAAGTATTTGATCATTGCACAATGTGATTTTTATGCCACAAATGTGTTTTTATTATTGTATAAACTATGATAATAACACACACACATCACATCATCAGCCTATTAATGTTCCCACTGCTGGGACACAGGCCTCCTCTCTATGAGAGGGGATGGGCCGTAATCCACCACGCGGGCCCAGTGCGGATTGGTGGATGTCACATGTCTTCGAACTTTTGGGTCTAAGACATGCCGGTTTCTCACGAAGTTTTCCTTCACCGTTTTGAGAGCAGTGGTAGTGAAATAATTTACACAAAGTAAAGCGCCTGCCTGGGTTCGAACCCGCGACCTACAACTTGTAAGTCGCGGTCGATACCACTGGGCCACCACTGCTCTGATAATAACAAATAACATAAAAGTGAACCTGAAAAAGGCTTGGTTATAATTACAAGGATGATTACATAATAAGCTAATTATAATAGCTTGATTGTAATGCTACAGATAAGTTAATTATAAAAGCTTGGTTATAATTAAGGATGTTTTTATTATAAGACCTTGGTAATAAGTAGATGAATAACTTTACATTTTTCATTAATTATAATAGATGATAAGATTAATTGGATTGATTAGGTTTTTTTTTTAGGTTTTTTCTGGGTTTCCCTAATCCTGCGCAATGAATGTTGGACCATGACGATATTGTTTTCCCCAGAGAGAGAGATAGGAAGGTGTGTGTTTTTATTATTGTATAAAGATTTATGAGCGTCGAAAGTTCCACATTTCGACACTAATTTAAACGCATTTTTGGGCACAAATAAATACCATAAGAAGACGGACAATTGCAAAACGGCCTCCATACAGGGATAGATTAGTAGTTCAACAATGCAAATAATTTTATTTTGAACATATAGATTTAGTCGTTTTTTCATGATATCTAGACTGGCAAAGGTCTGTTTATAAACTTTTGCGCGCTCGGTTTCGTCCTAAATCATTATCCATTTCGCTACAAATTTGCAAAAGTGTGTATTCGTACGCGAACTAGCTTCCTACTGCTCATCACAGTATCTATCTGTTCCGTACGTGTTGTCGGTTGATATAAAATGCATTTTAACCCCGCGCACAAACTAGTTCGTGCCGTCGATTAGTGTACCCTTAAGGGCACACCACAAAACCTCACGGAGCACCTGGTCGTATGCCTTCTCGAGGTCAATGAACACCATGTGCAAGATTTTATGTGCACCTCTGTATTTCTCGCACAACTGGCGGTTTGCGAAAATGGCATCCGTTGTACTCCGACCAGGCATAAAACCGATGTGGTTCTGCGTTTTTTTTGCTCTTTTCTCTCAGCCGCCTTTCAATAACTTTCTCCCAAGCTTTCATACCATGTGACATTAGCTTTATTCCTCTATAGTTGTTGCACTCCAGCACATCACTTTTGTTTTTAAAGCACCAGCGAACTATTGCACCATTCATCAGGTAGGGCTTCTTCCCGTCACAAATTATTGAAGAATAAAGCTAACTACGACCATCCATCGACGCGTAAAACCTTCACACTTCAACTGGTATTCCCTCCGGACCAACTGCCTAACCATTCTTAATTCCATTTAAATTATTTCTGCCTCCATACTAACTATTCTCACTAACCCCTCATTCACAGGTTTATTTTCTAACATACTAGTCCAGGTATTTTCCTCATTCATCAGTTTCTCAAAGTATTCCTTCCACCTATCCTTAATTTTTTCATCATCAGTAAGAATCTTTTCAGCATCATCTTTTATACATCTTATCTGACAGACATATCTCGCCCTTTTCTCCCTAGCTCTGGCAAGCCGGTACAGATCCTTTTGGCCTGCTGGACTATCCAGCGCGTGTTAGGTACGCAAAGATTTTTGTACATTCACAGTTTTAAGGGGGGAAATAGATGCAATTTAACTTTGTATGATTTTTTTATTGTGGCTTGAAATTTCGTTGAAACTTTGCAGGAATATTTTTGGTATTAAATGATTGAGGTCTGCATATCTATTTTTTCAATCTACTCCTAAAACGGTTTGAAGTGGGGTACTATAGTTTTATGGGAAAATAAGGAGTACCAGTTATGCTTATGTGAAATATTGATGCACCCCGATAATGAAATGTGACTTAATTTCTATGACATTATTGTGTCATAGAAATTAGAATAAAAATATGATTGTAAAATAGCGATTAGTGGATGATACTGCTAAGTTTTGGCTACAAAATTTTCCTGAAAAAGGTGGTAATCGGCCGGTACGCTTAAGATCTAAAATGGCAATTACATCGTATTATATACTTATATTCCTGAATCTCAGTTGTCGGTGTGTCTAAAAAGTCGTTAATGATGTTACAATTGAAATGGTATCGTCTATAATATGTAGTATACATTTTTTAAATTATTTCATTAAATATCATTTTTTATATCAAATATCATACATAAAATACAATTATTTTTAAATTGGTAAAAAAATTAGCTTTCATTTGACATATTGAACGTCTGTTTTGGATCACTGTACGCTGAAATATAAACAAATTAGCTTCTTTTATTTCTCCTGTAAAATTCGATTCTTGATATTACCGCTTTTTTGCCCGGGGCCAGCGATTATGACCTAATTACAAAAAATCATTACTAATTGTAGCCTATGTGTTATTCTGATGTATAAACTATATTACTGTAAATATATATTTGTTCATTTATTTCAGACAATTCCAGTCCATAGTAACACATACATCAAAAACCAAACTAAAGTTTCATCCAAATCCGTTTAGTAGTTTTTGCGTGAAAGAGTAACAAACATACATACATCATCACCAAACTTTCGCATTTATAATATTAAATAAATTAATATAAATTATAAATAATTAGCAGGATGAAACGTGCAGATAAAATAACAAGAGGGCGTAGACTATATGATTTGGTCAATAATACGAGTACGCAAAATAGTAAACACGAGACACCAACAAAGCTTGAAAATAACAATGTTTAATTAAATAAAATAGAACTAAACAGTTTTCGTGATTGAAGCCTCCGAAATATCACAGATAGTTTCATTTTGTATTATTTTATTAGTATTAATTAGGTTAATATTACTTTTTGTGGTGATATCTGATGGAGGTTGTATACCCATTTAAGTTTAGAACTTCGTGTTGTCACTAAAGACAACACATCTGTCATGGAAATAATGTCTTGAATGTATTTTATGTAAACTGTGTTAATAAACGTGATCCTGGAATAGCCTCTTTACTTCAACAGGTTATGGGCCCAGGCTAGCCCAGCTGCAGGCTCCAAAAACGCCTAGTAATTATAACACAAAATAAAATACGAGTGTCAGAAAAATCTTGGAACAATTTATTTATTTTTTCGTCATGGCCGAAGAACATTCAGGTTCAATTTGTGGTATAAGAAAATTGAATGGTGCTGAAGACTTTTGCCAGTTGGAAATCTATAGTGAGAATTTTTTTGGAATCCAAAAACTGGTTCCACGTAATTGAAGCTACCACCATAACCAGCGCATTAAAAGATACTGACAGGAAGGCACGAACGACTTTATGTTTGTTGCTTGAGCCCGCATGTTTCGCACATGTATACAATGCGAAGACAGCACGTGAAGTGTGGGTGAGGCTCAGCGAGGCTTACGAAGACAAGGGCTGGCGCAGAAGAATCAAATTGCAACGAGAATTATGGCAATGCCGATTAGATAATTGTGAAAGCATGGATAAATATATTTCGAAAATAATTTGTTTGGCGCAACAACTTGCGGACATTGATGCAAAATCTCTAACGAATGTATTATTTCAATATTGTTAAGCGGTTTATCGTCAGAGTACAACCCATTCATTATGGCGATTGACAATAGTGGAAAAGAAATTAAACTAGAGCAATTAAAATCAAAATTAATGCAAGAAGCAAGCCGACAAATTGAAAATGGTCAAAATAAACAGCAAGCCCTAGTTACGACGACGCAAAATAATAAACAATTCAACAAGAAAAAGGCATTAATATTCAAGTGCTTTAAATGCCATAAAGAAGGGCATAAGGCATCTGAATGCAAAGTTACTAAAAGAGCGAACCCATGCTTGAGTATGACGAATACGGTAGAAAAGGACCGATGGTACTTGGACAGTGGATGCTCCAATCATATTATGACGAACGATGCCGGAAAATTGTTAAATTACAAAAGACAACAGAATGACCTGAAGATAAAAGTTGCAAGCGGGGAAGAAATGAAGGTTGTAGGAAGAGGGAAAGCCATCCCGAAACTAAAAGATAACACTGAACTCCTATTGACGAATGTTTTTCATGTCCCCGGACTTTGTATGAACTTAATTTCGGTCAGCGATCTTATAAAAAACCATTTCTATGTAATTTTTGATAAAAGAGGTTGCACTATAAAAAATAAAACTCATCAAACAGTAGCAAAGTGCAAGGAGGTTGACGGGATTTTCGAGTTAATTGAAAAAGAAAATTATGTTGTCAACTTGACTGTGTTGAATAATATTTTGACAAATATTTGGCATAGAAGATTAGCACATTTAGGACAAAAATATATGAATTCATTGAAAAATATGGTGACTGGATTGAATTATAAATCGAGTGGTAAAATTGAACCATGTGTCCCGTGCATAAATGGAAAAACTTGTAAGATTTCTTTGAAAAATCAAGGAACACGAGCGAAAGATTTTTTGGAAATTGTACATAGTGATTTATGTGGACCGATGGAAGAACCGTCATTCAGTGGATCTCGATATATGCTGTTGTTTATCGATGATTATACGCGTAAAACGCATGTTTATTTCCTGAAAAATAAAAGTCAAACCCTCGAAAAATTTCGCCAATATAAAGCGGAAGTGGAGAACCAGACAGGAAAGTCGATAAAGTGTCTTAGATCTGATAATGGTAAAGAATTCTGTAACCAAGCTTTCGATAATATTTTAAAGTCAGCTGGTATAAAGCATCAGAAGACGGTATCTTATACGCCTGAGCAGAATGGTGTGGCGGAGAGAGCGAACAGAACAATAATTGAGAAAGCAAGAACGTTGCTTTGTGAGGCCAAACTCAGTAAAAAGTATTGGGCCGAAGCGGTATGTACAGTGGTATATTTAAAGAATAGAAGCCCGACAAAGGCTGTCATGAATAAAGTACCAGAAGAACTTTGGTCAGATAAGAAAGTGGACTTGAGTCATTTGAAAATTTTCGGTTGTCAAGCATGTGCATTGAAACCTATACAGAAACGGCAAAAACTTGACATGAAGACTGAAGAATTGATTTTCATCGGCTACAGTGAAATTACTAAAGGTTATCGACTAATGAATCCAAAAACAGGTCAGATAACATTCTCAAAAACTGTAAAATTCTTAGAAAATGTTTTTCCTGGAGTTGGTACCGACATGACGAAGAACACAGTCGTTCCTATTGACATAGAGGAGGAACGAATAGAAACTGTCGTTGAAAGTAGTGCGTCTAACAATGATATGCAAGAAGAAGAAGAGTTTCATGAAGCGGAGTGTATTAATACAGAGGTGGCTGCGGTGTCTGATGAAACGATTGCTACGACGAGCAGTACTGCAGAACCAGAACGGAGATATAATCTTCGTGAGCGTAAACTTACAATATATAATGCTATCGCGCAAATCAATGGCGATCCAATAACAGTTGCAGAAGCATTGGCAAGGTCAGATTCAGATTTATGGCAAAAAGCGATGGATGATGAATTAAAATCATTGAACGAGAATCAGACGTGGTCATTGGTGGACGCATGATAAAAAACCAATACAATGCAAGTGGGTCTTCAAGATTAAGCGAGACAGTGACGGTAAGGTGTCGAAATATAAGGCCAGGCTAGTCGCTAAAGGATTTTCGCAGGTACGTGGAGTAGACTACAATGAAACATATTCTCTAGTCGTGAGAAGCTCTACCTTACGGTTACTATTCTCACTAGCTGTAGAATATGATTGGCTCATAGACCAATGGGATGTTACAACTGCTTTCCTATATGGCAAACTTAAAGAAGACATATACATGCTTCAGCCTAAGGGGGCGATTGTTAAAGGTCAAGAGACAAAGGTATGTAAATTGCAAAGATCGTTGTATGGACTCAAACAAGCATCAAACGCTTGGTTCAATGAGCTAGATCAGGAGATGTGCAATTTAGGTTTTGTTCAGTCGAAAATAGAACCATGTCTTTATAAAAAGGTGTTTAGCGATGGAAATAGAATAGTAGCTGTCATTTACGTTGATGACATTTTTACATTTTATTCCAAAAATAACGAAACCGAGAAGCAGAATTTAAAAAATGGCCTGCTTAAAAGATTTAAAGTTAAGGATTTAGGTCCTGCTAGACACGTGTTAGGCATGAGGCTTAGGAGAAACAAAAATGCGATTTATCTTGATCAAGAACAGTACGTTTTTAATATTTTAAAGGATTTCGAAATGACGGATTGTAAACCAGTCATTACTCCGATGGAAGTAGGTCTCAAATTAGAGAAAGCTTCAGATTCCGGTTGTAAGTTGCCATATCAAATTCTCATAGGTTGTCTTAATTATTTAGCTCAAAGTACTAGGCCCGACATCGTACACGCTGTTAGTGTTTTGTCACAATTTAATTCTTGTTACGATGAATTACACTTTAAATGTGCTAAACGGGTGCTTAGGTATTTAAAAGGGACTTCGAAATTTGGACTAACGTTTAAGAAAACGGGTAATCTAGAATTAAATGGCTACGTAGACGCGGATTGGGGTGGGTCAAATGATAGAAAATCCTACTCAGGTTTAATCTTTAGACTAGGGGAAAATATAATTTCCTGGGAAAGCCGTAAGCAAGGGTGCGTAGCGCTGTCCTCCACAGAGGCAGAATATATAGGCCTCAGCCAAGCATCGAAAGAGGCAATTTATTTAAGTAATTTGTTAAAAAGTTTAACAAAGGGAATTTGTGTCAAACCTGTAGTAATTTACAATGATAACCAATCTGCACACAAAATTGCGAAAAATACCTATTAAGGGAGCGAGTAATATAGATACGTGTGACAATTTAGGTATCAAAATAATGATGTAAACTAATATTATTGTTTTTGATGTGATTTTATTTTAAGTTATTATGATTGATTAGTAATAGATAATTTTTATTTTGTTTGTGTTCTAGTATTTTAACCGTGAACGATACGAACGATGTCAGCTCCAGCTGTATACTTAGGGTGTGTTCACACTATTTGGTTTAAGGGTGCGTGCACATGTAGGTAATGTATTAGGTATGTATACTTATGTAATCTTGCGCATGCATCATGCTAAAGATTAAGGGTGCGTGATGGAGGTTGTATACCTATTTAAGTTTAGAACTTGTCGTGTTGTCACTAAAGACAACACATCTGTCATGGAAATAATGTCTTGAATGTATTTTATGTAAACTGTGTTAGTAAACGTGATCCTGGAATAGCCTCTTTACTTCAACAATATCAACCTAAAATGTTGTATAGATTTCTTACAACAGAAGACGTTATTAAGCGTTCAATTAAAATGTTGTATTTAATACATATAACATTTTACGTTTACATTCAAATAAAATATTGTTGTATGTACCTAATAATTACAACATTTTACTTCAGCAGTTGTTATTCAAAACTTTGTTGTATGGTGATATGCTAGTTTTTACGTTGCTATTACTTTTTTTTACTTAAACTCAATGTTGTATGGCGAAAGTATTTTCTTAAATTGGGTGTTATAAGTAAAAAATACTTTGCCTTGACTGACTTAGTACAATAACAAATGCAGTTTTCAGTTCAATTTGAATCTTTAATTTTGGGGATACAACAACTTACGTGGGCGGTATCGATACATATAACATACATAGACTGATAAACACATTACCCTCCTTCGGTAGTCAGGTAAAAAGAACAAACTCACCTAGCTAAACGGCTTTCGCATCTCTATCTCTAAGAGTGCGTTACTACAGCCAGATAATGTCGAAAATCGTCATCTAAGTGCAATAGATAATCAGATATACAGCTTCTGTAATTGGTAAGTAGATTTTTAAATTTGGTAAGCTGATAGTTGTAAACTTCGTGTATTCGTGTGGACTGTATATTTGTAGTAGCTTGATTCTAATTAAACGACTTGCTGAATTTAACACTTTTTTTTCTACTGATAGCGTACAATACAAAAACCAACCACTCACGTTAGATGGCGGACGGAAGAGGAAACATAGAGATTATTTTACATAGACTAAAAACTAAATGATTTTGTGTTGCCATAAACATACTGCCGCCCCAGGCAAATAAACAGTAACAACCTCCTTATTCTACTTACAACAGTATCTAAAGGCAGCTAAAAGTTCAAGAAAACATAAAAAATCTGAACTACAATATAACTCAACACATTCTCACAGCATTATTAAACTATTTTAAGTTTAAATGCACCACAAGACAAACCAACATTTTCTTTCTGGTTCACTTATTTCACTTTAACATTAATCATAAGAAAAGGTAAGTACATAATATAGAAAGTAGTTAGGTACCTATACGTTTACAGGTAAGTAAAACTCTTAATTAAGTAACTTATAACTAATGTGTCTTATTCTATTCCTAAGCTTCTTATGTATCTATCATAACTTTAGGAAATTACGCAATATTTACTATGTATTTATTAACACAATACCTATTATAACTACACCTTAATAACAGGTAGGTACATATTCAATATTATATATTTGTTGAAAGAGTAACTAGTTTTTATAATTATACATAATATAAAAAATTTGGCGTGAGTTTATGTATGTATGTATGTATAAAAAATTAGAACACACATCTATATAGCTGAAATTAACATAAAAACATCTTAATTTAGTAGAAAATTACTTTTCAATAGGTAATACACTTATGCTTTGTAATGACCTAGTATATAATTTACCGTTAGCTGTTTTTAGTTGCAACGCTCGGACTTTGCCGTCATTTCCAGGAAATACATTCACTACACGTGCCATGGGCCACGCCAAAGGAGGAGCATTGGGTTCTCTCATCAGTACAAGTGCACCTACAGTTACATTTGGCATAGATTGACACCATTTATTTCTATTCTGTAAGGTATTTAAATAATATTTATACCAAGCTTTCCAAAATCTTTGTTGCAATTGTATACATTGCTGCCAGAACCCCAGTCTATTTGCTTTGGTTTCAGAATTATCTACTTCAGGGTACATAGTTAGGGCTGTACCTATAAGAAAGTGGCCTGGAGTCAGGTAACAGTAATCATTGACATCTTCAGAGAGAGGTAAAATAGGGCGCGAATTAAGCACGGCCTCTATCTGACACAAAACAGTGTGCAACTGTTCATAAGTCAATGCAGCATCTAATATAATTCTTTTTAAATGGTACTTCATACTTTTCACAGCCGCTTCTGCATGCCCTGCAAATACCGGTGCATAACTAGGCGTAAAATGAAACTTAATGCCTTCTTTCGCGGCATAAGCTTGCACAAGCGCCTGGTGATCAGCAGAACTATTCAGACTGTACAGCTCAGCTAGCTGGTTCCTTGCCCCACGAAAACAACCACCGTTATCGCAAAATACGTCGCTGGGCAAGCCACGCCTACTGATGAATCTTTTGAAAGACGCCAGGAATGCATCACTTGACAAATCTGAAGTCAACTCTAAGTGAACTGCCTTAGTGACAAAGCATACATAAATGCATACGTAACCTTTACTGACTATAGCTTTTCTTACACGCGAATTCTTGACTTGGATTGGCCCAGCGAAGTCCATGCCTACTTTTTGAAATGGTCTGCATGATGTCACGCGGTGTTGAGGCAAGGATCCCATTAATTGCTTCGCTGCACCAGCCTTCAGCCTAAAACAAATCAAGCATTTATGAGTAACTTTTTTGACTTGTCGCATGCCATTAATTAGCCAGTATTTTTGATTTAAGTTAGCTAAGAGTGACTTAGGTCCAGCATGTAATAACCTAATATGTTCACTCTGTATGATAAGTTCAGTTATTCGTGATTTTCGAGGTAGAATGATAGGATGTTTTTGTGCAATCGGTATATCCGAATTGTCTAAACGACCTCCTACCCTGATCAAGCCATCTGTATCCATGAATGGGTGCAGACTTTGTAGTGGCCCTCTCACGGAGTTACCTTTCCGCAACAAGTCTATCTCTTCACAGTAATGTATTGATTGCTCTTGTTTAATTATTAAATGCAATGCATGCTGCATCTCATTAGGACTGAGGGCTCCTTTATGTTTCGTATTCTCTTTTAAGTTTCGACAAAACCTTTGAACATATGCAATTACCCTCGTCATCTTTCCTATCTCTGAATATTTATCTAATATTTGAAATATATTATGCTGTATACCTGCTGTCAACACAACTTCAGCCGGAGGAGTGGACGTGGACTTCGCCCTTATTTCAGGTAAGTTTTCAGGTAAGACGAATTTTTCAGTGTCAAAGTTGTACCTCGATTGCAGAAACCTCGGTCCCTCCCACCAGAGGGTGCAGGTCGGAAGCTCCTGAGGGCTGATACCCCTACTAATCAAATCAGCAGGGTTCTCTGCGGAAGGTACATACAACCAGCGCCACCTATTGGTTTTTTGCTGAATTACCGCCACTCTGTTCGATACGTAAGCCTGTAGTTTAGCGAGCTCAGTTTGAATCCAAGCTAAAGTTATTTTGGAGTCGGTGAATAGGTACACATCATCTATTTGAATATTTTTATGTAAAGTATCATAAACTCGCTCCATTAAAATGGATAGAAGCAATGTGGCATTAAGCTCCAGCCTGGGTATGGTTAATGGGTTCGCACGTGGGTTTACTCGCGACTTCGAACAGAGTAAGGATAATTCAGCCTTACCTGTTTTGTCGACCACGCGTAGGTATATGCAGCACCCGTACCCCGTCGTGCTGGAGGCATCTGCGAAACCAATCAGCTGGACTGCTGATGCGCTGATGGTTGGGATGTGCCGGCCTAAATTGATAGGATGCATGGCAGCTAAGCTTCTAGCAAATTGAAGCCACTCGTCAACTAGCTCATTAGGTATATGTTCATCCCATCCAATATTATGTGACCATATTTTTTGCATGATACTTTTGGCCTTAATTACAATCGGACTAGCAAAACCCATGGGATCATAGAACTTTGATATATAGCTAAGCACCCCCCTTTTTGTCATTATATTTTCATCAAATGGTTCTGGGCTGTCTATTTTAAAACAATCCTTTTGAACATCAAGTGTAAGCCCCAAAGCTTTCATATTATAGTTGCCCTTTTGAAGGTCAAGCTCGCTGAATTGCTGTTCAACCTCCGGTATGTCAGAGAGAACAGAAGGCGTGTTTGAAGCCCACTTATGCAAACTAAAGCTCCCATAACTTAACATTTCACATAACTGCCGTTTAGCTTCAAGCAATTCGTGCATATTGGAACATGAATAAATTACATCATCAACATACATACAATTTTTAATTATAAATGATGACAGTAGCTCGCTGCGCTGCAATTGGTCGAATCAGCTTGGCCGTCACCGGTGTATGATAAACCGGCAAAATTTTGAAGTCGCGTTGTTCGTTGCATGAAACCCGTAGGCGTGAGTGTTGTCTCTTTCACTCTTACTAGAAAGGGAACTTTCTATCCTTTCTTCTCGCACCCGCAGATGATTCTTAAAATGGCGGATTGATTGTCTTCTTTGTAATAATTTAATGGAATTTCTTGGTGAAAAATGTATGTCGGATTCTTAAAGCACGGATCTTACTAGGTACCGTACTCTCCTCGCAGCAATCGATACTTGAAATAATCGCAAGTATAATGCCGAAATCCGCTCCGCCTTCGCCGCCTTCTGTTGCGTCGTGTGTCCTCGCTGTACGTTACTCGCAGTGATGTGATTTATCCCGCAAATCGTTGACGGATCGTATGGACCAATGTAAACTTCGTGTATTCGTGTGGACTGTATATTTGTAGTAGCTTGATTCTAATTAAACGACTTGCTGAATTTAACACTTTTATTTCTACTGATAGCGTACAATACAAAAACCAACCACTCACGTTAGATGGCGGACGGAAGAGGAAACATAGAGATTATTTTACATAGACTAAAAACTAAATGATTTTGTGTTGCCATAAACAATAGTTTTTTAATTATTTGATAACAACCGTTCCGGCTGGAGTAACGTTACCCGCAGCCAGATCTTTTGTTTTATAACGGGTATTTTGAAATAAATGTTATCTAAATAATTAGATATCAATTTGAAGTAAATGGTACAACTTAATTTGTATTTTTATTTGCTATGGTTGCGAAGATATTTAAAATCCTGCTGCGGTAATGTTTGCACGATTGCTGCATCTCGGAATTGACTCAACGGATGGTTATGATCTTTGTACATGACATCTGGCTAATTAGTTATAACTTGTTACCCAATAAAAGAATCCACAATAATGCACCGTTTTGAAGTAATTTTAGTAAATAGAAATATGCTATAATAGGTCCTAGCACTTCCAATAAGCGGTCCAAAGACTAACTTGAAACGTTATTATATAGGTAATTACTGCCTATAAATGGTACTGAAGTTTCATAAGTATTCCTATAAGTAATTAAAAAGTTATGATGAAACATCAATTGGTTCCGGCCACGGTGCGCAGCTGAGATATTTGAAGATCGATTAACTGAGTTTCCTGTAGTTGTGGTAACTGAATCTTATATCAATAATTAGATATATAGTTCAATTATATAGCTGTGAAATATCAGACTTGTACACTAATCAATAACCGAGATAATAGAAAAATAATACTTATGCGTGGTAGCTCGACCAAATCTAGAATGTTATAAAAAAGCGGCCGCGCAATACATTATACCAACCTTCCAAAACTTACAGGATAATAAGTGAAAATAATACGTGTTTGGTACAGACGGGTACACAAGTGGTAAAGTAAAACATAGTTATAATAAAATATTTTTGTTTCTACAGATAGAATATTGATTTCAAAAATAATTATGCGTAGGTAATAAAAAATATGGAGTACCTACATACGTAGATGATGATGATTTTATGCAGATATTAATTAAGGTAAGTAAGTAGATATATAAATGAACTTCAAAAATAATCACAGATATGTTTTGGACTTATTATATGCAACGTCGCTTGCTTATCTGAAATTAAAATTAAGAACTAATAAACACCTTCATTTTTTTCACTATTTTGCTTCCTTCTCCTCCCGTCTTGTTCCTCATAACTGAGGGTCGTGATTTCCGTGACAGGAGACCAACTTTTCTCCTTGGCGACGTGGAGTGCATCGTGCAGCTTGTTGTTCAGCATTCCACGTATATGGTCAGACCCTCTGATCGGGCTGCGGCCCGTCGACCTCTTGCCTTTGACCTTGCCAGTGATCATCAGCTGCTCGAGGTTATAACCATCCTTTCGGGTAATGTTGTGTTGTGTCGTATTGTGCTTAACGTTTCGAATAAGTTAAAGTAAAACAGTTGTAGCCATATTTAAAATTAAGTTTTATTGTAAAAATCACAGATAAACAATAATAAAATGTAATAACATGACAATGCAGTAAGTACTAACATATTATACAGTAGGTAGGTAGGATCTACTGTTGTTCTAATCTGATTTTAAAAATCACTTATGTCTTACGTAAAGATAGCCGTATTCTTAAATTAAGTTTAATAGTAAAAAAATAAAAAGTCTACAATAGTAAAAATAAACGACATAGCAATGCAGTCAACTTCTTAGAATACGTACTTTTTGACACAGTAGGTACAAGCTAAGTCTTATTGCATATAAATCACAGATCAATTATATAATATTATCAAGATGCTATTATAACAGGTACTTTTTTTATCTAGCCTATTACAGTGTCCCACTGCTGGGCAAAGGCCACCCCTTTGATTTTTCACTCTGCTCTGTTTGTAGCCACCTCTTCTCTTTTTACACGAAATAAATGAAAAAGAAATACTTATAATTTACTCGCGGTTAGCTATTCCAAAATAAGTATACATTTTAATTAATGTTACTGGTGTCATTTTTACTTTTGTTTCGGTTTCTTTTTATGTTGGTACTTTGTTTTTAAACATACCTACATGACAATTGTAATAATTTTATTAAAATTTTGTGTGTTGTGTTGTGTCTTTTGTGTGCACTAAATAAATGATTTATCTATCTATCTATCTAATTAAAAAGTACAAAACTAAAAACGTGCAAACTATGCTATGGAGTACACCCCCTCCCCTTCGTCCCGCGCGTGACCACGACTGTTCCCGATGTTCTCTCATTCTATCTAACGATAATAGCGCCGCCGCCGCATGCATGATGAACCATTGTTTACAATAATCTATATCTACATATTTATAGGTCAGTTCGTTGCATAACTTTGACCTTGAAAACAGTACGTAATAATATAATAGGTACGTACCCTACCTTAGTATCAAATTCATTTATTGATTTAGTTATTCTTATAATATCTACTGTTGGTTATCCAAACTAAAATATTAAAAACTTAAGAAATACCTAAGTAAATAAAAATAAGTTGGTTATTGGCAATAACTTGTTAAAGAAAATTTTTATTTGTTTTATTTATTTAAGCAAAGATAGGTGCCCATATTACATATAGGTACTTAATCTAACGAAACCATGTATCATTATTATGTCGTATTAAAATATAATAATAAATGCTTTTACCTAAATACATAATATAACATTAACTACAAACTAATTAGGCGCAATTTGTACCTTGTAAATAGTAAGTAGGTACCTACCTATCTCAATGACAGAATGGTTAAACGTACGTAGGTATATATATGAAGAATGGGACAGTGGACACTTACTTTGAGCAGTTTAAAATTTATTTTAACATTTACTATGGTAGGTTTAATTTTTCAATCAAACTAATTTTATTCGTGACTGTACCAACTTTTAAGGACAATTATGCTAATAATTTTAGAAGGTTGGTAAAATGTATTGCGTGGCCGCTTTTTTATAACATTCTAGATTTGGTCGGGTTACCACGCATAAGTATTGTTTTTCGATTATCTCGTTAATTAATTAGTGTACAAGTCAGATATTTTATAGGTATATAATTGAACTATATATCTAATTATTTATATAAGATTCAGTTACCACAACTACAGGAAACTCGGTTAATCGGTCTTCAAATATCTCAGCTGCGCGCCGTGGCCGGAACCAATTGAAGTTTCATCATAACTTTTTAATTACTTATAGGATACTTATGAAACTTCAGTGCCATTTACAGGCAGTAATTACCTATATAATAACGTTTCAAGTTAGTTTATGGACCGCTTATTGGAAGTGCTAGGACCTATTATAGCATATTTCTATTTACTAAAATAACTTCAAAACGGTTCATTATTGTGGATTCTTTTATTGTGTAACAAATTATAACTAATTAGCCAGATGTCATGTACAAAGATCATAACCATCCGTTGAGTTAATTCCGAGATGCAGCAATCGTGCAAACGTTACCGCAGCAGGATTTTAAATATCTTCGCAACCATAGCAAATAAAATATAAATTAAGTTGTACCATTTATTTAAAATTGATACCTAATTATTAAGATAACATTTATTTCAAAATACCCGTTAGAAAACAAAAGATCTGGCTGCGGTAACGTTACTCCAGCCGGAACTGTTTTTATCAAATAATTAAAAAACTATCAGCTTACCAAATTTAAAAATCTGCTTACCAATTACAGAAGCTGTATATCTAATTAACTTTTGCACTTAAATGACGATTTTCGACATTATCTGGCTGCAGTAACGCACTCGTTTTATTAACCAAGAGCGTAAACCAACAATTTCATGTGTCCTATTTGCAAATTATAAAAAAATCATACAAACTTTCAACCCTTTTTTTCCCCTTTAGAGGTAGAATTTCCGAAAACCAATAAATGCATAAATTATAAAAGTATTGAAGCAGTCTTGAATATGAATAAATTTATTTTTAATAAGGATTAATACCAAGATAAAAATAAAGAGCTTTTTCTAGCGGCGGCATTTAAATTAAATTTTAAAATAAAAGAACACTTATTGTGGCATAACTATAATAGAGACATAATGCTGTTGCGACACTTTTTGTAAATAATGATGTGTTCTGCAAAGTCGTAGTACATTATTTTATTCTATCGTCAATAGTTTAGATAGGATTTAGGTAATTTATTTGGGTGTTTACCTTGGGTTAAATTATTGGAGTTTTAGTAAGGATCCCTATTTTTTTTGAAAATTTAATAAAGCCTATGTCACCCGCGGATAGTGTAGCTTCCCAATAGTGAAAGAATTTTTCAAATTGGTTCAGTAGTTTCGGAGCCTATTCAATGCAAACAATCAAATCCTGCCTCTTTATAATATTAGTATAGAAAACGTTTATTTTAGACAAGCTTTTTTCTTAAAAATTGCATTTTCACGAGAAACAATGTGTGTGCCAAATTTTAGCTCAATCGGACACTGGGAAGTGGTTCAAATTAACTTAAAAGATTTGATTACAGACTCCGAGACACGTGACACTAATTAAAGCTTGTACAAAGTCGCTGTCCGCGTCTGTCGACGTCATTTCTGTTTCTCCACAAAATTACAGACTCAGGGACACGTAACACTAAATAAAGCTTGTAACAAAGTCGCTGTCCGCGTCTGTCGACGTCATTTCTGTTTCTCCACAAAATTACAGACTCAGGGACAGGTGACACTAATTAAAGCTTGTACAAAGTCGCTGTCCGCGTCTGTCGACGTCATTTCTGTTTCTCCACAAAATTACAGACTCAGGGACACGTAACACTAAATAAAGCTTGTAACAAAGTCGCTGTCCGCGTCTGTCGACGTCATTTCTGTTTCTCCACAAAATTACAGACTCAGGGACAGGTGACACTAATTAAAGCTTGTACAAAGTCGCTGTCCGCGTCTGTCGACGTCATTTCTGTTTCTCCACAAAATTACAGACTCAGGGACAGGTGACACTAATTAAAGCTTGTACAAAGTCGCTGTCCGCGTCTGTCGACGTCATTTCTGTTTCTCCACAAAATTACAGACTCAGGGACACGTAACACTAAATAAAGCTTGTAACAAAGTCGCTGTCCGCGTCTGTCGACGTCATTTCTGTTTCTCCACAAAATTACAGACTCAGGGACAGGTGACACTAATTAAAGCTTGTACAAAGTCGCTGTCCGCGTCTGTCGACGTCATTTCTGTTTCTCCACAAAATTACAGACTCAGGGACACGTAAAACTAAATAAAGCTTGTAACAAAGTCGCTGTCCGCGTCTGTCGACGTCATTTCTGTTTCTCCACAAAATTACAGACTCAGGGACACGTAACACTAAATAAAGCTTGTAACAAAGTCGCTGTCCGCGTCTGTCGACGTCATTTCTGTTTCTCCACAAAATTACAGACTCAGGGACAGGTGACACTAATTAAAGCTTGTACAAAGTCGCTGTCCGCGTCTGTCGACGTCATTTCTGTTTCTCGACAAAATTACAGACTCAGGGACACGTAACACTAAATAAAGCTTGTAACAAAGTCGCTGTCCGCGTCTGTCGACGTCATTTCTGTTTTTCCACAAAATTACAGACTCAGGGACAGGTGACACTAATTAAAGCTTGTACAAAGTCGCTGTCCGCGTCTGTCGACGTCATTTCTGTTTCTCCACAAAATTACAGACTCAGGGACAGGTGACACTAATTAAAGCTTGTACAAAGTCGCTGTCCGCGTCTGTCGACGTCATTTCTGTTTCTCCACAAAATTACAGACTCAGGGACACGTAACACTAAATAAAGCTTGTAACAAAGTCGCTGTCCGCGTCTGTTGACGTCATTTCTGTTTCTCCACAAAATTACAGACTCCGGGACAGATGCCACGAATTAAAGCTTGTAACAAATTCGCTGTCCGCATCTGCCGTCGTCATTTCTGTTTCTCCACTTAATTCTTCTAAACCACGAAACGGATTTTGATACGGTTTTCATTAATATAATAAAGTCTAGTATTTTTTTTTATTTTTAAAACAAGCTGAAAACAACAACAACTGAAAGTTACTAAATTTAATATCACTTGTCAAGCACATCCAATGAGCCCAAACACGACGGCGCTATATTATGTGGTTGAGCAGTTGCTATAGCCACTTTCCGCCACCATCATGAGGCTAGCTTTATAGAACCATTTTTTCAATGTTTCTAAAGTTACATAAGTACGACAAGTTTCAGCATAATTGGATGCCGAAGTGCTTGAAAAATAGATTACTAGTTGCAGGACACACATACGAATTCAAGGTAATATAAAGCTTATAAAGAGCGATAAATGAGGAAGGTTTTCTCCTCTCGTTCAGTCCATCCAAAGGATGGCTGTAATACATTGCCCTGTGCTATAACACCGTCCATTGTACGAGGTTCCATGTTCGACTTCGTGTTTTTTTTTTTTTGTGGTGTACAATCTTCTTTACATAGTATACGCAATGGATTTGATGCAGTTTTCCGCAATAGATAGTGATTCAAGAGGCAGGTTTATATGTACAAAAAATGCATATTATAGAAGAGAAAAGCCGAGAAAATCAGAGATTTGTTTTATGATGTCGTAACAAACATATTTTATATAAAGTATCCTGTAGAATAGCCTAATCATAATCATAATGTCATCATACTTTAGTATCAATATTGCACCCGTGCGAAGCCGGGGCGGGTCACTAGTAAAGTATATACAAAAAAAGAAAAGGTTTCTGTTGATTTTTATAAAAATGCCCGCCGTTTCGCGAAGCCGGGCCATGTCGTATATAAAAAATGAATCCCTATTTCCCTTGCTGACGCCATAATTTGAGAACGAGTTTACTGATTTCATTCATCTTTTTTTTTTCTATGTTTAAGAATAAATTGATTTGATAAAATTACATTCAAGTGGATTGAATTCTTAGAGCACACACTAGGATGCCCTGTGTTTTGAGATTCAGGCTCTTTCGTCCCGTTAACAATTTTTATAAAAGGTTTTCTAATATTTTGTAGAATTTGCTTACGGGATGAAAACGTAAAAAAAAACATTTGATAGTGTACTTATGTAGGTAGGTAGGTAGGGTAAGATAGATAGGATAAGGTAGGGAAGGGTAGACAGGTGACGGGAGCGAAGCCGCGGGCACAGCTAGTTATTTAATAAAAATTAAAATTCAATGTCAAATTCTTAATTCAGCAATCAAACTGCCTGGCCTTTTCCCTGCTATGTTGGGGTTGGCTTCCAGTCTAACCGGATTCAGCTAGGTACCAGTATTTTATAAGGAGCAAATGGCTATCTGAACTTCACAACCCAGTAACTGGGTAACGCGATACAAGAGGCAAGACTGGTGTCAAATTTCAGTCTTCTGACGACCCGTAACGACTGTTAAAGATCTTTAAATGAAAGCCGGGATTAACGGCTTAATATACTTTTCGAGGCACTGAAGAATCTCGTAATGTCATGAAAAAAGGAAAAAAATATATGTAAAGATATATGTAAAGATTAACATTAAAAGCGGGATATTTACCATGTTTACTGTTTGTTGCGAGTTCCCGATATTTCGGTGCTGTTGCAAGCACCATGATCACGGATAAACTGAAGTCATTGCGCGTGTTTATGAGGAGACAAAACGGTCCACCCTCTTTCTTGTTCGTTTTTTGCATTCAGTACCGCTACCATTGTCACTCACAATTCGATTCTGATTCCAACACACGAGACTCACTGTGTCCGCTCGCGAACTTTTTTCGGCACTTTTTCGGGTTTTACACAGCTAAACGACCAGCAAACAAACAGTAAACATGGTAAATATCCCGCTTTTAATGTTAATGGTGTTAGTGACCATGACAGTTTCAAAACTTATATGTAAAGATGGTCACCCATCCACGGGCCGACCTAGATAAACGTTGCTTAACCTTGAAAATCGAACCGTGCGGCTGTCATTATTTAGCCACGAGCTCCTTTTTTTTTCAGTAAGCCAAAGTTTATTAATAGAATTAAATTAATCAGTAGTAGTAATCTGATCAAACCGGGTGTTTATTTAATAACATCAAGAATCTTTTACAAGCTAACCCCACAAATGTTGTCTTGTCCAGCATTCTAAGGTCTTACTAAAACACAGTAAAAAAACCGTCAGTTATCTCATCGTCTGGATCAAAAGTAAGGCCAACTTTTAGTGTTTTACGTTTTTTCTAAATCATTTAAATACAACATAGTGTTTTCAATTAACTGGCTAATGATATGTGTTTGATCCATATTCATTTTCTAGGCTTGATGTTAAGTTTTGGGCTATCCTGTAGTTATATTTATGCTGTGTTAATAATTTAATAAAAAGCACATTACTCATAATTTTCCTGTTAGTGATTCATTCAGTGCCTACACAACTAAAATAATTGGAAGGTATCGTTATTGTTTTAGTTGTGAGGTACTTATTGAAAATAGTTACCCTTCTACCGAATGTATGCGGTGTCTCACGGTATCGAAATCCTGAAAAGAACATTATTAACGCTCTTAGCTATTAAAAAAATATAATTATAACTAGCTGGGGATCGAACTCCCCTCACGGAAATGTGTTGAGTAATAATTAACATCACCATAGCCAAAAGCGTGAAAATTTATAGCCATTTAGGCTTTGTTTATAAGAATTAAAAACAAAAACACTCCAAAGCAAAAATAACTTTCTTTTCGGCAGTCCTTGTCTTTGGTAACTATTTATACGCAGTCCGTTCAGCCTCGGTTGTAGTTGTGATGCGTCTCGATATACGGTATTTGTGTGTGTGAACCTAGGTAGCGTTAGCAATAAAATCTTAAATGTTTATAAAATGTATTATTATTATACAGAATAAAAACGAAAGTCGGGCATTAAGAATGGACAAACTTGTAATATCTATTATATACTACTCAAAAGAAAATTAGGGCCTCCTGAAATTTATCAATTTATTCAATATTATTCAAATGACTGAAATTAATGAAAGTAGGTTGTTTTAGACAAAATGTATCCAAAATGTGTTTAATTTGCAATCATTTAGAAAAAAAAAATGGCAAACTTTCTTAAGAATTCCTCTCCCACCGTGTTTTAAGAGAGTGTACCCCATTGTTGCGAAGTTCATTACCACGATGTACGTTACTGTGAAATTTTAATATCGCGACGTTCGTTGTTGCTAAAGTTCTTTACTGCGATGTACGTTACTGCGAAAGTTTACCATTGCGAAGTACGTTGTCACGAAAGTTCTTTACTGCGATGTACGTTACTGCGAAAGTTTACCATTGCGAAGTACGTTGTCACGAAAGTTCTTTACTTCGATGTACGTTACTGCGAAAGTTTACCATTGCGAAGTACGTTGTCACGAAAGTTCTTTACTGCGATGTACGTTACTGCGAAAGTTTACCATTGCGAAGTACGTTGTCACGAAAGTTCTTTACTTCGATGTACGTTCCTACGAAAGTTTACCATTGCGAAGTACGTTGTCACGAAAGTTCTTTACTGCGATGTACGTTACTGCGAAAGTTTACCATTGTGACGTACGTAAAAATTAAACCTAGCTAGATCGATTTATCGCTCCCGAAAAGCCCTGCATACTAAATTTCATGAAAATCGTTGGAACCGTTTTCGAGATTCAGATTATATATATATATATACAAGATAAGATAAGATAAGATAAGATATTTTATTTTGTAAAACATAAGTACAATATGAAGGTCTTATATATTAATATGAGGTGGCTACATGTTTTGCCATGTATGGCGTACAAAATTTGTTGCACTGAACAAACAATATAAGAAAAATACAATATCAAAATTGAAATTAAATTGAAATTACAAAGCAAAAAATTTAAATTCAATAAATAATACTATGTCAAAATTTAAATTAAATTGAAATTACAATGTCAAAATTTCAATTTCAATTAAAAATTACTACTTATGTCAAAATTCAAATTCAATTAAAAATCTCTATGTAAAAATTTTAATTCAATTAAAAATCAGTATATCAAAATTAAAATTAAATTTGAGTAATAATAAAACATGAGTAGACATTAAATAATAATAATATGTGCATGATCTTAAGACTGCGTCGAGCAAAATAATCCAAAACGATCGTCACAGTTATAGGGATATAATCAATATTACTACCATAATTACCATAAAAAATATGTAATGAACACCACAATGAATGTGTTAACAATTCTATGTTGGCAAAAACAAAAAATATCGTTTAGTTTAAATAACAAAAATACGTAAAGTTGGACAAAAATATTAAAATAGCATGCTCGTGTTTTTTTTGAATATTGATAGTAAACTGCTGAATTTTTTCACAAACTTTAATTCATATCAATCTCTAATTGTCATACCACAATTTATAGTTTTAACATTTTCGAAATGTCACTCGGTTATTTTAGTTTTCTTTTTTTTTCTTAATTGTTGCGCTGTTTTGAATCATGCGAAACGTAAACCGGTCGGCAATTCAGTCGTCCACGACAGCTCGGAGAGTGTTTACGTCTCATCGTGGAGCGACGCGCCGATAACGATAATTCGCGATCTATTGTGTACGTATACCTTGCTGCAAATAGTTGAATAAGGTAAGTTATATATATTTTTTTTTGAGTATGACTTTTTATGCATAACTAACATTTACTTTTTATGTTTTTACTTTTTTTTTAAATATTTGTTTTATAACAATGGGAAAGCGTAAGGAAACATATTATGAGAAGAAAGTTGGCGCTCATTTCCGAAAAAGAATCTGTTATCTTAAAAAGTACATATTTCTATTTTGTGACATTATTTCCTTTTTAACCGACTTTCCAAAAAGAAGGATTTTTTTTGTGTATGTTCACCGATTGCATCAATTGTGGACAGATTTTAGAAATTATTTTTTTGTTTGAAAGATTACGTTCCATTTAAATTTGGTGAAGATCTGATGAAGGATTTTGGAGATATGCAACAGAACTTCTCAAAAAAAAACTTTTTTACAAAAAAATTCTACCGACTTCCAAATAAGAAAACTACAAAGTGAAAAATAACTTTATTTTTGGAAGTCGGTGTCTTTCGAAGGAACATTTTTTTTCGTTATGGACACCGACTTCCAAAACTAAAGTTATTTTTCACTTTGTAGTTTTCTTATTTGGAAGTCGGTAATTTTTTTTTGTAAAAAAGTTTTTTTATTTTTCACTTTTTAGTTGTACCTACCTAATAGGTACGCAAGTTGTTTAGTAAGTTTCCTATAACGCCAGAATAGATTACCCGAATATCATGAAACTTGAACAAAACCGATCTAATGAGAGATCTGCTTACCCCTTAAGAGCGTACTGGCGTGATGTTATGTCATGAAATGGTATAAACAATAAACAGACATGCGATTGCAGCAGTCCCGAGAGATTTGCCGTTATTTATTGATGAGTTCTGTTGTATATCTTCGACAGATCTTTACCAAATTAAAATGGGACCAATTTCGGAACATACTCTTTCAAACAATAAAATGATTTTAAAATCGGTTCCTAATTGACGGAGATATCGGTGAACATACACAAAAAAAAAAACATACAAGAAGTCGAACATAGAACCTCCTCCTTTTTCGAAAGTCGGTTAAAAATAGGGCAGATCTCTCGGGATTGCTGGAATCGCATGTCTGTTTATTGTTTACACCATATTTTCATAACATAACATCACGCCGGTAAGTTCTAAAGGGGTACGCAGATGAATACAGTAAACCCTGGTACACTCCATTCAGGCTATAGAACTTGCCCATTATGTACACAACTAAAAAGTGTAAAATAAAAACTTTTTGCCAAAAAAACAACCAACTTCCAAATCAAAACAACCAACTTCCAAATCAACACAACAACAAACACTACAATATGTAAAATCAATTCAATTTCGCCAGTCAGTGTCAAAAAAACCGGCCAAGTGCGAGTCGGACTCGCGCACGAAGGGTTCCGTACCATTATCGCAAAAAAACCGCAAAAAAATCGCGTTTGTTGTATGGGAGCCCCACTTAAATATTTATTTTATTATGTTTTTAGTATTTGTTGTTATAGCGGCAACAGAAATACATCATCTGTGAAAATTTCAACTGTCTAGCTCCTTTCATCATCGTTCATGAGATACAGCCTGGTGACAGACGGACAGACAGACAGACAGACGGATCGCGGAGTCTTAGTAATAGGGTCCCGTTTTTACCCTTTGGGTACGCAACCCTAAAAACGAAGAATCAAAAACAGGAACACCGACTTCCGAAATTTAATTTATTTTCACTTTGTAGTATTTTTATTTGAAAGTCGGTTGTATTTTTTTGTAAAAAAAAATATCTAACATAATGGCGAATGTAATCGTTTTTTTTCAATTGGTTCTCAAACATGCGATATGGGTATCGTGTAATGGGTTTTTGGGGATACCGATTGCAAATCTGACATTCTGTTTAAAGTGCAAGATGGCGGATGCATCTTTTTCTCAAACTTTCGATATGGGTATCGTGTAACGGGTATTTGGGGGTGCCGATTGCTATTCTGACATTCATTTTAGAATACACGATGGAAGATTCATTTTTTTTTGGCCGTTGTCAGTGATGTCCAAGATAAACTTGGAAAGTACAAATTAATTTGAAAAAGACGCATTGTCTGGATTTGAACCCAGGACCTCAAGCACGAGTGAAGCCAAGGGGTCACCACAAAATTTTAAATTCATTATACTTATTTTGTTACCAGTGTTTGCTGGCAAGTCTTTCACATGGGAAAATATTTATGGATTATGTATACTGTATTTATTTTAGTCTGTTCACAACATTTTAAGAGTTAGGTTGATAATGTGGGGGACTACCCTACAGAGTGCATGTGTGCAAGGAAACTCAAGAGTAAATTAAAATAGCATACAAGATTTATTTTGAGTACTTCTAAAAAATAACACGTAAAACACCAAAATTATGTCATAAAGACAAGCATCAACCAAACGTTGAATTTTCATATTTCAATCAAATATAGACTAGGCTCTAGCAGCCAGCTATATTAGGCACATTAAAACCTAATACGCCCCCTTAATGTGTATATTACAAGAGAGAAGCAAAACAAAACATTTACAAACAACATACGCTAACTATAAACATATACCTAATCCAGTCATGCACATATAGTGCTTGGCTTTCGGCAAGGCCTTGGTTAATACGTCAGCTAACATAAGGTTGGTCGACAAGTATACCAACTGAATGTTTCTATTCTCCTTCTAGACACTCTGTATAAAATGGTGTCTTATATCTATGTGTTTGCTCCGGGAATGGAATACCGAGTCGTTTGCTAATTTAATTGCTCCAGTATTATCTACATGTAAGGTAATTGATGCAAACTTACGTAATCCGATTTCAGTCAACAAGCTGTTCAGGTATAAAGCTTCCTTCATCGCTGATGATAAACTGATGTACTCGGGCTCACACGTCGAGGTACTAACACACTTCTGCTTCTGGGATTTCCATGACATACATGCACGACCTAATACAAAGGCTTAACCTGAATATGAACGCCTATCTAGCAAGCAACCACCCCAATCCGAATCAGAATAGCCTCGAACTGCTTTACCTGTTTTAGTGAACACTAGTCCGTACTCTTTTGTTCGCTTCAGATAACGTAATATTCTTTTCGCAGCGGCCCAGGACTCTTTACTAGGACAGTTTACTACCTGCGCCAATTTCGAAACACTATTAGAGATATCTGGTCTCGTCCCCACGGATAAATACATCAAACTCCCAATTAATTCGCGATACGGGTATCGCTCTTCTTCGAGTTTTGTATGGGGCTCAGGTTATTCAAGCTTTAAATTCACCTCCATTGGTGTTGAAACCGTTTCTTTACACATATTCAGACCAAATTTAAGTAATAAATCTTCAATGTATTTTTGTTGTGACAGTTTGATTTTATCACTGTCAACTCGCTCAATGTCAATTCCTAACATATATTTCGCGATACCATAATCCTTTAAGTTGAATTCACTGGCCAGTTCCTTTTTAAAATTTTCAATGCATACTCTTTTCTGCGATGCCACTAAAATATCGTCGACATAGACTGCAACAAAAAGTTTCGTACCATCACCTATGTCTTGGAAGTATAGACATGGCTCATTTAATGATGATCGCATCCCCATTTTTTTCAATTGTGTATCGAGCCTTGCATTCCACTGGCGTCCAGCTTGCTTCAAGCCGTAAAGTGATCTCTTAAGTCTACATGTATCACCACCCGTCTGCATGTCTGCTAACATTTTCTTAACTCGTTCATATATATTAGAACTTTTTTGTTCCACCTGAAGTAGCTTCTGCAAACATTCTATTAATATGTCGGGGATTTCCATGTAAATTTCTTCATCCAATTTACCGTTCAAATAAGCGGTATTTATGTCTAATTGATGAATTTCCATACCAAGTTCAACCGCAAGTGCAGTCAGCAATCTGATAGTGTCTAGTCTGACAACAGGGCTGAATGTCTGGTGGTAATCAATCCCGTACCGTTGGCTATATCCTTTGGCAACAAGTCTAGCCTTTGTCTTTACGGTTTTATCAACATTTAGCTTCGTTGTTAAGATGTAACGACAACCAACAACAGCGCGTCCCATGGGTCTCTTCGCTATATCCCAGGTATCATTTTTAATCATGCTTCGTATCTCCGAGAGAATGGCTGTCTCCCATTCATCTTTTTCTGAACCACATAAAGCTTGCCTCAATGATACCTCTGCATTACCCACGAAGTCTTGGCAATCAGAGAACTCTTCTTGTAGTTCAGGTTCCACTTAGACCATACGATACATTTTATTTGGGCGTCCCACATGTCCTCTGTCTAGTCGCGGTCTTCCTGGGGCTCGTTTTAAGATCTTTTCTTCATGATTGTGTTGGACATCATCTGAGCTAACATGGCGAGATGGACCACCTTCTGACTCCATATTATCCTGGACATTTTCTACATGTGCGTTCCTCTCAGGTTCAGGAACAAATCTACGTGGACTCGTCACTTGTGTTGTCAACTGCCCTTCCTGCATGGAAATCTATCTCTACATAATTTGGTTCTGGTCTTTGGCAGATATCAGCCTGTAGCTTTTCATTCCCAAATTCCAGTGGATCAGTTATAGAAGAATTATTCTCATCGCATCGAGTCTCGCTTGTGTGAAATTTTACATCTCGCGATACGACATAGATACTTTCGTTCTTGTGGCAACCAAATCTTGTAGCCTTTTCGGTCTTTTGGATAGCCTATAAAGATTCCTTCTCTACTGCGAGGTGCAAATTTATCTTTCCCTTCCTCTTTATCCAAAACGTGTATCTTAGTTCCAAAAACTTGCATATAGTTTATATTCACAGGCCGCTCGTACCATTTTTCATACGGGGTTCCACCTTCAAGACTACTCGTTGGACATCGATTTCGAACGTGACATGCCGTCATAACGGCGTCACCCCAGAAACCAGGTGAAAGGTTGGATGAAATTATCATACACCTTGCCATCTCTACAAGAGTTCTGTTCATCCTTTCTGCGACCCCGTTCTGTTGAGGAGTGTTAGGAATAGTTAATCTTCGCCCTATTCCTTCAGTCTGTAAATATTTATCAAAATCTTTATTACAAAATTCTCCTCCATTATCGGTCTGCATGTATTTTATTCGTTTGCCAGTCAAATTTTCAACATAACTTTTGTATATCTTGAAATATTTGAGAGCTTCATTCTTCTTGGATAGCAGATATACTTCACACCACCTCGATGAGTCGTCTATAAACGTTATAAAGTATTTCGCTCCACCTATGGCTTCATGCCGCATCGGGCCTACGACATCGGAATAAATTATCCGTAATTTTTCATCACATGGCCCATCCGTCCTCGAAAATGATGATGCATTAATTTTTCCACTAGCACAAATACCACAATTATGCAATGTACTCACATCCGTCATCTTAATATTCATTCCGGATTTGTTCAAGAGTTTGACAAGATCTCTTCCATTCAGATGCCCTAATCGTTCATGCCACAGTCTTACCTTATCAACTGTTTCTGAAATAATGGAAACTGTTCCCATTTGTTCCTCGATTATCCCATTTGTTATAGATTACCCCTACGATTTGCTTCTAGTATAGTGTTACCATACCTGTCCGTAACATAAGCTATATTCTTATCGAATTTAACACTTTACCCTTTATTCGTAATTCTTGCGACCGAAATCAGATTACATCGCAAGTTTGGAACAAATAAGGTATCTGGCAACTCCACGATTGTTGTGCAATTATTTTCACTTGTAAATAATTTAACGGTACCCTTACCTTTAACATCTGTGCTCGAGTTTATCGCTAGATTTAGCTTAACCGACAAAGGTATCAAATAATTGCCAAATTTACTAGGATCGTTGCATAAATGCGATGTGCAACCGCTGTCAATGACCCAGCATCCATTCCCGTTGCAAGCAGCCTTATCACCTGCAATACAATTAAAGGTTATAAGATTGAAATTATCTTTTTGCAAATCGCATTCCAAAGCATACTTTGCACTATTACGACACTGATCCTTGTCTTTCTTCATATCACATTCAGAAGCTTTGGTTTGAAAGGTTTCTTAATTTTGGACTTTGCAAGGAGAGCTTTTTCTTCGCTTCCTTTCTGACGTCTCGAACATACCTCTTCGATTATTTTGACCTTCAAAGTCTCAGGGTCTGGTAACGTGTCTCTGGATTCAATCGCACATCGAAAATTCTCGAAGCTTGACGGTAAGCTATAAAGAAGCATTATGGATACTAAATCATCATGCATCTGAATCTCCATATCAGCTAGTTTACTTTTTACTTCGAAGAAATGCATGACATGTTCACGAACGTCACCACCTTCCTCCATCTTGTATAGCAACAACTCCTTTAGCAGCGTTGCCTTCTTGGCAGGCCCCTTAGATGCGTGTATGCTCTCAAGTTTTTGCCAAACATTTCGTGACGTTTTACATCCGCGTAGGTGTCTCAGTTCACTTGGACTAATAGCTAGGATTAGATCGGACTTAGCTTTTGCGTCTCCGATTTCCCATTTCTTGGCTTCTTCCAGCTCTGTAGGCTTGCTTACGCTTCCGTCTACATAGCTCCAAGCGTCGTTCTTTATAAGGACCGCTTCATCCTGAATCCGCCAAGTTTCGTAATTTTCTTGAGTAAGCGGTTCTATTTTAACAGTACTCATATCGTTGACTCTTTTACGTCAACCTTGTTTATTTCTTCAGCTGTTCGTACTTAATCAAACGTACCTTAAATATTTGCTGATCTTGCATAAATTAGCACGAAATTTTAATATCTCATTCCTGGGCCCATAACCACTGTGGGGGACTACCCTACAGAGTGCATGTGTGCAAGGCAACTCAAGAGTTTCTTCAGCTGTTCGTACTTAATCAAACGTACCTTAAATATTTGCTGATCTTGCATAAATTAGCACGAAATTTTAATATCTCATTCCTGGGCCCATAACCACTGTGGGGGACTACCCTACAGAGTGCATGTGTGCAAGGCAACTCAAGAGTAAATTAAAATAGCATACAAAATTTATTTTGAGTACTTCTAAAAGGTGACACGTAAAACACCAAAATTATGTCATAAAGACAAGCATCAACCAAACGTTGAATTTTCATATTTGAATCAAATATAGACTAGGCTCTAGCAGCCAGCTATATTAGGCACATTAAAACCTAATAGATAATACATCTGATAACTACGTCAATTTAATAAATTTATTAAATAACTTACAATAACTATATTTTATTACGTTTTTAGGAAATGCTGACCAATAAAGATCCTTGCCCATACGTTGGTGAAGAACCTTTAGTTAGTGATGATATTCCATTCAACAATCACGATGTAAATTAATTGTTCTTAGATACTTTTTAAATGTGCCTTAGTACTAGTTTCTGCCCGTGGCTTAGGGACTACTTACAATTATCTTATTTTATTTCAGGATTCTTCAAAACATACGGATTCATGTTCAAACATTTTAGTAGAAGAAGAAACCGAAGACAAAGACGAGATCATAGTAAATGGCAATAGAATAATGAATTTCGCATATCTCTATAAACAACTGCAATAAATCTTATGAACACGTAACACGTGTTCATAAGATTTATTACACAATTTCAATCACTGGTGCATTATGGAAGAATTTCCATAATGCACCAGTGATTGAAATTAACAATCAAGTTTTAAATGAGATTTATATTACCCTTCTTGTCTCTTTTCCATTTCCATTAGTTTTTGGGAAATACTTTTGACTTCCCTGGAGATAGTTGTTCATTTACAGAATTAGAAGCAATTTTTAAAATATTACGTTTATGTTACACTCTGTATAATAAATATACCACGTTTCCCTGGGTTTTGTGTAAGCTTTTGTAAAATGGAAAAACACGCAAGGTGAATTACATTAGGTAAATAAAGATTTTTTATTACAGACTGGTTTTACTATACAATACACCTACCCATCTAACTTATTTATCAACTCGCCTAGCCTACCTACTTACCCAGTAAAATTCCCGGGCGTACAATCCACAATGCCAAAATTTCATCGCAATCGGATGAATAGTAACGGAACGGATAATGTATTACTATAGTACAAACAAACATTATTTTCTATATAATGTAGATTATTAGATTTAATTATGGGCTTTATGTACCTACATAAACATCTAAATAATCAATATTCGCCTTTTCAAGTCACTCAACACAACGCAGAAAATTTTAAAAATTCTAAGTTACCAACTTTTCTCACGCACACGACTAGCGCGCTGTAGCAAATAAATACCTTATTGCCGCGCGCCACGTTCGCTCGGCGCAGTCTTAAAGTAACAGGGAGATCCGCATGTTTTGCCAGTTTTGGCGTACAAAACAACATATTTTTGGTTTAGAATAAACCATAAGAGAAAAAATTTAGTCTACACAGCAAACTATGAAATTAATAACTTAATAAAAAATTATAAGGAAGTATTGTTTTAACAGATTTGGGTGTAAAAATGTCGTATTTATAGGAATAAATTCAATTAATTGCGGTAATTTAAAATTCCGATATGGCATTTGGCTATGAGATATTTTTTAAAATGTATTTTAAACAGAGCAGTAGGCATTTGTCTAATAGGTTTTGATATTTTATTATAAATAATTGGTGCTAAACAAAAAATACTTTACAATGCATGTCCTCGAAAAGAGCGTTTTCCAAGCAGCCAAACTGTGCGGAAAGTGTCACTTTTTTTTACTAGTGCTTTTTACTTTCCTGTACTTTTTTAATTTTTAACTCCAACGTCAGTCCGCCGCATAGAGTTTTTATTATTTGAGAAAAGTTTTAAAATTAGTTAAGTACAGATTATCATTCATATAAAAAGTAAAACAAAACTAATACGTCATTTAAGGCGTTTTTAATTACTCTAGATTTAGATTTTGATCAATAAATTAATTTTAATTATTCATTAAATATGATTGGCAGAATTAATATTTTGCTCGTGCCTTTTTGCGTTATGACGTGACAGCTATTGCACATGCGCAGTAGAACTATGAACTATTAGTTAATCTGTGGATATGCTGAGCGCCCTTGAATAAGCGCCATTTTATTAATTTCTTGCTTGGTTCAGATATATTTTTTTATTTCCTCGCACAATGCATAGTAAAATGTTGTATGATACACGTGCGTAAGATGATTTCCGACTCGTGTCGATTTATCCACTCACTCGCTTCGCTCGCTCGTGAATAAAAATGCCACTCATCGGAAATCACCTACTTCCCGCACTTGTAGCATAAATAACTATTTATCTACACTCACAACGTAATGTTCCAATTATGAATTCAAAAAATATTGTATAACCATGTACTTTATATTCGTGGATAGGTAAAATTAAAAAAAAAAAACATTACAGTGCAACACTTTCCTTCGATTTTCAAACAACTGTATCATAAAATAACTTTTTAATTTTTATAGCACACTTTTACTTTTTAATTTATTGGCGTTTATGGTTTATTGTCGAAAAGTAGAGTCATATCTATGGAGGCGCGCGGTGAGCTGTCATGCGCAATGAGAATCTAAATTGAAAATTGCCCGCCATACCACATATTTTTTTCCATTTCAACTTTTGTTTTATATCAAATTTAAGAGTGAAGATAAAGTAGTGTATGCAACGGCATATAATTAGGTATTAAAACACTCGCGTGTTAATATTATCACATTCGGCTTCACCTCATGTGATAAACCCACGCTCGTGTTTTCATAACCCCTATTTATATGACCATTGCATAAATTACTATTACGCATCAATGCCGTGGTTGACCTTGGCATACATAATGTATTATTATCCCGTCGATTACGAATAGAAACGTCTGATTGTTTCTTAAATAGGTTAGGATTGGTTCGTACAAAATTAGCTATTTCATATATAAATAAGGAAGGTAAACTTAAAATGTTATATTCAATAAAATACTGTTTGCAACTATCAGTTATTTTCAGACCAAACATAGCCCTAACACACCTTTTTTGTGACTTAAAAATGATTCCCTTATTAGTAGAGTTTCCCCAAAATATAACTCCAAACCTCAATAGGGAGCCGACAATACCATGGTAGGCAGTTATAAGGGCATGCGTACTTATAATAGGTTTTAGCTTATGGAGGGCATAGGCAGAAGAACATAGTTTTTTTATTCAATTCTTCTGTGTGTGCTTTCCAGTTCAGACGTTTGTCAATGGTTACACCTAAAAATTTTGCTGTGTCTACTTTTTTATAACAGTTTATTTGTGCTGAACATTAATGCATCTAAGCGTTGACTAAAGAACATAATTTTTGCATTTTCAAGATTAATTTTTAAATTATTGTTATCTAACTAGTTAATTATTGAATTGATTGTATTATTAATTCCATGTTCATACCTATCTTTATTTATAGAATTAATAGTGACTGTGCTGTCATCGGCAAAAAGTGATACTGGATAATTAGTTACTAATAGCTAGTCATTTATATAGATTATGAACAACAATGGACCTTATACGCTCCCTTGCGGGACTCCATATTTAACTATACATTTTTTTGATGCATATATTTCTTCATTTTTGGTATTTGTGTTTATTTTAGAAATTTCTGTATATTGCTTATGATTTTTCAAATGAGATTCTATTAGATTCAGTACATTGCATCTAACGCCATAAATTGCTCGTTTAAAGGTATCTACATAAATAAGACATAAAAACGTATAGTTTTCTCTGTCGGCTACTGTACCAAATTACACAAAAGAATTGATAGCAAACACTCGTAAATAATATTACTCTTATTTTAGTTAAGCGAAATCCTTAAATTTAATTACAATAAGTTGACTAACATAGTTTTAAGACCTGTGTTACTAACAACTATGGACATGTAATTAGTCTGAAATAAATGCATTTTAATTTAATTTAAATAGACACCTATATGCATTTTGTTTTTGTTGATTTTTAGACTGAAACCTATCTTGGAATGTTGTTTATTTTATTATGATTATCTTTTGATTCAATTATAATTAAATTTGCTTAAAATTTTTGCTCATTTGTTAGTCATGTCCAACAATATCAGCAACCCTCCTAGATGACCTTTCGCGACAACGTACTTCGCAATGGTAAACTTTCACAGTAACGTACATCGCAGTAAAGAACTTTCGTGACAACGTACTTCGCAATGGTAAACTTTCGCAGTAACGTACAACGGAGTAAAGAACTTTCGTCACAACGTACTTCGCAATGGTAAGCTTTCGCAGTAACGTACATCGCAGTAAAGAACTTTCGTGACAACGTACTTCGCAATGGTAAACTTTCGCAGTAACGTACATCGCAGTAAAGAACTTTAACAACAACGAACGTCGCGATATTAAAATTTCGCAGTAACGTACATCGTGGTAATGAACTTCGCAACAATGGGGTACACTCTCTTAAAACACGGTGGGAGAGGAATTCTTAAGAAAGTTTGCCATTTTTTTTTCTAAATGATTGCAAATTAAACACATTTTGGATATATTTTATCTAAAACAACCTACTTTCATTAATTTCAGTCATTTTAATAATATTGAATAAATTGATAAATTTCAGGAGGCCCTAATTTTCTTTTGAGTAGTATATAATAGATTACAAGTTTGTCCATTCTTAATGCCCGACTTTCGTTTTTATTCTGTATAATAATAATATATTTTATAAACATTTAAGATTTTAATGCTAACGCTACCTAGGTTCACACACACAAATACCGTATATCGAGGCACATCACAACTACAACCGAGGCTGAACGGACTGCGTGAGATAGAACATCTGAAATAAATAAAAGTAGGTACTTTCTTTACGGAAGTCGGTGTCAAAAACAAGAATAAATAGTTACCAAAGACAACGACTGCCGAAAAGAAAGTTATTTTTGCTTTGTGTGTTGTTTGTGTTTTTGTTTTTAATTCTTATAAACAAAGCCTAATTGGCTATAAATTTTCACGCTTTTGGCTATGGTGATGTTAATTATTACTCTACACATTTCCGTGAGGGGAGTTCGATCCCCAGCTAGTTATAATTATATTTTTTTAATACCTAAGAGCGTAAATAATGTTTTTTTCAGGATTTCGATACCGTGAGACTCCGCATACATTCGGTAGAAGGGTAACTATTTTCAATAAGTACCTCACAACTAAAACAATTACGATACCTTCCAATTATTTTAGTTGTGTAGGCACTGAATGAATCACTAACAGGAAAATTATGAGTAATGTGCTTTTTATTAAATTATTAACACAGCATAAATATAACTACAGGATAGCCCAAAACTTAACATCAAGCCTAGAAAATGAACATGGATCAAACACATATCATTAGACAGGTAATTGAATTCACTATGTTGTATTTAAATGATTTAGAAAAAACGTAAGAAACTAAAAGTCGGGCTAAATCTAATAAAAGCTTAAGTTTTGTCATTAGTTGGCCTTACTTTTGATCCAGACGATGCGATAACTGACGGTTTTTTTTACTGTGTTTTAGTAAGACCTTAGAATGCTGGACAAGACAACGTTTGTGGGGTTAGCTTGTAAAAGATTCTTGATGTTAATAGATAAACACCAGGTTTGATCAGATTACTACTACTGATTAATTTAATTCTATTAATAAATATTGGCTTACTGTAAAAAAAAGGAGCTCGTGGCTAAATAATGACAGCCGCACGGTTCGATTTTCAAGGTTAACCAACGTTTATCTAGGTCGGCCCATGGATGGGTGACCATCTTTACATATAAGTTTTGAAACTGTCATGGTCACTAACACTATTAACATTAACATTAAAAGCGGGATATTTACCATGTTTACTGTTTATTTGTTGGTCGTTCAGCTGTGTAAAACCCGAAGAAGTGCCGAAAAAAGTTCGCGAGCGGACACAGTGAGTCTCGTGTGTTGGAATCAGAATCGAATTGTGAGTGACAATGGTAGCGGTACCGAATGCAAAAAACGAACAAGAAAGAGGGTAGACCGTTTTGTCTCCTCATAAACACGCGCAATGACTTCAGTTTATCCGTGATTATGGTGCTTGCAACAGCACCGAAATATCTGGAACTCGCAACAGACAGTAAACATGGTAAATATCCCGCTTTTAATGTTAATCTTTACATATATCTTTATATGTTTTTTTTTCCTATTTGCATGACATTACGAGATTCTTCAGTGCCTCGAAAAGTATATTAAGCCGTTAATCCCGGCTTTCATTTAAAGATCTTTAACAGTCGTTACGGGTCGTCAGAAGACTGAAATTTGACACCAGTCTTGCCTCTTGTATCGCGTTACCTAGTTACTGGGTTGTGAAGTTCAGATAGCCATTTGCTCCATATAAAATACTGGTACCTAGCTGAATCCGGTTAGACTGGAAGGCAACCCCAACATAGCAGGGAAAAGGCCAGGCAGTTTGATTGCTGAATTAAGAATTCGACATTAAATTTTAATTTTATTAAATAACTAGCTGTGCCCGCGGCTTCGCTCCCGTCACCTGTCTATCCTATCTATCTTACCCTACCTACCTACATAAGTACACTACCAAATTTTTTTTCTTACATTTTCTTCCCGTAAGCAAATTCTACAAAATATTAGAAAACCTTTTATAAAAATTGTTAACGGAATGAAAGAACCTGAATCTCTGAAAACAGGGAATCCTAGTGTGAGGTCTAGGAATTCAATCCATTTGAATGTAATTTTATCAAATCAATTTATTCTTAAACTAAGAAAAAAAAAGATGAATGAAATCGGTAAACTCGTTCTCAAATTATGGCGTCAGCAAGGGAAATAGGGATTCATTTTTTATATACGACATGGCCTGGCTTCGCGAAACAACGGGCATTTTCATAAAAATCAACAGAAACCTTTTCTTTTTTTGTATATACTTTACTAGTGACCCGCCCCGGCTTCGCACGGGTGCAATATTCATACTAAAGTATGATGACATTATGATTATGATTAGGCTATTCTACAGGATACTTTATATAAAATATGTTTGTTACGACATCATATAACAAATCTTTGATTTTCTCGGCTCTTCTCTTCTATAATATGCTTGTTTTGTACATATAAACCTGCCTCTTGAATCACTCTATATATTGCGGAAAACTGCATCAAAATCCATTGCGTATACTATGTAAAGAAGATTGTACACCACAAAAAAAAAACACGAAGTCGAACATGGAACCTCGTACAATGGACGGTGTTATAGCACAGGGCAATGTATTACAGCCATCCTTTAAAACCTTCCTCATTTATCGCTCTTTATAAGCTTTATATTACCTTGAATTCGTATGTGTGTCCTGCAATTAGTAATCTATTTTTCAAGCACTTCGGCATCCAATTATGCTGAAACTTGTCGTACTTATGTAACTTTAGAAACATTGAAAAAATGGTTCTATGAAGCTAGCCTCATGATGGTGGCGGAAAGTGGCTATAGCAACTGCTCAACCACATAATATAGCGCCGTCGTGTTTGGGCTCATTGGATGTGCTTGACAAGTGATATTAAATTTAGTAACTTTCAGTTGTTGTTGTTTTCAGCTTGTTTTAAAAAAAAAAATACTAGACTTTATTACATTAACCTAAACCGTAACAAAATCCGTTTCGTGGTTTAGAAGAATTAAGTGGAGAAACAGAAATGACGACGGCAGATGCGTACAGCGAATTTGTTACAAGCTTTAATTCGTGTCACCTGTCCCGGAGTCTGTAATTTTGTAGAAAAACAGAAATGACGTCGACAGACGCGGACAGCGACTTTGTTACAAGCTTTAATTAGTGTCACCTGTTCCTGAGTCTGTAATTTTGTGGAGAAACAGAAATGACGTCGACAGACGCGGACAGCGACTTTGTTACAAGCTGTAATTAGTGTCACCTGTTCCTGAGTCTGTAATTTTGTGGAGAAACAGAAATGACGTCGACAGACGCGGAGAGCGACTTTTTTACAAGCTTTAATTAGTGTCACCTGTCCCGGAGTCTGTAATCAAGTCTTTTAAGTTTTTTAATTAATTTAAATAGACACCTATATGCATTTTGTTTTTGTTGATTTTTAGACTGAAACCTATCTTGGAATGTTGTTTATTTTATTATGATTATCTTTTGGTTCAATTATAATTAAATTTGCTTAAAATTTTTGCTCATTTGTTAGTCATGTCCAACAATATCAGCAACCCTCCTAGATGACCTTTCGCGACAACGTACTTCGCAATGGTAAACTTTCACAGTAACGTACATCGCAGTAAAGAACTTTCGTGACAACGTACTTCGCAATGGTAAACTTTCGCAGTAACGTACAACGGAGTAAAGAACTTTCGTCACAACGTACTTCACAATGGTAAACTTTCGCAGTAACGTACATCGCAGTAAAGAACTTTCGTCACAACGTACTTCGCAATGATAAACTTTCGCAGTAACGTACATCGCAGTAAAGAACTTTCGTGACAACGTACTTCGCAATGGTAAACTTTCGCAATACGTACATCGCGGTAATGAACTTCGCAACAATGGGGTACACCGGCGATCGATGTACAAAAAAAAACAGTATAATCAGTACAGTACGTCAGCACGGTTTCTTTGTATGGGATGAGACACCACTGCTGGTACTTAGTAAATAGATAAAAAAATATTACAAACATACGTAGGTATGCCGTCATGTTTATACTGTATTTTTTTATCTTTGACATTCTATTTTTAACCGACTTCAAAAAAAGGAGGTGGTTCCGCTATTTATTTGCCCCGATTACCCAAAGATGCCTGTACTGATTTGGAAAATTCTTCTTTAGAGGTACCTACCAAAACTAAAAAGAGATAAATTTTTGACGAAAAATCAAACCAACTGCCAAAACAAAACACTACAAAGCGAAAAATAACTTTATACCATTCCCCCTCTAAAAAGCTTATTTTATTCACTGAAAACAGTGAATAAAAAGCACTTTTTCTCACTGTTTTGTTGTTTGAATTTAGAACACACCAATATTATATTCGACGTACATCTCAATGCTATACAACCTCCTTGCGCATAAAATACTCGATACAAACTCCTTGTGCAAAGAACATTCAACTTTCAAATTTCTTCATCGATTTAATTTTGAGTTTGTTAATATTTAGGATTTCAATAATGATTTTCATGATTTTGATTTTAGTCTGAGATGTTGAGTGAATACTTATTTGGATTGTAATTCTAATATTAATTGCATTGGTGTTTAATTAATTATAATTATGTAACGTAACGGAGGTGGTCACTAGCCCCTGAAACACAGATGCTGTTACCTAGCTCAGCTTCAATTTACAAAAAATGTGAAACCCTGAGTTTTAATTTTTTTTGTAAATTTTGAAGGTAATAAAACATTTGTTTAATATTATTCCTTGTGCTTTTCGCTTAAATCTTTCTTTTTCTCGTAGTCATGGTATAATAGTACATTATGGTACAAGTGCGTAATGTTGGTGATTACCGCTGAGGCGCCATTGAGACCCGAGCCTTTAGGTGAGGGTCTTAAGAGAGCCGAGGACGGTAATCATCAATACACACGTGTATCATACGACGTTTTTCAACACACTTGTGAAGAAAATAATACTAAAAAATCATTTTCAACAGTGAAAACGAGTAGTGAAAATTTTTTCGCAATGGCGATGGCGGGGTAAATTAATCAGTTATCCTATGCGCGCGCATCTAACAATGGTTATCGGCCATAGACTAAAACAATGAGGTTACTTTTTTTTAGCTTTTCGTGGATAGCGTTTTAGCCACGTACAAAATGGGGAATTTCAAGTTTTCTTTATTGCAGAGAAACAAAAGTTATATTTGAGGGCAAGTTTTATTTATTAAACACGTACAAATTGAAATTATCTAGTTGAATACGAAGTTGCATGAAATGAGCAAGCAATATATTAGGTTCTAGCATTTTGCTGAATTGTTTGACTAGAAGCTATGCCACATTTTATGTATTTAATGGATATCATGGAAATAGTAATTACTACCCATATCATGTTATGGATATAGTAAGTACTACTTCCATGACAGGAATAGAAAGGGATTAATGTCGAATGGGACACTTTTAATTGATTAACAGTGTTACATTTTTATTATATTGAAAATACTTCAATTTTAACTGGATTAGAATTAATGACTTATTTAATTAATTTTCATTGGATTGATTTGTGACACTTTTAAAATTAGTTTAATTTAAAAGTATTTAAAATGAAGACAGGAAACCATTAAAAAAAAAACTATAACTCACTTGTGAATAATAGTAATGAAAAAGTCACAGTTTGATTACAGGTATCATTATATGCCTAATTGCGGTGAAATTAGAGCCACTTTATGAGCAAGTGTGTTGAAAAATATAGTATGCAACTCTTGAATAAAACGGATTTATATCGAGGGCCATGAATCACTCGCGTCGCTCAGGATTCTAACACTTGAATCACTCGCTATGCTCGTGATTCAATCATCATGAATCACTCCCTGCGGTCGCGATTCAGTTGTTAGAATCCTTTACTTGTTCTTTTTTTTTTTTTTTCATGATATTTTTTATTTTAGATTTTAGTGACAAAGACAAAGACAAAGATATTTTATTTCAAGTAGGCCACCAAGCGGCACTTTTGAACGTTACATTTTACAAATAATAATAGTTGATTCTACCGTGCATTCGGAAAGTAGCTTGTAATGGAGAAGAATGCACAAGAAACTCCATTCGTGATTCATCTATGGCCCTCGCTTTAAAACCGTCCTTTATTCACTAGTTGCATAATATACTATTATTTTCCGAAGTCAGTGTCAAAAAATTTAAAACAATAGGTACCAAAGACACCGATGATTAAATTATTCATTAATTTAACCACTCTGCTCGACAAGATTTTGACACATGACATACCAGCTGAGTCGACAGGTTGTTGCAAATTACGCCATGAAACTCGGGAATTTACTTGATCTTTCAACATTCGAATTTATTCAGAAAAATAAGTTTACGCAGCTATTTTACAAAGTAAATTTGTAAAAAATATCTTTATTTACATGTTGAGGTCGGTTAAACCGCGTCAGTCTACTGCAAAATGTGTACAAAATACGAATTACTACACCTTTCCAACGGTAGACAATTTAGATTTGCTCAAAATATAAGCATAAACAACCTTTTCGCTTGCTGAACAGATGCAAAACGACAAAATAAAGATATACTCATTTTATTTGCGTCCTTAGGTACCCAATTTTTCATAAAATAGTTCATAAAAAAACAAGACAATATCTGGAAAAATTGCTTAAAAATTGGATGCAACCTTGCATCATGATATTTCTTTGGTGTTGTTTTTTTTGTGCTGTCCATTCACCTGTCTCATAATCTATAAAATTGCATTCAGCCTAATCGATTACGTGTATCAAACGATAATTTTAAATTATTTCGATCGACTCGGTTCATTTAAATAAATTAGTGATTATCATAAATGTATTGTTTTAAAATTAGAACAAATTCTTTTATAGGCATAAAATACAATAACAATATAAAATAATAACTATACATAAATGCTTTCATAATTATCTTAACAGTATTTTAAGAAAAAATATCGGATTCGCGGCAAATTTTTCGCCGAATTATCATTACGTACAAGAATTCAAAATACAAATTCGGAATGTGGTCGGTATTCAAAATATTTTATCGCATACATTTTAGTATAAAAGAGAGTTTTATTTTAATATTTTTAGAAGTTTTTACACAGAATGACCAGTATAAACACGAGTATATCTACGTATGATAAGTAGGCGTAGGGAGGAACTGGTACACTTGCGCGGATCCTTACGAAGCTAGCTGTTATGGCATGGTTGTCAATCAAGAAAGGGCTGATAATTAAAATCTAAGATGTCGACCATACAATTTATCGTAATGGAAGTCATGAACTTGATTTTCGAGGGTGGTGATCCAAAAAATTCATGCAAAATAAATCTAAGTAGGCGGTGCATCTGCATACGCACGAAGCTGCATTACAACAACTTAATATATACATAAGTTAAGGGCAGGCACATTCTCTTAGTTCACAAATTAAAGATGGCGGCTATTCAAAGCTATTTATTATATTAGCTATGTTCTAAAAGATTTTCTATGTCTCCTGGGGTGCTATTACCGCAAATTTTAAATCCAAGATGGGAGCTATTTGAGGTTGTTTATTTTTCTATAATTTCGATTTTAAAGCCTGTATTTGTTATTAGCGACCCAGAAAACTATGAAAATGACACCTATGACGAAATGTTAACAAATTTTCGTCGTCGCCATTTTGGATTTTAATTTTCACCCATATTCGTTATATAGATAATCGTTAGGAGGAGCTCGTGGCTAAATAATCAGCCGGACGGGTCGATCATCAAGGTTAAGCAACACTTGACGAGGTCGGTCCGTGGATGGGTGACCATTTCAACATACCGAGTTTCCTGGGTGCCTCGGAATGCACGTTAAGCCGTTGGTCCCGGCTGTCATTTGAAGATCTTTGACAGTCGTTACGGGTAGTCAGAAGCTTGAGATCTGACACCAGTCTAGCCAAGAGATATCATGTTACCCAGTTACTGGGTTGTGGAGGTCAGATAGGCAGTCGCTCCATGTAAATCGCCACCCCGCATTATATAAGACCAGGTTTCTTCATGATGTTTTCTTTCACCTTTGTCAACGATATCCAAGATATACTTAGAAAGTACATAAATGAATTTGAAAAAGACACATTGGTACTTGCCCGGATTTGAACCCATGCCCTCTGGCAAAGCGAGGACTTTAGCCACTGCGCCACCACGACACTCATTACAAAATAACAAATAATCATAAAATGGTTGGTACCCCGAAACTAAATTTGTCTACGCTTGCGTCACATACTTACATAAAAATATACTAGGCATTCTGTATACTTCTGAGACTAACAAACATTAAAAGACAGTCATTATTATTTTTATACAAAATATTTTTGAATAGCGAGCGCATTCCGAATTTAAATTTTGAATCGGATAGAAAATTCGGCGTCAAATTATCCACGGTTTGATGAACTTGTTTAGTTGGTTTTAGATAAATAATGTCCAAAATCTATTGAGATTACTTTAAGAAATTATTAATAGTAATTATTTAAGTACTTATTGTATTTCATGCCTAAAACAGGTTTATTTTAATTTATAAGAATCGATTTGGGATAATCAGTCTTTAATCGAGTCGATAGTATAAACAAAAATCGATTGCTAAAATCGTTTTGACACACCACTATTACATTAAAAAAACAATATCAATGACGAATTGGAAGTTTTAAACATAAATAAAGAAGTGGTAATGAATTTTACGTGTTATTGGACCGGTGTTTGTTAATTACGTTAAGATCTGGGCTTCTTCTTGTTGTTTATTATATTAAGAGACATAATTGTCATATTTTAAATCATTTTTACATACAATATCACCCATATTTGTGTTTAATAAAAATGTAAACAAACACGATTGGCGCGAAACTTCGACTTTGGATGACAAATAACTTCATTACCACTAATTATTTAGTTTGAAATATGGATAAATTCGTTCAATAATTAAACGATGAGCAAACCACTACCCCTGCAGTGGAGTTTGGGTATCCCAAATATGCATTTTTTATGTTTTTTAGCCTCGACTACCTCTGTCATCAAAATGGCGATTAACACACTTGTATTTAACAAAGGTAAATTAATAAACTTCGCGCTTAATCTAAAAAAATATTGGCGCTAACATGTAAGCTTTTTATCCAACTGTTTTAATTAACACCCCCAAATAAGTTTATTTAGGTATTTTAATCATTAATTACGTAATTAATTAGGATGTCGTATGACGTAAATCTGGGGACCGAAATGGGTCGCGCCTGAGCCAGCGGAGGTATGCTTGTCGCGCCCCGAAATGTACCCCGTCCGAACTATACGGTTAAATGGAAGCTAGATTATTATTATTTGAAGTTTGTTTTTTTTAATCTTTGATATTTTATTTACTTTCTTATCGATAGTTCTTCTGTTTTATTTTAGAAAATTTCTACACTATGTATATTATATACATTGTGTAACGAACGTACGTGCGTTCCTGATAACGTATTATGCTTGCGGGCACAGCTAGCGGTATAAGGATTATTGTTCCAATGATTCGCCATTATTCATTTATGGTCACTGCAAACCACACGTAACAGAATGTTTATAATATTCATCGCGTTTTTAGTACTTACGACAAGTATCAATGCTTATGGATTAAGCGATGGCGAAAAAATTGCTTTATTTAAATGTTGCCGAAAAGGTACATATGTGGGGAATAAGAAAACCTGCGTCAGTTACAATAAAACGCTCTCTTTTTCCACGGTAAAGGTTTATGACGAGGAAATTAAAGATACGGGGAAGTCCCTTGAAGATGTTTTCAATCTTGTACCCAGCAAATTTAAAGATGCATCGTTTAGAAGTATGGTCCTGGATGTCAAAATGTTGGATTTCAACATTTATGTTACTGAGGTAAGTGTATTATTTATAATTGCCATGAATCTATTCAAATTAAATTCATCATCAGCCTATAGCAATCCACCGCTGGACATAAGCATTTCCAATATTGCATGCCAATTATTTCGATACTCGACAACTCTCATCCAGGTTTAAACATAAGGTAAGTTAGATACCATATACATCTTTTTTTTTTTCTTTTTTGCCGACGTTTTTGTTTTTTTTCTGACTCTTATCGAGAGGTTTTATTTTGTCAGGTTCTTGCACCTGTTTGCCTTGTGATTATTTTTAACCGACTTTCGAAAAAGGAGGAGGTTCTATGTTCGACTTCTTGTATGTTTTTTTTTTTTTTTTTTTTTTTTGTTTATGTTCACCGATATCTCCGTCAATTGTGGACCGAATTTGAAAATTCTTTTTTTGTTTGAAAGAGTATGTTCCGAAATTGGTCCCATTTTAATTTGGTGAAGATCTGATGAAGAACTTCGAAGATATACAACAGAACTCTTCAATCTATTCTGGCGTTATAGGAAACTTACTAAACAACTTGCCTATTAGGTAGGTACAACTAAAAAGTGAAAATAAAAAAACTTTTTTACAAAAAAATACTACCGACTTCCAAATAAGAAAACTACAAAGTGAAAAATAACTTTATTTTTGGAAGTCGGTGTCCATAACGAAAAAAAATGGTACCTACGAAAGACACCGACTTCCAAAAATAAAGTTATTTTTCACTTTGTAGTTTTCTTATTTGGAAGTCGGTAGTATTTTTTTGTAAAAAAGTTTTTTTATTTATTTAAATTTAACGCCTATTTTTTTAAACTCTTATTTCTGTTTTTAAATCAGTCATGGGCATTGGTACAATTGTAAGATGTGGTTAACGTCGTGGTCTCATAAGTTACTTTTTATTTTTATTACTTACTAGCACTTCGCCTCCGTCTTCATTCGCGTGATCCTTATTTTTCCAATAAATACATGAATTTTTTTAACATCCAAGAGCGTAAATCTAGAATTTACAACTAGTAAAAATTTCATTCAAACTTTCAACTCTTTTTTACCCCTTTAGTGTGGGAATTTCTTAAAACCAATAACTGCATGAATTCTTTTTATCAATCAAGAGCGTAAAATATGTTAAATGACACGTGTCCAATTTAAAAACTGTAGAAATTTCATTCAAACTTTGAACCCCCTTTTTACTTCCTTAGAGGTGGATTTCCAAAAATCCTTTCTTAATGCGCACTTAAGTCACTTGAGGAACCTCTTTCATCTTTATACGGTAAGTGGTTTTCGATATTTCGTGATGAGTGAGTGAGTGAACTTTCGCTTTTATATACCTATATAGATTAATTACCTATTTATATAGGACAAATCCAAGAAGTTAATCACTAAGGAGTTTCCATCAATGATTTTTTTTTAATTCCATTTTTATAGTACCTATTATAAAACGATTTTATTATAAAAAAAAATCTTTATCTACTCTCATATCGTAATATTTAAATTATAAACTTCAAAACGAGTTTATTTTGGCATACTTTATAAACACAATACCGAAATTTAAAAAAATAATCTTATTATAACACTTTTTCTCTAACAAAATAATGCTATCAAACATTTTTTTTCTATTACGATATAGGAAAAATCCAAGAAGTTAATCACTAAGGAATTTCCATCAATGATTTTTTTGTAATTCCATTTTTATAGTACCTATTATAAAAAGATTTGATTCCAATTTTTACTTGTCTATGACAATGCCAGGCTTAGCACGCACTGCGATTTTAAATCGTGCGAGTTTTGTCTTTTTCTACCTGTTCATAGAGCTCAAAATATTCGCGCGAAATAAATTCGCGCCGCGGTGCGGTGGATTCTGTGGCAAAACACGGCTTTCTTGCGGTATTAGTTCCGCACGATTTTTTTACCGCAATGCAAGCAACTTCATACAATTCCATAGCTGCATAGGTCGCAGAATGGGCGGTAATGTGCTGGGTTTTGGCGCCATTTATGAATACTGTACTGAATTTCAGGAGTTTTTAACATTTTTGCTTAAAAATGTCTGATATCAGTGAATGTGAAGAAAATTTTACTCCGCCCGATATTTTAGATGCGGCGAAGGAACATATTCAGCAAAGTCGAGAAAATTAAATGATAAATGCTATCAAGACTTTATGGCATGGAAAATGCAAAAGAGGTATTTAGTAGGTTCAACAACCTACCCCAATGTATGAGTGTAGATAAAATAGTGTATGAAACTGCACATAACTAGGTATTAAAACATGAGTGTGAATTCTATTAAAAACCTCGCCTACGGCTCGGTTTTTAAACACACACTCATGTTTTAATACCCCTTATTATGCAACAGTTTCAGAAACTACTATTGTATTTTTTGTGTTACTGTTTTTTTCCTGAAATAAATCATTTATCATAAAAAAAAAGGTTTGGAAAAAGTCCGGCCGGCCTTGAGTATTAGTGCCGTATTTTAAAGGCTAAAATATTTTCCAAATTAAAGATAATGATAATGAATGATAACAGCCGCACGGGTCGATATTCAAGACTAAGTGATTATCTTAACAGGCGCAGATACCCCTCAATAGCTAATTTTAAAATGACAATCACGTCTCAACTATATAAAAATATAATACGTTACATATATTAGACCATTTTCTTTTGGGCGGACCAACGCCGTGTCCTCGTGGAGGCGATCGGCGGTGGCGACCTCTCGCGTCCGGCCCTGGTTCAGGCCATGGTACGGAGCGAGAGGGCATGGGAAGCTGTCACCTCCTTCTGCGAAGCAGTAATGCTCGCGAAGGAGGAGGCAGAACGCGTGAGGGAGAGGCAACGGAGACGTTCTCACGCCCCAAGCCACCGCAGGAGACGCCCGGGCGTCGGGGGTCGCATGCCGATGACCGGGCACCGTAGGCGCGGGCTTGCGGACGGCGAGTAACGGGTAGCTCGCCGCCCGATAAGGACCAGGCCCGAGTCGACGGCGCGTAGTGTTCCACGCGCGCCTCAAAGAGATGTCAGCAAAATTTACGGGGTCCGCTAGGGCCGATGCCTGTCTGGGTCGCGGATAAATTTGAAAATAGTTACCGCGGCCCTGGCTCAAGCAACTGAAGAAACACGGGTGGGTTTTAGTCAGTAAAAGTCTGACACGCCCTCCCACTTCACCCAGAGCGGGAGAAGTCATTGGATGATTTCCCACCCAAAAAAAAAAAAAGTCCATTTTCTTAATAATCTAATTTTGAGTTTAATTCGTATAACAGTGTAATTACTCGTAATATGTAAAGTTAATACACTCGGTTCCAAAAATAACGGGTCAGTCACATAAACCCGAATATTTCCCGAACTACGTATGCCATCCTAATGAAACGAAGACTGTTCAATTGAGAATTTAATTATACAGATAAAAAATAAAATAAAACTTAGTTGCATCCACAATATTAATCTCTAAATTAAAAAAAAAACTAAAGTAGTCATATTTTTCTTAAGATTACATTTTTTTATGATTGTTTTTTTGCTGTTTTTCATCACTTCCTTCATTTAATACTTTGTATTGCCTCCACGAGCTCTTCTGACAGCTTCCAGGCGATTAGGCATGCTGTACACCAAATTTCGGAGCCGGTGCTGAGGAATACCTTCCCATTCCTCCACCAGTGCTTGTTTGAGCTCGGGAAGCGGTATTGGTGGGGGGTTTCGAGCTTTCACGCATCTCTGAAGCTCGTCCCAGGCGTGTTCGATGGGGTTTAAGTCCGGGCTTCACGCTGGCCACTGCATGAGTTCGATACCGACCTCTTCAAGGTAGTCATGTACAATTCTGGCGGTATGGGGACGCGCATTATCATGCATTAATATGCCATGCCGGTCCATCCTGGCCATGAAAGGACCTACATGTTCATTGAGGATCTCTTCCACGTACCTCTCTGCATTTAGAGTTCCATTTTGAATGAGTACCAGCTCGGTGCGGGCCTCAGCAGAAATCCCAGCCCAAACTTGTACGGAGCCTCCACCGTACGCCACTTTTTCCTCCACACACGCTTGATGGAAGCGCTCCCGTGGTCTTCTGTACACCAACTGCCTACCATCATGCTTATAAAGCATGAATTTAGACTCGTCCGTGAACATTACCCTAGACCAATCGTCTAGTGTCCAGTTTAGGTGCTCGCGCACGTATCTCTGTCTTGCAATTCGATGTCCCCGTTCCAGTTTGGGGCCTTAAATTGCCACCTCCAAAGCGAATAAAGTGAGTTTTTAGACCAACAGCAGTTTGAAAACGATTTCGGAGCATTGTAGCCACCAGTTGTCTGTCTTCCCTGGCCGTTGTGCATCTTGGTCTGCCATTTCCTGGTCTTCTAAGGTGTGATCCGGTCTCTTGGTACCGCTGGACTACCCGCTGAACAGTCTACAAAGATACACCAATGTTTGTGGCTGTTTCACGCTGGCTCCGCCCAAGTTCCAAAAAAGTTAGGATTCTGGTACATTCCTCTAGCGTGACTGCCATGCTTCACCTCACAGAATAATAATTATGCACGTGGAAGACGTTCACGATAATTTTTATGTGACAGAATAGAAATGGAAAGCATCCATAATGACATGAAACAAAAATATTATTTTTAAAAATAGTAATTTTTTTAAATTTTGTTTTTCTAATGAAGTTTTTTTCATCAACCAGTTTAAATAATATGCTATTAGAAGTGCAACTAAAAAGTCTTTATTCTGTTTTTTATTTCATTGATCTGACTTTTACAGTTCTGGAGGTATTTCAATTTTTGTGACTGACCCGTAATTTTTGGAACCGAGTGTATATATAACTAACAAATCAATGTTTTACAATAGTCAATTTAACGTTTTACATTTTGAGTCTAGTTTTTAAGATTGGTCGCATAAACGTAAATATAAACGTATAAATAACTCGAAGTAGGCCCAAATTACACGACAATATTATCGTTTAGTAGTTACGTAGAAGTCAGCCAATGACGAACGTTGTATACAAGTTAAATAAAAGTACAAAGACCGACTTTACGGTCCAATACTGGTTATGATGAGTCCCTTATGTGACCGCATAAGTCACATAGCAGTTACAATGACGTTTTCAAAAAACTGAAACGTTGTACCATACCCCATTTGAAATAACATTAGATACGCTTCCAAATCTTTTTACAGCCCGTTCAACCGATTTTGAGTTCTATTCCGTAAACATAAGGGTGAGATAAAAAGCATAAACCTGTTACCAAAACCAACTGTTTACTACAGCTATAATTTGTCGTATCACCAACGCAATGGAAGTCAAAATCGGTTGAACAGGCTGTAAATTGGGCTAATTTAAACGTCTAATGTTATCGCAAATGGAGTTTAGTGTCAAACAATACGACTCAACAACCGTTTTGTTTCGTGTGTTAAATAGTATTGTACTTATATAAAAAAAATGGTAATTAGTAAATGTCTATTACCATGATGACGATGGTTGTCTTATGAAAACCTTTTATTTAACCGAAACGTTGATATGACCAATACAATGTCCAATAAACGTCATGGTTGGCACTATTAGCCGACGTCATATATGTTAGTCCTGAAAACGTTTTTACTCTACATATGCACTGGCACCACTATCCGACGTCATATAAGATAGTCCTGAAAACATTTACTCAACATATGCACTGACACCATTCTAAAACGTTGTATAAGTTAGTCCTGAAAACGTTTACTCAACTTTATATTAAGACATTACAGTCCCGTGACTAAACCGTCGTAAGATAAACGTCTATATATTAATAGTACATTGTGATACAAGGGTGGAAAGTAGGTTATTGCAAACAAGCTGTCATTAACAAGCCCAGGCCGAAGGCGAGGGTTTTTAATGACACGAGTTTGCAATAACCTACACACCCGTGTATCACACGACGTTTTTCAATACAGTTGTGAGAAACAGTAAAAACAAATCAAAGAATTAGATTTGTTTATTCACAAAAAATAAAATTTTCAATATGGCGCGTTTTTGCAACTGGACATATTTTTTTACAAAGAAAACAGCCTATACAGCCTATTCGATTTTTGACAAACGTTGATGTGAAAATAATTAACTTAAAACTGGTCATTAAATATAATAAACAACTATTTAATAAAAAATGAAAATTAAATGCTTAAACGTACGGAATGATTAAATTTTCCTCGTATAAAATCGTATCCCATTTTATTCTATGTATGAAAACTCCTTGCTTCTAAACTTTTTAAATTTACTTATGGCGCTTTTTTTGCAATTGACATATTTTTTTCAACGAAAGCAGCCTATACAGCCTATTCGATTTTTGACAATGTTGATGTGAAAATAATTAAATTAAAACTGTTAATTAAATATATTAAACAACCATTTAAAAGACTTTTGAGAATTCAATGCTAAAACGTACAGAATCATTCATTTTTCCTCGTAGAAAATCTATACAATTTTATTCTATGTTTGAAAACTCCTTGCTACTAAACTTTTTTAAATTGACTTATAAATTTAAAACTAAACTGCAAACATAATGATCGAGCTCGTAAACAAAAGTCACGACCGCGTAACAGAAAGATGCCTATGCGTAAGATTTAACTTTCGAATCATAATTATAGCCTCTGAAAGTACGCCATGTTTAACAACTGTATTGAAAAATATTTAACTACATACCACTATATAACTGTTATATACCGTGAAGTCTTATAAGACTAGAATTATACGACGTTTTTGCTAGTTATGTCTAACAATCAATCTACCTAGCCTTTTCCCAACTATATTGGGGACAGGTGTTTTTATGTCTAACACGGACTAAAAAAACGACAATCATACCAAAACCACCGGGCGTATTTTAATGAAATTCAAAGTTCAAAATTCACCATCTCAAAGACAATTTAATTACTACTCTAGTAAATACTAATATGTACATACAAAAATAAATAGTAATCTCTACATTTTGGTCTGAGGCTTTTTTTTTAAATCGTAGTATAATACGAAAAGTACAAAAAACTACTGAATTTTGGGTCGCGCGGGTGTGAAACGAGTGCATGTTTTGTTCCCTCAAGGTCGTTGGCGAATGTCGTCGCCTTATTTTTGTTATTTTTTTAGAAACTTTGCTCCACACTTTTTTTTTTTTTTTTTTTTTTTTTTTATTATCTATAGGCTTGCGCTTGACCACTATCTCACCTGATGGTAAGCGATGATGTGGTCGACGATAGAGCACGCTTGCCTAGAAGAAACCTATTCACTCTTGACTTAAAGACCCCTAGATTGTAGCTATCGGGAAACACAGATTCCGGCAGGGAATTCCACTCTTTAGCTGTACGCATAATAAAAGTGTCCCCAAAACGTTTTGTGCGTATGGGTGGGATGTCCACCATGTACCGATGACGCATCGCCGTACGTCTGGTAGTCCGATGATGGAACGGGCTGGGCGGAATTAAATCATGTAATTCCATCGCACACTCCCCGAAATGTAACCGATAAAATACCGACAAACTGGCAACTCGGCGACGATGTTCAAGGCTCTGGAGCTTTGACTTGACCAGTGCCTCATTACCGATGAGTTTCTTGGCCCGCTTTTCGATCGACTCTAGTGCATCAAGCTGGTATTTGGCAGATCCATCCCAGAGATGAGAACAGTACTCCATGCACGATCGAACTTGCGCTTGATACAAGTTGAGCAGCTGTTCCGGCGTGAAGTACCTTCTCACCTTCGCAAGGATCCCCAACTTTTTGGCTGCCAGCTGAGCCTTTGCCTCAATGTATGGCCCAAAATTGAGAGTCGATGTCAACGTAACGCCAAGAAGCTCAAGATGGTTCGTTATTGGCACGGTTACATCACGGAAAGTAGGAGCCGGGTGGAATTGGCTCCTTTTAGCGGAAAAAAGACACGCCTGGGTTTTAGCAGCATTAAACCTGACCAGATTGGCATCGCCCCATTCGGAAACTGCCTGCAAGGACAAGTTCAAGCGCTCCACCATGGCCTCCCGGAGAGACCGGACCTGAGGCCCGGTAGCACGCGCGTTGGACAAGTATCTCTCAGCAACAGTGCTGTCGTCTGCATACCCAAAGGTGCCGGGCTTCAGCAGATCGTTAATGTGCAACAAGAACAATGTTGCTGAGAGTACGGACCCCTGAGGGACCCCGGCATTAATATCCAATTGGTCCGACGAGCAGCCATCGATAACCACTCGAATGGACCGATCTCTCAGGAAGTCTGCAATCCAATCACACAGACCACCGGGCAAACCGAATGAAGGAAGCTTACCAATAAGGCTTTCGTGCCAGACCCTATCGAAAGCCTTCGAGATGTCGAGGGAGACGGCGAGCGCTTCCCCATGCATCTCGATGGCCTCACTCCATATGTGAATGGCATACGCTAGAAGATCCCCAGTAGACCGATTTCGGCGAAAGCCGTATTGGCGGTCGCTAAGGATATCGTTAGTTTCTAGGTATGCCAGGAGCTTAGTGTTGAGTACACGCTCCATACTCTTACAGAGTATGGACGTTACAGAGATGGGTCTGTAGTTGGCCGGGTCAGCTCTACTGCCCTTCTTGGGCACGGGCTGTACGTTGGCTTGCTTCCAAGCATTCGGCACTGTTCCAGTCTCATATGAAAGGCGGAATAGGCGTGTCAAGATCGGAGACAGTTCAGGCGCACAGGTTCTAAGAACTATAGCTGGTATGCCGTCAGGGCCGCTAGCCTTGTTCACGTCGAGGTTGCGCAGCACCCTACGGACGTCCTTTTGATGGATGCGAATGTCCGACATACTCGTCTCGCACCCATCAGGAGAAGGAGGGGGCCGCGAATCACCAGGATTCAGACGCGAAGATTCCGCAAAAAGGGAGGCAAACAAATTTGCCTTCTCCTCAGCGGTGTGAGCCAGTGACCCATCGGGTTTCAGCAGTGGTGGTAGTGAGGGACGGCAGAAGTTCGACTCGACCGACTTAGCCAGGGACCAGAACGCTTTACTACCTGCTGGGTAAGAAGCAAGTTTGGCCCCCATTCGGCCAATGTGGTCGAATCGAGCCCCACGCAACACCTTCTTGCAGGACTTGGCAGCCCTGTTGTAGGCTTTCTTCTTCTGACCCAAGTCACTCGCTTTACGCGATCGAGCGTCGACCCATGCCAGGTACGCCTCATGTTTAAGCGCGTCGGCGCGACGACATTCGGCGCCAAACCATGGCCGGTCAACGCTGGAAATCGTTATGTCAGAGAACGGAATGTAGTACTCCATTCCCTGACGCAACACATCAGTAACGGCGTCCGCGCACGACGAAGGATCAGCCGAAGAAAAGCAAGTAGGCTGCCAAGGATAGCAAGCGAAGAAAGAACGCATGCCATCCCAATCTGCTGACCTGTACCGCCAAACCCGCCGGGTGCCTCTTGGGCTGGGATCGGGCGGGGAATAGACGGACACAGACTTCACCAGACAGTGGTCGGAACTACCCAGGGGTGAACTTATCGACACAGAGTATCTGTCTGGATCTGTTGTCAGCAGAAGGTCCAAGCAATTCGCTGTGTGCGAATCAACATCCGGTACCCTCGTTGCCCCCTGGACCAGCTGGGTGAGGTTTAGCGTTAGCGAAAGCTTACGCATCTCCCGTCCAGCATGGTCAGTGCACTGGTATGGGAAGAGCCACTCCTGATGGTGGGCGTTAAAGTCCCCCAGTAACACTAATTGGGCGGAAGGGTACCGTTGCTGTGCCGCATCAGCCGCCTCACTGAGGTACTCTGCGAGCCTGGATGTCTCCTGATCTCCGCTGTGCGAGCGGTAGACACAGGCGTAGATAATTTTATCCAGACCTGTGTCCACTAGAGCCCACAGCGTTGAAAATTTTGAGTCCTCAAGGTTACGGAGACGCCGATAGCAAGTGTCATCACGGGCGTACATACACACACCCGCGCGCGGTTTATAATTGTGCTCCAGGGTAAACCCTGGGTAAGATAGGTACGACGCGTCCGACGGACTCGCTATCTGCGTCTCCGTAAGAAATAACAGCGCTGGTTTCTCAGTCTCCAGGTGGTAGTGGACTGCAGAGAGATTTGAGTGCAGACCTCGAATGTTGGTGAGGTGCACTTTGAGGGGGAGGGAGTGCAGCCGCTGTTCAAATTTATTATTTTTTTTCCTTGGTAATGCCATATGATGATAAGAGTGAATGGAGGAGAGGAGTTGGAAGTGAGACGAGGTTCCACGCTGCTAACCTTCAGACCCGCACTGAAAGGACAGCATCATTGGGGCACTAGTCCGGAGACTGCGGGGACGCCCGAGCCCCCCCACACTAGGAATTTCTTCCTATATCGTGAGTGCGTTTACAAACATTTTAACTAAAGTACACAAGACACCCAGATCCGGCACAGCTTTGTAGGCCATACAAATATTTATTCCGTGCGGGAATCGAACCCGCGACACGCACTGCAGCAGCCGATCGCTCAACCACTACGCCAAACGTGTCATCAAAACCGTCTTAAGTCTTTGGTCCCGACTGTTATTTGAATATCTTCGACAGTCGTTACGATAGTCAGAACTTCAGAAATCATATATATAATCTGACATCAGCCTTGCCAAGAGATAACGTGATATCCGGTGTTTTTATTAAATTATTGATAGGCTCGCGTTTGACCATTATCTCACCTGATGGTAAGCGATCATGTGGTCGACGGCGTAGCACGCTTACCTAGAATTAAGTTCTGGGTTGTGAAGGTCAGATAGGCACTTAGGCATTTGCTCAATGTAAAATACTGGTATTTAGCTGAACCTGGTAAGACTGGCAGTCGAACCCAACATAGTTGGGAAAACGCTAGGCAGATTGATTGGTCATCTACCAACACAGTCAGTTCTCTAAAACACCTAAGTATTTTGGCGCTTTGGTAGCTACTTATATATCCGCAGGAGAACCAAAGTTACCGACATAGCCCGAAGAATTGCGAAACCTAATTGGCAGTAGGCAGGGCACATTGCTCGGAGATCGGATGACCGATGGGGCCGAAAAGTTCTGGAATGGCGACCGCGAACCGGAAGAAGATGCGTTGGAAGGCCTTCCTTTTTACTAGGTGGACCGATGACCTGGTTAAGCTTGCGGGAATGTGCTGGATGCAAGACGCACGGGATCGGTCAATGCCGTGACGCCTGGGGGAGGCCTATGTCCAGCAGTGGCCGTCTTTCGGCTGAAATGATGATTATGATGATGATAGTAACTACTTTAAACCTTCAGGGAACTCAGGAAAATTCATTTTTCCCTAACTCTTACTAGTACCTATAACATCGCGGGTTCATTCCTCCATCTTAATATTTTTTAGCTGAATTTCCAAAAAGGATTTATTTTTGGTTTGAAAGAGTCTGTTCCTCAATTGATCCCATTTAAATTTGGTAAAGATCAGATGAAGAACTTCAGAGATGAACAACAGAACTCTTTCATAAATGAGGGCAAATTTCTCGGTATTGCTGCAATCGCATGTCTGTGTATTGTTTACACCATTTCATAACATAACATCACGCCTGTCGCTCTACGCAGATGTGTACAATTCACCCTGGTATACTCTTATTCTGCCGGTTGTGTTCAAGTTTCATGTTATTCTGCTATTCTATTCTGCCGTCACTTGGGGCGTTATCAGTTAGGCAGGTACTTTACTATGAAAGTTGCCCATTATGAACCACAACAAAAAAAAAGTTATTTTTCACTTTATTGTGTTATTGGCAGTCGATTGTTTTTTACTTTTTTTATCTTTCACATCTTTATTGGTTCTCGTATAACTTTTCCAGAGTGATTAGGCCACCGCAACACCTAGGTGTTGTCAATGAAATTGGTATTTAGGTGTAGTTATTTTCAGAAGCCATTATTAGAGAGATATGGAGGTCTGTTATCACAAACCCGTATTTACATAACCGGAAGGAGACGGGTGATAAGTACAATTTATCCCAAGAATAACCCACTTGGCGGAAGTCAAAATAAATTGATGCAATTACATCATTGTGATAATATGCAAAAAATAATTTCAATTTGGCGCAGTATGACTATGGTCATGAGGGCATGACCTTAGTCATACTGCGCCTAATAATATGTAGGGATATATGAGCTGTTCTTGTACATATGTTCCTATGAGCGGTTGAAAACCCAGGCATAAAACCGATCACTTTTCCGAATTGTTTTTGTTCGAATTTCATTTTACCGAAAAATATTGACCGACTTCTTTTTTGCTATATGCTTTATTTAACATATTTTCAGATCATCGAAGTATTATGTGGCATATGTATTATTTTACCGATCTACGTTTCGCCGATTTACAAAATAACTTTTTGCTTACTACACAAATACACTACACACATACACTTAATACAAACATTGGCATTTAATTAAAAATGCTATTAAATTGAGTCTAAGTTATATTTACCATTTAGTCTATATCTTGTCTATGACTATCCGAGTCTGCTAGTACGCTCATAATTTGTTTGTGCACTATTTATGTGAAGAAACTGCCTCCCAAGATACAAGATCTTCCTAGTTTAGGAGTCAGTGCTCAAATTTTTGCATTGACTGTACTTCGCACACTATTTTGGTTATTAATTTATCTGTACCCTAGTAGTTACAATTATGTGTACTTTAATACGTGTCTAAATTTTATTTTTTGCTAATAATAGTATATTATGCAACTAGTGAATAAAGGACGGTTTTAAAGCGAGGGCCATAGATGAATCACGAACAAGTGAAGAATTCTAACAATTGAATCACGACCGTAGGGAGTGATTCATGATGATTGAATCACGAGCCTAGCGAGTTATTCAAGTGTTAGAATCCTGAGCGACGCGAGTGATTCATGGCCCTCGATATAAATCCGTTTTATTCATGAGTTGCATACTATATTTTATACCATGACTACGAGAAAAAGAAAGATTTAAGCGAAAATCACAAGGAATAATAATAAATAAATGTTTTATTAGCTTCAAAATTTACAAAAATTTTGAAAACTCAGTGTTTCACGTTTTTTTTTTAAATTGAAGCTGAGCTAGGTAACAGCATCTGTGTTTCAGGGGCCAGTGACCACGTCCGTTCCGTTACATAATTATAATTAATTAAACACCAATGCAATTAATATTAGAATTACAATCCAATTAAGTATTCACTAAACATCCCAGACTAAAATCAAAATCATGAAAATCATTATTGAAATCCTAAATATTAACAAACTGAAAATTAAATCGATGAAGAAGTTTGAAAGTCGAATATTCTTTATACCATTCCTCCTCTAAAAAGCTTATTTTATTCACTGAAAACAGTGAATAAAAAGCACTTTTACTCACTGTTTTGGTGTTTGAATTTAGAACACATTCATAGTCATTCCTCCATCTCAATGCTATACAACCTCCTTGCGCATAAAATACTCGATACAAACTCCAACGAACGCCTTGTGAAAAGAATATTCGATTTTCAAACTCCTTCATCGATTTAATTTAGAGTTTGTTTATATTTAGGATTTCAATTTTGATTTTAGTCTAGGATGTTTACTGAATACTTATTTGGATTGTAATTCTAATATTAAATGCATTGGTATTTAATTAATTATAATTATGTAACGTAACAGAGGTGGTCACTGACTCCTAATACACAGGTGCTGTTACCTAACTCAGCTTCAGAATTTAAACCCTGAGGTTTCACATTTTTTGTAAATTTTCAAGGTAATAAACCATTTATTTATTACTATCCCTTGTGCTTACCGCTTAAATCTTTCTTTTTCTCGTAGTCATGGTATAAAATATAGTATGCAACTCCTGAATAAAACGGATTTATATCGAGGGCCATGAATCACTCACTTCGCTCAGGATTCTAACACTTGAATCACTCGCTATACTATTGCACAAGGAGTTTGTATCGTATTATATGCGCAAGGAGGTTGTATAGCATTGAGATGGACGTCGAATATAATATTGGTGTGTTCTAAATTCAAACACCAAAACAGTGAGTAAAAGTGCTTTTTATTCACTGTTCTCAGTGAATAAAATAAGCTTTTTAGAGGGGGAATGGCATAAATATTATATTATTATTATTATTTCCTTTATTCAAAACTTTTCTTTTTAATTACATTTTTAAATATTTTTACAAAACACATACAAAAAAGAAAAACATTTAAAATATATAAAATAGAGGCCCACCGGTATCGGGAACATGGTCCAAGCTACCGGAGCAGCTGGTACAGGCTGGAGAGGACCTCCTAACAATGCGAGCCGTGTCCAGCAGTACTGCTTTCTGGATCAGGCCCTTGACCCAGCCGCCTAACGAAAGCCTCCTAAGGTGTTGGTCGAGGCTCGTGGCTATTAACCCATTGGCTGACACGACTATCGGTACAATGATCGATGTGTCCACATTCCACATGTTGATAACCTCTCGAGTCAAGTCAAGATCTTATCTTATCTTATGGAGGGGCCGAGAAATACCTCGGACACTTCGACCCATTGGGATCTTTTGTGGTCCCCTAGATAACTTACTCCTCCTCATTCTCATTGAAAACTGTTTTCATGAGTTTTACAACAAGACTAGGAGATATGAGCCTATAATCTTCTGGTTTTGGGTATCCAACCCCTAGGAGACTCATTCGCTTACCAGCCAGTGCATCGCATGTGCACAGTAGGTGCTCCATGCGTTCCGTATGTTCCCCACACAACCTGTACATGGGTGTCGCGGTTAGACCCATCTTCATGAGCATGTCGTTGGTTCCAAAGTGCCCAGTAAAGGCCCCAAGCAGGTAGCGGATTTGCCCCCTGCTCATGTTCCAAATGCAATCCCGGGCTTTGAAAGTAGAGCCCAGGAATCTCTTGGAGTGTTGTAGACCGGTATTAGACAGCCAACAAGTTCGTTGTCTGTGATCTGCAAACTCCCTAAATGCAGCTTTTACGAGACACGTCGAGATGCCTACACATGGTTCTGGACCCACAAAATCATTCGTTGAGCCCTCCCTTGCCAGTTCATCAGCCACTTCGTTTTTTTTTTTTCAAAATCAAATATTTTTATTTTACATAGGCCTACATGGGCACTTATAAAACGTCGACAAAAGGAATCCTTTGTGCCCAGGGACCCACATCAGTCTTACACTGTTGTGCCTCCCAAGCCTGTTTAGGGTTTGGATAGCATCCAGAATAAGTCCGGAGTCCACTTTGTAAGATGCCATGGCTTTGATTGCAGCCTGACTGTCACTAAGAATATATTTGGATTTACCCCTGGTCCCTCTATCTATATTCTCTTGAGCACAGGTTATAATGGCATATGTTTCCGCTTGGAATACAGTTGCCATCTTCCCTAAGCTTTTTCTACATTTGTAGCCTTTTGCGTATATTCCCGCTCCTGTACCTGATTCCATTTTGGATCCATCAGTGTACCACACCAGACTATCTTGTTCTGGTGGATCAAGTCCCTTCGTCCAGTCCTCTATTGTAGGGATTTGGACCTTGAAAGACCTCTCAAACACAAACATAGTTTGCATTTTATCGGATAACATGCTTGTTTCCCGATCCAGGTCTTCATTCTCATCGAAATTTGTATGGTTAGTCTTTGGCTTAGAGGCATCCCATAGTCCAGCGACAGCGAGACGATGTAATGTCTTCTTTGCCTCGAATTCAACCATCATATGCAGAGGAGGGATATTGAGGTATCTCTCAATCGCTGCCGTAGGTGTTGTCCTGAAAGCACCCGTGATGCCGAGACCCACTGTTCTTTGTAACCTGTTGAGTGGCGCTTTGCACGAGGCAAGTCAAGATACTTGATTTGCTTATCTTTCTCGACTTTCACGAGGTTCCCGTCATGCGGGACGGTAATGTCAACAATCATTGGACGCCTATCGATTCGGTCCACCACCACAATATCAGGCTTATTGGCTACAATAGTCCTGTCAGTGATATTGGACCGGTCCCAGTACAATGTCATATTGCCATTTTCAAGAACTGGGTTGGGCACAGACCTGTAGTACGGTACCTCCGATGCCACAAGAGTGTACTTCAGAACAAGTTGCTGGTGGATGATCCTGGCTACAAGGTTGTGCCTATGCAAGTACTCGTCGTTAGCTAGACGAGAACACCGTCCACTCGGATTTGATGACCGTTTTGACAACAGTCAACAAGTGAACTTTTGAGGAAGACCAATGAAGACCATGGCAGGTGTAACACGTGTCGAGTATGTAACTTGACACGTGTCACACCTTTCATGTTATTCACCCTCAATACTATATACTCTGGATTACAAATGTTGCATTCTTAAGCATCTCCATATTTTCCGGGTAGGAGCGTCCGCAATGGTATGGGCGCATGGTTGCATCAATGGCTGAGCAATTGACTGCTCCGCTGCGTGTCTGAGAAATATTTGTATGACCTACAGATAGTTGTGTATGTGAGTTTATATGTTTGTAAATGCACCACGATACAGGAGAAATTTCTAATTTGCGGCAACGTTTTGAAACCAAATAACACACAAAACCAAGACATAGTTTTTGATGGAATTAAAACGAAATTTTTATGTTCTGTTAAGGTTAGACTAGTCGAAAATTCTTCCATACAAACGTAGTCTAGGGATTATTCCACTGTTTGACGATGTACATTCAAAATAAAAAGAGATATCAATTTATCTCATCATTGTCTAGCCCTATATGGAAGCAAAAAAGTAAAAAAAGAAAATATTTGAAAGTTATGAGCGTCGCAAGTTCCACATTTCTACACTAATTTTAACGCATTTTTGGGCGCAAATAAATACCATAAGAAGACGGAAAATTGCAAAGCGGCCTCGATACAGGGATAGATTAGTAGTTCAACAATGCAAATAATTTTATTTTGAACATTTAACAAGATTTAGTAATTTTTTCATGATATCTAGACTGCCAAAGGTCTGTTTATAAAATTTCGCGCGCTCGGTTTCGTCCTAAATCATTATCCATTTCGCTACAAATTTGCAAAAGTGTGTATTATTACGCGAACTAGCTTCCTACTGCTCATCACAGCATCTATCTCTTCCGCACGTGTTGTCGGTTGATATAAAATGCATTTTAACCCCGCGCACAAAATAGTTCGTGCCGTCGATTAGTGTACCCTTAACATTGGGTTTCACAATTTCACAATGTATTCCTCCAGTAACAAGTCATCACTAATATACCAAGAATTTCTTTAATAATAAATGCAAAACATTTGAACCTGTATACCTGGAAAACTACCCACTAAAACTTTTCCTTAACTGTAATATATAGTTAAGGAAATAATATTCCTTAGTTATAGTTGGCTACATTATTGTAGCCGGTGGGGGATACCACCTGTAATACCTAAATTTGTTTAAAAATAAATAAATGATGATAACATATACCTAGTAGGGATGTTACGGAGGCAAGCTTAGTGGAAAACGGAGAAGGTGGAATAAAGAAAAATAAATGGGTGGGCAACAGGATAATGGAAAGGTGAATGAAGACTTTTTTCCAAGGGAGTCATAGGCAATTCCTAAAAAAATCATTGGATTTTCATTAGAACGTTGTTAGTTATTCTGGTGACCAAAATTTGTATTGGAGATACAGTTTTTTTTTTTGAGTTTTGTCCATGACTTTCTTGAAGAAACTTATTCATATACATGGGCAAATGTAGTATTTAAAGACACCAATGCTATTTACTAGTTTCTCAGTTGATATAAAGCTGGCGACAGACCAAAATATATTTTTTTATTTGATTATCGTTATAACTCGGCTCACATCATTACTTGTTTGCTTCAATGCGGATGCGAAAGTACGATTCCTTGTGGAAGTTCCGCATTGATCGATTGTATGCGAGGTTCCGTTACAAGTCTATTTAGTGTTTTCTTTAAATATTTACAACAAATAGGTCAACAAATTAGCGATTCCTGGCACACACTTGTACTTGTTTTTTCCTGGTATTATCATGAGTTGAGACCACAGCTATTCTCAATAGCCATATTGTTTCATTGTAATTAAAGTTGTTTGTGTTTCCTTTTAGCTATCATTTTTCAATAAATAAATTCATATTATTTTATTTTATTCTCAGAATATTAACCTACAGGTATTTTAATTAACAGGATAAAGACACAAACTTTGGTTCGTTATGTTTTTTTTGTTATCTATTCCAAAATTAAGTCAAAACTTTTAAATTGGGAATATACGAAATTTACTAATAACATACTATGTTGAACAAAATACATTTTCCGGCAACTATCATGAAATAATTACCTTATTGTTAATTATTTATTTAAGCCATTTATTTATCCTTAACATACAATAAATTAGTTATTTTTAGTAAATCATGTATATTTAGTTAATTTTCTTCATTTAGGACCTCTTTTCGAGTAAAGGCCTCCTCCATTTTACTCCAAAGTTTTCTATCTTTGGCTTTTGACGTCCAGTTGTCTCCTGCTATCTTTTTAATCTCATCAAGAGTTTTTGGCGGGATTTTTTCGAGTGAACTTCAGCGGCTGTTAATATTATTTGCAAATTGATTCCTAGTGGATATTGTGATATAAAAGTGGTGTGGCTTTGTGTCTCAACTGTCTACGCAACTAGACAATATGTGAAATAATTGACAGAAGCGATCTCGGGATAGTGGAGCGGAGAATTTTATTGTAGTATTGACTACCTCCGCAAAGCTTACTGGGAAGGCTGACTCGATACAATTCGCTGCCAAATACTTCAAAAAACATTAGAATATGTTACATCCGCATTCTAATGTTACTTATGAATTCAAGAAAAATACTGATGACTAGGCAGCATGGTCTCAGACCTTAGCCTGTTCCGTAAGGAACAAACAAAAAAAAAAAAAAAAAAATTATAATCTCATCAAGCCACTTATCAGGGGGCTTACCCTGTTTCCTTTTTCCAAAATTACTTAATTATAATCATTTAAAATATCTATTACGACGTATTATTAATTAAATCCCTGAAATATTTACTGTAAATGAGTTTAATCAGTACCTTATCAATCTTCCTATAACGATTAGCAGCAAATATAATTTATTTCGAGAGTAATATTAATATTCTAAGCCTAAATTCGTAAGTGCTCCAAAGTTTTTTTGTACAATATAACTAGTTAGATAGATTGTAAAACAATCTCTAAGCGCTTTGAACGCTACGCTGCGCCAGTGACGATACTAGTGTGAACTAGTAATTTCGTCGCTAGCACCACAGCACTGCAATTTTCAAAATTGGCAAGAGACTTCCACGAACCGAATGCTAAACGTAGTCACCACGTGACTACGTTTAGCATTCGGTTCGTGGAAGTCTGACACCAGAGTCGATCTCTGTCATTGAGTATTTCCATACCATGACGAATGTCATACGCCTACGCTTGCACCACGGTCTGACTTAAAAGTTGGTCAAGGTTGAGTCATTGAAAGTACTTGCTGAATCTGAAAATCTGGATGAACTATTCACCTCTGCTTAGCCACCCTCAACACCTACCTAAATTTGTCAAGTTAGATTTATAAATTTAAAAGTTGATACCGAATCAATAAAAAAGGATAGTGTTTAAACGAGCGAAAATAAATTCAAATGAAAGTTGTCAACAATACTGAAATACTAAGTGGGCGAGAAACAATGGCCGAATTCAAATGTTTAAAACAGCGGCAGGCACTCCTATTTCTGTCTGCACGGTCTAAAGTAACCTAACATGAAGGAGCGTATCAGGTTGCCTTAAGGGTGCACTATTCGACGGCACGAACTATTTTGTGCGCGGGGATAAAATGCATTTTATATCAACCGACAACACGTGCGGAAGAGATAGATGCTGTGATGAGCAGTAGGAAGCTAGTTCGCGTACGAATACACACTTTTGCAAATTTGTAGCGAAATGGATAATGATTTAGGACGATACCGAGTGCGCGAAATTTTATAAACAGACCTTTGGGAGTCTGGATATCATGGAAAAACGACTTAACGTATCTGTTCAAAATAAAATTATTTGCATTGTTGAACTAATAATCTATCCCTGTATGGTGGCCGTTTTGCAATTTTCCGTCTTCTTATTGTATTTATTTGAGCCGAAAAATTCGTTAAAATTAGTGTCGAAATGTGGAACTTTCGACGCTCATAACTTTCAAATATTTTAATTTAATACTTTTTTGCTTCCATACAGGGCTAGATAATGATGAGACAAATTGATATCACTTTTGTGGAATAATCCCTAGACTACGTTTGTATGGAAGAATTTTCGACTAGTGTAACCACAGAACAAAAAAAAACGCCTACTGTTCTGTGAGTGTAACCTTAAGTTTCCGAGCTCACTTAGCTCGCTCTTGGACTCATTCGTTGAAGACACAAATACTACAACTCCCGCGCTGCACAGCGATGTCGCCTCTGTTGTTCGTTGTTCTGCTATTTTCAAAAGAATAATATGCTAAATTAGAAAAATAACCGCAAATACAATTAAAGTATGTAACGAATGTCACACAAAAAAACCTCCTAAAAGGTTTTACTAAAACTGGATAAATACGAGTAGTTACTTAGTATAATAGTCGCCCATTCAGTATATGTTTAATAAAAACTAAGCATAAATAAATAAAAAGGCTGGTTATGGGCCTTACATTTATGTAAAATTGAAGTGTTATCTCTTTAAATTACAATTGTATGTTTGAGAAAAGAGAGAACAACGATAACGATGGTCGAAATGTCAAAATTTAAGCGATTGATCACGTGACATTTCGATAACGCTTGTCGTAGATGGAATGTCACGTGAACAACCCCTTACATTTTGGCATTTGATCAAAAATTGCTATCGGTGATCGAATGATGGCACTTGTGCTTGGGCTGGGCAAGTTATCGATGCAACCAAAGTAGGCGCAGTGCCACGCTATTGAAAATTGAAGTAAAACTTAAAAGCCCTGTATATAATACATTCAGACCATGAATATGGTAGATATATTATTGTAAAAGCCCAAACTACGGCAAGACCTAGGATTTACCGGTAACACTAAAGATTTACCAAGTATCACTAGTAAAAGTTCGAAAAGATCAATGCTGATTGCAAATTTCGGCCTTTTATCAGCAATCACACGGTAAATCTTAAAATTTATCTCACAGACTGGTAAATATTGAAAAATTTTAATGTTTATTCACGCTATGATACGAAATTATGAGAACAATAAAGATCGTCCATAGCGTTTTTTATAGCGATGCAAACAGGATACAGTCGCAAAATAAATGCGATGTGGTTTACCATAGTTATACTCGTACAGTAACAGATATACGGAATACAGAAAATTCAGCATGATACCAGCAAAACTACAATATTCTATGTCATTATTATTTTCAGAGTGGAGTTCTTCAATTGGAGCTTCCGAATGCTTACAACCGCTGGAACCCGATACCGATTGATAACTACTGCGTGGACTATCGCATTATGAAGAATGCTAACAAGACTGAGCCCCGCTTTTGGGCAATACTGCCTGGAGGCGATTTCGTTCAGAGTAACATTTACTTAACATACGGTAAGACTATATTAAATAAGCTATCATGTCGAAATGCAGGCTTCGTTTTGACTTAAATACGATGTAAATTTTGTAGGAAGATATTAATCAGGGGGTTAGGTTTATAGTAAGACCTCATACCTAGAAAATGCATCAACTTTTTATATTCAAAACTGCTGAATCATTTAAATTTATAACCGCAGATCAGTAAACAAATGAATCACGTTAATAATAACACTATACATCATCTTTATAAATTACAACTGAATTAATTCCCAGGATTTTTCCAGTCCATATTGTAATATTATTATTGCATTAGTCGTATATAGAATACCTATTACTGTGACCCTTATTTTATGCGCTTTTAACCTGTTCTTAAGCTGCAAATACAATTGCTTGTTGCTTGCACATAAGTATGCAAGTAACTTTCTTGTCATTTTGTCGTAACAGAAGAGAGTACTATGAGTACTATGATGAAATGGGGTTGTCATTGTTGTGACAATAACAGTGCCAAAATGCTAAATTATAATAGATGCACTGATAAACATAAGCTATGTAATAGATACATAATACAAAAAATTACGTAGTATCTGTTTGAAATCGATAAGCTAAGAAGAAAGTATTTACGTAAATGCATCCAACGCAACTGAATATGGTTGAACATCAGCACTGCTCACTGCATGAGACTAAACATCACACAAAGAAGACATGATACAGAATTCATCTGTCTAGGCGTTTTCCTATTTTACAAGCTTTTTATTAACTTGCAATGTATGTATGTTCTGGTCAAATCTTGCAACTGAATTTTAAAGCAGTTAGCCTCAACTGATTAATTTTGCATACACGTTTACTTTGAATGAAAATGCACGATAATTTTGAAGAGATTGAAGAGTACTGTACAAGTTGTTTATATTGCAAATGATTCCTTATCTGACCTCCGTCACCCAATTATTGGGTAGCACGATTCCCCTTGGTGCCATTGGTGGAAAGAAGGTACTCCTAAACAAACTCGAGAAACTGCATAACTTGTGCATCCGCTTTATTTTTGGCCTCCGCAAGTACGACCATGTGTCGGAATTTTGGACCAGATTGACGTGCCTGCCAATTCGGCGTTAGCGAGATACCCATATACAATCCCTTCTGTATACTATCCTCCACAATCTAAATTCTCCTCAATACCTTCGCGAACAGTTTGGGTAACTCCTTTCGAGGGCTAAACCTTGTCGCATGGCCACTTAGCTCCTCCTCCGAACTCCGCGTCACACTTCCAGCCGTTATGATGGCTCCTTCTTCGTTACTGCAGTAACCCAAACTCCACACTCACTACGCGATAGCTCTTTTAAGGAACATTTTCTCAACGTAATAAATAATGTTACTAGTTTTATATATATATATATATTATAAATTTGTATTTATGAACGCAGGTCTTTTATGTATTATTATTATAAGCATTTTTAATTAGTATATTTCTGTTAAATTTTAAACAATATTACTGCCCTCTATTATTCTATGACCTTCTAACACTCGAAGGTCTACTGGAAGAAAACTCCATTTGGAGTTAAGCTCGCCTTTGTACATGTCTGTAACTGTTTTTGATACCTAATAGGGCTTCCGACAACGGAGGGGATATTTTTTATTTTTTGTAAATTTGTTGTTTTTGTGGTAGATTAAAAATTGATGGTAATGTCTTCTAGAGATGGCACAATACTTTTACTTAGTGAAGCCTTCAAAAACTAATGGTAGGTGACCTTATTAACCATATTTTGGAATTTCAATTACTAAAGTTCAAGATTCCTTTGTCAACAGCTACGCTGGTATCGTGCTTCTTTATGTTCCTGGTGCTGGTGGTATACTTCATGCTGCCAGAACTTCAGAACCTGTGTGGCTTGATCCTGATGGCGTACGTCTTCAGTCTGTTCATGGCCTTCTTGCTGCTGTTCGTCATTCAAATAAAGATTCATAGCACAAGGACGTGTATTTGTCTGAGTAAGTGATCATTCATCATCATCAGCCTACTATTGTCACACTAAAAAATGTTTACATGGAGAGTGATTCCCTATCTGACTTCCACACACATCACACATCACATCATCAGCCTATTAATGTTCCCACTGCTGGGACACGGGCCTCCTCTCCGTGAGAGGGAATGGGCCGTAATCAACCACGCGGGCCCAGTGCGGGTTGGTGGATGTCACATGTCTTCGAAATTTAGGTCTAGGACATTTCTCAAGATGTTTTCCTTCACCGTTTTGAGAGCAGTGGTGATGAAATAATTTACACAAAGTAAAGCGCCTGCCTGGGCTCGAACTCATGACCTACAACTTGTAAGTCGCGGCCGATATCACTGATCAATATGGAACATTATTATGTTATTTTAACCTGGCAAAAATATGAGGAAAAACCCAAAAGAACGGCTGAAAATAGCACGGTTGGCGCAGTAGTTGAGCAATTGGTTGGTGCGTTGACTGTCGTGGGTTCGATGCCCGCACAGAATAACAACCTTCCAGCTTCCTAGTGTGGGGAAAAGTATTAAAAAAAAATAGTTTTAGGGAAAAAATATAACCGAGTTCAAAAACAAAACATTACAAATCGATAATAGCTTTCTTTGGTACCAACTTTTTTCATTTTTGACATCCATTATTAAGGATAACTTAATAAAAACTACTCGTCAGATCTTGATCAAAAAGTAATAAGTATGGAGTTTCTTGTGCGTTCTTTTCCATAACAAGCTACTTTTTCGAATGCACGGTAGAATCAATTTATATTACTTGTAATTTTTATTTTTAAGGTTCAAAAGTGCCATTTAATGGCCCAATTGAAATAAATACCTTTGACTTTGAAAATGGGACTATATAAAAATCACCAGCTTTAAATAAGAAAAGAATCATCAACATCGGTTCATAATTTGCGGAGTAATCGCGCACCAAACATACAAAAATATACAGTCGAATTGAGAACCTCCTCCTTTTTGAAGTCGGCTGAAAAATCAAAAATATATGGGAATTCACTAGCTATTTCACAATAAACGAATGAAAATAATCGTTTTATGATGTTTTTGTTTTATTCCAGCGATGTCCATATATTACTTCTTCCTGGCCACTTTCTGCTGGATGAGCGTCATGTCTTACGATATTTGGTGGACTTTCAGGTAATGTTTACTTCGCTACAATAAGTTACCAGTTTTCGGAATATTTTCTGTGGATAAATGGCAAGGCTAAGCCGATTGCCTTTTGTTTATCGGTTGGGACATCAATGTTGCAAGTAAGGTGACCTAAGGACGGTTTCGCACAACACGTCCGTATCCGTGATCCGTGTCCGTGATCCATGTCCGTGATCCATGTCCTTAATCCGTGTCCGTGATTCTTGTCCGTGATCCATGACCGTGATCCGTGTCCGTGATTTGAGTTCCGAGTTCAAAATGTTCTGAATTATCATAGATTATGACGGATAGGGTTCGTATGTATTGCAATGCTGCGTATCTCATTGATGACACACAGGAAAAACAGCCCGATATTGCAGGACCTTAAAATTGAAAAAAGGCCTAAATTGCCCGTAAACCTGGTGACATCTTACTAAAGGTTCACTGGCAAAGTCGAGGGTAAACGGCTTAGAAGCAGAGGTCATATACGCTGGTTAGACCAAATTTGAAACTCGTTGAACATCAAAGCCTCAGAAGCCATGCATGTTGATGAGAATAGGAGCAAGTGGCGAAACATCATCAAAGAGAAAGTTTTGAGACCATGATGTGGTCACAACCCCCACCGTAGGGAAATCGACGCAAAGAGGGAGGTAGTGCAAGAATTACTACGGCTACTTTGGAACCGAAATTTCACGGACTCGGATAGGATGTAGTGCGTAACCGCCTTTAGGCTTGTGCGGGCGAACCTTTTTGTGGCCTAAATTAACTAAAAAACCGGCCAAGTGCGAGTCGGACTTGCGCACGACGTGTTCCGTACCATTATCGCAAAAAACGGCAAAAGAGTCACGTTTGTTGTATGGGAGCCCCACTTAAATATTTATTTTATTCTGTTTTAAGTATTTGTTGTTATATCGGTAAGAAAAATACATAATCTGTGAAAATTTCAGCTGTCTAGCTATCACGGCTCATGAGATACAGCCTGGTGACAGACGGACAGACAGACAGACGGATCACGGAGTCTTAGTAATAGGGTCCCGTTTTTACCATTTGGGTACGGAACCCTAAAAAGCGGTGTACCATAGCCCAGTACTTTTTTTTCAAAAAACCACTTCCTGCCGGATCTAAAATTTACTAAGTTTTTAAGTTCAATCGCAGTTAATGATCATGGAATATTTTTACAGAGGTTATGCGAAAGCCCGCCCTATCCATCGTCGAGGAGAGTTCTTCAAGTTCCTGATGTACGCCTTGTTCGCCTTTGGCATCCCATTCCTCATGACCGTAGGCCTAGCCGTGCTGAACATGATCAAGAATGACATGAGACACTTGCCTTGGTTCGTCACACCCCACGTGCCCGAATTTGGATGCTTTCTTGAGGGTATGTAACCTACATCCAGTTTCCTGCGAATAATCTTGTGATTCGAAGCCAATCAAAACACAGTATAACATGAACAGAACGAACTGATACGGCACGGTTAGCGCCGTCGTCGCTGAGCTATTAGCCGCTGCTCTGCTCTGTTATAGTGTATGTGTTAGAGATAAGTTGATCCGGGTTTTCCTGTTTGTGTAGGTTAGTGAGTTTAAATGTACACACGTGTGAGGCAAAAGGTGTCACAAATCCAGTATAAGCTGGCCTCTTGTTCACGAAAAATCCGTAGGTACTTCTGATGGGGTATGGGATAAAAACGCACGTTTGATAGCAAAACTGATATATTTAATTGAGACATCAAACATACAACATTAGCTCGCGCGGCACGAACGAAACGACCAAAACAGTTGTGAATGGTTTAAGATGCCACCTGCACTTCTCACGTGCTTCGTATTACTTGAACACCTCCCCTCGAAGTCGTGAGCATGTGTCTTTGACATTTACATACATTCATCCATCATACCTAAATTATGCAGACATTCATGATGTTTTGTTCCACTCAAACCTTTAGTCAAAATATCAACAGGCATTCGGCCAGTACACAAATATCTCAGATCAATTACACCTTGTTCGCACATATCTCGAATAAAGTGGTGCCTCACATCAATATGTTTCGTTCGTGAATGGTAATTTCTACTTTGAGCAAGTTTAATCGCACCTTGATTATCGTTGAATAGTTTTACACACTCATACTCAATCCCAATGATACTTAAAACATCACGTAAATATATGGCCTCTTTAGTAGCTTCGGAAATGGCCATGTATTCAGATTCAGTGCTTGATAAGGCAATGGTCCGTTGCTTACGTGCGTCCCAACTGATCGGCGCACCTGCGAAAATAAATGCAAAACCGGAATACGATTTACGATCTACTGTGTTTCCTCCCCAATCTGCATCAACCACACCAAATAGAGGCAAACCTGTTCTTTCATACACTAATCTGTAATCTGGTGTTCCTCTTAAATACCTCAACACACGTTTAGCAGCCTTCCAATGTTCAATATTGTAATTTGTGTTGAACTGACTTAAATAGTTAAGGGTATACGCGATGTCTGGTCTCGTTGAGACGGCCAGATGCATCAACGCACCTATCAAACTCTGATACGGATACTGTTCCATTATTTCGTATCTTACACACTCCGGTTTTTCTAATTTTACATTCACATCTATAGGTGTGACAGCAGATTTACATTCACTCATACTAAAACGCTCTAACACTTTATCTATATATGATCTTTGACTTAAATACACTCTGTTTTCATCATCACGACTAAATTCAATACCTAGACAAGTAGATATCTTGCCCATATCTTTCATCTCAAATGCATTTGATAATTGTTTCTTTATATCTTGCATCCATACATCATCATTTGTAGATAAAATCATATCATCAACATATATACCAATTAACATTATTCGCTCACCCTTTTGTGCAATAAATACACAAGGATCCTGCGGTATCGCTTCAAAACCTATATCACTCAACTTTCTCACTAATTCCTTATGCCACTGCAATCCTGACTGACAAAAACCATACAAAGATTTCTTTAACAAACACACACTATCCATACATTCATCAAGAGCCTTGTTCCAGCGTTTAGCTGTCTGATGTATGTCCCTTTCTGTTATCATTTTCTTCTGTGAACCAATTTTTTCTTTTGCGAGTACTCTCTCTAGAACATCGCTTAACTGATCTGGAATTTCCATATAGACCTCTTCACCGAGTGAACCGTTTAGGTACGCTGTTACTACGTCCATCTGGTGGATCTCTAATCCCATTTCAGCTGACAAAGCAGCTATGAGTCTTATTGATGACGATCTCACAACGGGGGCTGAAGTGTCGTGAAAATCCTCCCCTGGCCGTTGAGAACATCCCTTTGCGACAAGGCTTACTTTCTTGCCCGTACTCTTGGTGCTAAAGACAAATCTGCTTCCAATAACCTTTCGTTTCTTAGGTCGTGGGACAATTTCCCAGGTTTTATTCTTGATTTGTGACAAGTACTCATCCTCTAAAGCACATTTCCATAAATTCACGTCATCTTTCTTTTCGATATCTTTCCACGTCATTGGTTCTATTATGGCTATCACTGCGCTTAATTCTTCATTAGGTTTATCACATTCGTCTTCACTATCTGTAGTATTCTCTTTCGCGGTCTACCTGCTATCCCAGTAACAATTAGGCGAGGTCTTCCTCTACCTCTTTTAGAAGGTTCTATAAAATTTTCCCACGAAACTGTTGAGTTTCTTTTTCTATGTAATTCATATCTATCTCTATCTTTCTCTGGTTCAGTAACTCTTTCAATCGATCTTCTCGGTCTGATACCATCTCTTCTGCTTCTCAATATCCTTCGGTTATTTTCCTTTCTTTCATTATTCAATTCTACTGTTATTTGTTCCTCATCAGTGTCTTCTTCTTCATCAAGTATCTCTTTATATTCATGTCTAAATGCTGTCTCATTTATAAACTTCACGTCACGACTCACAACAATCTTCCTTGTCGTTGGGTCATGTATTCTATATGCTTTAGATTGAATATCATAACCCACAAATATTCCTAATTGCGAACATGGTTCAAATTTTCCTTTCGGTTTTCCCTTGTCCTTGTAATAAGCTTTTGAACCAATCACATTCATATATATCACCGTGGGTTTCTTTCCTCTGGGTTTAACGCTGTAGTTGGGCACCGGTTTCTTATATAATTAGCAGTATTTATTGCTTCTGCCCAAAATGAAGGAGGACTTCCTGCTTGACGCATCATACATCGTGCCATTTCAACCAATGTCCTATTTTTTATTTCCACAATCCCATTCTGTTGGGGCGATACGGTGTTGTCAATCTTCTTCTGATACCAGCTTTCAAAAAATCATCGAACTCATAGTTCACGTATTCTCCACCGTTATCAGACTGAAGATTCTTTATCTTCTTTATAAATTTTAAATACGTTTAGTACATTACTTTTTTTGCGCAATAAAATAGACTTCACACCATCTAGACTTATCGTCGATGAAAGTGACAAAATATTTTTACCTCCATAAGACTGATGCTTTATGGGACCACAAACATCGCTATGCACTATTTCTAATAATTCGCTGGTACGATTGTCCCTTTTCCTCGGAAAAGGCGTGCAAGCCTGTTTCTCACTAATACAGAGCTCACATTCAGACAATTTTTCGTCATCCTTGAATGTTATCCCGTGTATTAAGTCACTTTTCTTCATCGCTTTCAAGTCGTGTTCGTTTAGATGTCCGAGACGTTGGTGCCACATGTCTATTGAGTTATTGACCACTTCAACATTATTTGCAGAATTCTGTCTCATCCGAACATGGTATAGATTACCAACACGATCTGCACACATATGAATTTTATTATTACTGTCAATTACAATCGCATCATTCTTTCTGAATCGAACCTCAAACCCTCGATCTGTCATCTTAGCTACTGACAGCAAGTTTGTTCGTAAGTCGGATACGTAGAACACTTTTTCTATATCAACCTGGCGTTCTTCACTGCCCGTGTCTACAAAAATTTTAACTTTACACGTGCCACTAATTTGTGTCCTGTCGCTGTTAGCTAAATTCAATTCGGAGTCTAGTTGCGTAAAATCCTTGATCATTTGCTTCTCATTGCACATATTGCAATTTTTATTTTACATAGGCCTACATGGGCACTTATAAAACGTCGACAAAAGGTGCACGGTTCGGGTTAGTCGTTTCCTATGGAGAAGAACCGGCAAGAAACTCCATGGTTACTCTTTTAAATTGTTTTGTTTACAATATTTCCATGTTACAGCATTAGTACTTGGATATGGGGGGACAACGTAGGCCCGACAATAAGTCGTAAGAAATTGAAAAAAAAAAAATGCACGAAATCATCTAGAAAACTAGAAAGCCTACAATGTTCACACATTCACAATAGGTAAAAGAATCTATACAAAGGAAAAAAAAAAAAAAAAAACACAACACTGAATTTAACATGTGGCACAAATACTGTAATCAGTGCTGTAACTATTCTTAGCAAAGGGCTATAATATACATATTCCCACAGATCATTTTTAATCAAAATTGCTCGCATATGTATCTTCCATGTATCGTAATTATCGCCAGTTAGTCGGTCAATCTTAATAGATGTAGCCATATCGAAGTTTCTTCAACTCCAAAACAATAACAATAAGTAAAAATGTTCGTAACAAAATGTAGTAAACAAAACGGCAAACGTATAGTTAAACAGATTACTACTTTTCTAGAAAATAATAATATATTAAATGAGGTTCAACACGGTTTTAGGCATAATAGAAGTACTGCTACTGCATTGGAAAAATTCACAGACGAAGTCAACAATCGTCTAGATGAAAAAAATATAGTTATGGTTATATTTATAGACTTCAAAAAAGCATTTGATACTCTGGACCACGACGGCTTGTTGCAGGCTATGGGTGAATGCGGTATAAGGGGTCCCATGAATGCATGGTTTGGGGAGTACCTAGAAAACCGATCACTGAGAGTATGTGTTAGTGGAGCCGAAAGTGAACGCGGCGACATCAAATTTGGTGTTCCGACTGGTTCAGTATACGGGCCACTAGGATACATAATGCATGTCAACACTATGTCTAATGTATTGGAGAAGTGTAAGGCATTTATGTATGCTGATGATACTTGCCTGGTTTACAGCCATAATAGTATACAGCAAGCAATGCAAAGTGATTTTGACATAGTGGTTCAGTGGGCACATGATAATGGCATTATAATTAACATTAGCAAAACTAAATGTATGCTCATCCACTCGCCTTTTCATAAAAATAAAAAAAACTGTTGGTAGAAGTGAAAGGTCATTCTTACGAATGTCTTCATAACAACAGGCAATTAACACTGTCACTGCGCATGCTTGGAAACAGTTACTTCTTATAAGTAGCTAGGACTAGTCATAGATAACACATTTACATGGAATCTGCATGTTGACAACGTTTGTAATAAACTACGCTCCATCCTGGGTAAATTAAAAAATCTTTAATATGTTGTCAGTAGGAGGGTACTGTATGTGTTGTATTATGCACTGGCGGACTCAATTGTTGATTACGGGTTGGGTGGATATGTTCTTACGTTCCCCACACACTTAAAAAAAATTAACATCTTGCAGACTAAGATACTTAAACTACTCGTAGACAAAAAAACCAAAGAAAACCTAAATAAGAAATACGAAAGATTGTTCAAAATCTGTAAAGTCCTTTCAGTTTATGATAAAATAAAGTTAAACATTTTAGCAGAACAGTTTAATAATGAATTTTACAAAGTGGAGCGTGAGCATAATTATGTACCCAACTCGTTTGTCTAAACAATTGTTGTTTGTTGTTCCCAAGGCCACTAACTATTATGGTAAACGCACGAGAAAGTATAAAACGCCGATGTTGATGAATGAACTACCCTCAAAGTTGGTGTCGTGTATTAGATACAAATACCAACTTAGGAAAAGATTAAAAAAACACTATCTGTCACTCTGTCCCTAGCCATGTTTTGTAACAGGCCTCGCATTGTGCAGGCTTGGGCAATACAAGTTGATCATGGGTGTGGAATGTGGGATTGTCTGATCCCGATGGAATTTGATTTGTTTTGTTTAGCATAATCAGGTAGGTATTCAAGTTATTGTTTAAACATTATTTGTAATGTATTGTGATACGAGAGCAACTGCCGACAAACTGTTTTACAGTTTGGCAGATTATTTGAATGTTATAGTGTATACAGATTTTTAATAAATAAATAAATAAAAAAACTTCAAAGTCCACGTTACACTAATTACCTATGCGCGAATAGACACGTTTATTACATTATTTACGACGAACTGTTTTAGTTCAAATCACTGCAATTGTTCACTTATTAGTTAATATTTCACTCATTGGCAGTCTCTGGGCCCATAACCTGATGGGGTATGGGATAAAAACGCACGTTTTTATAGCAAAACTGATTTTTATATTGTTAGTCGTAAAGTGTTATAGAAGAGTTCACTGATAATTGTTTATTGTTAAAAGAACTTTTGAAATCATCATCATCATCATTTCAGCCGAAACTTTTGCAATAATCTTTACTTATTATTTCAAGATTTTTTTTTTTGCTGTCTTCACTGATTATATTCATAACAAATGGCACTCTCTGCTTTTAAAGAAATGTTAACAATATAGGCTATCTTTTGAAAAAGAAAATCGTTGTAGTTGGTTATCGTCGTAAGATCGTCCGAAGTAAGTTTTCCTAAGTATCATAACATCGCAGTAACAAGACGACGATTAAACAAGGCTTCGCAGTATGATATTTACGCAGTAAAATCCTTCGCAGTACAGTTTTTCGATGTAACGAAATATCGCAGTAACGAGACGTCGATTTAACAAGGCGTCGTAGTATAGAGATGTCGTTGAAAGGTTTTCGAAGAAACAAAATTCGATGATACGGCTATCGCACTCAAGTAGGTATTCCATTTAAGGAATTAACCTGCGCGGCACGAACGAACCGACCAAAACAGTTGCGAATGGTTTAAGATAGGTGGCACTTCTCACGCGCTTCGTATTACTTAAACAACTTTCTACGCTAGGCCAGCTTAATAACAGTGTTACCGACTATACTTATTATAAAAATCTACAGCACTAATATAATCTTCTTCATGGAGTCGATGATTCCATTTTTACCCGATTGCGGGAGAGTTATGTTTTTTGTAGCGTAAGTAAATGTATATCCACTTCTATAGCACGCCCTACAGCCCAAACGGCTTGACGTATTATGAAATATGAGATGTCGTTGGATTTGTCTCAATTGTGGGACTAACATAGACTATATTTTTTTAATATGGCGCTCCCCGCCTAAAAAAAGGGTGATGTATTTTGTTTTAGATATCATAACAATATGGGTACCAAAGGAAACCTACTAAATATACCATTCCAAATATATTTATATATATATATCGCAGCACTATTATATTACTATTTTGGGACAAATTCAAGATAAGCGTAATATTTTATTAGATAAGCATAACTTTGATAGTTAAATAAATAAGTAAAACAGTCGACTTTCTTTTTTTTATTCACAAAAGCCATTTTATTAAGTATAAATAATATCTTTCAACACATAACTTATTTAGAGATATTGTTCAACTAAAAAGTCTGAAATAAAACAAATTATTATAAAAACAAAATACCCGACCGCTAAAACAAAATTACTGAAAAGAGAAAAACAAGTACTATTATAATAGTACTTGTTTTTCTATTTTCAGTTAATTTTTTAATTTAGATGTAGCTGTGCTTCGACCAAAACTCAGCCACGTCGACAGCACCAGCGCTGGCCTCGCAAACGTCTATCATGGTGCAGGTGTAATGAATATATTTTCCTTCGCAGGTGGTGTAAAACTGTTATACTTGTACATGCCAATGTTGATTCTTATTATCTGCAACTGGATGTTTTATCTGATGACCGCATTCAACATCTGGAGATTGAGTCGAGGAACTGCCGTGCTGGACTCTGCTGCTGCGGGCAATCCGCAAGCACACCGCACTCATAGACACAGGTAAATGTGTACATTGAAAGGAAAATATAACATATTTATTTAGCACACATAATGCGACACACAATGAAGATACAAATGTAAAAAAAAGGGTGAAAATAAGACAGTATCATTGTGTGCCTCACGGCCGCACCAAATAGGTTCTAGGGGGGATAACCATATGCTTAGAGTAAGGTTATTTCGAGTGTGCATAAGGGACAGATTTATATGACTTGTATACAACTGTCCCTTTTTCGCAATCGCACCATGATAGTTTTAACACGTCATGGTACGGGGGCAGTTCAGCAAAATTTCAGACAATCAGTATAATCTAGTGCCTGACGCTGGTCTCTAACTGCACATAAGTAACACTGTAGATTGTAACATGTAGTTGTCAGAGGACCTATAGCATTATTTATAAAACCAATCTAACCATTTAATTAGTTTAAACATGGAGTAACAGATTCAAAATTTTAGTTCTCCATAGACAATTTGAATTAATCATAAACTTCTCCATGCCTGTTTTCCCCGAAGGGTAACCACGGTTCCACACTGCATCCGTTCCGAATTCGAATTTTTAGTTCCGAGTTCTACACGAATTAGAATTAATGTTGTATTATGACGGATAGAGTTCGAATCTAGTGCGCAACCCCTTCTACAAGTAAGTACTACGACTACTTCGGACCAAAATTTCTCGGCTTCAGATCAGATGCAGTGCGGCACCGCCTTAAGATATTAAAAATCTGTTAATCAGTGCTTACACTAAACATATGGTTATAAAATTCTTACAAATAACACCCAATGTGTCATTCTATCAGCGATGCCGATTGTCGAATGCCAAAATACAAGGGATTAATCACTTGCCATTTCGACAGCGGTTGGCATTCCGATATACTTTTGTCATTTTACCAATCGCTTTCACGACGCCTTCTTTTATAGAATGTCACATAACTAGAGCCCACCTAAGCGGGTGTCAAAAGACTAAGCCAAGTCATAATTATTATATCAACCAGCTGCAGGATTATAGTCTGTTCTCAGTAGCTTAAAATTTTACATTTGAACAACGGATCGCTTAAAATAAAGGTTACCGTTACTCTTGTTGTAAAGATAGATATAGTTAGTTGCTGTCGCAGGCAAAATAAATGTGAACAAACTAGTGCGCGCAATGTACGGTCGCTCGGAAGTGGTAACTAAACCAGTATGGGCTGGCCTCTTGATATATTGAAACTCAGTACTTTGTCAGGCCAGGTAGATTATAGGTTTGTGTACCTACGTCATATTAACTGTTTTCAATAACGATATTATTTTTACAGGTTCATGGTTTACCTGAAACTTTCGGTAGTGATGGGACTGAATTGGTTACTGGAAATAGTTAGCTTCGTGTATCCAGGATTCAAGATATGGTGGTTGTCTGACATCTACAACATCCTCATAGGCCTGGCAATTTTCCTAATATTCGTTTGCAAGAAGAAAATTCTGAAGAAACTGTGTAAACGGTAAGTGCCCATAAGAGTAATCATTGTTCTGCCTCCATCGTATTTGGGGTCGGTGCAATACGTATTATTCTATCATCGGTATATATTTATAAGCCGTCTTTAAAATCCTCGTTTTGCCTTTTCACACTCAAAACTGGAGAAAGCTTTCCTCAAAATATTTTTCCTGTGTAATATATAAAAACTACATACTTCTTCCTACAGCTACTTGGGAAGGCAGACAATGCGCTGGTATCCATCATCGAAGAGTTATGCCAGCAGCATGTCAGATTCCAATCAAGAATCTGCGACTCTTCAGTCGAAGGTGTCATCCCAACCAAATGGACTCAACGGATATTCACTGGTGTCTAAAAAAGTAATGGACTAAATTAATATAGGGTGGCTAATCCGGTTGTTTACTTCTTTTTAGCCATCATTTTGATATGAGGCCAAATTTTCAAATAATCCAATTTGTATTCAAAGTGTTGCATTTTGTTTTGGATAGTTTTTGAGATTGCATTAAAAATACTAAAACCCTTCAATAGAAAATTACAAGAAACGTCATTTTCATCTTTATTTGTTAGAATTTTTTGGCAGAAAACTTGTGAAGATATTAGGTGGTAAGTGTTTTTATCCATACAAAATTGCAACGCTAGAATAACATAATTGTTAAAATTGTCTGCTAATTCCATTTGATTGATAAAAAAACATCTTCATTTAAAATTTGACGTATACATCCGAATAGGCCATTCTGTATAAGGTTAATTTATATGATCCAAGTCCAGAAGAAGACTTACAATCATACGATGACGATACGGTGATCACAAGTGACGTAGCAACGAATAAGAAACATATCGACAAAACTGGTTACGATTTGGAAACAAGCATTTATTATTTAGCTAAGTTTGATTAGGTTTTTTGTTGTGTTTTATAGATTATGGGTTTGGCTGGCTAAAGTTGACTGTTTACCTAGAATTATAAAAAAGGCCCCCTATCTGATCAATGTTATATCTACTATCACATGGATTAAATGACAGGGGTTGACTTGCACCTCATAAATGGGCCTCGAAAACGTCGTTAGCACATACTGCTCCAAAATAACTGTGCACCTGACGCTGACGAACGCGGGGCGCCGTGGGAGTAGGCGGGTATTGGCTTGCAATCCAGCGAGGTGCACAATTATTTTTACCGTGTAGTAGTGACGTAGTTCCTACGGGACAATATGTCCTGAGATGCTTGAGGAGTGGAGAGTTACCTACCTTGGCTATCGGGACAATTTGAGAAGTATGGTCAAGTCACCATCTACAAGCATATATCTTACTATATAATTCTTCTATCTTACGAGCATGTTTGCTCCTGCAAATCTCCACTGGGGTGTATCCATAAGCTCTTAGAGCAAGATTTATTCCATCGAGCGTAACGGACAGATGTAAATGACTTGTATACATCTGTCCCTTTTTCACAGTCACACCTTTTATTTTGACATGGCATGGTACGGCCCCAGGAATACATACCCACAAGTATTACTAGAATATCCACTGATTATGGCTTACACACTGATTAAAACTTCTGATTTGTGTAAAACAAGTACTAAGTAAGTATCTTGCATACTTTTATACATTGCCTTTAACATGGCATGCGTATTCCTGGATATATAGTATTAAAGACATTATGATTGTTGGTAGGCAGATAAATAATGATACGTTATTGATATTAATTAAAAATAAGTTGTATTGTGCACTGGAGAATAATAATAATATACAGGGTAAGACACCGACGCAAAAAGGAGTTGGCACCACGGATTCAGTACATGAACCTGGACGCGTTGGCATTTTTCGCGTGCATTTACTAATTTTTTAAAAATAATCTGCATACTTTTTACCGTAATCTGTTCGAAATTGTTTATTCATATCTAACCCAATTAGATTTTTTATTATTGTGATTGATTTGTTTGATTTGTGACGATGACAATTATGTGAAGAAAAAAAAGAAGCACACATTTAACTAGCGAACTTTTGAATGCCATCGTTTCTAGGGATTCGTACCCAAAAGTTAAAACGGGACCCTATTACTAAGACTCCGCGGTCCGTCTGTCTGTCTGTCACCAGGCTGTATCTCATGAACCATGATAGCTAGACATTTGAAATTTTCACAGATGATGTATTTCTGTTGCCGCTATAACAACAGATACTATAAACAGAGTAAAATAAATATTTAAGTAGGGCTCCCATACAACAAACGTGATTTTCTTGTCGTTTGTTGCGATAATGGTACGGAGCCCTTCGTACGCGAGTGCGACTTGCACTGGGCCGGTTTTTTTATATGTACATAAATGTGTACGTTATGTTGTGGAGATAGGGATCTATTTCCTGTGTACGAATACATCTATAGAAATTAACTTCGATTCAGTGTCAATCAATATGGCTTGACCCTCAACCCGTTGTAACTTAACCAATATTTTAATACATACATAACAAAATCAATTTAAAACCGCGGCATAATTTGAATTACTATTTCCGTCCGTCCATTTATTTTACATTAGACAGCTCAAAAACTTATCATTTTTTGATGTCATAAATGAAAATATTTAATTTACACTGCTATATTTACTGTTACGTAATTCGATTGAGAATTTGTGAATTTCAATTTATCGGAATGTCGGGGCTAACGAGCACGACTTCTTTTACTAATGCGAGCGTCCATGAAGTGTTGCATTTGATTGTCTCTGGTTGCCTATTAATAATTAGGTAAGTTCATAGGCGTGCTTATGTCAAATGTAAAATAAATGGATGGGCGGAATGTAGACTGAAGCCAAGAATTATAGTCATTACAAAAAACTGCACTTAAGTATACAAGAAGCTTGCTGTTATTGTGACATGGTCAAGTTCAATTATATTACCAATAAGAAATTGTTATAGCTCAACAGCATGCAAGCAGCAACTTGCATAATTTGTGCAAAATACTAGTATTAATATTTCTGGTTTCAGAAATATGAACCACATACTTCATCAAAAAGTCATCAAAAGTACGTTTCATTACAAGTTGATAATAATAACACAATCATGAGTCTGTTCGTAGGAGAGAGTTACTTTGTATTAAAGTATGCTTGAGATATAAATGTTATCATTATTAATGTTCAACTTAAAATGTAGTACTTATAAAGTAATTTAGTCATGTGTCCCGTACCAAATAAAATACTTACTAGTTGTTAGTGTTATTTTTTTAAGTCTTTTAAAATGTTAAATAGATAGGTACTAAAATTAGTGCACTAAGTAGCGTTCTGTAGTTGGTTTCCGTGTACCTCTATGGGATAAAGACGCTATGTTGATGATAGGATTACAATATCTTCTTTGACCTATCCAGAAACTCTGGACAAAGTGTAAATTGATGTCACAGGTCAACGATGGCCATGGTCGAAAATGAAATGCCAAAATAGGTAGATCACGTGACAGTTCACTAGCGCTTGAGAATCCCACTGGTTCCCATTTTGACATTTTTCCAACCGCTATCACTTTGTTTTCGTAGATAGAATATCACTTGTGTAGAGCATCTGGTACGTTTAAAATAAAATCATGTTGATTGGCGTCCTATTTTTTTTTTTTTTTTTTGGAAAAATGTAGTATGATTTAGAGAAAAAAGTGTTAGTCGTAAATTTAAACTTTTGAATATTCAAAAGTTTAAATTTACGACTAACACTTGGTTTAGGTATACGAACCAATTAGTAAGATAGTATATTAACGTTTCTGTAATTATTAGTTTATAATTATGTAAATATATTTTTAAGAAGTACAAATATAATGTATAGGTACTACGACTATACGAAACAATTACTTAAATAAAGAATACCAAACGTAACGGTTTGTTTTTTGTTTGTTTTATTAGGCTGATTTTCCTTCCAAAAAGGAGGAGGATCTATGTACGACTATGTTTGTTTCTTGTTTTTTTTTTTTGTTTTTAATTTTTTGTTTTGTTTGAATGAGTATATTCCCAAATTAGTCCCATTAAACTTTGGTGATGATCTGATGAAGACAAGCTTTAATCACTACATTTGCTGAAGACGAGTCGAACAATAAAGATTTAATACTCCTCCTTACCATTATAAATAAACATTGCGTATCATACTACCGCGACCGGGACAAATATTTGCCCTAATCCAGGACATCATCATCTTATCCACCCTTGTGATAAGTTTTATGCATTTCAGACATTCAAATTTTATATCAAACGTTTGTACGCGAGTTAGAAAAAGACAAGAAATATTTTGATTCACATATAAGATGTAGATTCCCGCCGTCACTTTTGAACATCCGTCAGCGGGCGATAGGGAAAGAGCGTGCACGGTATAACTTCCAAATGTGTTTATCAAACATTATATTATATATATGTCGCATCCAGGCTGGCCGATAGATGTAAACTATCGGGCAGTCAGGATGTATTTCCTTAGGTTAAGACATCGTGTGTGGGCAGGTAGGTGGGTCAACGTGAAAAATGAAATCACACAAATTATTCGATACACTGAATATATTCTAATAGGCACAAGTTACAGTTACAATCCTACTTACAAATATTACGGATCGACAGTGATTCTACAACGTCTAAACTCTAATGCTGTCAGTACTCAACTTCCATAATCTGCTGTCCGTACCCCGCGCAAGCGGTTAGAAAAAGCGCACCATTGCGTAGTTGTTCTTGCTTTGCCGCCAGATGGCGTGCTTGTGATTTGTTTCGACGTCCGTACTATTGACTAAACCCGACACTGCCATCCTGCAAGACGGGCATCCTCGTCTGTTCCTCATTGTCAGGTTTTATCAGTGTATCGAATCATGTGGAAATCCTCAATGGATGTGCTCAGCCCTTAGGGAAAGCTGAGTATGACATCCCAGCTTGTACTTAATGTATTTCTTGTTCCTTAGAAAAGATTGGTCACTCGCACCTTTCCTATATACTTGCGTTAGAAAATTCTTGTGATTGGTTTCTTTTATTTATGTTCATTCTTATTTAATACATTTTTAAGTATTAGTAAAAAATAGAAGCCAACCGGTATCGGGAATAGGGTCCAAGCTACCGGTGGTTAGGGCTCCAGAGACAGGAACCTCCTCACAATGCGACCCGTATCAAGCCTCGACAGATGGTCATCGAGGCTATTGACCATCAGGCCGTTGACCGTAACGACAATCGGCAGAATGATCGCCGAGGTCACATTCTACATGTCGACAACCTCGTGTGCTAAGTCGAGATACTTGATTTGTTTCTCTTTCTCAGCTCTCACGAGGTTCTCGTCATGTGGGATGGTGACATCGATTATCATTGTGCGGCACGCTAATCGATCTATCACCACTATATCCGGCTTATTGGCAACAATAGTCCTATCAGTGATAATAGACCGATCCCAGTACAACGTGACATGGTCATTTTCGAGAACTGGGTTGGGCACAAGTATACTTGTAATACGGTACCTCAGAAGAACTGAATCGGGCATATACTTGTAATACGGTATCTCAGAATTGATTGATTTTATTGTTAGTTTGTTTTTTATCTTTGCTATCTAAGTATACATACGTCTTCTGCCTAGCAAATCTCCTAAAATATAAATGAAATATAAAATAAATCCAATCGAAACATTTGTGTATGTTAAAATAGACCGAGGAGAACGGCACACTCTATAATCCCCGGCACGTAAGTTGGCAAGAGTCGTTAGATGTGCAGATGTCGTTTATAGGCCTTTTTGGTAGTGAAGCGGGGCGTCAAACGTTCCGAGCGCGCAATTAGTTGGTATGTTGACACAAGGATCTCGTCCACGTTCCGTTCGCTCTATGTTGTGGTTGGTCAGTTTGCGCAATATGCGCGAATTCACTCCCACATCGCCAAAATGTTGCCAACTTACATGCCGGGGATTATATTCGTCGCCGATCACAGTCACAGACCATGACACAAAGTAAGAGCACACACGTTTGAACCCTGCAAATAATTTGCAAAGGGTCGATCGTCTGTGCAGCGACCGTGATCACTGTGCACAGTGCATACAGTAGGAAAACACACCGCTCATCATCACCACAGAGTACGACCAGAGAGCAAGCACTTAAAGAGCGTTCAATATTTATACCAATTTTTTTGGTAGGTTGGCACAGGACGCTAAATAAATGGACAGGAGGTTATTTTTTGGTTCATTTATATTTTAGGAGAATTTGGTAGGCAGAAGAAACAAACTTACTTAGTTTAGATAGCCATTTGCGTAGCAAAATCGCACTCGTAGCACTCGTAGCAAAGTCGTGTAATTCGTAGCGTAGTCATAATCATACATTTTTACAAGCAAGCAATACATGCATTGCAAGTTAAATACAATTTAACTTGCAAAGTATGTATGTAAGTGTGTTTGTGTCAAATCTTGCAACTGAATTTTAAATCAGTTATCCTCAACTGATTAAGAAAAAATTTTGCGTATACGTTTAGTTTGTATGACAATGAATGGTTAGCTAAGTGACGTCATTCTAAATCTAATATGGTGGACGACCCAAAATGGCAGACTAATTTTTGTGCACTGCCATGATATTGGTATTGCTGAGAAGAATACGAAAAAAGCTTGTTTTATGCGTAATTCCATTCATTTGATGTTACTTGCAAAACATCTTGGCTTGCTCTTTTTTTCTGTTTATTGCGTGACCACGCACGGCAATAGCGGGACCTTTATCGAATATATAAATCTTACAACTATTATAAACGTGAAAGTTTTTGAGGATGGATGGATGGATGGACTGTTACTCATTCATGCAAAACTAACTTAACTGAAATATAGCTTATACATCAGAATAACACATATGCTATAATTTATAAAGATATTGGGAGAAGTACTTATACCACGCGGGCGGCAGCTAGTGATAATAATAAATGTAGGTAGGTCCCGAAATACTACTCGGTCAAAATTACCGACACCATTGCTTAAGAGATACCAGACTGCATCGGTATTGAACCAACACCAATCAAGCCACTCGGAAGAGCAGGGAAATACACCTACTCATTTTTGATGGCAAACACAAATCGTGAGATCTCCTGGAGAACTTCAAAACCTCGGCAAGGAAATTCTTTTGCGCACCCTCCATTAAAGTTCGACTTTTTTTTCCATCTAGAGAAAACCCGAAGCATATTGTACAATGCAAGAAATACTTTGCATTCGATCACTCAAAACAATAATGCTACGGCAAACAAGAGGAATCACAGATAGTTATTATCACGCTAGAGGGTACCATGACGAAATTGTATTGGAGAAGACCACTTTTGCGATTAGGACCGGATTATTTTATACACAATGAAAATGCAATACACAAATTACTGGCAAACTCGTGTAATTTATTCAAAACACATAATACACTTTACACACAGAACAAACACATGGTACTTACAAACTATACGGCGGGGCGAAGAGCCGAAGCAATACGGGGCTCACATAACAGCAATGGAGCCAACAGGGTCGCGTCCTACACGCAGGTAGAATATTTGGCGACTGGCTTGCGCTCTGCGCCGGCACAGTTCGTGGCGTTGCCAAGAGCGGCAACGTCGGCGGCAGAGCAACAAGGACGACATGACACGCCCGTATAAGGGCGACAAAGACTTCAACATACGGCGCATGCGAGGCTGCCAGCTCGCATGCCACAGATAACAATAAACCACAACTAACGAAACATAATAAAAGACACAGACTAAAATACTAAAGATAATGCAGAATGAGTTGCCTACATTCCACTTTGCGATTAGGACCGGATTATTTTACACACAATGAAAATGCAATACCCAAATTACTGGCAAACTCGTGTAATTTATTCAAAACACATAATAATACACTTTACACACAGAACAAACACATGGTACTTACAAACTATACGGCGGGGCGAAGAGCCGAAGCAATACGGGGCTCACATAACAGCAATGGAGCCAACAGGGTCGCGTCCTACACGCAGGTAGAATATTTGGCGACTGGCTTGCGCTCTGCGGCTCTGCGCCGGCACAGGTCGCGGCGTTGCCAAGAGCGGCAACGTTGGCGGCAGAGCAACAAGGGCGACATGGCACGCCCGTATAAGGGCGACAAGGACAGCAACATACGGCGCATGCGAGGCTGCCAGCTCGCATGCCACAGATAACAATAAAATACAACTAACAAAACATAATAAAAGACACAGACTAAAATAGCACAAATAATGCAGAATGAGTTGCCTACAACCACGGTACGAATAACGCCAAATGCCCTGTGTTAAAAAAATATAGCAAAACAAAGAGAGAGGAGAGAATTAAACGCTCAGTGGTAAGACTGGGAGTTAACTATGCAGATGTCACAAATACAAGGCAATTTCCAACTCTGCCAGAAAAATAATCACCACAATCACAAACAGAACAAGTACCATCGACAATAGGCGGTCTCACACTAGAGGGCCTCTTTCAGATGCAGACACAAATGCAGAAGACACTGATGATGCTGATGGACACTTTGAATAGGATACACTCGCATCTCAATGGCTAATTACGACAGTAAGAAAATACAGAACCTCAAAATCTTACATCTGGACACCCAAGGAGTATGAAACAAATTCATTGAAATAAAAGTACTAGTCGAGAAATATAGACCGGTTATAATTATATGAAACGAGTGCAAGATTGACTTTGAGACACAATAATTTATACTATAATATTATAAAGAGGAAAAATTTTTTGTTTGTTTGATTGTACCAAATAGACTCCGAAACAACTGGACCGGTTTAAAAAATTCTTTCACCAATAGGAGGCTACATTATTCCTTAGTGACAAAGGCTATTTTTTTATCCCGAAACGTCCACCAGATGGGGGGCGTCTCCTCAAGTCCTGCGAACGACTGGCATGGCACTCTGTTTCAACGCTGGTGAATATGCAAATCCAGTATGGAGCCGCTCTGCCCACTCCAAATTAGTGGATACAACTCTGAATGAGATGTGCCGGATTGCCACAGGTTGCCTCAAACCGACTCCTGTGCGAATGCTGTATCCACTTATCGTCATCGCGCCCCCGGAAATTCGCAGGACTATAGAAAGTCGCAGAGAGAGGGCGAAACTAGAAAACGACCCACGCCACCCAATGCACAATTACCGCTCAGTGTCCCAGCGCCTAAAAAGCCGGAAATGGCAACTCCTCTTCGGCGAGATGCGATCTTTGGCGAGAGAAACTCAAGCCTCCTGAAAATTAAATCGGGCCATCGGAGAGCCTTCCACCTGGGCACACTCTGCCGTAGTCGACCTGGCAAACCCTAAAAGACTCCGCACTTAGGTTGGCCACAGCAAGGACAACCTCCACAGGAAGGGGTTGTCTGATGGCACTAGTCTTCAGTGCTTGTGCAGCATCTCTCCGCAGACTCACGGAGTGCGCAGCGTGTCCTGCCACCTTTACTTACGAAGACCTTATGAGTGCGTCACCGAATGGTGTTGCCGTGGCTGAATTTTGGGCCAAACACAATATTTAACTTTTTATATTTGTCATCGACACGCTAAGACGAAGAATCCCGAAAACGGGTCCTGTGGGGTGGTCCACGGGAGCAAAAAAAAGAAAAAAAAATTATATTATAAAAGGGTACGATAAACTCACCCACATATTGGATTGGCTAAAAAAAACAGAAGAGACTGGGTCGAAACGGAAATCACCCCAGGCTGGCACGATGAAAACAAGAAGATAGAAGGCGTAGGCATCAAACTTTTCACTAAACACAAAACTGGACAATACATCAAGGTCAAAGGAATATATATCCAAATTCTAAACCAGCACAATGTTAAATAAGAACCGGAGGAGACCCTAGCTGACGAGCCATTCATCATCATCGGCGATTTGAACTCACGCATGAAAACCCTCAGCCACAGCCACCTCCAGCCTCGGCAACATTGTTTAAAAAGCGGAACGGAATCTGCTCGCTAAAACACGCCAATGCACCATCTGGACCTTACAGCCAAGGTAACAAACACTATTCTGGAACTGGCTATAATATAACACCAACATCTAGTAGCGCAGGCCAAACGGGTAGAGACCGTTGGTTCGGATCACCTCCCTTGGTTTCTAATGGTGAAGATTGGACATAATATAGAGTAAAACCTATCCCGTAACACAAAGAAAATGTATAAGGACGAGAAACTGAGAGCTGCATATCAACAGACAATGTGGGAAGGTGTCTGTGACCTTAACAAGGAAATTACAATAGAAGCTGATTGCGAGAAGTATGTCGAAATACTGGAAAATGCCGTTGTCGCAGCCCTCGACACTCACGCACCCCTGAAAATTCAACAATGCAGGAACAACTACCAAAGGAAATAAACGATAAGATAGACATTCGAAACCAACCGATCCACGATGTAGACGTCGTGAACGCTTGCTGTAAATTTTTGGTTAAATTTGTTACATAACCTCCCTAAAAAGAACTTAATTTCATTTACTTTTCCTTTCAAAAATTGTAATTGAGGGTGGGGAGACCTATTATAAAAGCAAAAATAGCATCAATCCGCTCCTTTTTCGCATTTGAGGTCCAAAGATAAAAAAAAAATACGACTACATAAAATAAAATAAAGTATGACAGTCGAAGAAAATCGCAAGTTTTAAGTTAATTGTTCTCAAAAGTTAAGACTCTAAACTATAAATTAAAACAACAAAAACAGCGGGCTATCCAGGTTATTTTTTATACTCCTTTTGTTTTGCAAATCATCTCTAAAAAATGCTTAATTTAACTGTGCTTTCAAATGATGCTATTAGATCAATGTTTAACCGTTACTTAAATAAAATACACTCTAACTTACCTTGAATGATATACAAAATCTAAACCGATAAACAAGAAAATATGTTAAATTGATAAGTAATCTAAAGTGAAGATGACACTTTAATGTTGTTGTTCGTTTTGTAAGGGTACAACGATTATTATCTACCCACTTCAACATTTTTTATTTGTTTTTTTAACCTACCTACAAGAATTTCTAATATGTAGCTGTGAAAAATAGGGTCTTAGGTATAAATAGGTTATAACTATATTATCAATTATTAAAAAAATATTTTAATTTAAACTCCCGATTGCGAGATTTCCACACTGTGTGGCGCAGCGCCCCGCGTTTGCCAAAAGCGAGTCAAACGTCAGAGTGACGTGACAACGCCAGGGCCTGCAGTCTCGACATAGTTAGCGATCGCTAAGTTAACTTACGATCGTTATCTCTTACCGAAAAAATTCGCTTGCCGTAACGACGCTAACGATAAATGCAAGATCGGTCACTATCTTGACTTAGTGATGTCGGTACGCTAACGATGTTCGTATTCATAGTGCGGTGAATTTATTGTAAAATTATGGCAGTTGAAAAAAATCCTTGTTTATAGGGAAAATTGGTAGACAAGATATTAAAAAAAACTATTTTTCTTTGAAAATTGTACAGAAGATAAGTAAACCTTATGATGTTAACACTTTTTTGCATAGAAACGTGTAAGTAGTTTATGCCGTTTTTAAGAATACGCATAACAAAGAAGAAAATAGTTCGCTTCCTTGCAACACAGACGTTGAAAATGGGAAACAAACTGTCAATCTCAATTTTGTTTGTACACAAATTATGACATTGATAGAATTGGAATTGATAGAAAAACTGGAGAAGAACCGTATTTCGATGGTGGAGGACAGTGACAAAGGCGCAGGCCCGAGCTCGCGCCAGGTAAATACAACCTACAAAAATTTTCAATTTCTATTTTTGGTACTAAATTGAATACTTTGTGTATGTCCAAAGTAGTTTATGTTTACTTAATGAATATATTAAATGTATCAGGCGTACTTCGGGGCAGATTGATGCGCTTTTGGCGACTTTAGAAGCTCGTCCATATCTCCACACGGGCAAATTTTGAAACAGGCTGGAAGGAGGTTGCCAAGGAGCTCAAAAAACTCCCAAACGAATCCATCAAGTAGCCCGAGCAGTTCATGACGGTAAATCACAAGTTGCTTTATAATTGTAAGTACAATCTACGTCAGTTTTATATGTATTTAGTAGAATACATTATTCTAATTATAGGTTTGGAGAGACTTAAAAAGCCGTACCCGCACTAAGGCGACAAAATTAAATAAATAAATCACACAATCTGGCAACCGAGGCACCATCACTGCTCCTTTGACTGAGGTGGAGAGATGAGTTACATCCTTAATTGGTGTAGAGTACACATTTGGCATCGACTGCCCGGACGTTATGCTATTTCCTTTTTTATTATTAGAATCACAAGCACGCTAGAGGGCATTAAGAGACATTTTTAGTACATCTAACTTTTTTACAGATGCTGACAGCTAAAACTCAAGTGCAAGCAGACGCTACCAAGATGCAGGCTAAGGTAGCAAGGCATAAGCCGAGGCAGTGGGGGCATAAGCTACAAATAAAATAGATAACGCTTTTACAACTTTTGTAAATAAAAATAATATATGATTTAACATGTTTTTTATTTGAATCACAGTAGGTCAATAAAATTAAATTAGTGTTAATGAGTCATCTTCTTATGCGCTCTGCAACAGCTTGCCCAGTGCACGATACAAATCCTGTATGACAAAAACAATATTTTAGGAGTATTCATACAATAGTGTTACATAAGTTGGACTTGATACTATAAGGTAACTAAATGGAAATTCCAATTAAATAGGTATAAAGATCTGAGGAAAATTATATGTTCTGCAAATATAGGTATACCTTATTAATAAATATAATGTAATAAAACATTATACCTTAAAATTAATAATTTGATTAGGTACCTGTAACTTCTCTTTAACTGCACACCGTTCTTGGGTCAAGGGAAATTTGACATATCTTCTTATAAGGTTTTCATTGATAGCCAAAGTTACAACATGTATTAGTCGGCTTACTGACTTTTGGCTCATTCTGCAGCCCCACTGCAAGCCAATAGGTAGTTAGTAGCACCCACTTGCGTAAAATCGGAGTGCCGTCAGTATCTATTAAGAAGAAAATTATAAGTCTTTGAATAGATGGGCGAAGTTCACCAAAGAGCTCATGAAACATGTCCATGTTTATTCGGTAAAGACAGAGAAATTGGCTTTTCTTCTAAATCCGATGGATTTTTACCCTCACGCAGGGTTTCGTGCAATTTGTCGCTGTATTAACATATCACGTCTGTGTTCATCCATATTTTTGTCTGTTTTTATAACCTCTAAAATCAATGATAACGACCGTAACGAATACTTAGCGGGCTGTCAAAAATGCTCGCTAGGAAATTCGATAACTTAACGATAAATCGGTATCTAACAGACAATATTCGTTAAGTTTGCGATGACAGTCGATAGCTTTGACAGTCGAGACTACCAAAATCGTTATCTTCCGATCGTTAGGACTTAGCGACCGATCGTTACGATAACTTAACGATAAATCGGTATCTAACAGACAATATTCGTTAAGCTTGCGATGACAGTCGATAGCATTGACAGTCGAGACTACATTAATCGTTATCTTCCGATCCTTAGGACTTAGCGACCGATCGTTACGAGTTAGCGATCGCTAACTATGTCGAGACCGCAGGCCCAGGTGCACAATTCTTTTGGCCAAATTATAGATTCCATTTTGACCATTTTATTTATTTATTTAAACTTCATGCAACATACAGGTACATAGGCGTATGTAGGTATTTTATTCATAAGTACACCCGCACCCGTGCAAAACCGGGGTGGGTCGGGTACCTAAGTAATATTATTGGTTGTAACAAAATTATATAAGACAGCCAGATACAAAACAACTAGTAATTTAAAGTATTAATCGATCGTAAAATAATAAAAATATAGTGCTTCTAACAATGGACTCATTCTCATTTCATACCCATTTCAGGGTTCAGGATCGTTTGATTGATTTGTGAACTACACTGGCAGTGGCAAAACAACGATATCCGGTTAAGGACCGAAGTTACTAACTACTTTTACACCGTGCCAAACGGACGAAATCTCAAAAATAATCGCTAATCTTAATCCAAACTGTAGTGTAGGGATTGACGGGATAACCACAAAAATAATTAAATGTTTAAGAACCTTAATATCAGACAAACTGACCACTTGTATTAATGAACACCTTGCTGAGGGAACGTTTCCAGATGCTCTAAAAATCGCTAAAGTTACCCCTATCCATAAATCTGGCACAAAAAGTGACCCAAACAATTACCGGCCTATCTCCGTCCTTCCTGTCGTCTCGAAAATCTTTGAAAAAGTTGTTTACTCTCGATTAGTCAAATACCTCACCTCAATTAACTTCCTTTACAAACGACAGTATGGGTTTCGTTCTCTGTCCAACACTTTATCAGCCACAGCAGACCTAATAACAGCAACACAGACAAATATTGACCAAAAAAAGATAGCACTAGGCCTTTTTATAGACCTAAAGAAAGCTTTCGACACCGTTAGCCACTCAATATTACTACAAAAACTCAACTACATAGGAATCGATTATTTGAGAAACCCCATAAGTCAACAGACCCTAACTTTACAGGAAACGAAAAAAACCTCTACGTGAAAAAAATATATATGGAAGTGGATGTGTTTTGTATTTAGTTTAAATGGTTGAAGTAATATCTATATAAATTGATGCTTTTTTCTTAAAATTTTGTCCATATCATGGAATAAATAGCGCCGGAATGTCGTTGACTTAAGGGCTTTCTCCAATAAACAAAATGAAACACGTTTCATAGGTTTAAATATCATGAAATTTTAATCAGACAACATTATAAAGCAATAATTATCTTCTGAATAATTGAATTATTAATTGCTTAGGCCAAAGTCTCATCTGTATCGCGATCTGTGACCGGCCATGCGTATATTTTTTCGTAAAAGTCCTGTACTTCTTTATCTTGAGGCAAGTAACTTTTAAGTTTATTTAAGTCTTCCATTTTCTTTTTGTTAATTGGTATTTGACCCTCTGGATACGCTTTGTTGGTTGGCAAAACAAGTCTCTCTTTATTTGCATTCCTAAGATTGAAAGAATGTTCAATCAGACCATCAATAAAGTCCCTTACGACCACTACTCCATCTCTTTCGTGAAAATAGCGAAAGTAGCAATATTGGCTGATCTTGAATGACACTTTCTGTTCTTTGGGTATGTGTCTACCAGCTGATTCAACCGCGAGCATATTCTTTTTGTAAAATTTTGGCCACCACTTTTTGTAGTCTATTATATCATGGGACGAAGGCAATGAGACCAAGAAAATGTTTTTCGCCGTTGAACTTAGAATCAATGCTGCAACTTCCTTCACTGTGTAGATCCGATCAGTTCGTCTTATTTTTCTTTTCAAGACGGCGAAGTCTCGATCGCAAGGTAAAAACGAGTGACCTCGAATCGGAAAATACTGCTCGATGGTCTTAAACATTCCGAGCGACACCAACGCCGATAAAACTCTTACGATCGTGTGGTTTTTATTTTGTCCACCACAGCCATCAGTAAACACATGCAAGTGCTCAACATCACCCATATTTTCTTTCAAATATTGATGAAGAAATGTGCTTACTTCGTTAGGCCCTTTACCTCCAACTCCTTCGTGATACACTATGAAGTGGGCACTGTTATCTTTTAGGTTGTGAATGCAGCAAACACTTACAGTTAGTTGCCTTAGGTAAAAGGTCTCTTGCACTGGTATAAAGGGAAGGCTAATATTTTGCATGTAATCTATGCAAATGGCTCCATTCTTTCCGGATTCATTTCGTACTAGCTCCGTAACAGATTTAATTTTTTTATAAAATTTGTTTGCACGTCGTAAATGTACCATTTTTTCTGCCACTGCCACACGTTTAGCAGAGTCATTTAAAAATTTACTTTTTATTTTCACTTCCAACTCTTCACAAGTACAGCAGGTATCTACTTGGGGTCGCCCAAAACGAAGCGAAAATTGTTCCTTAAAAATTTTTATGTAAAAGGAATATTTTACATCCAAATATGGATGTTTCGCTCGAAACATTGAGTGCATAATTTTAACATTAAGTCTAGCATCCAAATAATGGCACTCTTGACTAGCGTAATGTGATATCTTTTGGGGAAATGACTCAATATGTTGCTTCACAGCTTGTATTAGGGCTCCGTCTTTCGCGTTCCCGGGTGTATTCAGTCCTCGTTTATCAATAGGTGCCTTTCCTTGTGACAGTAGGGAGCATAATCGTCTTATACGGTCGATGGTAATGCCGTGAATATTAGCAAATGCTAATTTGCAAACTTGATATTTACCAGAACATGTCGATATATTATACTCGTAACTTGAACCACGTGACGGCCTTGTAGTATCCGACACAGGCCTTCGTGGTCTTCTCTGTTTTATTTTAACAACTGAAATTTGGCCCTGTAGGTAACCATCTTGTTCGTTTTTTGTGTTAAAACTGATAAATTTATTAAAAATTAATAACCGTTCTTCTTCACTGATTTTATCGTAACACTTTCTTTTGCAACTGGAACAAACGTAGAAAATCTTGTACCTAATGAAATTAGAATTAATATTCGCTAATATGTATAAACTGAACCTTACCGGCAATCTTCCTTGGGTGTTAAAGGGTTAACAATTCGCCCCTTCGAGTTTGTGTATTGAAGTCCTTTTACTCGAGCATGTTTTATTATTTCCGATTTATAGGCAGATTTATTGATAACGCCTCTTTTTCTCTTCTTCGTACTGTCACAATAACTGCTTGAATCACTACTATCGGCCATTCTTACACTTTTTTAATTTTAACAAAATCAACAACGACTAGAAGCCGTTACAAATACCTAATTAAAACAAAACAACGAGTGACACACAGACTATATTATAAAGATTGACTGACAGTGACAGTTGACGACAGTTGATTCGGTGTTGCCACTCATTTGTTTGAGAAACACCATTAGTCACTGACTTAAGGGGTTACTCAAATAAACCAAATATTCAGCATGTTATAATTTCCATACTAATGCATTGACTTGTGGGATTTCTCTCTGTAATGTGTATTTACTGCCAAAGAATGCATATTACAAAAAAAGTAATTTTGCCAAAAAAGCTGACTTATGGGGTTTCTCAAATAATCGATTCTTAGGTGTTTCAGGGGTGGCACGCAAAATGATTGACTCATACCTAAAGAATAGGTACCAAATAGTAAAAATCGGGGAATACCAAAGTAAACCACACAGCACAGGCTCATTTGGTGTGCCCCAGGGATCGGTTCTTGGACCACTATTTTTCTTATTTACATTAATTCCGTACACGAAATTTCATTACACGGACACGTTTCCCTTTATGCTGACGATACATGTCTTTTTTACTATGGCACTTCGATTGACGACATGATTAACCAAGCGCAGGAAGATTTAAATACACTATCCACTTGGTTCCAACAAAACCTACTTACAATTAATGCTGCTAAGACTATTTACGTCATTTTTAAACCCAAAAATAAAAAAGTACCAGCTCACCCCCCCCTGACCCTTGATAATCAAATAATACAGCAAAAACAGTATGAAAAATACCTTGGACTAAGAGTAGACTGTCAGCTAAACTGGAAAATACAAATTGATCACATTAGATCCAAGCTATCCTCACTTTTGGGCTCATTGCGCAATGTTGTTCATTGCCTTCCTCATCGAGTGCGCCAGACCATTTACAACTCATAAGTGAAACCACATTTGATGTACCTTATTGAAATCTGGGGCAACGCGCCAAAAACTAATTTAAAGGACCTACAGATCGCTCAAAATAAAATCATTAAACTATTTTTCCACTACGATTACCTTACACCTACAATTAAAATCTACAGGGAAACGAAACTCATGAGTATTAAGCAACTCCATGCATACTGTACCAGCATACTCATAAGGAAGATTTTGGACAAGTCCATTCACACACACAAATACACTTCACAAAAATACATCAAGTACATAATCATAGCAGTCGTAGGAAGGATCATATTTTGCTACCACGAGTGCGCACAGTCAATGGCGAGAGAACAATTATTTTTGCGGGAGTACAATAATATAATAAACTACCTAAAGAGGTAAAGAATGCAAACTCGTTTAATATTTTTAAAACTAAATTAAAAAATCACATTCTTAATAATCAAGCACTACTTCCATAAATAGTCTTGCCCTGCTGTTGCGTTGCTTTACTGTGGCACCGGGATTGCATTCAATATCTATTTAGTATGTATACTTGCGACCGCGGTAATTATTTCTTTTGCGGGTGGATTGAAAAAGTTTTGAGTTTTGTGTTTGTTGGTGTTGTTTGCATTCAAAGTGTAATGTTATTGTGTAAATGATGTTATAAAGAAAATCAATAACTGCTTAGTTTGTGTGTCAAAGTGCTTATAATATAAGTTTTAAAAATGTTCTCAAGTAAGTGAAATATTTGTAATTTCTTATTGAGAAATAAAATTTCTTTAACCATAGTTACCGACATAGCCCGAAGAATTGGCAAACTTAAGTGGCAGGGGACATTGCTTGTCGCAGAAAGAACGACCGATGTGGCTGAAAATTTCTGGATTGACGACCGCGAACCGGAAGACATTGCGTTGGAGCTTCCAACGCAAAACAGACAACAACACAACGCAAAACAGAAAGAAAACAGTGCAGTTTGGTTCAAAGCTCGGGTCTAGCAAATGAGCTATAGTGTATCCCGTGATTAAAGAACAATTAGACAGGTGTTTTTATTTGTCTTATTCAAAGACAAAGAGACAAAGATATTTTATTTCAAGTAGGCCACCAAGCGGTACTTTTGAACGTTACATTAAAATTTACAAATAATAGTTGATTCTACCGTGCATTCGGAAAGTAGCTTGTAATGGAGAAGAATGCACAAGAAACTCCATACTTACTATTTAAAAAAAAAAAAAGTGTTTTACAATATTTAGGTACATATGTACATACCTTGATGAATGAAATTGAGTTTATACAATACAAATATATTTATACAGTCTTCAGAAGGTCTAACAATACTTCAAAACAGTAATGTTCTGCATATCACTTGTTTTTGCACCCTAGTGGATGTGGAGCAGGACTAGCATTTAGCACAGCATTTTTATCAGTGATGTAATCCCCCAACTTATAATATGCCAGCCTGCATAGTGTGCGTTTTATACAAGTTTTAAATTTCATCTCATTCAGTTCAAGAATGTGTATTTAAATTAAAGAAAATCACAGCACAATATCCATTGCTTGGTACTGTTGCTATTCTGGTAATGTGTACGGTAGTTGGTATGCCGTGTAAAGCCAGTGGTGGTGGTGGTGGTGGTTGGTGTACGTTGAGTTTTGTGCAGCCTTATTGCGTAATGAATTCGGCAAAGCAAAGGGCAAAAAGTATAGACAATCGACCAAACACATGGGAAGATGAAAGACGCGATATGGATTTCGGTCTATGTGATTGGTCGACTGTTACAAAACTGGTTCTTGCAAAATGGTTGGCAGACACAATGATCCGCTATGACTACTATAGGTAGGGGTAGTAAGCATTATAATTTTAGCATTAGCAGATAAAGACGCGGGGGAATGCTCGTTAACTAGTATTAACTTTTACTATGTAACCAACCATGAAATCAAAAAAGAAATCAGTTGTTCCCTTTCTCGTGTTATGCGAACAAATTCACAAATTAACAGCAAACAGTTGTCAAAGGAAAGTAACCATTAATAATAAGAAGGATATACGAAGCTAACAATTTCCGTCAGTTAACAAGATAACTGTGAACAACACTGATTAAAAATTAAATTACTTCATCACAAGTATTCTCCTGTTCACAATGTAACGCAGAATCAATAACTACACACATTTTTGCCCAATAAATACAGAAAACTATACATTTAAGACGAAGACTAACGCCAACGACCTTAAGGGAACAAAACGCGCAATCGCTTCACACCCGCGCGACCCAAAATTTAGTATATTTTTGTACTTTCCTTACTAAGACTTTAAAAAAAAAAGGCTCGGATCAAAATGTAGATAATTAAATTGTCTTTGAGATGGTTTCAATTTCATTAAAATACGCCCAGCGGTTTTGGTGCGACTGTCGTGTTTTTGTCAGTTTTAGACATAACTTTACAAATTATTTACACTATATTATACGAATTAAAGTCAAAATTTTCTCAGATCAAATTATTAGATAAATGGTCTAATTTAATATAATATTTTATCCAAAAAAATGCAACAAGCCGTTTAGACGTGATTCTCATTTTAAAATCAGCTACTCTAGGGTATCTGCGCCTATTGATGTTAGATACTCGTAATTGATGTTTTAGCTATTTGTAGTCAATCAAGCCTACGCATAAAAAACATACAACTGAATTTAGAAGCACATCCTTTTTTGAAGTTTAAGGCCTCTTAATATCATTACTAGCTGTCTGGAGAGCTTTTGTGGTAAGAAATAAATTAACAAGCACTGTGTATACAAATAACTGGACGAGCGTGGCTAAATAATACCAACCGCACGGGTCGATCTTTAAGGTTAAGCAACGCTTGCAGAGGTCATTCCGTGGATGATATAAATTTAACTAGATGACGTGATTTATTTCGCTTGTCAAAAAACGGAGTAAAAGTCGAACCACGTAATTAATCAATGATCGTAATTTGAGCTTTTCATTTCGCATTATCGGCACCGGAAATCCACCAAAATCTAGAAAAATGCCTAGTTATGCTATATTGAGCTATAAAAACTGTATAAAATAAGTTGGCCGAAGCATGTTTAAGTCAAAGCTCCAGAGCCTTGATCATCGTCGCCAAGTTGCCAGCTTGTCGGTTTTTTTTCGATTACATTTCGGGGAATGTGCGATGGAATTGCATAATCTAATTCCGCCCAGCCCATTTCATCATCGGACTACCAGAAGTACGGCGATGCGCCATCGGTACATGGTGGACATCCCACCCATACGCACTAAACGTCTTGAAAATACTTTTATTATGCGTACAGCTAAGGAGTGGAATTCCCTGCCGGAGTCTGTGTTTCCCGATAGCTACAACCTAGGGGTCTTTAAGTCAAGAGTGAATAGGTTACTTCTAGGCAAGCGTGCTCCATCATCGACCACATCATCGCTTACCATCAAGTGAGATGGTGGTCAAGCGCGAGTCTATATAAGATACAAAAAAAAAAAAAAAAAATGTTGGCAATGTTTTCTTTCATTGGCAAGTAAATTTGAATTTAAATTGTATATGAAAAATTGGCACGCTTGGTTTTCATACAGATGGAGGGAACATGCGTTATCTAGTTAGATTTATGTTTGTGATCTAAAAATACCGACATTTCTCCATGCCTCGTGGCGTTGGTCCCGGCTCTCATTTAAACATCTTTGACAGTTGTTAAGAATTGTCAGAAATCAAGAAATATAAGGCCGTTTGTCACAACGCGACACACGACTCGACAAAATGTGGTCACGATTCAGAGCTACATAAACACATCAACACGGTCTAGGGATATTTCATACTCAATTAAATAACTCGAATAGTACTGGCCGCATTGGAATCTTTTATACACCGATTTGTTTGTAATTTATCTCAGACTAATTCCAAATTCAAATTTTGAATATTCTTTTGTTTCGGTGGCATAAAAATGTCTTGATGTGTAGGAAAGGGAATTTTCATTTGTGTGAAATTTAGAAAACAATACGAATTACGTTTAGTTACAGTTTTTTTTCATTTTTAAACGAAAGATAAAGTTAAAATTGAGGTATTGTAGCCATGCAACGCCAACATTTGACGAGGGCGGAGATGTTACGAGCTGTGGGAATGCTAAAAGCTTGGTCTGTTCAGCGTAATGTTGCTGAGGCCATAGGGACCCACCAAAATGTAATTTCAAGACACCCCCAGACAAGACCAAGTGCTTGTGAGTGACCAAACTGTAAGAAGGCGACTGCATGAAAGCAATCTACGCTCTCGTAGACCACTCCGGGTCCCACCTTTAAGGAGTGGCAATCGTGGACGACGATTAGAATGGATTTGGAACCACGTGGACTGGGGCCGTGAGCAATGGTCCAATGTGCTGTTCACGGATGAATCCAGGTTCGGCTTCCATCCAGATTCACGAAGGACGCGTGTTTGGCGAGTTCCTGGACGATGGAGCCGTCTTCAGAACCCTCAGGAAGTTCACCCATACCAAGGAGGAACAATTATGGTTTGGGCAGGAATTCGTCTTGGAGGACGGACGGATCTCGCTTGGGTGCGGGGCAATATCACGGCAGAACGATACGTCCAACAGGTGCTGGGGCCCGTAATCTTGCCCCACAGAACACAAATGGGGCAAGATTTCCTGCTCATGCACGACAATGCCCGGGCACACACGGCGAGAACGGTAGCAGCTTGGTTACATACACACAATGTTAGGGCCTTAGACTGTCCTGCTCAATCGCCAGATCTAAATCCCATTGAGCATGCGTGAGATATGCTGCAAAGAAGAGCTCTGAAGGAAGTTCCTGAATATCTGGCTACAGAAGATCAACTTTTTGCGCACCTCAGAAGGACATGGGACAATTTGCCGCAGCAAGACATTGACAACCTTGTTCTGAGCATGCCGAATCGATGCCGATGTGTTATGAACATCATGGCCGCTTTCTCAGACTACTAACTTCAGGGTTATAAACACAAATTAAATGATTTATCTATTTTTTTCAGTTTTAACTCATAAATTAAAAGTTAATTCATATACGGTTTCCGTCTATGCTTTATTTTTTTCCGTAAAATCCTGAAATTGTAATCGAAGTACCTTAACCATTATTAAAAAATGGTAGAATATTAAATAACGTATCTTTTAAATATATACATGTCATATAAATAATTAACACATTGATAGTAATTCGCTTTTTTTAAAATATCCCTAGACCGTGTTGATGTGTGTATATTTGTATGGACAATTTGTCCACTGCACTACAAACGGTTATTTAATTATGGCTATGTCGTCGTAACTTTTTTGCGGTGGTGAACGCCACACCGCAAGGCTCACGCGTGGTTTGACACTCACGCGCTTATAGAATACTACAAGTGGCATTCGCAGTGGTTGAGCGATTATCTGCTGCGCTGCGTGTCGCGGGTTCGATACCCGTTCGGAACAAATATTTGTATGACTTACAGATAGTTGTTCCGGCTCTGGGTGTTGTGTATGTGAGTTTATATGTTTATAAAAACACCCACGGTACAGGAAGAAATTCCTAGTGTGGGACAACGTTTTTTTTAAAAAAGAAAGAAGAAAGAGAAAAGATGAAGTACACTTAACTATAGTGTCGTTGCAGAATCGTGACTAGTGATCAAACGAACGGACGATAGATCTTCTGCAGGGTGTCGTGTGTTAATCATCGTTACTGCTAATCGTGTCTTACAGTGCCTCGTCAACAACCGACCTAACACCAGTGTACCTAACATCAGTGTAGACCAATCGTCCGAAAGTCTGTTAGTCCCGAACAAACTTTTTCCTTAACTTAAATATAATAACCCGCGGATTTTAAATAATCTCATTGATTTAATTTGTGTTTCTGCGGCAGTAATCTGGAAATTTCTTCCTTGGTCATCATAACCTGCCAAGCGTCGTGATCAGGATAGTAATCACTATCACTAAATATTATAAAAAAAGTTATTAAAATCATAAAACCAGAATGCAAATATGTACCCAAACAGGAAGAAAATCATGCTGTGCAGTCGGAGCATATTTATAGTTTTGGTCAGCCTGCTCGTGAACATGTATCCTCCGACTGCACAGCATGATTTTCTTCCTGTTTGGGTACATATTTGCATTCTGGTTTTATGATTTGGCCGCAGAAACACAAATTAAAACAAATTATTCCTGAAGATATAGAGTTGTGTTTGCCCATGTAATATAATAAATATGAAAGTTGTATGTTTGGGTTTCAATCACGCTAAATGGCTTAACGGATTTTGATGAAATTTTGCACACAGATAGTTTATAACCTGATTAACACATCAGATACTACTTATCTCTAAATTCGGTATAATGAACACTTACCTCGTGGTTGAAGCCGCGGGCAGAAACTAGTGAACTTCATAAACAAAAAAAGTTCAGTCTGCTTAAGAATCGATCTAAAAATAAAAAATTAACCCGACTGCTTAAGAAGCGAACTGAAAAGACGTACAACGTACAATAAAACAAGTGCAGATTCAATCCAGACCAATAACATCCGGTAAATTAAATAAATTTAACAGCACTTTAATCAGTAAGTTAGGTTATCAGGACCTCACACTGAATGATGGTAATATTTTGTATGATGAAGTTTTCTCAGTGGTTCAAAAAGAGTTCAGTAACACTTTTAAGAAGAAAACTTAAACTATATGCCCTAAGTTTTTATTCAGTGACTGGGCGACTACAGGACTTAGAAAAAGTAGGGAAAGACTATATGAGCTATATGACCTTAAGCCTTGTATTAACACTGAAACGTTTAATAAGTATAATGATCTTGGGAACTATCGAGGCCATCAATAATGATCTTGGGAACATCTGTCAGTGGGCTAAAAGTTTTGGACTCTTAGTGAACCCAGCAAAATCACAAGCTCTCATTATTGGTGGCAGATACTTCATCAATCTGTTGAGTAGCCGGTCTCTGCCCCCTGTTTTGTACGATGCCGTCGCCATAGCCTATTCCAAAAAAGTTAAAAACTTAGGGGTTTTCCTTGACTGCCACTTATCTTGGAATGTTCACATTGCAGAAGTAAGCAGGAGGGTGTTTTGCTCGTTTCGGTCTCTGAAGCGTCTCCAGAAGTTCCTGCCTTTTCCGACTAAAGTTACTCTTGCTCAGTCTCTCCTTCTTCCTCTTCTGGACTACGCTGATGTCTGCTTTCTTGATGCGACTGAGGAACTTCTTGATAAGCTCGAACATCTACAGAATTTGTGCAACCGTTTCATTTTTGGCCTCCGAAAGTACGACCATGTGTCGGAATTTCGGAAGCGGTTGAAATGGCTGCCTATTCGACAGCGCCGAGATGCTCACACTCTTGCATTACTCTTTTCTGTTCTTCATAATCCTAACTCTCCGTTATATCTTCGGGAACGCTTTGAGTATCTTGTTCCAAGAGGAAAACCTTGTCGTCTGTCATCATCTCTTCTCCTTCGTTTTCCTCCCCACTCTTCAAGTCGCTACGGTGGATCTTTTACTGTTCGCGCTGTCCGCCTCTGGAATGCTCTTCCACACTCTTTACGGGATAGCCCATCTTTGGAAGTTTTCAAGAGAAGAATTAAGGAATATTTCCTATCAACATGACACATTAATTTATGTATTTACAATTGTAATATTTTAGTTGTGTAATTATAGTATGATGTATGTATTATGTTTATGCATTGTGTATTGCACACGTATTTGTTTAGTTTATTAGTGAGTAAGTATTTAAAATTGTTTTATATTTTTAATAAGCTTTTGTTGTGCACATGGATGTACTATCCTCATATGCAGATTCCTTTACGCAACTGAGGTTTGCTGTAAGAGAACCCAACTATGGGTTAAGCTCGCCTTTGTACATAAACTTTCTTTTTGTATTTGTATGTTTTTATGTTTTGTGTACAATAAAGAATAAGAAAAAAAAAAAAAGTATGTTGCTACTTACTCAAGAATTTTTAAAAATACTTGCAAGGCAGCTAAGGCCTTGTACATTAGCAATAAGGTTAAATTTGCAGAAAATAAAATCAAGACTGTTTGGAAAATTATAAACAATGAAACGAATAGGAATAAAAAAAAAATACTGATTACACGCTTGAGACCACACACGGACTTATTAGAGATAACAAAAAAGTTGCGCAAGAATTTGTAAATTTCTTTACCAACATCCCAATTAAAACTACTGAAACCTTAAATTCTTCGCCCTCGCTTGCTATCGGATTATTAAACGCGAACGTTTCAGCCTGCCCGAATGTATTTAACTTTTCACATATAAACCCCATAACAGTAATAAAAGCTTTTAAGCAAATCAAGATCAAGCCGACTGAAGATCTGTGGGGAATGTCCATCAAAGCTTGTACCTCCATTATTCAGACTATAGCGCCGTACTTGGCTTTGATTTTCAATTTGTGTGTAGATTAAGGAGTCTTTCCGGATCTAATGAAATGTAGTAAGGTTATACAACTTTTTAAATCCGGGGACAGTAAAGACACAAATAATTATAGCCCAGTATCCGTGTTGCCGGTATTCAGCAAGGTTTTTGAGAAGATAATGCTAAATGAAATGCTCATTCATTTACATACGAATAATATCTTGCATGATAAACAGTATGGTTTCACCAGAGGACGTTGTACAACTGACGCTGGTGGCACCCTATTAAAACACATCTTTAACGCGTGGGAAGAGTCGCAGGATGCCATAGGTATCTTCTGCGACCTGACGAAGGCGTTTGATTGCGTTAATCATGAAACGTTACTTCTGAAACTTGAGCATTACGGGCTAGGTCAGTCAGCGTTAAGTTTGGTTAAATCTTATTTGAATGATAGACAGCAATTAGTTCAAATAAACGGTGTGAATTCGTCCGGGTTAAACGTGAAAACGGGGGTACCCCAGGGCTCAATTTTAGGTCCTTTCTTATTCTTAGTATACATAAACGATTTACCCCGTTTATTGGAAAACAAACTAAACATGGTGTTATTTGCTGACGACACATCTTTAATTTTTAAAATAAATAGACGTACTTGTCAGGTTGACGACGTAAATAACGCGCTACGGCAGGTTCAGGATTGGTTCACAGCCAATAATTTAGTTTTAAATGGTAAAAAAACCAAGTGCGTAAAATTTTCATAGCCGAATGTCAAAAGTACTGATTGTGACATTATGTTAAACAAAGAGAAGCTAAAATTCGTCGATAAAACGGTTTCCCTGGGGATCACGCTGGACTCAAGGCTGCAGTGGGGTTCTCATTTGGTGTCCCTTGCGGGGCGGCTGAGTTCGGCGGCTTATGCTGTTGGAAAGATTCGTCGGTTAACGGATGTGGATACCGCGAGACTGGTATATTTTAGTTATTTTCATAGTATAATGTCTTACGGTATCTTACTATGGGGAAGGGCTGCAGACATTGAGTCAATTTTTATTCTGCAAAAACGAGCCATCAGAGCAATATATAATCTTCGCCGGCGCGATTCTCTAAGAGAACTGTTTAAGGACATTAACATCATGACGGTTCCTTGTCAATATATTTATGAAAACATCATGCACGTGAGAAAGAATTTACATCTTTTTAGTAAAAATGGCGACAGAAATAATTACGTTACTAGAAATAGGGACCAATTAGTTCAACCAGGTTTCAGACTGGCAAAAGTAGCTTCATCTTTCATGGGGTACTGTACAAAATGTTACAATAAAATTCCTCCCCACATTCTTGAGCTGAACGAGACGAAATTTAAAACTTGTATAAAACGCACACTATGCAGGCGTGCATATTATAAGTTGGGGGATTACATCACTGATAAAAATGCTTGGCCAAATGCTATTCCTGCTCAACATCCACTAGGGCGCAAAAACAAGTGATATGCAGAACATTATTATTTGAAGTATTGTTGGAACTGCTGTAGACTGAATGAATATATTTGTATTGTATAAACTCAATTTCCTTAGTATTGTATAACTGCACGGCACGTGTGTGAGTACTATGTACCCAACTGTAAATCTACTGTACCTGTGTGTCGTTCGTTGACTTGTGTGTGCCCTGGCAGTTGAGTGTGTCATGCTCTCTCAAATGTCTCTCTGATGGAGGCGCGTGTGTTGGATCATCCGGTTCCCTTCATTATGGTTGAGCTGGGTGGTGCCATTCATGCGTCATGTTCGTGAACGGACGCCGTCAGTTGGGATTGGTCATAACTTAACTGCTTCGGATGTTAATGCTTTTCTAGCATCTATTATATAACTGCACAGTACATGTGTGAGTACTTTTATTACACACCGAGCTTTTAACAGCGAATACTAAAAGGTTATTTTACATTACTAGAAGCCACGCTAAGCAACACCAGTACAACTTTTGTTGGACGTCAAATGGAAGAGTTATGCTAAAAAAGGATCCTGATAGCCAGACTATCTTGGTAAAAAGCGAAGAACAACTGATGCAGCTGGCGACAATCATCAAAGCATGACTACTTGCATTTAAGTATACCTTGCTATATCATACGTATTATTTGAATTATTTTACTATTTTTTCGAATTTATATGTTAAAATACTAAATACAAACACAAAAAAAACTCATACACTTAACTATTACTATCAACACAACATACTCTCATACATGAATAACTCAGCAACAACATATTACAACTTCACCATGACACCATATTATATACTCTTTACATATGCTTGCGTTCATCCCTTACCTAGTTAGTTAGTTTATTCCTTACCTAGCTACTTCAATATCATAAGAAATATGTTTTTAAATTTACTACCCCCAATCATAAGCTTCGAACACACGTTCCTAAAACAAATACCACCCTATTTTCTCGTAACCATCAAACTACTTTTACTTTACCGCAAAAATACATAAACAATTTCATTGACAACATCGACGAACTATCTGTATCAACTACATATACATGCGCACCTGAGGAAACACTTTCCATTGTGAAGTGTCCTAATAACTTCATTAAAATCCTGACACAAAACATTCGCTCTGTAAACCGTAACTTCTTAAACTTGCAAACGCTTCTGCACCAAATTTCTTTCGATTGCGATTTGGTTGTTTTAACTAAATGCTGGTTACCTTGTTCTAGCAATAGCACTATCCCGATTCTCAATAATTACTCCGCGTTCATGACCACCAAACATATCAATCAGAGTGATGGTGTAGTGGTGTATTCGAAGTCGGACCTGTCTGTTACATGCGAAGAGCCAGATTTCCACCGATCTGCATCGGGTCTTATTATAAAAATTAACTTTGACTTGGCGATAATCTGTATTTATCGATCGCCGTCAATAGACAATATAAACAGCTTTCTCACAGTTCTTAATAATCTTCTTCCGTCGCTGCATAGATTTAAATCGGTAGTTATAAAAGGTGACCTGAACGTGGACATCAAACCTACCACATCTGACATGCGCTCCCACGATTACCTAAATTGCCTCGCTTTTCACGGTTATCTTCCTGCCCAAACCTTACCGACCAGGGATGGCAATTGTCTGGATCACACGTTCCTCAAAACAATTTGCCCCACCCACACATTTGTCTTAACCTCCACAATAACTGATCACTCCTCCTTACTTTGCATTCACGATAAATGTCTACGAACGGTCACAAACTCCCATATAACAAAAATTGACTATGAAGGACTTGACAAATCAATATCAAATCTGGACTTTACTCCTATTTTCAGTATAAAAGACGCAAATATGGCTACCGATAGATTACTGAACTTAATGGCTGTATCCATTTCTGATAATACCACAGTAAAAAAAGTTTCATCAAAAAAGAGAATCCTTAAACCGTGGATCACATCTGGTTTATTACGGTGCATAAGAAACAGGGATGCTCTACACAAGAAAGTTAAAAATTTCCCAGGAAATGAAGTACTAAAAATTACTTACCTGCGATACAGAAATTTTTGTATTAGTATTTTAAAGAAAGCAAAGAGAATTTATGATACAGAGGAACTAAATAAAGCTAGTAAACACCCAAAAACACTATGGGACACTATTAAACGGGTAACTAACACTACTAAATATAAGAATACATCTGCTCAATTACTGACTTTGTCATCTTCACCTATTGAGTCTTGCAACACTATTAACTCGTACTTCGTAAACATTGGCGAGAGGCTTGCAAATGATATAATTCACACCAGTACTACACAGCCATTAACAGTTACTCAACCTTTTTCTGATAGCACATCGACTTCATCGTTCGTCCTCGACCCTACTGACCTTGACGAAATTACAACAGTCATCCATTCTTTGCGCTCTGATGCTGCAACTGGCTGGGATGGCATATCACCCTACATCCTGAAGAGGTACTCAATCTCCCTGGCACCCATACTATGCCATATTTTTAACCTTTGTTTCGAGACTGCCGTCTTTCCCTCTTCTTTTAAAAAGGCAATCATTCACCCAGTCTTCAAGGGAGGCGACGGGAACCTGCCGAATAATTACCGTCCCATTGCAGTACTGACTGCCTTATCCAAGGTACTGGAACGGCTTATCAATAAAAGACTTGTATACTACCTAGAACACTACAAATTATTATCACCACAACAATTTGGATTTCGTAAAAACAAGTCTACCTTTGACGCAGTTCAGGAATTAACTAATGTGTAAAAAACTAACTAGTGTAATATCGTACACAACCTAAACACTAATAAAAAGATTCTTACGATATTCTTGGACCTTGCGAAGGCATTTGACACCGTTCCCGTCCGTTCTCTCTTACTCAAACTTGAAAGAATGGGTGTCAGGGGACTGCAACTTGATCTATTTCGAAACTACCTCACAAATCGCTCCCAGATAGTCAAGATTGATCGACACAGCAGCACTGAGCTCCCCATCCACTATGGCGTTCCGCAAGGAAGCATATTGGGACCCACTTTATTTCTAGTTTTTATGAATGACTTGTGCAATTTAGATATCCCAAATGCCAAGATAACATCCTTTGCAGATGACACTGCTATCACTTTCGTCGCTAACTCATGGTCTGAACTCGAAGACAAGGCACAGCATGGCTTTAATGTAGCGCTAAACTGGCTTTATTGCCATATGCTTACACTTAATACCTCTAAAACCAAGTTCATTACCTACTCGATCAGTTCTGCTACCCAACCAAACCCACCAATATCACTTAAAGCTCACACATGCAATTTGCAGACTCAAGTTTTATGCCACTGTGCACCTATATCCTCTACGGATGAAATCAAATACCTAGGTGTAATTATAGATAAGAATCTTAAATTTAAATCTCATGTTAATGTCCTTACTGGCAGAGTTCGCAAACTTATATATATCTTCAAAACCTTAAGAAATATTGCTAATCCTATAATTATACGTAATGTTTATTTTGCCTTATGCCTATCTATTATTACCTATTGTATTCCCTGTTGGGGTGGTGCTGCAAAGACTATCCTTAAACCGTTGGAAGTTGCACATCGCGCCATACTGAAAGTGGCTACTTTCCGTCCACTAATTTATCCAACTGATCAGTTATACAAAAACTGCAACGTTCTCAACGTGCGGCAACACTTTATTTTACAGTTAATTCTGTTGCAACACCGCATAACCCCCTACATTGAAATTACGAAACGCCGAAAAGATAAAATATGTACTCCTCCAAAAACTCGCTTGTCGTTTACTAGAAGATTCTTTTATTATTTAGGTCCGTCTCTTTATAATAAAATAAACAAAAGTTGCCCAATATATAAATTATCTTATCGTAATTGTAAAAAGACCGTCCGCACATTCCTTCAAAATAAAACCTACGACGAAACAGAAAAATATTTAATTTAATTAAATTATGATAAGTTTGTATATTGTACCACTCACCCAAAACATAGATCCACACAAATCCAATCCCCTTACTTACGCACGCTTATACTGACATTCACAGCCGCACGCTCACGCACATACATACATACACACACATCTATACACGCACACACAGCACACACGCACAAACACACAAGCACACTCACACACACACGCAAACACACAAATACGCTCGCGCTCTAATATGTACCTATAGATTTTAAGAATAGAAAAAAAAATACCTTGTAAAAATTAAATTTTAGTTATACAATTAGAGGGTATCGGCACTGTTACTCCTTAATACAGGCTAATTCATAGCCTAGCAAGGAGGACAGCACGTCACCCACTTGATTGTCAGTGACCTACTTTGTAAAATTGTTACATGTACTGCAATCTGTTTTTATATAAATAAAGATTATATTATATTACTCTATGCCTGTACGTAGTATAGTGTGTTGTTCTGGGTGCATTTTCCTCACATATGTGAATTTATTAATGTATGTACTTATGTAACTAAATATTGTAAAAAAACATTTTCTTTAAAAGAGTAAGTATGGAGTTTCTTGTGCATTCTTCTCCATAACAAGCTACTTTCCGAATGCACGGTAGAATCAACTTTTATAACTTGTAAATTTTAATGTTAAAAAGTGCGTTCAAAAGTGCCGCTTGGTGGCCTACTTGAAATAAAATATCTTTGTCTTTGTTTTTGTCTTCGATACCCGTACGGAACAAATATTTGTATGACTTACAGATAGTTGTTCCGGCTCTGGGTGTTGTGTATGTGAGTTTATATGTTTATAAAAACACCCACGATACAGGAAGAAATTCCTAGTGTGGGACAACGTTTTTTTTTAAAAAGAAAGAAGAAAGAGAAAAGATGAAGTACACTTAACTACAGTGTCGTTGCAGAATCGTGACTAGTGATCAAACGAACGGACGATAGATCTTCTGCAGGGTGTCGTGTGTTAAACATTTTGACCGCAAATCGTGTCTTACAGTGCCTCGTCAACAACCGACCTAACACCAGTTTTGCCAAAAAAAATACCCAGCTTCTGGGTGTGGTCGTTCCATGTAATATACTGGTACTTAGCATTATCCCGATAGACTGGAAACCGATCCCAGAATGGTCCAACCATTCTAGGGTCGGTTTCCAGTCTAACATTAATACGCTAGACAAATTGATTCTGTATACAGATAATTAATAAACATTTTTTTGAATGTTTTATCTCACTCCAGCTTCACACTTCACAAATTATATACAAAAACTATATACTCGTTCCTCACTCTTTCTATACATGTGGGTGAAAACCACATGAACATCCGTTTAGTATCAGTTTAGAAAGGGTTATGTTTTCCGTGCGTATCTTGTATGTAAGTATGTCCACCACTTGATTTTATAAAAATCTGTCAAGTGGTGTGTCAATTAAGACATCGTTAGAGATCTTGACCGCCCAAGGGCCGTTAAAAAAAGGAACGTGGTGGATTATGGGCCACCATATTGTGGGGGTGGCAATATTTATTTTCATCCAAACTCGTCGAGTGGGGTACCAAAAGGAAGGTTTTTAGAGGTGATTACAAAAATACATACGACTTATATGTTTAAAAGTTCGAAAAAAAAGCGTAACTAAAAAGTTGTAAATTAAAAATTTAATAAAATCAAAAAACCCGACTGCAAAGATGTAAACAAGAAAAAAATCATGCTGTGCAGTCGGAGGATATTTATAGTTATGGTCAGCCTGCCCGTGAATATGTATCCTCCGACTGCACAGCATGATTTTCTTGTTGTTTGGGTACATATTTGCAGTCGGGTTTTTTGATTTTAATAACTTTTTTATAATATTTAGTGATAGTGATTACTATCCTGGGGGGTGACCATAAGCTCTTAGAGAGGTATCAATTTGATATCGAATAAGGGACAGATGTATCTGACGTGTATACATCTGTCACTTACTCGATATCAAATTGATACCGCTCTAAGAGCTTATGGTCACCCCCCTGATCACGACGCTTGGCAGGTTATGATGACCAAGGAATAAATTTCCAGATGACTGCCGCAGAAACACAAATTAAATCAATGAGATTAATTAAAATCCGCGGGTTATTATATTTAAGTTAAGGAAAACGTTTGTTCGAGACCATGACGTGTTATTTCTTTATCAGAAACCACAACGGTAAATTTAGTTTTAGCCATTTAGTAAATGCGTATCTTGCTCCCTATACGGTTGTATGTTTACGAAAATTTCCCCACAAATTTCCTTTAAAGGAATTGATAATAAGAGGTAAAATAATTACTTTTATATTATAATAACGAATAAAGTGTCCAAGTGACGATACTAAACATAATACTAAGCAGAACTGTTATCAAAAGGAAAATGGAGAATTACGTGCTTAGGTAATTAGTAGTGCCTAGAAGGCGATAAGGAGTAAGTATGTTAGGATAAGACTATGTATAAATACGGTTAAGGGGGTTTTGTTTAGAACGTGAAGAAAAGATAATTATTCCTGAAGATATAGAGTTGTGTTTGCCCATGTAATATAATAAATATGAAAGTTGTATGTTTGGGTTTCAATCACGCTAAATGGCGTAACGGATTTTGATGAAATTTTGCACACAGATAGTTTATAACCTGATTAACACATCAGATACTACTTATCTCTAAATTCGGTATAATGAACACTTACCTCGTGGATAAAGCCAGAATAAATTGGGCCTCCACAATATGGCGTCCAAAAGCCGCCATTTCTCTTTTATCCTATTTTAAAGTAGCTAGAGACACTCACGAGTTTAAGACGAATCGATTGACGTAAGGATCATCAAAATTGGCCAACGCGTTTGGTCTCTAGAACGCTAAATAGGAACAAACATACATAGACTGATAAACACATTACCCTCCTTCGGCAGTCGGGTAAAAAATCGTAAACAAGAATACATTATCGTTATGGTCAGTCAGCTTGCGATTATGAAAAAAAAAAATAAAGAAAAAGAAAGGAAGGTTTGCGAGGATAAATGAATAAATAATATTATTAACGTTTTTTCAAATCTAATACGAAAGGCAGATGTTATCTAATGTCTGCTTGCTTGTCAACCAATTTTAGAAAAGGAAGGGTTATAGCACTCGGTGAGTTTTTTTAATAATGTACTGAAATCGCTGCGTCGCTGTCGTATAATGGATATTTATAATGGATTCTGCTTGCTGCATTCTTGCTGATTACTCATCAAAAACATTTTACTGTGAGTGGACACGTATACCGAGATTTTACCACAGTAAAGTTATTATTGTTTATGACTAATAAAATAGATTCTGACGTTGGTAGCTATATTATCTGTAACAATACCAGAAAGTACTTAAAGTACTTACTTGTCATCAAGTTTAATGATCATTAAACTTTGATAGAGAGACGCATATGCAGGATATTTCGACGTAAAATGATCTTTTTCTGTTTATAAGTAAAAATAGTTTTAACGATCGAAGACACAACCTTGCCACCGAAAATTTTAAAGTAGGTACGTTATTTTTTACAAAAGTAGTAAAATTTTAAATAATTTGCAATCGATGCTTTTGTCACATTATGTAAATAAATTTTTACTTAAAATAAGTAGTATTCTAATAACTAGGTTTTGCATCATTTGAGGCACAGATAATATAATACTACAGTTTGAGGTTACATAATTTGACACTTTTGAAATAGTTCCAATAGTACGTGTCATGATGGCAGTGTTGTCGTGGCGGTCGCTCTTAGGATCAAGCATAGATTTAGTTTTTTTTCTGCTACGTATATCTATGGGATCAAGGCATACCGACGTCAGATAAATCGAATATCGCATTCGAAAATTCAAACGTCTAATACGCGCGTTTTTTTTTTCCTAAGAAAAGTGTGCAATATGCTATGTAGAGCCGGGAGTGCACTTAAAGAAGAAAAAAATGGAGTTTTGTTAAAAATGTCTCTCCTTAAATTTGACGAATATTATTGTTTTCCAGAATTTGATCCTCATTAGAGATACCTACTATCAGATTGTGTAATAATATTACAGTGAGTGTCTTTTTCCAAAATCAAAGGGTTCGATTCCTGGCTAAGAATATTGATTTAAAAATCCAACGATGCTGTTTTTGTTTTCATCAAAATCCAGCCCGACTCCTTCGAGTATTTTCCGCTTTTCATTATAGTTACGGATTTAGCCATCCATACCAACTTGAAAAACTCACCCTGCACATTTTTATTATAAAAATTGCATACCAATTATTTAATTTTCTTTGATAGCTTATTAAAATATTGACTTAGGCAATTAATTGTTGATTAAATTACATAAAAATATGTTTCCGTAGATATAAATGTCTAATTCTGAAAGATTAAGATTTTTTTCCTTTAACATATTGTTACTAAAAATATCATGTCATCTATTTTTCTCCGACTGTTATTGAATTAGTCGCGTTTCTGTATTGCTTTTACCATGTCGCAGTCTAAGACAGGAGAGCTAATACACGATTCAAGTAAGAAATCGCAATCAAGATTTAGTGCAAGGTCCAAAGGGTTCAAACCTAGTATTCTCAGCTAAGCTGATTCGCAGCTAACCAAATAGATGCCTCTATTATTTATTACTCATTATAACAGGAAAACTTATAGCTAATTGATATTACTGAACACAGGAGACATAACGTTGAAAATTATTGTCAATGATAGGTATTAACTATGGACATTGTCATTGTTAAGTATTGCTTGTATTGTAGAGCGAACGTGTGTCACCCGAACTCAAGTAGTTGAGCATTTACATTCATTTAACTAAATATTCATAAAATGATTACCTATAAACCTTTTCTGTTACTTTTAATATTAAGCGTTGCAAAAAGTGAAGTGGACTTCAAAACTGTGTGTAGGAACGATTACAGAAATATGAAAAATAACTATGTCGATGTGTTGAAATATTGTTCTCACAATATGTGTATCGAGAAATGCTGTGATGAAGGTGAAATGTTTGCTCCAAATGGTACATGCGTCGATACAAAGAAGATGTTTGGAATATTTAAAAAGGTTACAAGGCTTGCTAAAGACGTCGACTATTCCCAGATCGACTTATATTCGTGGGACGGAAGTACTAAACAAAATACGAAAAAGAGTTTTGTTTTCGTTCGAAATCACAGAAACATACAAAATTGCACGTCTGAGCACGCAATAACAAATGAGTTTTTTATCATAGAGGTAATTGTTTTTATTTTGCATTTCTTGCTTATCATTGTAGATAAACAGAAACATAGGGCAAGGTGCCTCCTCCTACAGAACATTCTGAACAAGAAGGGGTAAGTGCTTAGTATCATCTGAGAGGGATTTTTTAAATGCAAGGCGCGAATGAAAATATGAATTTTACTTACAAGACCCCAGACACACCCAGACGTTAGATTTCTACAAAAAAAAATGGGATTAAATAGTGTTAGTATGTACTCATATTGTTTAGTTTGAGCCTAAGGCCTATTTACAGGTATCAGATGCTAAAGGTACACAAACACTCTTTTCTTAAAGTTTGATCACTGATTTTATGTATGTGTGCTGGACGTAGCGTGATCACTGGCCCCGAGAAAAGAAGGGCGTAAACCTTCCGGCCATTGCCGCTGAACGCCCCGATCACACACGAATTAAGGTTCTTGGATGCCTGGCTGCATCAGCGACGTAAGGTTGCAAATCGACTCGAACGATTCAACAGTGTGTTGACTGTACTCAAGTTACTTCCAGGTTCTGGGTTCCCTACTTCTGGATCGGCACTCCTGGTGTCCAGGTCCCGAGGTTCAGCTCGACAGGATCGAAAAGGGGTGTCTTCATTGGGGTTGAAGTCGACGAATTAAATGAAACACTGAGTTATTCAGTACACGGCACGATTCTAGGGCTCTCAACAATTACTGAGACTCGATTCTATATAAGAATTACTTCTTATTTACTAAGACAAGTACAAGCGACTAGCTTTGGATGACTACAAATTCTATTTGGGACCGGGGTAGCTATATACCCTCGGACCGTGCCATTATTGAGAGCCCCGCAAATTCTCGCCGAAAATAATTTTTATTATTGTAAAAAACCATTATCAATATTTGGTAATAGGGTTACCGCACCCCTTCCACGGCGCTATCAATAGCTGGATTTCTTCGTACTGTAACACAGTAACGCCCCCTATCTTTGTATCTAATCCATATACCTAATTTCCAGGTATTGATAGCTTCCCTAGACTATTTCTATAAAATAAAGGGACAATTTCCTTTATTTTCCGGTTAAAATCTTAATAGCTTTTAACCTAGCCTAAGGATATCTATAGGTTGGGTTGACCTGCTGGTGCCAATAGCAGGCTGTCTGTTGACGTCTAGAAAAAGCTTATTTTCGGGATTTTTCTATGGGATATCATCCCTTATGTACTGAGTCTATAAAATCCTAAGTCATTTCACCGACTTAATGATTTTCTACTTAGGCTAACCAGACAATCACCGCCTATTATGGGGATTCGGGTAGCCGATAGACCACACTTTACATTCCTAGTGTTTATATAAGTCTATCCAGGCTATATGCACATAAGGTGCCTCGATAAGTACAAAATCAATAGCTGGTCACTTTCTTTGCGCCTTGCTATCGGGAAAACTATTTACAAAAACCTAATAAACTTGGGACGACACGATAGCGCGTTTATCGGGCCATCGGGAGGTCCCCAAAAATTCCTTATTTTCGGAATTCCCAGGGGTGTATAGTCCCGGGGAATGCCAAAAACGGACTAAAAACCACATTTCCAGAAACCTATTTTCTGGAATTGTACTTAAACTACCTGAGCGATTTTCGCTCCAAAGTGATGACTTGGTAGCTAGTCCAGCAAGCCATCCGAAAGTACTTACACCATAAGTACATCTATTCCCTTCATGGAGTTATTCCACCTGAAGGGTCTACAAATTTCAACGTTTTACATTGTTTACATTTTTCATGACTGTTCATCTCGCTGACTATCCAAGCGATTCTTCCCATCTAGAAACCGCCTGGAAGCCCTTTTGGCAAGCTTTCCAATGACAGTACTTTTACCAGTACACCTATATGTTTTCTAGGTACTTAGGGCAAAAAACCAGATAAACAGCATGTTTCTACTATATACCGACTTGATATCTCAAGTAAATGGGCTTTATATAAAAGACTACGCTAACTATGAGGTGTATATAGGTTTCCCGTCTCGGTCTAGGTCCCCTATATACCCTGAAATGACCTAAAACCATATATTTGGTTTTTTGAGCTATCAAGTCAATATTCATATTTATATAGCGGAAACTATGTGGTTTTCGCATAATTTCATCATTATGTACCGATTTCATGTCTAGTACATAGGATAAGCCCTTAAAAACATGATTTTAATTACTATAATTTGTTTCCAAAGCTCCAAAACTATAAATATCACGTGGAGCCACCTCGCGGCTCATTCGGAACTAATCCGTCGTCGAGCAATGACGTATCGTACGACAGGAATTTACGTTTTTCGCTATGATAACTCTTATCAGTATGCTTTCTAATGCTTTTACTCCATTAAGGGTGAACTATTGAACCCTATAACATACTGACAAATACTAAAAACATTATACTACTATCTCAAAAAATGCAGGTAAAATTTCAGTATAAATATAGACGTGCCTCTAAAAATTATTTTAGTATTAGATGGCGCGCCGTGGTAAGCAGACATGTCTACACATACATACTTTAAACTTCTATGAACCATTTAGTATGGTTGATGACGCTTCGTCGCGAACAGTATGCTTTGCAGAATATTTATAAATCTTACTAATATTATAAACGTGAAAGTTTGGATGGATGTTTTTATGGATATGCAGATCTTCTTTCTCTCCTTAGCGACCTTCTTGTTGCCTCGCACATGATGATGTCCGCGATATCGCCTATCGACGCAATTTAAATTGCGTCGCGCCTTCAGTAAAGTCCCTTAGTATCTTTATTATTCTAAATAATATTGTAAATGCGAATGTGAGTTTTTTTTTTGTTACTTAATCGCGCCGGAATGGCTGAACGGATCTGGCTGAAATTTGGCACAGAGATAGATAATATTCTGGAATAGTTTCATACCGGTATAAGAGATAAGAATACTTTTCACGCGGGCGTAGCCGCTGGCAGAAGCTAGTTTGTACTAACAAAAAATAGTTTAAAAAATCTAAAAAACACACTTTAATAAAAAACCAAACTACTTTTGTTACGCTTTGAGAACGGTTTTGGATGAAACTTGACATATGGATAGGCCAGAACCTGGATTAGGACAGGATAGCCCAATATAATGTTGCCTTGGGATAACAAAACACTTTAGATGCTGGTGAAGCCGCGAGCAGAAGATTTAAAAATATATTCTTGTGCATAATTTCATACTTCTAGAACAATTGGTTTGGGCTGCACGTAATCTGTTCGTGAAGAAATCTATGGGCTTAAGACTTTTATTAAGTAGAAGATCATGCCACATACAATTTTTTTTATCTGTACAGGATGGATCGATCAGAATGCAAGATACAAGTGGATCGAAGTCATGGTCTAGCATTAACAGACTAGAATATTGCATAGAGTTCAAATTAACTATTTTAAACAAAAAGCCACAAGTAAAACTTCTCGTGAGAGAATATAATGCAGATCCAGAAGACGAAGACAAAAAATCTATATTTGTTTTAGTAGGTGAGTAAAGCTTCTTCCGATCTTTCTGGTCTGGAGCCATATACTGACGTGTCAAAAGTATCGTGGTTTCACTGTGAAAGACGGACCTATACAAGACAAAGAGCAGTATCCCTTTTTTACAGCGGAATCATGATAGCGTTAACACGCAATTCGTTCCCTGATGTGATTCTATTTTATTCTAATCTTCCTAAACTTGTTTGTGATTAACACGCCGTTGTATGTATTATTACAAAAGTTTTGCTTTTGTGTACCCCTTTAGAAGATCAATGTATTACATCGAAGGCAGCAAAGAACAAAAATATTGTTTTGCTAATTTCACCTTTTCACATATTTGAATTCAGAATTCTTTACTTTGTCTAGTGATATATTGTTTTCTCAAAAATTTTGAAATATTTTACATTTATATCTACAACGTTAAATTTTAGTCGTATAAATCGCATGGAAGGTCATCCGGTACATTAAAAAGTATCGATTTAAAAAGATAAAATTAAACACTAATTAAAAAATACAGAAATGTAAATCGACTCGACTTCCAAAGCAAAAAACTAAAAAGTGCATAAATAAATTTAGTTTCGGCAGTCAGTTTTCCAAAATGATAAAACAAGAGGTATCATATACACCGACTTCCGAAGTTGTAAGTTCCGTTGGAAGTCGGTTTATTTATTTGTATTTTTTTTCATTACAAATCGATACTGTTTCATGTACCGGATCGACCCTCCACGGGATTTAAACGACCAAAATTTAACGGTGTAATATCAGTTATCTTAACTTAACTTAACTGTTGTGAAAAAGCTAGAATCGTTCTTGAAGAAGTTATTACATTTTTGCGCTTAAAACGCTCTCCTAAAAACTAGTGCTTTTGTAGATAGCCGTTTGATCTTTGCTGCCGTCGACATACGATACAACTATGTCCACTCTCTGAAAGATTGCCTTATCACTTAATTTGTAGTTCAAAGAAAAATATGTCGATATTGTTACAATCCCAGACAAGTAATTATTCTTTTAATGTTGCAAATTTTCCAGGGTTGCTGGTGTCATCGTTTTTCCTGGTGCTGGTACTCGTGGTCTACTGTTTGTTACCCAAGCTGCAGAATCTCATAGGCCTTGTACTGATGGCTTACACGTTTTCCATTCTCGTCACATTCTTACTTAAAATTGCCATACATCTAAGCAACAACTCATTGACAACAAATCTCTGCAAAATTATATGTAAGATTAATATTTTCTAGTCTTGACTCATTAACATTTTGAAATTTTGTTCAGGATAATATATGCAAAAAAAAAACTATAACTTAACTCAAATCATCATCATGTTACTTGGGGTCGGCGCAAAACGTTTTCTTCTTCCATGCCATCCTGTCACGCTATCACTAACTCCCTTTTCTTTCATATCACTCCTCACACAGTCCATCCATCTTTTATTTCGCTGTCCTCTCCCTCTCAATCCATCCATTATATGCACAACTCTTTTAGTAACATGTGTTTCATTCCTCTTCATCACATGACAAACGGTTTCCTTTCAACTTTGGCACCACTTTCAAACTGCCTCTAATATACTCATTTCTCACTTTATCCATTCTCGTCACTCCGCACATCCATGTCAACATTTTCATCTCTCCAAGTTACCGCTACCTAACTTAGCTCAAAATTCATGTTAAAACAAGTTTTAACATAAATTCTGCCTAACCTCCTGGGAAAATGGCGTGAGTTTATGTATGTATGTTTATTGAAGTAAAATGTAATTGCAACAAACAACGTATATTTTTGTTATTTTGCGGTTTTATGGAAATTATATTATTTGTTAAGTCTTATCCTGTTTGGTATTCCTACGTATACATAGCTTAAATATACTTTATATTATTCTAGCTCCAATGCTGTATTTTTCTGCGGTATCAAGTTTCTTCTGGTTGAATGTCATGTCTTTTGATGTTTGGTGGTCATTAAGGTAATTTATTAAACTTTCACAAGCTCATCATTATAGAAATTACAAGTTAATCATTCTCCATTTTTTGGTTTATCTTGATGAGTATATCTGGGCTGAAATTTCGGAACGGGGCATAACAGTAAGGACCAGTAGGTACTTTAACCGTTGTATCTAGTTAAAGTGTTTGTACAAACCAACTTACAGAAATAAAATCATTTATCATTAAATACTTTTAGGCTTTTGTCCTCAACTTTCTGAGTCAACCTAAATTCAAAGCATTTATTACGTCTAAAGCATTTCAAGGCACTTTTTAATTTTATAAAAGGCTATCAGTCAGCTCAAAAAAATTAAGCTACGAGCATTTTTATGTTCCAAAACGCTGACATTACGAATAAGAACTCGTAGAACTATCAAAACAGGTGTTTCAAATCAATAAATTATTCGTTTTGCTTGTATATGAGAAAACTCTTTTTTCCTTATCCCATATTATTTAGCGTCAGCGCAACACATTTACTTCTTCCTTTGACGATTCGACACGCATATATTAACAACACCTATAAATGAACAAACAAAAAAATAAACAAAATAAAGTATAAGGATTAAAAATGGCAATTAAGACATTTACCACTTGACTAGTCTATTAACAGTAACGGATAAGGTACAAGCCTTAAGGCCCTTGCGGTCCTGTAGTTACTGCGGAATACCTGTTTACATATACTATTTTGTCTCTTGCAGAGGTCATCGTAAAAGGTGTGAAATAAACCGACGAGGTGAGCACGTGAAGTTCATGTGGTATTGTCTGTATGCCTGGGGGACACCACTTCTGATGACAGCCATTGTCACCACATTGGATAATATAAACTTAGAAAATCTGAATATTATCAAACCACCCTTCGATGACTGCTTCGTTTTTGGTATGTATAGGTTTAAGTAAAGCTTAAATTAACCACATATCCCTAGACTGTATTGTAGTAAGTCTGGTGGATGAGGAGCCAATAGTTACTCCCCAAGTTTTCAACGTTTCAGAATCAAATTCCACCTAAGAAATTTTAAATTGATTTTTTCTTTTTCAGCAAAAAGTGTTCAATCATACTTTATTATACCAATCGGGGTAATAATTTTCGTTAATATCATATTGTTCTTTTTGACTGTCTACAACATATGGATGATAAAACGCGCTGTTAATAGATGTCAAGATTCTAGAAGCAGTAAGCAGGATACAAGCAGGTAGATAACCTAGATATTTATATGATAATTTTACAGTGCCGAGTGGCTATTGCCACCTTCACCACCTATTACTCCATCCCCTTTGGTCACGCAATCTTTCGATCTATATATTGGTTGAGCATTATCGAAGTGTTTATAAACCATAATGTTATAAAGTTCGATAAAAGATGTCAAATTGCGAATAAACTATAATATGACATCTTAATGTTCTTCTGCATCACATCTACGGTATCTTGCCCGAAAAACAGGCAGCATTGACACGAATTAATAAAATATTGAACAGTTTGACTATCTGCCTGCAGTTTTACGCTGAGTGAATCATTTCGACAAAAATAACAACCCACTTCTATACTATTCATATCCTAAACGCCGATGAAATCAATAATATTTTATTCTATTCTTATTCTTTATTGTACACAAAACATAAAAACATACAAATACAATAGGACAGTTTATGTACAAAGGCGAGCTTATCCCATAGTTGGGTTCTCTAACAGCAAACCTCAGTTGCGTAGAGAAATATGCATTTGAGGATAGTGAGGATAGTACATTCATGTGCACAACAAAAGTTTATTAAAACTCTTAACAATTTTAAATACTTACTCACAAAATTAACGAAACCAGTATGTTAATTTATTGTGCATTAATGCTAATTATTATTATCAACTACCTGTTTTTAGATTCGCCACATACATAAAGTTATCCGTGGTCATGGGAGTGAGTTGGTGCTTGGAGCTCCTTCCTCCTGATACGGAATTATGGCTGTTCATTCTGACCACTACATATAACTTACTTATCGGGGTCGCCATATTCTTTTTATTTGTCTTCAATAAACGAATATTCATCAAGCTGTGTAAGAGGTGAGTAGTACATACAGAACAAGAGGCTGGGCATTGGCATGCAGACGCGGACGCATAACTTGGGACTTTGTAATTAGTAAATTCCAGAGAGAAGGAAAAATGTAGTAAATACCCACATACATTATGCGAAACACGGCATATAACGTCTCATAGTTCTGTGATCAAACCACAGTCCAGAATTCAGTTTAGTTCAGGTCTAGTGCCACCGTTCTCAATAAAGAAAAAGTATCCCAGTCTTGTTATGTGCTTGTAGCTAAAATATAACCTCATTAATAATATTTCGAGGCTCGCAAATTTCAAGATTATGCAATCACTACCATTTATATAAATGTTTAAGCGATCACAATGCCGGTTACTTCCATCAGCGTGCAGATTCCAAATCATGATCTACTTATATCAAGCAATAGCAATGGCATACTTGTCTATAAACAAGCGAATATAAATATTTGTATTTTCATTGAAACTTACTTGCCGGGTAACCTCAAAAACCGGCTTTATCACTATTATTGTTTGAGATTTGTAAAATTTATTAGACTCTTTAGAAAAAAAAATCCTTAAAAGACACTTGCTTATTGTCGTAGTTTTCACTTTTACCTAATCTCTTGCACTTTTTGATGCCACTTTTTTATTAGCAATACAACAGAAGAAGTAATACTGGCAATTTCAATTTGCCGAGACATTTTACTTAACAACCAACGTATGCGGTCGGATGGTGGGACAGCGCCAAATTTATAATGACAAATCATATGTACAATCTGCAGATGACAGATACATAGATGTTGATCTTATTTTTTTTCGATAGTCTCGCGTTTGACATCGTCTGACGGTAAGCGATGATGTGTTCGACGGTAAAATACGCTTGAGTGGAAGTAACCTATTCTTAAAGACCCCATCTATGATCTATTTGTCTTGCTACGTATAATACTGAGTCCATCCTTTCTTTGTATTATGTGTCTTTTATTTTTAGGTTTAACATAAAGAATAATTTCACCAAGAGTCTCGAGGTATCCCAGGGCACCAGAAGTGGAACTACCAGAACTACGAAAGCTGATACTAAAGACACAAGCCATGAAATGGACCTCTTGAAAGATTGCCCAAATGAAACAGGATATGTAAAATTATATAGGAACAATAATCCGTAGAACTGCAAAAATATAACCAAACATTAATCAATGCTTCGAGAGAAACGCATCTCAGGGGGTGACCATAAGCTCTTAGAGCGGTATCAATTTGATATCGAGTAAGTGACAGATGTATACAAGTCATATACATCTGTCCCTTATTCGATCTTAAATTGATACCGCTCTAAGAGCTTATGGTCACCCCCCTGGTCAAAAAACTAACTTTCAATAAGCAAGCTCAACTTTATGAAAATATGTTAAAAACAGTGAATGGGTTGAGAGTTGTTTAAAATTAATACTTAATTAATTATAATTACAATATGATGATGGCAAAGAGATATTTGTGGTAGTCAGGCAATCAGTAAGCTAATGAAAAGCTTGTCAATCCTTTTGAAAGTCGTTGCAGAATCACGAAATTTTTGATATATTTAGATTACTACTTGCCTAGCAATAAGAAAGTATACAGATATTATAAATTTGAGGACCGTTTTCGGTTTTTGCCACTTTAAAAAAAAAAAACTTCAAAATTTTGTATATAAATTGATGATATCATTATACTGAAATTGACCTGTGTAGTCACTAAATAATTTATTTATTTCGATTTCAAACAGAGGCTACGTACAATTGCCATGCATTGCGTACAATTGTGTGCCATGACGTACAATTTTACTAGTAGTATCATTTATATTACTCATTAATTTTATTAGTGTCAAATAAACGTCGAACTATAATATAGTATGGTTTTAATGAGCATGGAGGGATGACGAAACAATCTACCTCGCTTGCATTCAGCTTTGAGTAGGAATGCTGCTCTGTAGTGACATCTATACCGCCACATATGAACTACAAAAAAAACCTGACGACATACAAAATCTTCTCCCAGCTCACATAAAGGCCATGCTTGTACAGTCCCTAATCTTTCCCTTAATTGACTATGGTGATGTGTGCTACTATGACCTGAATGCAGATCTATTCAATAAACTTGATCGCCTTCTAAATAACTGCATTCGATTTGTCTTCAATCTCCGTAAGTATGATCATGTATCCACTCATCGATCACTTTTAAAATGGTTACCCATTCGTCAGCGTAGAGCGCTGAGGGCCTTGACTACCCTGTTTTATTTTATTGATAAACCCACTTCTCCTTCTTATCTGACTTCTCATGTTCAATTCCTTTGCTCTGCTCACAGTAAAAATCTTCGTTCCACCAATAATCGTCTTCTTCAATGTCCCTCTCACCACTCTGGGTTTATCCACTCATCCTTCTTTGTCCAGGCTATCTCTCTTTGGAATGCGCTCCCTCAGAATATCAGGATGGCAACCAGTCGGTTCATTTTCAAATTTAAGGCACGTGAGCACATTCGCAAGAAGTTTGCAGAATCATCACAGAATTGATTTGTTGGTTTCGGTTTCTCTATAACATTGTTTATGTTACATACATGTAACATAAACAATGTTATAGTATATCTTGTATGTATCTAAGTATATATTTATATAATTCTTTTTATATATATTTTATCTCTATATATCCTTTAATTTAGTTGCACCTGCCTTTTTTTTTATCTCTGCACCACCCTAAGGTCGACTGGCAGAAAATGCCTAAGGCATTAAGTCCGCCTTTGTACTTGTGCATAAAGTTTTAATAAATAAATAAATACATAAATCCTACATCGCGAACTTCCCCGCGCGATTTGAACTTCAGCACGATAACAGGGTGGCGCAGTGGTTGAGCGATTGACTGCTGCGCTGCGTGTTGTGGGTTTGATTCCCGCACGGATCAAATATTTGTATGACCTACAGTTGGTTGTTTATTTTTTTAGTTTAAAACTCAATGTAAGTTGTATAGGTAAGAATTTTTTGACTGTACTAGGGCAACACATTCTTGATAATAAAACAAACTTTATTACTACATGATTAAACTTTATTTCAACAATACGTGCATCGAATCTCCGACCAAAAAATGTTTCCAAAACAAGTCAGTGTCGACGCGATAGTGTCGAATTGTTTCGTTACGGCTACCAAACAGCGCAGGCTGGGTTAGGGTAGGCAGGGCAGGCTTCAATAATTTACTGCAATCTTTAAAATTCTGGACATTTTTCTGCTCCCGAATTTTTAACCGACTTACCAAAAAGGAGGAAGTTCTATGTTCGACTTCATGTATGCTTTTTTTTCTTTTTATTTATGTTCACCGATATGCCCGTCAATTGTGGACCGATTTTGAAAATTATTTTTTTTATTTGGAAGAGTATGTTTCGAAATTGGTCCCATTTTAAATTAGTGAAGATCTGATGAAGAACTTCGAAGGTATACAACATAACTCTTCAATAAATAACGGCAAACCTCTCGGGATTGCTGCAATCGCATGTCTGTTTATTGTTTTTACCATTTCATAACATAACATCACGCCAGTACGCTCTTAAGGGATACGCAGATTTCTCATTTCACCGGTTATGTTCAAGTTTCATGATATTCGGGTAATCTATTCTGGCGTTAAGGTTACTCACTAAACAACTTGCCTATTAGGTAGGTACAACTAAAAAGTTACAATTAAAAAACTTTTTACAAAAAAATACTACCGACTTCCAAATAAGAAAACTACAAAGTGAAAAAATAATTTGTAACAAAAAAAAACCGACTTTTAAAAGGAAACTAAAAAAAACATAAATTTACTTAGCACAAAGTAATTCGTATTTTGATTAAGTTCATCAGAAATGATTAAATAAGTATTTAATAATTTTGAAGTCGGTACCAAGTAAAACAATAACTAGGTATAGGTATTATCAATCTTTCTCACAACTCAAGCTAATATTAGTAAGTAATTAGGGAATAAATTGAGGGGAGGCGTGCTAGAGTGCGTGACCCAAACGCGGGCAGACGCGTGGGGGCAGGCAGACGTCGTTGATGGTTCTCTCTGTGTACGCAATTTTTCGATCTCGCCACAACGTTGTGGTCTCAGATAGGTTTTCGTAAATTACTTCTTTCAATCGCATGCTTCGGTTAGGTTAAATACTCGTATTACTTATACTGTCTGGTTTTGGTTTTTATGTTTTCATTCTTTGTTATTATTCTTGTTTTGTTAACAGACTTAGTAATTTCTTTTAATTTAATATGTAGGCACTTCTAAAGATTTCGTTCTAATGAGAGCTATGGTTTGGAACGACTTGGACAGATGTCAACTTGACGTAAAACTAAGCACTAGTTTTTGGCGCGAAGAAGTGACAGAAGTCAAGGAGAGAGTAAGAAAATGGCGGGTTGGATTGAGTTGTGAATTTGTGATAAAACTTATGGAGAAATACAGTGAGAGTGACTGATTGTTCGTGTAGATAAAACTACGTGCTTCGTGGAATGTCGTATACCTACGTTATTCTCCAATACATAACGTGATCCGTTACATTATGTTGACAATTAGACAGTACTCCCTATATCAGATCGAGGTATATAAAGGGCTAGTTATTAAGGAGACTAGTGAAATAAAAATCGAACAATTTGTAATTAGAAATTACCTACCGAAAGAAAGTGGTATCTAGCGGGAAACTTCAAATAAGTGAAGACTTGTGTGACGCGTATTCGGTCAGAACATAATTTTATTTGTAGCACCAGGAGTGACTGAAACATTCTCCCGACCATAAAGTTTGATCATGATGGTTTGAAAGCTTATTGAAAGGTCTACTTCTTGCTCAATTAAATTTGGAGAGTTTACAATAATAGTAACTAGTTCAAACCAATGAAGAAAACAAAATTTAGATAATAATCTTTTTCACTAGGGCCGGTAAATGTTAGTTTAGTTGAAAAGTGCCTGAAAATGGTTTGTTTAAAATTAATGCTTCAGCCGTTTGAGTTCAGCTGTTTAGTTAAATTGTAAGAATACTGGAAAGATTCCAATAAGTTTGTACAAAAACCAGGAACTAAAATTAAGACTTGATTTTGCAAATCATGGCCCGGAGGGAATCATGACTATTTAGGAAACATGGTTAACAAGTTTGAAAAGTACCTCAAGTGATGGAATTATTAACTCTACCTGCCTGGTAGTATGGTGTGTTAAAAGTAATGGTAATAAAGTTGTAATTGAAGAATGTACTGCGCATGAGAAAGTTCAGATTTACCAAACATCTGATTATGGAAAGTATCTACAATAACTGGTAAGGTCACTTTATTGTTATTATAATTCACTGGAAAAACATTACCTTCGGGTACGGAAAAAAATGGCAAAATATATGAGATTTGCAAGCATCGAAATGTCATATGATCAAACTCTTACATTTTGGCATTTCAATCATGGCCATCGCCAGTGCTGAAAAGACACATGTCTAAGACCTCTGATAATGTAAATATCCCTTTGTGCCTATAGGTTTAGCTCTGTTCTTTCTCCAACTTGATAAGGAGGGAAGCGGAAATTATGTGTTTTGTTACTCCTCCGCTGTTTTTCACTCCGCTTTTCTTATTTATTTTACTGTGCGATCCAATACAGTTGAACCGTTTCTCAGGACTCGTTGCTTCGTAGCTTCATTGACTCGGCGCTTATCTGGTGGTCGACACTATTGATTCTGGTATTCAGAAGTTGAATCTCCTGAAAGCCTATCGCATATACTATTGTATGTGACAACAATTTAACGCTAATATAGTAATTTTAATTGCATTTCGTTGATAACAATAGTAGAAATTTTACTTTACGTTATATTTGCTATTCTACGTTACGTTACGTTATATTAGCTTTGTTTATGTGTAATCAATTTGGCTTATGAGGCATTTATGTTTGCTTTCAAGTTCTGTATACTTTCCATCGGGTAGACACTAGACCTGTTCACCAAGCTAAAGGTTCTTTGGAGTATATTTTAAAGGAATTAACAGTGTTATGTTAAGTATTTTATTGTTATCTTCTTTTAAAAGCTTCTATTATTGCATCATTTTGATTAACCTTCAACTCTCTATTCACTGTTATGAGAGGTAACATTGCAAAAATATGCAGATGTCTCAACTTCAGTCGTATGATGCATTGCATACCACTAAAGTGTAGCCACAGATGATATAATACTAGCATACAGATGCCTCATCCCATACAAAGAAACCGTGCCGACGTAACTAGCGTTTTTCATCTGATTAATCTTGTTATTTTTGTAAGTACATCAATCGCGTTCGATCCCGTTTCACGGCAATAGATGGTATTAGCAGCGACTTGCAAGTAAAAGGGTTTACTAGGTTCGTGAATATTTAATTCTTTAAATACGAAGGTTCGTTTTACAGTATTTTTTTGCACGTTTTTACAGTCTTTTTGCACCAAAATGTGTTACAATGCAAATTTAAAAAATCGCGTGGAATGACTCAGAAATTTCAAAATGCGCCATCTACTGGCATCAATTTTAAATGATCCGTTAAAATAATTTTTGAAATGTGGATTAAGAGCCCAATATTCCATAATTTTGTACTTAGGAGAGTTGATTAAACAAGAACATAAAATTTTTGTGTTCAATTCCAGAAAATGTTAATTTTACACACGATTATTATATTCTATTGAATTCAAAGACAAAGACAAAGACAAAGATAGTTTTTATTTCAAGTAGGCCACCAAGCGGCACTTTTGAACGTTAAATTTTACAAATAATAATAATTGATTCTACCGTGCATTCGGAAAGTAGCTTGTAATGGAGAAGAATGCACAAGAAACTCCATACTTACTCTTTAAAAAAAAAAAAACTTTTTACAATATTTAGGTACATAAGTACATACCTTGATGAATGAAATTGAGTTTATACAATACAAAATATATTTATACAGACTTCAGAAGGTCCAACAATAATTCAAAACAATAATGTTCTGCATATCACTTGTTTTTGCGCCCTAGTGGCTGTGGAGCAGGACTAGCATTTAGCAAAGCATTTTTATCATTGATGTAATCCCCCAACTTATAATATGCCAGCCTGCATAGTGTGCGTTTTATACAAGTTTTAAATTTCGTCTCATTCAGTTCAAAAATGTGTGGAGGAATTTTATTGTAACATTTTGTACATTATCCCATGAAAGATGAGGCTACTTTAGCCAGTCTGAAACCTGGTTGAACTAATTGGTCCCTATTTCTAGTAACATAATTATGTCTGTCGCCGTTTTTACTAAAAAGATGTAAATTCTTTCTTACGTACATTATGTTTTCATAAATATATTGACAAGGAACCGTCATGATGTTAATGTCCTTAAACAGTTCCCTTAGAGAATCGCACCGGCGAAGATTGTATATCGCTCTGATGGCTCGTTTTTGCAGAATAAAAATTGACTCAATGTCTGCAGCCCTTCCCCATAGTAAGATACCGTAAGACATTATACCATGAAAATAACTAAAATAGACTAGTCTGGCGGTATCCACATCCGTTAACCGACGAATCTTTCCAACAGCATATGCCGCCGAACTCAGCCGCCCCGCAAGGGATACCAAATGAGGACCCCATTGCAACCTTGAGTCCAGCGTGATCCCCAGGAAAACCGTTTTATCGACGAATTCTAGCTTCTCCTTGTTTAATATAATGTCACAATCAGTACTTTTGACATTCGGCAAGGAAAATTTTACGCACTTGGTTTTTTTACCATTTAAAACTAAATTATTGGCAGTGAACCAATCCTGAACCTGCCGTAGCGCGTTATTTACGTCGTCAACCTGACAAGTACGTCTATTTATTTTAAAAATTAAAGATGTGTCATCAGCAAATAACACCATGTTAAGTTTGTTTTCCAATAAACGGGGTAAATCGTTTATGTATACTAAAAATAAGAAAGGACCTAAAATTGAGCCCTGGGGTACCCCCATTTTAACGTTTAACCCGGACGAATTCACACCGTTTATTTGAACTAATTGCTGTCTATCATTCAAATAAGATTTAACTAAACTTAACGCTGATTGACCTAGCCCGTAATGCTCAAGTTTCAGAAGTAATGTTTCATGATTAACGCAATCAAACGCCTTCGACAGGTCGCAGAAGATACCTATGGCATCCTGCCATTGGTATCTTCCATCCTTAAATTGTGTGTACATGTCGCGCCATCTAGTGAGATTTATTTGAACCAAAATTTCTTTATTAGCAATGAGACCCCGTGGTGTAGCTAAAATAAATATTGAAAACCATCTACTGCTTGACCTATAGTGCTGACAATCTATGAAGTCTAATTTGACTGCTATAAAAATACTTAATAATAATTAAACTTGAATATAATAATAATTAATTGAACGGATGGCCGATGGGGCAGAAAGGTTCTGGAGTGGCGTTCGCGAACCGGAAGACGTTGCGTTGGAAAGGCCTCCCACCAGGTGGACCGATGACCTGGTGAAGGTTGCGGGAATCCGCTGGTTGCGGGACGCACGAGACCGGTCAATGTGGCGACGCTTGGGGGAGGCCTATGTCCAGCAGTGGACGTCTGTCGGCTGATATGATGATGATGATGATGAATTAAACTTGATGCTTACAAATGATTCTCGTTGTTATAGTGTATGGGTAACATAGTAATTAATTAGGATTATGAATTTGATTTTTTAAGTACTTACGTACGAAATTAGGCATCACGGCATGTAAAATGAGAAACGACATCGGACTTCTTAGATTGTCATGAGTAGAATTGAATAATTTAAAGTCATTTTATTTATATAATTTAGGTTCACGTTTGATCATGCATTATGGAACCTGAGTGATTATGTGGTCGAATGTGTAGGATTTATCCTAGAAATAACTTATAAATCTTGACTTAAGAGGAAACGGGGGGCAGAGAGCGCCGACTGAATTTCCTTAGTAAGAAGTCGTAATTCGAGGTTTGGCTCTCGTCTCTTTCCTCCTCCAATATTGGACCAATTTAAAAGATATTTCGTAAAATGAAATTTAAAGATATATACTATGTCCCTATGTTTTCCTTTTTGATGATACATTATCTTTAGAAGCACTAGAGCCCTCAAAAAGTGCTCAAAATTGCGCTGTCAACAGAGGCTTAGTGCAAATTTGGCAAATATAAATGAAAAAAGGAAAACATAGGGACATAGTATATAACTTACTTTACCAGTTTATGGAATGTCTTTTAAATTGGCGGAATATTGGAGGAGAAAAGAGACGAGAGCCAAACCTCGAATTATGACTTTTTACTAAGGAAATTCAGTCGGCGCTCTCTGCCCATATTTCCTCCTAAAGGCGCCCAGGTTGTAGCTTTCTGAAAACAAAGACTCCGGCAGGGAATTCCACTCCTTAGCTGTACGCAGAATCATCATACAATGTAAAAGCAACATAAAGTAAAAAAAAAAGCCAAGTGGGCCGCTGTAGGTACACCTATTCAGATTGCGTACTCCGATGAGCCACAATGCGATTGCGGAACCGCACCGCAAATGATGTCCCACCTGTTGGCCTGCTCCCTGTACACAAACATGCGCCATGAAATACCTGTTCGAGTCCAGCGCTAGGGTTGTCTACGTGACTGAGTTCTGGTCGAAGCACAACATCTATATTAAAAACAGTAAATGGAATCATCGACAGGATGATGAAGAAGAAGGAAACCTGCATACGAGTTTACCCAATGTCTTCTGCAAACTCTGCTAAAAATAACGGCTAAATATAACATCATGTCAATACATTCGTGGCATTGCGAGATCATTCATTTAAGTCAAGGATAAAACACAGATAGCACAATGTCAATAACAGGATACTGCAGGGAGGATGTCGTGGGCCGAGCCTGTTTCACCATAGATTATTACTTACTGTGTTTTAGAGTGTCATGCCATACGTACTTATTAATCCATAATAAATACTTTATTCTTAAAATGATTAGCTATAAACCTTTTCTGTTTCTTTTAATATTGAGCGTTGCAAAAAGTGAAGTGGACTTCAAAACTGTGTGTAGGAACGATTACAGAAATATGAACAATAACCAAATCGATGTGTTGAAATATTGTTCTCACAATATGTGTATCGAGAAATGCTGTGATGAAGGTGAAATGTTTGCTCCAAATGGTACATGCGTCAATACAAAGAGGATGTTTGAAATGTTTAAAAAGGTTACAAGGCTTGCTAAAGACGTCGACTATTCCAAGATCGACTTATATTCGTGGGACGGAAGTACTAAACAAAATACGAAAAAGAGTTTTGTTTTCGTTCGAAATCACAGAAACATACAAAATTGCACGTCTGAGCACGCAATAACAAATGAGTTTTTTATTATAGAGGTAATTGTTTTTATTTTGAATTTCTTGCTTATTATTGTAGATAAACACAAACATAGGGCAAGGTGCCTCCTCCTACAGAACATTCTGAACACGAAGGGGTAAGTGCTTTGTATCATCTGAGAGGGATTTTTTAAATGCAAGGCGCGAGAGAAAATATGAATTTCACTTACAAGACCCGAGACACTCCCAGACGTTAGATTTCTACAAAAAAAATATGGGATTAAGTAGTGTTAGTATGTACTCATATTTTTTAGTTTGAGCCAAAGGCCTATTTACGTATCAGATGCTAAAGGTACGCAAACACTCTTTTCTTAAAGTTTGATCACTGATTTTATGTATGCTTTACAGAATATTTAGAAATCTTACTAATATTATAAATGTGAAAGTTTGGATGGACGTTTTTATGGATATGCATATCTTCTTTCTCTTCTTAGCGACCTTCTTGTTGCCCCGCACTTGATGATGTGCGCGATATCGCCTATCGACGCAATTTAAATTGCTTCGCGCCTTCAGTAAAGTCCCTTAGTATCTTTGTTATTCTAAATAACATTGTAAATGCAAATGTGAGTTCTTTTTTTGTTACTTAATTGCACCGGAATGGCTGAACGGATCTGGATGAAATTTGGCACAGAGATAGATAATATTCTGGAATAGTTTCATACTGGTATAAGGGATAAGAAAACACTTTTCACGCGGGCGTAGCCGCTGGCAGAAGCTGGTTTATACTAACAAAAAATAGTTTAAAAAAACTATAAAACACACTTTAATAAAAAACCAAACTAATTTAAAGATATTGAAAATTATTTATACTGTTTTTTTTTTGGTTTTCTATTAAAGCGTTCTTTTTTAGGTTTTCAAAGAATTATTTACTTTTAATTCAATCGCTAATCCTGAAGATCCTGGGAAAGATAATGGGACTAACTATATAAATTATAGCATTGTCATCGGTCCTTGATAAGTGTGCAAAGTTTCAAATTAATCCGATGTTTGAAGGGGGTAAAAATCACGTTCAAAAATTCCTTTACATAGATTCATAGATACATACAAGCCAAGCTAATAAGAGGTAGTTGCCAACACAAATGTTTACGAAAGTACATAATAACACTACTCTATCCCACACATTTTGTTTATAAAGCTCAGTAACGTTTGGGGCTTCTGGGATCTTGCTCTATAAGGCTTCTGTCAGCGGTAAAGTTTGTCAGAAAAACTATTTTTATTGGATAGACAAGCGCTACCGAAATGTGACGTGGTCAAATCTTTTCATTTTTACTTTTCGACAATCGTTATGCCTGATGCTATGCTTCCTATTCCATTCAAATTTCATACTAAATGCATGGGAATAAAGCGCAATTTAGGACACACGGTATGTCGTCATAACCACGTCCAAGCAACGACATACCGTGTGTTATTTCCATGCATTTTGTATGGAATAGAAAACCGCTCGTGCCATGTCCGCGCCCGACACCATTTCTGTGTGGCCTGCTCCTAAGCCGACTGAACTCATCTTTATGGGCTGCAGTCTGCCTATAAATTGCCTAAACATAGCAATAATAGATATCAAATTAAAGCGGTAAGTATTATAAACATACTTTCAGAATTTTTCTTCCTACTATTTATATTTGGGTGATGTCAAATTCCTCCTTCTCCCATAATTTCACATTGTGTTTGACATGACAGAGACAGAGAGCTTTAAGTTTATGCCAATACTGTCCAGCGCTACCGTACTTACCTACATACAGGTAAATGCTCTGAAATTGTTCACTATAACCCGTGTGCCCGATGTGTTTTCCCATTGGCAAAAATGAAGACATTCCATACAATTTTACAAGAATGGATATTTTATAGTTTCACCAAGTCCCAAACTCAGATACATAAGTCGTGGGTTACATTCAGTATGCAGATATTCTTTCTCTTCTTAGCGACCTTCTTGTTGCCTCGCACATGATGATGTGCGCGATATCGCCTATCGACGCAATTTAAATTGCGTTGCGCCTTCATAAAGTCCCTTAGTATCTTTGTTATTCTAAATAATATTGTAAATGCGAATGTGAGTTTGTTTGTTACGCTTTGAGGACGGATTTGGATGAAATTTGACATATGGATAGGCCAGAACCTGGATTAGGACAGGATAGCCCAATATAATGTTGCCTTGGGATAACAAAACACTTTAGATGCTGGTGAAGCCGCGAGCAGAAGATTTAAAAATATATTCTTGTGCATAATTTCATGCTTCTAGAACAATTGGTTTGGGCTGCACGTAATCTATTCGTGAAGAAATCTATGGGCTTAAGACTTTTATTAAGTAGAAGATCATGCCACATACAAATTTTTTTATATGTACAGGATGGATCGATCAGAATGCAAGATACAAGTGGATCGAAGTCATGGTCTAGCATTAACAGACTAGAATATTGCATAGAGTTCAAGTTAACTATTTTAAACAAAAAGCCACAAGTAAAACTTCTCGTGAGAGAATATAATGCAGATCCAGAAGATGAAGACAAAAAATCTATATTTGTTTTAGTAGGTGAGTAAAGCTTCTTCCGATCTTTCTGGCCTGGAGCCATATTCTGACGTCTCAAAAGTATCGTGGTTCCACTGTGAAAGACGGACCTATACAAGACAAAGAGCAGTATCCCTTTTTTACAGAGGAATCATGATAGCGTTAACACGCAATTCGTTCCCTGATGTGATTTTATTCTATTCTAATCTTTCTAAACTTCTTTGTGATTAACACGCCGTTGTATGTATTACTAGCTGTTCCCCGCGGCTTTGCTCCCGTGGACCAACCCACAGGGCCCAATTTCGGGATTGAAAAATAGCCTATGTCACTCAGGAATAATGTAGCTTTCTATTGGTGAAAGATTTTTTTAAATCGGTCCAGTAGTTTCGAAGCCTATTCGGTACAAACAAACAAAAAAATCTTTCCTCTTTTGCAAGCAGCTTTGAGTCGTTTAGTGGTATCCAGCAAGAAAAGAATCGACAATTTTTTTTTTTTTAAATTTCGAATTCGAGTTTTTTCGATTTTTTGCATTTTAGGAGAAGATTTACTACAGTAACATATTTTTTTTTTTTACCATCGGAAAGTAGAGATTTCAACGAACAGAAAACATACCAACTTTTTGAAAAAAGCTGATATTTTGACGGGTGAGTTTTCGATTGAAAATTAGGGTGTTTTTTCGATATTAATTCAAAATAAGGTGAAAAAATAAATATTTTTAATCAAATAAATTACAGCGTATTTGGGACATAAAAAGGTAAGTTTTCACCAAATTTCGTTAAAATTTTTTTTTGTAAAAGATAAAAATAAAAAACCAAAACCTTGGTTTTTTGAACTTTTCACATAAATTTTGAGGTTATGTGAAAAAAGTGTAAACACAAAAGTTTTAGATCTTTTTATTACCTACAACTTTGCCATTTGATTTTTTTCGATAGGACTTTTAGTTTTGCCGGAAATCGAGAAAAACCGTTTTTTACCCTTAAAAACTCACCCCATCCCCTTTCCGACCTCAGATCGCCCGTAAGTTATTTTTCCTTTCATTTTTATAATATTCCCCTCCTTTTCTAAGGGTTTCATCCTATTTTTTTTTTCATTTTTTTTTATTTTTTCTTCCAACTATGCTTTAATTGCATCACAATCACACTAAAAACTCAGTACAAAGCGAGTCTTTAATGCTCTAGAGCAATAAAAATGTATGAAATTTCATTATTGCACTGTTTTTGTTAATCGCACCAAAAGTTGCCAATCTCAATGGATTAGCTCTATTCAGCCAGCCGATAACAATACTTTTTTTTTACGTACGTATTATTCATTTCTATCCTACTTGTTCCAAATTTAAAAAATGATTGCTGCTAACTCTGATTTCAAAATGAAAGAAATTTAAAAAAGTGATTTATCTACTATTCCTATAGGTAATTGTTGAAAGAAAAGCAGATTATGCACCTCGCCTTAAGTAATTTATATTGCCCTCGTGCCTGTTAGATTAGAGCCCTCGCTAGCGCTCGGGCTCTAAATCAGGCACTCGGTGCGATGATAAATTACTTTGTGCTCGATGCAATAATCTACTATTAAAGGCTTCTACCCTGGTCTATAATATTTATGTGTTATTACAAAACTTTTGCTTTTGTGTACCCCTTTAGAAGGTCAATGTATTACATCAACGGCAGCAAAGAACAAAAAATTTTATATTTACAACATTAAATTTTGGTCGTATAAATCGCATGGAAGGTCATCCGGTACATCAAAAATTATCGATTCATAAATATAAAATTAAAAAATAATTAAAAACACACAAAAATATAAACAGACTCGACTTCCAAAGCAAAAATTAAAAAGTGCAAAAATAACTTTCGTTTCGGCAGTCAATTTTGCAGAATGATAAAACAAGAGGTATCGACTTCCGAAACATAAGTAATTTTTTAATTTTTTTATGTTTTGCTTTGGAAGTCGGTTTATTTGTTTGTATTTTTTTTTTATTATAAATCGATACTGTTTCATGTACCTACCGGATAGATCCCCCACGGGATTTAAACGACCAAAATTTAACGGTGTAATATCAGTTACCTGATCTTAACTTAACTGTTGTGAAAAAGCTAGAATCGTTCTTGAAGAAGTTATTACATTTTTGCGCTTAAAAGGCTCTCCTAAAAACTAGTGCTTTTGTAGATAGCCGTTTATTCTTTGCTGCCTTCGACATACGTTACAATTGAAAGTTTTTGAAAGTTAGCCCATGTGCTTCTGTTAACAATTACTATGTCCACTCTCTGAAAGATTGCCATTTCACTTAATTTGTAGAACAAAGAAAAATATGTCGATATTGTTACAATCCCAAACAAGTAATTATTCTTTTAATGTTGCAAATTTTCCAGGGTTGCTGGTGTCATCGTTCTTCCTGGTGCTGGTACTCGTGGTCTACTGTTTGTTACCCAAGCTGCAGAATCTCATAGGCCTTGTACTGATGGCTTACACGTTTTCCATTCTCGTCAAATTCTTACTTAAAATTGCCATACATCTAAGCAACAAATCATTGACAACAAATCTCTGCAAAATTATATGTAAGATTAATATTTTCTAGTCTTGACTCATTAACATTTTGAAATTTTGTTCAGAATAATATTTGCAAAAAAAAAACTATAACTTAACTCAAATCATCATCATCTTCCTGCCCTCATGCCATGTTACTTGGGGTCGGCGCAAAACGTTTTCTTCTTCCATACCATCCTGTCACGCTATCACTAACTCCCTTTTCTTTCATATCACTCCTCACACAGTCCATCCATCTTTTATTTCGCTTTCCTCTCCCTCTCAATCCACCCATTATACAACTCTTTTAGTAACATGTGTTTCATTCCTCTTCATCACATGACAAACGGTTTCCTTTCAACTTTGGCACCACTTTCAAACTGCCTCTAATATACTCATTTCTCACTTTATCCATTCTCGTCGATCCGCACATACATGTGCTACCGTTAAAACTAAAAATTTACTCAAAATTTATGTTAAAACAAGTTTTAACATAAATTCTGCCTAACCTCCTGGGAAAATGGCTTGAGTTTATGTATGTATGTATGTACGTATATTGAAGTAAAATATAATTGCAACAAACAACGTATATTTTTGTTATTTTGCGGTTTGATGTAAATTATATTATTTGTTCAGTCTTATCCTGTTATTCCTACGTATACATAGCTTAAATATACTTTATATTATTCTAGCTCCAATGCTGTATTTCTCTGCGGTATCAAGTTTCTTCTGGTTGAATGTCATGTTTTTTGATGTTTGGTGGTCATTAAGGTAATTTATTAAACTTTCACAAACTCATCATTATAGAAATTACAAGTTAATCATTCTCCCTTTTTTGTTTTATCTTGATGAGTTATATCTGGGCTGAAATTTCGGAACGGGGCATAACAGTAAGGACCAATAGGTACTTTAACCGTTGTATCTAGTTAAAGTGTTTGTACAAACCAACTTACAGAAATAAAATCATTTATCATTAAATGCTTTTAGGCTGTTGTCCTCAACTTTCTGAGTCAACCTAAATTCAAAGCATTTATTACATCTAAAGCATTTCAAGGCACTTTTTAATTTTATAAAAGGCTATCAGTCAGCTCAAAAAATTTAATCTACGAGCATTTTTATGTTCCAAAACGCTGACATTACGAATAAGAACTCGTAGAACTATCAAAACAGGTGTTTCAAATCAATAAATTATTCGTTTTGCTTGTATATGAGAAAATATCTTTATGAGAAAACTCTTTTTTTCTTATCCCATATTATTTAGCGTCAGCGCAACACATTTACTTCTTCCTTTGACGATTCGACACGCATATATTAACAACACCTATAAATGAACAAACAAAAAAATAAACAAAATAAAGTATAAGGATTAAAAATGGCAATTAAGACATTTACCACTTGACTAGTCTATTAACAGTAACGGATAAGGTACAAGCCTTAAGGCCCTTGCGGTCCTGTAGTTACTGCGGAATACCTGTTTACATATACTATTTTGTCTCTTGCAGAGGTCATCGTAAAAGGTGTGAAATAAACCGACGAGGCGAGCACGTGAAGTTCATGTGGTATTGTCTGTATGCCTGGGGGACACCACTTCTGATGACTGCCATTGTCACCACATTGGATAATATAAACTTAGAAAATCTGAATATTATCAAACCACCCTTCGATGACTGCTTCGTTTTTGGTATGTATAGGTTTAAGTAAAGCTTAAATTAACCACATATCCCTAGCTGTATTGCAGTAAGTCTGGTGGATGAGGAGCCAATAGTTACTCCCCAAGTTTTCAACGTTTCAGAATCAAATTCCACCTAAGAAATTTTAAATAGATTTTTTCTTTTTCAGCAAAAAGTGTTGAATCATACTTTATTATACCAATCGGGGTAATAATTTTCGTTAATATCATATTGTTCTTTTTGACTGTCTACAACATATGGATGATAAAACGCGCTGTTAATAGATGTCAAGATTCTAGAAGCAGTAAGCAGGATACAAACAGGTAGATAACCTAGACATACATGATAATTTTACCACCTTCACCTTCACTCCAGCCCCTTTGGTCACGCAATCGATCTATATATTGGTTAAGCATTATACCATAATGCTATAAAGTTCGATAAAAGATGTCAAATTACGAATAAACTATAATATGACATCGCAATGTTCTTCTGCATCACATCGACGGTATCTTGCCCGAAAAACAGGCAGCATTGACACAAATTAATAAAATATTGAACAGTTTGACTATCTGCCTGCAGTTTTAAGCTGAGTGAATCATTTCGACAAAAATAACAACCCACTTCTATACTATTTATATCCTAAACGCCGATTAAATCAATAATATTTTATTCTATTCTTATTCTTTATTGTACACAAAACATAAAAACATACAAATACAATAGGACAGTTTAGTTGGGTTCTCTAACAGCAAACCTCAGTTGCGTAGAGAAATATGCATTTGAGGATAGTACATCCACGTACACAACAAAACTTTATTAAAACTCATAACAATTTTAAATACTTACTCACTAAATAAGCTAAACCAATATGTTAATTTATTCTGCATTAAAGCTAATTATTATTACCAACTATCTGTTTTTAGATTCGCCACATACATAAAGTTATCCGTGGTCATGGGAGTGAGTTGGTGCTTGGAGCTCCTTCCTCCTGATACGGAATTATGGCTGTTCATTCTGACCACTACATATAACTTACTTATCGGGGTCGCCATATTCTTTTTATTTGTCTTCAATAAACGAATATTCATCAAGCTGTGTAAGAGGTGAGTAGTACATACAGAACAAGAGGCTGGGCATTGGCATGCAGACGCGGACGCATAACTTGGGACTTTGTAATTAGTAAATTCCCTAAAGAAGGAAAAATGTAGTAAATACCACATACATTATGCGAAACACTGCTTAATATGAGACAACTACGATTTATCTAATGTTACGGCATATAACGTCTCATAGTTCTGTGATCAAACCACAGTCCAGAATTCAGTTTAGTCCAGGTCTAGTGCCACCGTTCTCAATAAAGAAAAAGTATCCCAGTCTTGTTATGTGCTTCTAGCTAAAATATAACTTCATTAATAATATTTCGAGGCTCGCAAATTACAAGATTATGCAATCACCACTATTTATATAAATGTTTAAGCGATCACAATGCCGGTTACTTCCATCAGCTGGCAGATTCCAAATTATGACCTACTTATATCAAGCAATAGCAATGGCATACTTGTCTATAAACAAGCGAATATAAATATTTGTTTTTTTTTTTAAACTTACTTGCCGGGTAACCTCAAAAACCGGCTTTATCACTATTATTGTTTGAGATTCGTAAAATTCATTAGATTCTTTAGAAAAAAAAAACCTTAAAAGACACTTGCTTATTGCCGTAGTTTTCACTTTTACCTAATCTCTTGCACTTTTTAATGCCACTTTAATATTAGCAATACAACAGAAGAAGTAATACTGGCAATTTAAATTTTCCGAGACATTTTACTTAGCAACCAACGTATGCGGTCGGATGGTGGGACAGCGCTAAATTTATAATGACAAATCATATGTACAATCTGCAGATGACAGATACATAGATGTTGATCTTATTTTTTTTTCGATAGTCTCGCGTTTGACATCGTCTGACGGTAAGCGATGATGTGGTCGACGGTGAAGCACGCTTGACTGGAAGTAACCTATTCTTAAAGACCCTATCTATGATCTATCTGTCTTGCTACGTATAATACTGAGTCCATCCTTTCTTTGTATCATGTGTCTTTTATTTTTAGGTTTAACATAAAGAATAATTTCACCAAGAGTCTCGAGGTATCCCAGGGCACCATAAGTGGAACTACCAGAACTACGAAAGCTGATACTAAAGACACAAGCCATGAAATGGACCTCTTGAAAGATTGCCCAAATGAAACAGGATATGTAAAATTATATAGGAACAATAATCCGTAGAACTGCAAATATATAACCAAACATTAATCAATGCTTCGAGAGAAACGTATCTCTGGTCAAAAAACTAACTTTCAATAAGCAAGCTCAACTTTATAAAAATATGTTAAAAACAGTGAATGGGTTGAGAGTTGTTTCAAATTAATACTTAATTAATTATAATTACAATATGATGATGGCAAAGAAATATTTGTGGTAGTCAGGCAATCAGTAAGCTAATGAAAAGCTTGACAATCCTTTTGAAAGTCGTTGCAGAATCACGAAATTTTTGATATATTTAGATTACTACTTGCCTAGCAATAAGAAAGTATACAGATATTATAAATTTGAGGACCGTTTTCGATTTTTGCCACTTTATAAAAAAATACTTCAAAATTTAGTATATATATTGATGATATCATTATACTGAAATTGACCTGTGTAGTCACTAAATAATTTATTTATTTCGATCTCAAACAGAGGCTACTTACAATTGCCATGCATTGCCATGCATTGCCATGTATTGCCATGCATTGCCATGCTTTGCGTACAATTGCGTGCCATGACGTATAATTTTACTAGCAGTAGCATTTATATTACTCATTAATTTTAATTAGTGTCCAATAAACGTCAAACTATAATATTGTATGGTTTTAATGAGCATGGAGGGATGACGAAACAATCTACCTCGCTTGCATTCAGCTTTGAGTAGGAATGCTGCTCTGTAGTGACTACAAAAAAAACCTGACGACATACAAATCCTACATCGCGAACTTCCCCGCGCGATTTGAACTTCAGCACGATAACAGGGTGCACGGTTGGCGCAGTGGTTGAGCGTTTGACTGCGGCGCTGCGTGTTGTGGGTTTGATTCCCGCACGGATCAAATATTTGTATGACCTACAGTTGGTTGTTTATTTTTTTAGTTTAAAACTCAATGTAAGTTGTATAGGTAAGAATTTTTTGACTGTACTAGGGAAACATATTCTTGATAATAAAAAAAACTTTATTACTACGTGATTAAACTTTATTTCAACAATACGTGCATCGACTCTCCGACCAAAAAATGTTTCCAAAACAAGTCAGTGTCGACGCGATAGTGTCGAATTGTTTCGTTACGGCTATACCAAACAGCGCAGGCTGGGTTAGGGTAGGCAGGGCAGGCTTCAATAATTTTCTGCAATCTTTAAAATTCTGGACATTTTTCTGCTCCCGAATTTTTAACCGACTTACCAAAAAGGAGGAGGTTCTATGTTCGACTTCATGTATGTTTAATTTTATTTTTATTTATGTTCACCGATATGTCCGTCAATTGTGGACCGATTTTGAAATATTTTTTTTTATTTGAAAGAGTATGTTTCGAAATTGGTCGCCTTTTAAATTTGTGAAGGTCTGATGAAGAACTTCGAAGATATACAACATAACTCTTCAATAAATAACGGCAAATCTCTCGGGATTGTTGCAATCGCATGTCTGTTTATTGTTTACACCATTTCATAACATAACATCACGCCAGTACGCTCTTAAGGGGTACGCAGATCTCTCATTTCACCGGTTATGTTCAAGTTTCATGATATTCGGGTAATCTATTCTGGCGTTAAGGTAACTCACTAAACAACTTGCCTATTAGGTAGGTACAACTAAAATGTGACAAGTAAAAAATTTTTTTACAAAAAAATACCAACGACTTCCAAATAAGAAAACTACAAAGTGAAAAAATATTTTTTAACAAAAAAAAAAACCGACTTCAAAAAGGAAACTAAAAAAATAAAAATAAATTTACTTAGCACAAAGTAATTCGTATTTTGATTTAGTTAATCATAACTAGGTATAGGTATTATCAAGCTTTCTCACAACTCAAGCTAATATTAGTAAGTAATTATCACGGAATATCACGGCATTTTGGAAATTGAGAGGGCATAGAGAGCTTTACTGAAGGTCATGTATTTTAAACCACGATTATTCGCCACCGAAACCCTATACTCAACTTCGAACCTTTTGTCAGTTAGAAAGCTCTATGTCCTCCTGATAACTTTGAAAAAGCATAAATCCCTTCCCTTTGTCACTCCCAGAATACAAACTAGGAATAAGAATAATGTAGCTCCAGAAACCCCAGTCAAAACTGCATTCGCTACAAGACAATTCACAAAGCAATCCTCTCGCTTATACAATTACCTCAACAAAACTCTCACCTTATACCCAATGACATACCGCGACTGCAAAAAGACACTCACAGAATGGTTGAAGAGCAAAACTTACGAAGAAATCGAGGTTCTGCTCGATACAATCACATAATTACAGATACAAACTGTCGCTAGACTAAACAAAAAGTACACAAATCACACCTTCCACACCAACATTCACACCCCTACATCACACACACCGCCACCTCGCACATACTGCCCCTCACACACACATAACACCGCGCGCACTCCTTATTCCTTACTTACATAAATAGTTTTGGTATTTTTGTATTGTTAGTCTTCTGGCATTTTTTCAAAATTATCTACTGTTTTTATTATTATTTTTCTCCCAAATATGTATAGTTAACGTAATCTGGAGGAGCGAAGCCACCTAATTCAAGCAAATCTTTGCTTAAAAGGTGACTGCAAAATTAACAATGTAATTTACATAAGTTGATGAAATAAACATTTTTATTTATTTTTATATCTGTCCTGTGGTAATTATCTTCTAAGTATTCGGAGACCGCGCACGGCATAAAGTTCACAAAATACACGGTGCATATAGTACAACTACGGCACGCAGTGCGCGGTGCGAGAGGGGAGGCGTGCTAGAGTGCGCGACCAAAACGCGGGCAGACGTGTGAGGGCAGCAGACGTCGTTGATGGTTCTCTCTGTGTACGCAATTTTTCGATCTCGCCACAACGTTGTGGTCTCAGATAGGTTTTCGTAAATTACTTCTTTCAATCGCATGCTTCGGTTAGGTTAAATACTCGTATTACTTATACTGTCTGGTTTTGGTTTTTATGTTTTCATTCTTTGTTATTATTCTTGTTTTGTTAACAGACTTAGTAATTTCTTTTAATTTAATATGTAGGCACTTCTAAAGATTTCGTTCTAATGAGAGCTATGGTTTGGAACGACTTGGACAGATGTCAACTTGACGTAACACTAAGCACTAGTTTTTGGCGCGAAGAAGTGACAGAAGTCAAGGAGAGAGTAAGAAAATGGCGGGTTGGATTGAGTTGTGAATTTGTGATAAAACTTATGGAGAAATACAGTGAGAGTGACTGATTGTTCGTGTAGATAAAACTACGTGCTTCGTGGAATGTCGTATACCTACGTTATTCTCCAATACATAACGTGATCCGTTACATTATGTTGACAATTAGACAGTACTCCCTATATCAGATCGAGGTATATAAAGGGCTAGTTATTAAGGAGACTAGTGAAATAACAATCGAACAATTTGTAATTAGAAATTACCTACCGAAAGAAAGTGGTATCTAGCGGGAAACTTCAAATAAGTGAAGACTTGTGTGACGCGTATTCGGTCAGAACATAATTTTATTTGTAGCACCAGGAGTAACTGAAAAACATTCTCCCGACCATAAAGTTTGATCATGATGGTTTAAAAGCTTATTGAAAGGTCTACTTCTTGCTCAATTAAATTTGGAGAGTTTACAATAATAGTAACTAGTTCAAACCAATGAAGATAACTAAATTTTGATAATAATTTTTTCCACTAAGGCCGGTAAATGTTAGTTTAGTTGAAAAGTGCTTGAAAATGGTTTGTTTAAAATTAATGCTTCAGCCTTTTGAGTTCAGCTGTTTAGTTAAATTGTAAGAATACTGGAAAGATTCCAATAAGTTTGTACAAAAACCAGGAACTAAAATTAAGACTTGATTTTGCAAATCATGGCCCGGAGGGAATCATGACTATTTAGGAAACATGGTTAACAAGTTTGAAAAGTACCTCAAGTGATGGAATTATTAACTCTACCTGCCTGGTAGTATGGTGTGTTAAAAGTAATGGTAATAAAGTTGTAATTGAAGAATGTACTGCGCATGAGAAAGTTCAGATTTACCAAACATCTGATTATGGAAAGTATCTACAATAACTGGTAAGGTCACTTTATTGTTATTATAATTCACTGGAAAAACATTACCTTCGGGTACGGAAAAAAATGGCAAAATATATGAGATTTGCAAGCATCGAAATGTCATATGATCAAACTCTTACATTTTGGCATTTCAATCATGGCCATCGCCAAATTTGAAATGCCAAAATGTAATTATGTGTTTTGTTACTCCTCCGCTGTTTTTCACTCCGCTTTTCTTATTTATTTTACTGTGTGATCCAATACAGTTGAACCGTTTCTCAGGACTCGTTGCTTCGTAGCTTCATTGACTCGGCGCTTATCTGGTGGTCGACACTATTGATTCTGGTATTCAGAAGTTGAATCTCCTGAAAGCCTATCGCATATACTATTGTATGTGACAACAATTTAACGCTAATATAGTAATTTTAATTGCATTTCGTTGATAACAATAGTAGAAATTTTACTTTACGTTATATTTGCTATTCTACGTTACGTTACGTTATATTAGCTTTGTTTATGTGTAATCAATTTGGCTTATGAGGCATTTATGTTTGCTTTCAAGTTCTGTATACTTTCCATCGGGTAGACACTAGACCTGTTCACCAAGCTAAAGGTTCTTTGGAGTATATTTTAAAGGAATTAACAGTGTTATGTTAAGTATTTTATTGTTATCTTCTTTTAAAAGCTTCTATTATTGCATCATTTTGATTAACCTTCAACTCTCTATTCACTGTTATGAGAGGTAACATTGCAAAAATATGCAGATGTCTCAACTTCAGTCGTATGATGCATTGCATACCACTAAAGTGTAGCCACAGATGATATAATACTAGCATACAGATGCCTCATCCCATACAAAGAAACCGTGCCGACGTAACTAGCGTTTTTCATCTGATTAATCTTGTTATTTTTGTAAGTACATCAATCGCGTTCGATCCCGTTTCACGGCAATAGATGGTATTAGCAGCGACTTGCAAGTAAAAGGGTTTACTAGGTTCGTGAATATTTAATTCTTTAAATACGAAGGTTCGTTTTACAGTATTTTTTTGCACGTTTTTACAGTCTTTTTGCACCGAAATGCAAACAATGCAAATTTAAAAAATCGCGTGGAATGACTCAGAAATTAAAAAATGCGCCATCTACTGGCATCAATTTTAAATGATCCGTTAAAATTATTTTTGAAATGTGGATTAAGAGCCCAATATTCCATAATTTTGTACTTAGGAGAGTTGATTAAACAAGAACATACAATTTTTATGTTCAATTCCAGAAAATGTTAATTTTACACACGATTATTATATTCTATTGAATTGTGTGTACATGTCGCGCCATCTAGTGAAATTTATTTGAACCAAAATTTCTTTATTAGCAATGAGACCCCGTGGTGTAGCTAAAATAAATATTGGAAACCATCTACTGCTTGACCTATAGTGCTGACAATCTATGAAGTCTAATTTGACTGCTATAAAAATACTTAATAATAATTAAACTTGAATATTATAATAATTAATAATAATAATTAATTGAACGGATGGCCGATGGGGCAGAAAGGTTCTGGAGTGGCGTTCGCGAACCGGAAGACGTTGCGTTGGAAGGCCTCCCACCAGGTGGACCGATGAACTGGTGAAGGTTGCGGGGATCCGCTGGTTGCGGGACGCACGAGACCGGTCAATGTGGCGACGCTTGGGGGAGGCCTATGTCCAGCAGTGGACGTCTTTCGGCTGATATGATGATGATGATGATGAATTAAACTTGATGCTTACAAATGATTCTCGTTGTTATAGTGTATGGGTAACATAGTAATTAATTAGGATTATGAATTTGATTTTTTAAGTTCTTACGTACAAAGTTAGGTATCACGGCATGTTAAATGAGAAACGACATCGGACTATTTAGCGTCCTACCGTCTGAAGCGTCCTACCGTCTGATCCTAGCAAACGAACCAATATTCCTCCAGGTACACGACACAAAACCGCCTTTGCCAGACACCAATACTTCACATTAAGTACACTAATCTACAAGAAAATTCACAAAGAACTAAATACACTCGATTGCAATAAATTTAAATTAAAAGCTAAGGTGATGGAATGGCTACTTCTACAGGACTATGAACAAACTGAATCACTACTCATATACATTGCCTGATATTGCATTATATTAGCTTTATATTTCTGCACATAATAACACCTCACACTCACTACTCTCAAACAAAAACTCACCAATCATACATCATAAACACATCCCCACACACATTCACCTATTCACTATTACGTAGATATTTATTTGTTATCAATATTATTTTTCCTATTTCTTAGAATATAATAATAATAATATTTTTTACGTAAATCTGACTGTTAACACGAACAATAGGTAGGCACAGTCCGCTGTTATATAAACCCTATTTTTAAGTAACCTCACAGCTGAACACTGTCTCTTAAGATACAGGTTATCCTAGTTTGAGAGGCAGGGCTCACAATATCTGTATACAGACTTCTGCAGCGTAGTAAGAATCTTGTTAATCAGTGTATACTAATGTATGTTTCTTTGTGACAATAAACTATTATTATTATTATTATTACTTCTTAGATTGTCATGAGTAGAATTGAGTAATTTAAAGTCATTTTATTTATATAATTTAGGTTCACGTTTGATCATGCATTATGGAACCTGAGTGATTATGTGGTCGAATGTGCAGGATTTTTCCTAGAAATAACTTATACAATCTTGACTTAAGAGGAAACGGGGGGCAGAGAGCGCCGACTGAATTTCCTTAGTAAGAAGTCGTAATTCGAGGTTTGGCTCTCGTCTCTTTCCTCCTCCAATATTGGACCAATTTAAAAGATATTCCGTAAAATGAAATTTAAAGATATGTCCCTATGTTTTCCTTTTTGATGATACATTATCTTTAGAAGCACTAGAGCCCTCAAAAAGTGCTCAAAATTGCGCTGTCAACCTCTGTTGCACTAAGCCTCTGCTTAGTGCAAATTTGGCAAATATAAATGAAAAAAGGAAAACATAGGGACATAGTATATAACTTACTTTACCAGTTTAAGGAATATCTTTTAAATTGGCCGAATATTGGAGGAGAAAAGAGACGAGAGCCAAACCTCGAATTATGACTTTTTACTAAGGAAATTCAGTCGGCGCTCTCTGCCCATATTTCCTCCTAAAGGCGCCCAGGTTGTAGCTTTCTGAAAACAAAGACTCCGGCAGGGAATTCCACTCCTTAGCTGTACGCAGAATCATCATACAATGTAAAAGCAACATAAAGTAAAAAAAAAAGCCAAGTGGGCCGCTGTAGGTACACCTATTCAGATTGCGTACTCCGATGAGCCACAATGCGATTGCGGAACCGCACCGCAAATGATGTCCCACCTGTTGGCCTGCTCCCTGTACACAAACATGCGCCATGAAATACCTGTTCGAGTCCAGCGCTAGGGTTGTCTACGTGACTGAGTTCTGGTCGAAGCACAACATCTATATTAAAAACAGTAAATGGAATCATCGACAGGATGATGAAGAAGAAGGAAACCTGCATACGAGTTTACCCAATGTCTTCTGCAAACTCTGCTAAAAATAACGGCTAAATATAACATCATGTCAATACATTCGTGGCATTGCGAGATCATTCATTTAAGTCAAGGATAAAACACAGATAGCACAATGTCAATAACAGGATACTGCAGGGAGGATGTCGTGGGCCGAGCCTGTTTCACCATAGATTATTACTTACTGTGTTTTAGAGTGTCATGCCATACGTACTTATTAATCCATAATAAATACTTTATTCTTAAAATGATTAGCTATAAACCTTTTCTGTTTCTTTTAATATTGAGCGTTGCAAAAAGTGAAGTGGACTTCAAAACTGTGTGTAGGAACGATTACAGAAATATGAACAATAACCAAATCGATGTGTTGAAATATTGTTCTCACAATATGTGTATCGAGAAATGCTGTGATGAAGGTGAAATGTTTGCTCCAAATGGTACATGCGTCAATACAAAGAGGATGTTTGAAATGTTTAAAAAGGTTACAAGGCTTGCTAAAGACGTCGACTATTCCAAGATCGACTTATATTCGTGGGACGGAAGTACTAAACAAAATACGAAAAAGAGTTTTGTTTTCGTTCGAAATCACAGAAACATACAAAATTGCACGTCTGAGCACGCAATAACAAATGAGTTTTTTATTATAGAGGTAATTGTTTTTATTTTGAATTTCTTGCTTGTTATTGTAGGTAAACACAAACATAGGGCAAGGTGCCTCCTCCTACAGAACATTCTGAACACGAAGGGGTAAGTGCTTTGTATCATCTGAGAGGGATTTTTTAAATGCAAGGCGCGAGAGAAAATATGAATTTCACTTACAAGACCCGAGACACTCCCAGACGTTAGATTTCTACAAAAAAAATATGGGATTAAGTAGTGTTAGTATGTACTCATATTTTTTAGTTTGAGCCAAAGGCCTATTTACGTATCAGATGCTAAAGGTACGCAAACACTCTTTTCTTAAAGTTTGATCACTGATTTTATGTATGCTTTACAGAATATTTAGAAATCTTACTAATATTATAAATGTGAAAGTTTGGATGGACGTTTTTATGGATATGCATATCTTCTTTCTCTTCTTAGCGACCTTCTTGTTGCCCCGCACTTGATGATGTGCGCGATATCGCCTATCGACGCAATTTAAATTGCTTCGCGCCTTCAGTAAAGTCCCTTAGTATCTTTGTTATTCTAAATAACATTGTAAATGCAAATGTGAGTTCTTTTTTTGTTACTTAATTGCACCGGAATGGCTGAACGGATCTGGATGAAATTTGGCACAGAGATAGATAATATTCTGGAATAGTTTCATACTGGTATAAGGGATAAGAAAACACTTTTCACGCGGGCGTAGCCGCTGGCAGAAGCTAGTTTATACTAACAAAAAATAGTTTAAAAAAACTATAAAACACACTTTAATAAAAAACCAAACTAATTTAAAGATATTGAAAATTATTTTTACTGTTTTTTTTTGGTTTTCTATTAAAGCGTTCTTTTTTAGGTTTTTCAAACAATTATTTACTTTTAATTCAATCGCTAATCCTGAAGATCCTGGGAAAGATAATGGGACTAACTATATAAATTATAGCATTGTCATCGGTCCTTGATAAGTATGCAAAGTTTCAAATTAATCCGATGTTTGAAGGGGGTAAAAATCACGTTCAAAAATTCCTTTACATAGATTCATAGATACATACAAGCCAAGCTAATAAGAGGTAGTTGCCAACACAAATGTTTACGAAAGTACATAATAACACTACTCTATCCCACACATTTTATTTGTAAAGCTCAGTAACGTTTGGGGCTTCTGGGATCTTGCTCTATAAGGCTTCTGTCAGCGGTAAAGTTTGTCAGAAAAACTATTTTTATTAGATAGACAAGCGCTACCGAAATGTGACGTGGTCAAATCTTTTCATTTTTACTTTTCGACAATCGTTATGCCTGATGTTATGCTTCCTATTCCATTCAAATTTCATACTAAACGCATAGGAATAAAGCGCAATTTAGGACACACGGTATGTCGTCATAACCACGTCCAAGCAACGACATACCGTGTGTTATTTCCATGCATTTTGTATGGAATAGAAAACCGCTCGTGCCATGTCCGCGCCCGACACCATTTCTGTGTGGCCTGCTCCTAAGCCGACTGAACTCATCTTTATGGGCTGCAGTCTGCCTATAAATTGCCTAAACATAGCAATAATAGATATCAAATTAAAGCGGTAAGTATTATAAACATACTTTCAGAATTTTTCTTCCTACTATTTATATTTGGGTGATGTCAAATTCCTCCTTCTCCCATAATTTCACATTGTGTTTGACATGACAGAGACAGAGAGCTTTAAGTTTATGCCAATACTGTCCAGCGCTACCGTACTTACCTACATACAGGTAAATGCTCTGAAATTGTTCACTATAACCCGTGTGCCCGATGTGTTTTCCCATTGGCAAAAATGAAGACATTCCATACAATTTTACAAGGAAGGATCTTTTATAGTTTCACCAAGTCCCAAACTCAGATACATAAGTCGTGGGTTACATTCAGTATGCAGATATTCTTTCTCTTCTTAGCGACCTTCTTGTTGCCTCGCACATGATGATGTGCGCGATATCGCCTATCGACGCAATTTAAATTGCGTTGCGCCTTCATAAAGTCCCTTAGTATCTTTGTTATTCTAAATAATATTGTAAATGCGAATGTGAGTTTGTTTGTTACGCTTTGAGGACGGATTTGGATGAAACTTGACATATGGATAGGCCAGAACCTGGATTAGGACAGGATAGCCCAATATAATGTTGCCTTGGGATAACAAAACACTTTAGATGCTGGTGAAGCCGCGAGCAGAAGATTTAAAAATATATTCTTGTGCATAATTTCATGCTTCTAGAACAATTGGTTTGGGCTGCACGTAATCTATTCGTGAAGAAATCTATGGGCTTAAGACTTTTATTAAGTAGAAGATCGTATATGCCACATACAAAAAATTTTATATGTACAGGATGGATCGATCAGAATGCAAGATACAAGTGGATCGAATTCATGGTCTAGCATTAACAGACTAGAATATTGCATAGAGTTCAAGTTAACTATTTTAAACAAAAAGCCACGAGTAAAACTTCTCGTGAGAGAATATAATGCAGATCCAGAAGATGAAGACAAAAAATCTATATTTGTTTTAGTAGGTGAGTAAAGCTTCTTCCGATCTTTCTGGCCTGGAGCCATATTCTGACGTCTCAAAAGTATCGTGGTTCCACTGTGAAAGACGGACCTATACAAGTCAAAGAGCAGTATCCCTTTTTTACAGCGGAATCATGATAGCGTTAACACGCAATTCGTTCCCTGATGTGATTTTATTCTATTCTAATCTTTCTAAACTTCTTTGTGATTAACACGCCGTTGTATGTATTACTAGCTGTTCCCCGCGGCTTTGCTCCCGTGGACCAACCCACAGGGCCCAATTTCGGGATTGAAAAATAGCCTATGTCACTCAGGAATAATGTAGCTTTCTATTGGTGAAAGATTTTTTTAAATCGGTCCAGTAGTTTCGGAGCCTATTCGGTACAAACAAACAAAAAAATCTTTCCTCTTTTGCAAGCAGCTTTGAGTCGTTTAGTGGTATCCAGCAAGAAAAGAATCGACAATTTTTTTTTTTTAAATTTCGAATTCGAGTTTTTTTCGATTTTTTGCATTTTCTGAGAAGATTTACTACAGTAACATATTTTTTTTTTCACCATCGGAAAGTAGAGATTTCAACGAACAGAAAACATACCAACTTTTTGAAAAAAGCTGATATTTTGACGGGTGAGTTTTCGATTGAAAATTAGGGTGTTTTTTCGATATAAATTTAAAATAAGGTGAAAAAATAAATATTTTTAATCAAATAAATTACAGCGTATTTGGGACATAAAAAGGTAAGTTTTCACCAAATTTCGTTAAAAAAAAAATTTTTGTAAAAGATAAAAATAAAAAACCAAAAACTTGGTTTTTTTAATTTTTCACATAAATTTTGAGGTTATGTGAAAAAAGTGTAAATACAAAAGTTTTAGATCTTTTTATTACCTACAACTTTGCGATTTGATTTTTTTCGATAGGACTTTTAGTTTTGCCGGAAATCGAGAAAAACCGTTTACCCTTAAAAACTCACCCCCATCCCCTTTCCGACCTCAGATCGCCCGTAAATTATTTTTCCTTTCATTTTTATAATATTCCCCTCCTTTTCTAATGGGTTTCATCCTACTATTATTTTTTTTCACTTTTTATTATTTTTTCTTCCAACTATGCTTTAATTGCATCACAATCACACTAAAAACTCAGTACAAAGCGAGTCTTTAATGCTCTAGAGCAATAAAAATGTATGAAATTTCATTATTGCACCGTTTTTTTTTAATCGCACCAAAAGTTGCCAATCTCAATGGATTAGCTCTATTCAGCCAGCCGATATCAATACTTTTTTTTTTACGTACGTATTATTCATTTCTATCCTATTTGTTCCAAATTTAAAAAATGATTGCTGCTGATTTCAAAATGAAAGAAATTAAAAAAGTGATTTATCTACCTATAGGTAATTGTTGAAAGAAAAGCAGATTATGCACCTCGCCTTAAGTAATTTATATTGCCCTCGTGCCTGTTAGATTAGAGCCCTCGCTAGCGCTCGGGCTCTAAATCAGGCACTCGGTGCGATAATAAATTACTTTGTGCTCGATGCAATAATCTACTATTAAAGGACCCTGGTCTATAATATTTATGTATTATTACAAAACTTTTGCTTTTGTGTACCCCTTTAGAAGGTCAATGTAAATCATCTGTCATCAACGGCAGCAAAGAACAAAAAAATTTATATTTACAACATTAAATTTTGGTCGTATAAATCGCAGTGAAGGTCATCCGGTACATCAAAAATTATCGATTCATAAATATAAAATTAAAAAATAATTAAAAACACACAAAAATATAAACAGACTCGACTTCCAAAGCAAAAAATAAAAAGTGCAAAAATAACTTTCGTTGCGGCAGTCAATTTTGCAGAATGATAAAACAAGAGGTATCAAAGACACCGACTTCCGAAACATAAGTAATTTTTTTATTTTTTTATGTTTTGCTTTGGAAGTCGGTTTATTTGTTTGTATTTTTTTTTATTATAAATCGATACGGTTTCATGTACCGGATAGATCCCCCACGGGACTTAAACGACCAAAATTTAACGGTGTAATATCAGTTATCTGATCTTAACTTAACTGTTGTGAAAAAGCTAGAATCGTTCTTGAAGAAGTTGTTACATTTTTGCGCTTAAAACGCTCTCCTAAAAACTAGTGCTTTTGTAGATAGCCGTTTATTCTTTGCTGCCTTCGACATACGTTACAATTGAAAGTTTTTGAAAGTTAGCCCCTGTGCTTCTGTTAACAATTACTATGTCCAATCTCTGAAAGATTGCCATTTCACTTAATTTGTAGAACATAGAAAAATATGTATTGTTACAATCCCAGACAAGTAATTATTCTTTTAATGTTGCAAATTTTCCAGGGTTGCTGGTGTCATCGTTCTTCCTGGTGCTGGTACTCGTGGTCTACTGTTTGTTACCCAAGCTGCAGAATCTCATAGGCCTTGTACTGATGGCTTACACGTTTTCCATTCTCGTCAAATTCTTACTTAAAATTGCCATACATCTAAGCAACAAATCATTGACAACAAATCCCTGCAAAATTATATGTAAGATTAATATTTTCTAGTCTTGACTCATTAACATTTTAAAATTTTGTTCAGAATAATATTTGCAAAAAAAGAAACTATAACTTAACTCAAATCATCATCATCTTTCTGCCCTCATGCCATGTTACTTGGGGTCGGCGCAAAACGTTTTCTTCTTCCATGCCATCCTGTCACGCTATCACTAACTCCCTTTTCTTTCATATCACTCCTCACACAGTCCATCCATCTTTTATTTCGCTTTCCTCTCCCTCTCAATCCACCCATTATATTCACAACTCTTATAGTAACATGCGTTTCATTCCTCTTCATCACATGACAAACGGTTTCCTTTCAACTTTGGCACCACTTTCAAACTGCCTCTAATATACTCATTTCTCACTTTATCCATTCTCGTCGATCCGCACATACATGTCAACATTTTCATCTCTCCAAGTTACCGCTACCTAACTTAGCTCAAAATTTATGTTAAAACAAGTTTTAACATAAATTCTGCCTAACCTGCTGGGGAAGTGGCGTGAGTTTATGTATGTATGTATGTATATTGAAGTAAAATATAATTGCAACAAACAACGTATATTTTTTGTTATTTTGCGGTTTGATGTATATTATATTATTTGTTCAGTCTTATCCTGTTTGGTATTCCTACGTATACATAGCTTAAATATACTTTATATTATTCTAGCTCCAATGCTGTATTTTTCTGCGGTATCAAGTTTCTTCTGGTTGAATGTCATGTCTTTTGATGTTTGGTGGTCATTAAGGTAATTTATTAAACTTTCACAAGCTCATCATTATAGAAATTACAAGTTAATCATTCTCCCTTTTTTGTTTTATCTTGATGAGTTATATCTGGGCTGAAATTTCGGAACGGGGCATAACAGTAAGGACAAATAGGTAATTTAACCGTTGTATCCAGGAAAATGCTTTTAGGCTGTTGTCCTCAACTGTCTGAGTAAACCTAAATTCAAAGCATTTATTACGTCTAAAGCATTTCAAGGCACTTTTTATTTTATAAAAGGCTATCAGTCAGCTCAAAAAAATTAAGCTACGAGCATTTTTATGTTCCAAAACGCTGACATTACGAATAAGAACTCGTAGAACTCTCAAAAAAAGTGTTTCAAATTAATAAGTTATTCGTTTTGCTTCTATATGAGAAAATATATTTATGAGAAAATTCTTTCTTCCTTATCCCATGTTATTTAGCGTCAGCGCAACACATTTACTTCTTCCTTTGACGAATCAACACGCATATATTAACAACACCTATAAGTGAACAAACAAAAAAATAAACAAAATAAAGTATACGGATTAAAAATGGCAATTAAGACATTTACCACTTGACTAGCCTATTAACAGTAACGGATAAGGTACAAGCCTTAAGGCCCTTGCGGTCCTGTAGTTACTGCGTAATATCTGTTTACATATACTAGTTTGTCTCTTGCAGAGGTCATCGTAAAAGGTGTGAGATAAACCGACGAGGCGAGCACGTGAAGTTCATGTGGTATTGTCTGTATGCCTGGGGGACACCACTTCTGATGACAGCCATTGTCACCACATTGGATAATATAAACTTAGAAAATCTGAATATTATCAAACCACCCTTCGATGACTGCTTCGTTTTTGGTATGTATAGGTTTAAGTAAAGCTTAAATTAACCACATATCCCTAGCTGTATTGTAGTAAGTCTGGTGGATGAGGAGCCAATAGTTACTCCCCAAGTTTTCAACGTTTCAGAATCAAATTCCACCTAAGAAATTTTAAATAGATTTTTTCTTTTTCAGCAAAAAGTGTTGAATCATACTTTATTATACCAATCGGGGTAATAATTTTCGTTAATATCATATTGTTCTTTTTGACTGTCTACAACATATGGATGATAAAACGCGCTGTTAATAGATGTCAAGATTCTAGAAGCAGTAAGCAGGATACAAACAGGTAGATAACTTAGACATACATGATAATTTTACCACCTTCATCTTCACTCCAGCCCCTTTGGTCACGCAATCGATCTATATATTGGTTAAGCATTATCGAAGTGTTTATAAACCATAATGCTATAAAGTTCGATAAAAGATGTCAAATTGCGAATAAACTATAATATGACATCGCAATGTTCTTCTGCATCACATCGCCGGTATCTTGCCCGAAAAACAGGCAGCATTGACACAAATTAATAAAATATTGAACAGTTTGACTATCTGCCTGCAGTTTTAAGCTGAGTGAATCATTTCGAAAAAAATAACGGATCTGACGCAGAATGTCCCATTCGCAAAATGTCACCGTGAAAACGAATGTCCTATTAGCGAAACGTCCGATTCGCAAAATGTCCCATTCTCAAAAAGTCACATTCTCAAAAGGTCCCATTCTCAGAAGGTTCCATTCTCAAAAGGTCCCATTCTCAATAGGTCCCATTTGCATAAACTCGTTTCAAATTCAAATTCAATTCAAATTCAAATAGCCTTTATTAACAAACTTAAAACTAATATTTACATATTTTTTTTTTTTTTTTTTTTTTTAGATTATCAGACATCGGTTTGTTTGTCTTGCTCACTAGCATAGGCCTCCCCCAGACTCTTCCACAGTACACGATCTTGTGCTTTTCTCCTCCACGCAGCGCCTGCTGTCGATCTGAGATCATCTTCCCATCTACGCACTGGTCTTCCCCGTTTCCTCATCCCCTCTCTCGGGTACCATTCAGTAACATCTTTGGCCCACTTCTCTATTCTACTTCGGAGTGTGTGACCTGCCCACTGCCACTTTAGTCTTTTAATTGTGAATGTCACGTCCATAATATTAGTTTCTTTCCTTATGAGTTTTAATTTGACTTTATCTTTTCTCTTCAGGTTTAACATGCTACGTTCCATGTTATGTTGGCATGTTGCTAATTTGTTTATGTTTTCATTAGTAAGAGGCCAGGTTTGGCAGCCATACGTCATAACAGGAAGGATGCAGGCGTTGAACGTATGTCTTTTTAGGTTTAGAGGTATAGATGGATTTTTTAGAATTTCTTTTAATGACCAATACCTTTTCCATGAAGAGTTAATCCTATTTTGGATTTCTTTAGTGGTGAGTTGAGTTGGGGAGATAATTTGTCCTAGGTATACATACTCTTCAACATATTCGATGTTTTTGTTATTTATAGAAATAGGTGATTTTGTGTGGTTGGTCATTAATTTAGTTTTAAGCGTGTTCAACTGAAGTCCAACTTTGGTGCTCACTCTTACTAGCTGTTCTAGCATTTCTTGTAGATGTTTAGGGTTATCCGTAATCAGAATGAGATCGTCAGCAAAACGTAGATGATTAAATGTTGCTCCGTTTAGTTTAATTCCATAGCCATCCCAGTCCAGATTTCTAAATGCCTGTTCTAGAGTGGCAGAGAAGAGTTTCGGCGACAGTGGATCTCCTTGTCTCACACCCTTCTTTATAGCGAATTTTTCTCCTACACTTTCTGTTTTTACTCTAGCTGTCATATTTGTGTAGATTTCCTTAATTATTCTGATGTATTTCTTGTGTACACCTTGACTCAGTAGTGCTTCCCAGATACATAGGTGTTTTAGAGAATCAAATGCCTTGTTGTAGTCTACGAATGCAAGGTAATACGTCATTTGATACTCGTTGTATTTCTCAATAACCTGTTTTATCGTATGTATGTGGTCCACTGTTGAGAAGCCGCTGCGGAATCCTGCTTGTTCTTTTGGTTGGTTCTCATCTAAAATCTTTGTGATTCGGTCCAGAATTACCTTAGCGAATATCTTATACAAGTTCGATATCAAACTTATCGGGCGGTAGTTACCGATATCGTCCCTACTACCCTTCTTGTGTAGTAAGATAATCGTTGAAGTTGACCACTGAGGAGGTATTTCTTCTTTATCCAGTATTTCGTTGAACAGGTCCCGCATAGCTTCCATTATGACGTGAGTTGTGCCTTTCAAGAGTTCGTTTGAGATACCATCTTCTCCAGGTGATTTCCCGCTCTTTTGAGATTGTATCGCTTTACCTATTTCTGCATCCAAGATTGGAGGAACTTCTTCGTCGCCATGCTTGTCTATTAGGATGGGTGTTTGAGGTGGGCTGTAATTCTCACTGTATAGGTCTCTGTAGAAGTTGGTTGCAACCTTCAGTATGTCAGTTCTCTTTGTCTTGTCTTTCTTATTTCTTTTATCGTGTAATTTTGGTATCCAATCTGTAGATTCTTGTAATTCTTTCCAAGCTTTTTTCACGCCTCCTTTGGTTTTTATATGGAATATTATTCTTTCAGTTCTTGTGTCTTGTCTATGTTTCCTTATACATTCTTTAATTTTCTTGCTTGTGTGCGCTATCTCCTTTCTGTCTCTTGGTATTTGTTGTTGTAAGGTTTGGCGTTTGAGTAATAGCTCTCTTGCTTTTTCACCTACTTTGTCTTTGTTAGTTTTAATTGATGCTACTCTACTCTCTGTTTCTTGTAGTTCTTTTTCCAGGTTGTCATATTTTTCGCATATGCTTACAGTTTCATCTACGTTTTGCAGTGCTTCTTCGAGATGGACCAAAACGTTATCTGGTAGCGGCAGGTGTAATTTTTTATTTGAGTTCCTTATGTTCTTCCTTGTTGGTTTTTGTTGACTGCCATGGATTTTCCCGCGTACCATACGGTGATCGGTGTTGAAATTGAGTTGTTTAATGACATTAACGTCCATGAAAAGTTTTCGTTGATTAGTGATTATTAGGTCAATTTCGTTTTTCACAATGCCATTAGGCGAAATCCATGTCCATCTTTTATGTGGTTTTTTATTGAAGAAGCTGTTCATTATGTATAAGTCATGTTCTTGGATGAAATCAATCAACCTTTGACCGTTTTTGTTCCGTCGTCCAGTCGTGTGAGGGCCTAAGTATTTACTTTCGGTATTTGTTCTTTTGCCTAATTGGCTGTTAAGATCGCCCATTAAAATAACTGTGCTGTTTAAATTCTCCATCGTCAGTGTGAGTTCTTGGTAAAAAGCGTCTTTTATTTCTTCTTTGGTGATTTCAGTAGGTGCGTAGACTTGAACTATTGATATTGGATGATTGTAACCAGGTAACTTAATATTTAGAACTGCTATTCTATCCGACACACCGATGAACCCCTCAATCTTGGATTTCAAATATGATTTTATTAGAAAACCTACACCATATTGTCCTGCGGTCGTATTTTTATAATAAAAAATAAAATCTCCATGTTCTTCTATTTTTTCTTCAGAACGTCGAACTTCGCATAAGCCAACGATGTCCCATTTTATTGATTGAAGAGCCTGTTCTAGTTCGTATAGTGACTCATGTGATTTCAGCGTCCTTGTATTCAGGGTTGCAATATATAGGCTGTGTTTTTTGTTTTCATTCATAGTTTTTAGGTTTTTAATGGTGGTTTTTGGGATTTTATTCGTAGCTTTTAGGTTTTTATTAGTAGTTGTTGAATTTTTAATTGAAGTTGTTGGGTTTTTACTGTTAGTTGTTGGGTTTTTATTCGTAGTTGTTGGGTTTTTATTCTTATTTGTTGGGTTTTCATAAGCGGTTGATGAGTTTTTGTTTGTAGTTTTTAGGTTTTCATTTCTATTTTTTAGGTTTCTATTCGTAGTTTTTAGGTCTTCAGTCGTGGTATATAGCTTTTTATTCGAAGTTTTTTGGTTTTTATTCGTGGTTTTTTGGTTTTTCTTAGTTGTTTTTAGGTTTTTATTCGTTGTTTTAAGGTTTTTATTCGTATTGTTTAGGTTTTCTTTTGCTGGTTTTTGGTTTTCTATTGTTGGTTTTTGTTCATAACGGGGTGAATCTGGGGGGTTTTGGTCTTTTTCCCCCACGGGGACCAGCCGGCTTGGGGGAGATTTTTCCAAGGAAAACTTTTTTATATTTTTTAATTTTTGTGGTTTTGTGTATGAAGTACATTTGGGGGGGCTTGCTTGTTGCTATTCCGATTCGTCTGAAGAGAGAGCTGTGGTGTATCTCGGTGTTTCCTGATTGCTTGTACCTTGTAAGAAGGAAGTCATTGAGCTTTGTCCTTTGGGTTTACTTTTGTACACTTTGGTTCGTTTGGTAGCTTGACCTTTAGGTGAACGAGGTTTGCTTATATATGAATTTGTGGTATGGTTTGGCGGAGTAATTTCCAGCTCTCTCTTTTGGGTTAGTTTATTCTGGTTTTCAAATAAATCCTCCTTACTGATGATTGGTTTCGTATTGGATCCGGTTTCTTTGACTACAAGGCGATCATAACGTAGAAATGCAATTTTTCCCTCATTTCTCTCCATTTGTACTTGTTTTTGTAATTCTCGGCGCTTTTCCAGGATTTGTTTGGGGTAATCCTCTTTTATATAAATTGGTTTACCTTTAAGATTTTTCTGGTTTTTTAGAATAGACAGTTTTTTACCATAAGTGGTGAAGGTTACAGTAATGGGTCTTACTTTGTTTTCAGTATTTTTCCCCATTCTTCTGACCATTTCTAGTTCATTGGCAGAGCAATCAATTTTTAAATCTACTGAAATAATTTTTAAAATGGATCTTTCCAGTTCCTCATATGACTTTTCTTCTTCCATTACACCAAAGAAAATTATATTCTTGAATCTTATGTGTTTTTCTATGTTGAGAATTCTATGGTTTTGTTCTGCTTCATTTTTTTTATATCATCAATTTGTTCTTGAATTATACTAAAAATACTCATAAATACTGGACTACCAGTTGACAGTGAACTACCAAAATAGTGGATAAAAACTCAAAAAGAACGTTTAAGTGATTAACTTTTCCTCAACAAGTGATTAACTTTAAAGTGTGACCTCAAAAGTGTACACAATAGCAATCATTAACAATTTTTTTCTCATCCAAAATCAAAAATTGTAACCTAACAAAATCGACACAAGTGACATCTGTGATCGAGTAGCAAAACGTCGTACGTCATTGATTTGTTATCGCGCTGTTTCGAAGTAGTGCATAGTAATGTCGGAAGAGGGCGTCATGCAACATGTCAACATGTCGACATTTGAAAAATTAATTAAAGAGTTAAGAGTTGACATCAAAAAGGACTCCGAACAGGTGTCGAGTCAATTGGAAAGCAGAATTACACACAGCATAAACGAAAATTTAGACCGAAAATTTAGTATAAACTCGTTTATGGTGAGTTAAATCCCAATGTCCGATACAACCCGATGTCTGATGACGAGCAATTGGCTTGTTGGTAGTGTCCCTGCACTCCAAACCAGCGGTTGTGGGTTCGAATCTTGTTAGGCATCCGCCTAACACATATCCATGTGTAACGGATTGATCTCGTAATATACAGTAAAATCGTTCACAGCAACCCACTTCTATACTATTTATATCCTAAACGCCGATGAAATCAATAATATTTTATTCTATTCTTATTCTTTATTGTACACAAAACATACAAATACAATCGGACAGTTTATGTACAAAGGCGAGCTTAACCCATAGTTGGGTTCTCTAACAGCAAACCTCAGTTGCGTAGAGAAATATGCATTTGAGGATAGTACATTCATGTGCACAACAAAAGTTTATTAAAACTCTTAACAATTTTAAATACTTACTCACTAAATAAACAAAACCAATATGTTAATTTATTGTGCATTAAAGCTAATTATTATTACCAACTACCTGTTTTTAGATTCGTCACATACATAAAGTTATCCGTGGTCATGGGAGTGAGTTGGTGCTTGGAGCTCCTTCCTCATGATACGGAATTATGGCTGTTCATTCTGACCACTACATATAACTTACTTATCGGGGTCGCCATATTCTTTTTATTTGTCTTCAATAAACGAATATTCATCAAGCTGTGTAAGAGGTGAGTAGTACATACAGAACATGAGGCTGGGCATTGGCATGCAGACGCGGACGCATAAGTTGGGACTTTGTAATTAGTCAATTCCAGAGAGAAGGAAAAATGTAGTAAATACCACATGCATTATGCGAAACACTGCTTAATATGAGACAACTACGATTTATCTAATGTTACGGTATATAACGTCTCATAGTTCTGTGATCAAACCACAGTCCAGAATTCAGTTTAGACCAGGTCTAGTGCCACCGTTCTCAATAAAGAAAAAGTATCCCAGTCTTGTGATGTGCTTGTAGCTAAAATATAACCTCATTAATAATATTTCGAGGCTCGCAAATTACAAGATTATGCAATCACCACTATTTATATAAATGTTTAAGCGATCACAATGCCGGTTACTTCCATAAGCTGGCAGATTCCAAATCATGACCTACTTATATCAAGCAATAGCAATGGCATACTTGTCTATAAACAAGCGAATACAAATATTTGTATTTTCATTGAAACTTACTTGCCGGGTAACCTCAAAAACAGGCTTTATCACTGTTATTGTTTGAGATTCGTAAAATTTATTAGATTCTATAGAAAAAAAAATCCTTAAAAGACACTTGCTTATTGTCGTAGTTTTCACTTTTACCTAATCTCTTGCACTTTTTGATGCCACTTTTTTATTAGCAATACAACAGAAGAAGTAATACTGGCAATTTCAATTTGCCGAGACATTTTACTTAACAACCAACGTATGCGGTCGGATGGTGGGACAGCGCCAAATTTATAATGACAAATCATATGTACAATCTGCAGATGACAGATACATAGATGTTGATCTTATTTTTTTTTCGATAGTCTCGCGTTTGACATCGTCTGACGGTAAGCGATGATGTGGTCGACGGTGAAGCACGCTTGACTGGAAGTAACCTATTCTTAAACACCCCATCTATGATCTGTCTGTCTTGCTAAGTATAATACTGAGTCCATCCTTTCTTTGTATCATTTGTGTCTTTTATTTTTAGGTTTAACATAAAGAATAATTTCACCAAGAGTCTCGAAGTATCCCAGGGCACCAGAAGTGGAACTACCAGAACTACGAAAGCTGATACTAAAGACACAAGCCATGAAATGGACCTCTTGAAAGATTGCACAAATGAAACAGGATATGTAAAATTATATAGGAACAATAATCCGTAGAACTGCAAAAATATAACCAAACATTAATCAATGCTTCGAGAGAAACGCATCTCTGGTCAAAAAACTAACTTTCAATAAGCAAGCTCAACTTTATGAAAATATGTTAAAAACAGTGAATGGGTTGAGAGTTGTTTCAAATTAATACTTAATTAATTATAATTACAATATGATGATGGCAAAGAAATATATGTGGTAGTCAGGCAATCAGTAAGCTTATGAAAAGCTAATCAATCCTTTTGAAAGTCGTTGCAGAATCACGAAATATTTGATATATTTAGATTACTACTTGCCTAGCAATAATAAAGTATGCAGATATTATAAATTTGAGGACCGTTTTCGGTTTTTGCCACTTTAAAAAAAAAACTTCAAAATTTAGTATATATATTGATGATATCATTATACTGAAATTGACCTGTGTAGTCACTAAATACTTTATTTATTTCGATCTCAAACAGAGGCTACGTACAATTGCCATGCATTGCCATGCATTGCGTACAATTGCGTGCCATGACGTACAATTTTACTAGCAGTAGCATTTATATTACTAATTAATTTTATTAGTGTCCAATAAATGTCAAACTATAATATAGTATGGTTTTAATGAGCATGGAGGGATGACGAAACAATCTACCTCGCTTGCATTCAGCTTTGAGTAGGAATGCTGCTCCGTAGTGACATCTATACCGCCACATATGAACTACAAAAAAAACCTGACGACATACAAATCCTACATCGCGAACTTCCCCGCGCGATTTGAACTTCAGCACGATAACAGGGTGCACGGTTGGCGCAGTGGTTGAGCGATTGACTGCTGCACTGCGTGTTGTGGGTTTGATTCCCGCACGGATCAAATATTTGTATGACCTACAGTTGGTTGTTTATTTTTTTAGTTTAAAACTCAATGTAAGTTGTATAGGTAAGAATTTTTTGACTGTACTAGGGCAACACATTCTTGATAATAAAAAAAACTTTATTACTACATGATTAAACTTTATTTCAACAATACGTGCATCGACTCTCCGACCAAAAAATGTTTCCAAAACAAGTCAGTGTCGACGCGATAGTGTCGAATTGTTTCGTTACGGCTACCAAACAGCGCAGGCTGGGTTAGGGTAGGCAGGGCAGGCTTCAATAATTTTCTGCAATCTTTAAAATTCTGGTCATTTTTCTGCTCCCGAATTTTTAACCGACTTACCAAAAAGGAGGAGGTTCTATGTTCGACTTCATGTATGCTTTTTTTATTTTTATTTATGTTCACCGATATGTCCGTCAATTGTGGACCGATTTTGAAAATTTTTTTTTTTATTTGAAAGAGTATGTTTCGAAATTGGTCGCCTTTTAAATTAGTGAAGATCTGATGAAGAACTTCGAAGATATACAACATAACTCTTCAATAAATAACGGCAAATCTCTCGGGATTGTTGCAATCACATGTCTGTTTATTGCTTATACCATTTCATAACATAACATCACGCCAGTACGCTCTTAAGGGGTACGCAGATCTCTCAATTCATCGGTTATGTTCAAGTTTCATGATATTCGGGTAATCTATTCTGGCGTTAAGGTAACTCACTAAACAACTTGCCTATTAGGTAGGTACAACTAAAAAGTGACAATTGAAAAACTTTTTACAAAAAAATACTACCGACTTCCAAATAAGAAAACTACAAAGTGAAAAAATAATTTGTAACAAAAAAAACCGACTTTAAAAAGGAAAATAAAAAAAACATAAAACATAAATTTACTTAGCACAAAGTAATTCGTATTTAGATTAAGTTCATCAGAAATGATTAAATAAGTATTTAATAATTTTGAAGTCGGTACCAAGTAAAACAATACCTAGGTATAGGTATTATCAATCTTGCTCACAACTCAAGCTAATATTAGTAAGTAATTAGGGAATTAATTGAGGGGAGGCGTGCTAGAGTGCGCGATCCAAACGCGGGCAGACGCGTGAGGGCAGCAGACGTCGTTGATGGTTCTCTCTGTGTACGCAATTTTTCGATCTCGCCACAACGTTGTGGTCTCAGACAGGTTTTCGTAAATTACTTCTTTCAATCGCATGCTTCGGTTAGGTTAAATACTCGTATTACTTATACTGTCTGGTTTTGGTATTTTTGTTTTCATTCTTTGTTATTATTCTTGTTTTGTTAACAGACTTAGTAATTTATTTTAATTTAATATGTAGGCACTTCTAAAGATTTCGTTCTAATGAGAGCTATGGTTTGGAACGACTTGGACAGATGTCAACTTGACGTAACACTAAGCACTAGTTTTTGGCGCGAAGAAGTGACAGAAGTCAAGGAGAGAGTAAGAAAATGGCGGGTTGGATTGAGTTGTGAATTTGTGATGAAACTTATGGAGATATACAGTGAGAGTGACTGATTGTTCGTGTAGATAAAACTACGTGCTTCGTGGAATGTCGTATACCTACGTTATTCTCCAATACATAACGTGATCCGTTACATTATGTTGTGACCCTACATACAAGCGAAGAAGTTGGTTTGTCTAACTCGTATTACCCCGAAAAGAACCCATGCAATAATGGCCTTTTCTGATAATTAGACAGTACTCCCTATATCAGATCGTGGGATATAAAGGGCTAGTTATTAAGGAGACTAGTGAAATAACAATCGAACAATTTGTAATTAGAAATTACCTACCGAAAGAAAGTGGTATCTGGCGGGAAACTTCAAATAAGTGAAAACTTGTGTGACGCGTATTCGGTCAAAACATAATTTTATTTGTAGCACCAGGAGTGACTGAAACATTCTCCCGACCATAAAGTTTGATCATGATGGTTTGAAAGCTTATTGAAAGATCTACTTCTTGCTCAATTAAATTTGGAGAGTTTACAATAATAGTAACTAGTTCAAACCAATGAAGAAAACAAAATTTAGATTATAATCTTTTTCACTAGGGCCGGTAAATGTTAGTTTAGTTGAAAAGTGCCTGAAAATGGTTTGTTTAAAATTAATGCTTCAGCCGTTTGAGTTCAGCTGTTTAGTTAAATTGTAAGAATACTGGAAAGATTCCAATAAGTTTGTACAAAAACCAGGAACTAAAATTAAGACTTGATTTTGCAAATCATGGCCCGGAGGGAATCATGACTATTTAGGAAACATGGTTAACAAGTTTGAAAAGTACCTCAAGTGATGGAATTATTAACTCTACCTGCCTGGTAGTATGGTGTGTTAAAAGTAATGGTAATAAAGTTGTAATTGAAGAATGAGAAAGTTCAGATTTACCAAACATCTGATTATGGAAAGTATCTACAATAACTGGTAAGGTCACTTTATTCTTATTATAATTCACTGGAAAAACATTACCTTCGGGTACGGAAAAAAATGGCAAAATATCGATATTTGCAAGCATCGAAATGTCATATGATCAAACTCTTACATTTTGGCATTTCAATCATGGCCATCGCCAGTGCTGAAATGACACATGTCTAAGACCTCTGATAATGTAAATATCCCTTTGTGCCTATAGGTTTAGCTCTGTTCTTTCTCCAACTTGATAAGGAGGGAAGCGGAAATTATGTGTTTTGTTACTCCTCCGCTGTTTTTCACTCCGCTTTTCTTATTTATTTTACTGTGCGATCCAATACAGTTGAACCGTTTCTCAGGACTCGTTGCTTCGTAGCTTCATTGACTCGGCGCTTATCTGGTGGTCGACACTATTGATTCTGGTATTCAGAAGTTGAATCTCCTGAAAGCCTATCGCATATACTATTGTATGTGACAACAATTTAACGCTAATATAGTAATTTTAATTGCATTTCGTTGATAACAATAGTAGAAATTTTACTTTACGTTATATTTGCTATTCTACGTTACGTTACGTTATATTAGCTTTGTTTATGTGTAATCAATTTGGCTTATGAGGCATTTATGTTTGCTTTCAAGTTCTGTATACTTTCCATCGGGTAGACACTAGACCTGTTCACCAAGCTAAAGGTTCTTTGGAGTATATTTTAAAGGAATTAACAGTGTTATGTTAAGTATTTTATTGTTATCTTCTTTTAAAAGCTTCTATTATTGCATCATTTTGATTAACCTTCAACTCTCTATTCACTGTTATGAGAGGTAACATTGCAAAAATATGCAGATGTCTCAACTTCAGTCGTATGATGCATTGCATACCACTAAAGTGTAGCCACAGATGATATAATACTAGCATACAGATGCCTCATCCCATACAAAGAAACCGTGCCGACGTAACTAGCGTTTTTCATCTGATTAATCTTGTTATTTTTGTAAGTACATCAATCGCGTTCGATCCCGTTTCACGGCAATAGATGGTATTAGCAGCGACTTGCAAGTAAAAGGGTTTACTAGGTTCGTGAATATTTAATTCTGGAATGACTCAGAAATTTCAAAATGCGCCATCTACTGGCATCAATTTTAAATGATCCGTTAAAATAATTTTTGAAATGTGGATTAAGAGCCCAATATTCCATAATTTTGTACTTAAGAGAGTTGATTAAACAAGAACATACAATTTTTGTGTTCAATTCCAGAAAATGTTAATTTTACACACGATTATTATATTCTATTGAATTCAAAGACAAAGACAAAGATAGTTTTTATTTCAAGTAGGCCACCAAGCGGCACTTTTGAACGTTAAATTTTACAAATAATAATAGTTGATTCTACCGTGCATTCGGAAAGTAGCTTGTAATGGAGAAGAATGCACAAGAAACTCCATACTTACTCTTTTAAAAAAAAAAAAACTTTTTACAATATTTAGGTACATAAGTACATACCTTGATGAATGAAATTGAGTTTATACAATACAAAATATATTTATACAGACTTCAGAAGGTCCAACAATAATTCAAAACAATAATGTTCTGCATATCACTTGTTTTTGCGCCCTAGTGGCTGTGGAGCAGGACTAGCATTTAGCCAAGCATTTTTATCATTGATGTAATCCCCCAACTTATAATATGCCAGCCTGCATAGTGTGCGTTTTATACAAGTTTTAAATTTCGTCTCATTCAGTTCAAGAATGTGGGGAGGAATTTTATTGTAACATTTTGTACAGTATCCCATGAAAGATGAGGCTACTTTAGCCAGTCTGAAACCTGGTTGAACTAATTGGTCCCTATTTCTAGTAACATAATTATGTCTGTCGCCGTTTTTACTAAAAAGATGTAAATTCTTTCTTACGTACATTATGTTTTCATAAATATATTGACAAGGAACCGTCATGATGTTAATTTCCTTAAACAGTTCCCTTAGAGAAGCGCACCGGCGAAGATTGTATATCGCTCTGATGGCTCGTTTTTGCAGAATAAAAATTGACTCAATGTCTGCAGCCCTTCCCCATAGTAAGATACCGTAAGACATTATACTATGAAAATAACTAAAATAGACTAGTCTGGCGGTATCCACATCCGTTAAGCGACGAATCTTTCCAACAGCATATGCCGCCGAACTCAGTCGCCCCGCAAGGGATACCAAATGAGGACCCCATTGCAACCTTGAGTCCAGCGTGATCCCCAGGAAAACCGTTTTATCGACGAATTTTAGCTTCTCCTTGTTTAATATAATGTCACAATCAGTACTTTTGACATTCGGCAAGGAAAATTTTACGCACTTGGTTTTTTTACCATTTAAAACTAAATTATTGGCAGTGAACCAATCCTGAACCTGCCGTAGCGCGTTATTTACGTCGTCAACCTGACAAGTACGTCTATTTATTTTAAAAATTAAAGATGTGTCATCAGCAAATAACACCATGTTAAGTTTGTTTTCCAATAAACGGGGTAAATCGTTTATGTATACTAAAAATAAGAAAGGACCTAAAATTAAGCCCTGGGGTACCCCCATTTTAACGTTTAACCCGGACGAATTCACACCGTTTATTTGAACTAATTGCTGTCTATCATTCAAATAAGATTTAACTAAACTTAACGCTGATTGACCTAGCCCGTAATGCTCAAGTTTCAGAAGTAATGTTTCATGATTAACGCAATCAAACGCCTTCGACAGGTCGCAGAAGATACCTATGGCATCCTGCCATTGGTATCTTCCATCCTTAAATTGTGTGTACATGTCGCGCCATCTAGTGAGATTTATTTGAACCAAAATTTCTTTATTAGCAATGAGACCCCGTGGTGTAGCTAAAATAAATATTGAAAACCATCTACTGCTTGACCTATAGTGCTGACAATCTATGAAGTCTAATTTGACTGCTATAAAAATACTTAATAATAATTAAACTTGAATATAATAATAATTAATTGAACGGATGGCCGATGGGGCAGAAAGGTTCTGGAGTGGCGTTCGCGAACCGGAAGACGTTGCGTTGGAAGGCCTCCCACCAGGTGGACCGATGACCTGGTGAAGGTTGCGGGGATCCGCTGGTTGCGGGACGCACGAGACCGGTCAATGTGGCGACGCTTGGGGGAGGCCTATGTCCAGCAGTGGACGTCTGTCGGCTGATATGATGATGATGATGATGAATTAAACTTGATGCTTACAAATGATTCTCGTTGTTATAGTGTATGGGTAACATAGTAATTAATTAGGATTATGAATTTGATTTTTTAAGTACTTACGTACGAAATTAGGCATCACGGCATGTAAAATGAGAAACGACATCGGACTTCTTAGATTGTCATGAGTAGAATTGAGTAATTTAAAGTCATTTTATTTATATAATTTAGGTTCACGTTTGATCATGCATTATGGAACCTGAGTGATTATGTGGTCGAATGTGTAGGATTTATCTTAGAAATAACTTATAAATCTTGACTTAAGAGGAAACGGGGGGCAGAGAGCGCCGACTGAATTTCCTTAGTAAGAAGTCGTAATTCGAGGTTTGGCTCTCGTCTCTTTCCTCCTCCAATATTGGACCAATTTAAAAGATATTCCGTAAAATGAAATTTAAAGATATATACTATGTCCCTATGTTTTCCTTTTTGATGATACATTATCTTTAGAAGCACTAGAGCCCTCAAAAAGTGCTCAAAATTGCGCTGTCAACAGAGGCTTAGTGCAAATTTGGCAAATATAAATGAAAAAAGGAAAACATAGGGACATAGTATATAACTTACTTTACCAGTTTATGGAATATCTTTTAAATTGGCGGAATATTGGAGGAGAAAAGAGACGAGAGCCAAACCTCGAATTATGACTTTTTACTAAGGAAATTCCGTCGGCGCTCTCTGCCCATATTTCCTCCTAAAGGCGCCCAGGTTGTAGCTTTCTGAAAACAAAGACTCCGGCAGGGAATTCCACTCCTAAGCTGTACGCAGAATCATCATACAATGTAAAAGCAACATAAAGTAAAAAAAAAAAGCCAAGTGGGCCGCTGTAGGTACACCTATTCAGATTACGTACTCCGATGAGCCACAATGCGATTGCGGAACCGCACCGCAAATGATGTCCCACCTGTTGGCCTGCTCCCTGTACACAAACATGCGCCATGAAATACCTGTTCGAGTCCAGCGCTAGGGTTGTCTACGTGACTGAGTTCTGGTCGAAGCACAACATCTATATTAAAAACAGTAAATGGAATCATCGACAGGATGATGAAGAAGAAGGAAACCTGCATACGAGTTTACCCAATGTCTTCTGCAAACTCTGCTAAAAATAACGGCTAAATATAACATCATGTCAATACATTCGTGGCATTGCGAGATCATTCTGATTGAGATTATTTCTGCGCACTCGTTGCATACAGACGTGCTCATCAATGCATTAAAAATAATATAAATTAACGTTTTAGCATAAATAGTGACCTAGTTTTAGTATATTGACGTGTAATACAAACAATCTTTGGAAGTGCTAATAGGTGGAATAATGGACTGACTGGATTATATATTATTATAATCTGAAAGATGGAAGGCAGCCCCTTTAATCGGAGTGGGTTGATGCGGCGCAGCCCTCCTTCAACACCAACACCGACCCAGCCCCAACAACCGAGACGTCTTCAAGCCAAGGAAGAAATGGAGGTAGTCTCAACTGCGGAAATACAGAACTGGATGGGTTCCATTGAACAACACTTGGGTGAGGTATGTGCTATTGCTTCTGAAGGAAAGCTAAACTCAGACCAGAAGCTAAAAATAACCAATTTGTGCAGAAAGGTTGGATATGGAGTCTCGCAACTGGCTGTTCAATACCAGTCGCTTAAACAAAATGCCCTTAGGACCCATAACTCCCTAAAAATAATGACCGAAGAAAGAGATTGCGTAACGGACCTAAAGGAGTGTGTAATGGAGATGAACCGGACTTTTAAGGAATCCTGTGCAAAGCGGCAGGAAACAGCTGCATCATCTTTTGCAGACATGGTGAAGAAGGGGTCTAACAACTTCGTTCGTCCTAATACTTTTAGCTCCGTGGCGATTTATCCCACTGACAGTTCAAAGACCAGCGATGAAACCAAGAACATAGTCCAGAAAATTATATGCCCAGGTGAAATGAAGCTGAAAGTGAGAGGCGTACGCAAGATAGGGAAAGGAGGACTAATAATTAGCACAGAGATGAAAGAGGACCTAGATAAGCTGAGGCAATCAGTACAAACTGCTTCGTCAGGGCTTACCGTCGATGAACCGAAAAAGCGCAAACCCCGCATAATAGTGATTGGAGTTCCAGCATCAATGGCGGAAAATGAGGTATATAAATCCATTTACGATCAAAACTTAGCCGAAAAACTGCCAACTATATCCAGAGATACCTTCTTGTCCTTAATCAAACTGAGCCACAAATCTGGTAGAAAAGATGTTGAGAACTGCAACTACATCTTAGAAGTCCTTGCGATCATTCGCAAGGCTCTAATCTCACAAGAGAGATTGTTCATAAATTGGACTTCCTGCCCGGTAAGAGACTTCACACTGGTAACGAGATGTTACAAGTGCCAGCAGTACGGTCATGCGGCTAAGACATGCAAAGTAGCTGCCCCCACATGTGGACATTGCGGTGAAGAAGGACACACTATCTCCGACTGCACAAAGAAATCCGAAGCGCCAAAATGTGCAACATGTCTGCGCTTCAAAAAACCAGCCAGCCATAAAACGGGAGAACAAGAGTGTCCTGCAAAAAAATCTGCCGAAAACAGGTACATTAACTCGATTGATTATGAAGGCGCCTAAGAGCGCCACATATTCGAATATTTTTAAGACTTAATTTTATTGTTTATATTTTTCTTATACTATGGATAATACCTTATTGACCGATATAGATAATACATTTCGTACCGATGCAAAGTCATGTGAGGTTGAGGACTGCAGGCAATATCTTTCTGAATATCAAAACTCACTAACCATACTGACTCAAAACATTCGCAGTATTTATAAGAACATAGATAGCTTTAACGTTTTTCTTCACAGACTTAACTTTGATTGTGACATAATGGTACTAACCGAGTGCTGGCTATCTAACCGACAGGAACACCTTCCAGTAATGCCGGGATACAACTTATTGTATACTGCAGTGAACAACAATCAAAACGATGGTGTGGTTGTTTATTGTAGGGAATCATTAATGGTCACAATCGAAGAACCAATACTTCAAGACTGTGTGTCTAATTGTTTGGTCATCAAAATTGGTACAAGTACAGCAATAATCACTGTTTATAGGTCCCCTTCTGCAAGAAATTTAGACTCTTTTCACGCATCCTTAAACCAGATCTTTGAAGCACTAAGTTCATTTAAGAATGTTATATTAACAGGTGATATAAATATAAACATTAACTCGGAAAACTGCGACCCTGGGGCCCAAGATTACCTTAATATCTGCTCATACCATGGTTTTCTCCCCGCACATACTTTGCCTACTCATCAGAGTGGTTCCTGTCTGGATCATATGATGATCAAATCTAACTTTTCATATGTTACGCTTGTTACTAACTCAACTATTACAGACCATCACGCTGTTCTACTAACCCTAAACTTAACGCTGCCTAAGCTAAATCGTCCCCAGACGAAAACGCAATTAAACATAAACAAACTCGAATGTGATTTATGCAATCTTGACTTTAACCCAGTTTACAATACTGCTGACGCTAATTTTGCTTTATCGTACTTAATAAAACATGTTCAATTAGCAATATTACGTAATACGACTTCTATTATAGTAAACAAAAAACTTCGTAACATCAAGCCTTGGATGACTCCTGGCCTAATTCGGTGTATAAGACACAGAGATAAACTTCATCAGAGATCTAGGAGTAACCCTGATAATCTAATCATTAAAATAACCTATAAGAGATACAGAAACTTTTGCAACAACCTCCTAAAGAACTTAAAAATTAATTACGATAAAAATGAATTAAATAGAGCAGGAAACAATAGCAAGCAACTTTGGAAACATATTAAGAACGTCACCTATAGGACGAAACAGCGTGAATCAAATTCGAGCTTGCTGCTTTCTAATCCATCACCTCTCTTGTCAGCCAACCACGTTAATAACTTTTTTGCAAATGTTGGGAAGACTCTTGCCGAACAGATTCCAAAACATTACTGTGTTCTACCATCTTCCCAAAATAATAGATGTCCTTTTAAATCTTTTGGATTGCTGGATACTGACGAAGATGAAATAACTCGAATCATATCTGAACTAAAGGATGACTGTGCAGTTGGATGGGATAATATAAGCAATAAGATCCTTAAAACCTTTAAGCATATCCTAGTACCTCCCTTAACGCATATATTTCGTATTTGTTTATCTGAAGGTATTTTCCCTAGATGTCTGAAAAAAGCAGTTGTAATCCCTATCTTTAAATCTGGAAACAAAAACTTAGTAAATAATTATAGACCAATATCTTTACTCCCTTCAATATCTAAAATACTAGAGAAAATTGTTAACAGTAGACTAGTTAATTATCTAGAAAAAAACAAACTATTATCATCTGCGCAATTTGGGTTCAGAGCCAAACTATCCACAGCCGATGCGGTGCATAGTCTGACAGATTATATCGCAGAAGAACTTGGCAAAGGAAACCAGACCCTGGGGGTTTTCCTTGATCTAGCAAAAGCCTTTGATACGGTGTCCGTTCCTATGCTTCTAAAAAAAATAGAGGCTTTAGGAATAAGGGGAACACCGCTGAAACTTTTTGCTGACTACTTAGATGAACGATCTCAATGTGTTAAAATAGACGACATTATTAGCGATGAGCAAAAAAATACTGGTTATGGTGTTCCCCAGGGAAGCATTCTGGGCCCAACCCTATTCCTGATTTACATTAACGATCTGTGTAATTTAGATATTAAACAAGGCAAACTCATATCATATGCCGACGACACGGCGTTAATCTTTACCGCGAAAACCAATAATGAATTGTACGAATATGCTCAACAAGGTTTCAATACTGTGACAAATTGGCTACAAAACAATTTACTAACACTAAATGCTGACAAGACAAAATATATTCACTTCTCCATGCGCAAGCCTCAATTTAACATTGCTAACTCTCATCTGTATGCCCATAAATGTGGATCCCACCCAGTCAGCATGTGTAATTGTCCATTTATCCTCAAAACAGGCAACATAAAATATCTCGGGGTTATTATAGATGAAACACTCTCATTTAGACCTCATATTGATAGCTTAGTTAATAGAGTGCGCAAATTAATTTATGTTTTTAAAAAGTTGAGAACGATTGCAGATTCAAAATTGATCAAACAAGTCTATTTGGCCCTAGGTCAATCTGTAATCAATTACTGTATCACCTCATGGGGTGGGGCACCAAAAACGAATCTACTGCCTCTTGAAAGGGCTCAGAGAGCAATTTTAAAAGTAGCCTATTTCCACCCTTTTCTCTACCCTACTGATCTTCTTTACAAATCCTGCAACGTGCTGACTGTTCGCCAGCTTTTCATTATGCATCTAGTATTAAAACAACACACCATGCTTTCCTATAACGCCGAATACATAAATAATAAGAGACGAAATGATATTGTCTGCGATTCTAATCCATCCTCAAAATATGTATTTGTAAATAGATTCTTTACATTCTTAGGACCATTTCTGTACAATAGATTAAATAGAAAATTAAGTATCTATAACTTAAATTATTTTAGCTGTAAAAAGACTATTATTGAACATCTGCTTCGCATCTCTTACGGAGAGACAGAAGATCTCCTGGCTGTAACAAAATAATAATTTTGCTTTGTCTTTAATTTAAGTATTCATATATAAGCTATCTCATTGTTAATTTATTATTATTATTAGTTTTAAGCACTTCATAGTCTGAAACACAGGTTCAACCTAGTTCAGGCAAATAAGCAACTGTCTTCTTTTATATTTTTAAGATATTTTTATTGTAAAATGTGCCTTATGTTATAAATAAACGATATTATTATTTATTTATTATTTATTATTCATTTAAGTCAAGGATAAAACACAGATAGCACAATGTCAATAACAGGATACTGCAGGGAGGATGTCGTGGGCCGAGCCTGTTTCACCATAGATTATTACTTACTGTGTTTTAGAGTGTCATGCCATACGTACTTATTAATCCATAATAAATACTTTATTCTTAAAATGATTAGCTATAAACCTTTTCTGTTTCTTTTAATATTGAGCGTTGCAAAAAGTGAAGTGGACTTCAAACTGTGTGTAGGAACGATTACAGAAATATGAACAATAACCAAATCGATGTGTTGAAATATTGTTCT